>OX411766.1:12786637-13986637 GCA_948252205.1 Orthosia incerta | reverse complement strand
AATTCCATGCATCTAATTAGGGTTGCGTAGCCAAATGGCAAAAAACGGAACCCTTATGGATTCGTCATGTCTGTCTGTGTGTCTGTCCGTCCGTAAGTCACAGCCATTTTTTTCCGAAACTGTAAGAACAGCATAGTTCTTATAGTTTCGGAAAAAAAAATTGAAACTTGGTAAGTAGATGTATTCTGTAAACCGCATTTTAGATTTTCGCACATTTTGGGGGTTCTCCTTACTTTAGAACTGAAACTGGTTTTTTTCATCAAACCCATACGTGTGGAGAATCTATGGATAGGTCTTTAAAAATGATATTGAGGTTTCAAATTTTTTTTTTTTCTATACTGAATAGTTTGCGCGAGAGACACTTCCAAAGTGGTAAAATGTGTATCCCTCCCCCCCTCCTGTAACTTCTAAAATAAGTGAATGATAAAACTAAAAAAAATTATGATGTACCATGTAAACTTCCACCGAAAATTGGTTTGAACGAGATCTAGTAAGTAGTTTTTATTTAATACGTCATAAATCGTAAAACGCAATTTACCAAGTACCGTACCATAAGTTTTTAACCCATATTTTTGACAAGAATAAACTCCTAGCATTATTACGAATAATTTTCGAATAACATTGTAGGTATCGTTAAATAGAGCATGTTGTATCGGAAATAGGTATGGTATCTACGCTATTGGTACATAATTTAAAATTAGATAATATGCAATTTACCGTGTTTTTTTTCTCTGCAGGTGGTGCTATTTAGAAAAATATCTCTGTAGTACGATACAACACAACGTACCTACATAATATATATTATGAATTTTATTTATAGAATTAGATACTAAACCAAAATATGACCTAAAAATATACAAGTAACCCCCTATCCTGTTAATATTTTTAGTTATTAGGTAAATAAATTGACGATTCGCAATAGAAAAAAATAACGAGCAAAATCTGAAATAAAAAAACGATTTCAAACTCATTTAACTTAACCTTTTTAAAAAGCAATAATGTCACTTTCAATTTCACAATTTTAAAACGAGTTACAGTTTTTATTGGAACGTAACAGCATTGAGACAGGTCGCCTGACCTAGGTCATGTCTTAGTGTCAGAGCCTACGATATAGGTCACAGCCGATTTAGATTTTAAGGCTAAACTATTATTAAATCGATAGAATACCTTTGAGTAGGTTCAACGAGGAAAGATATTACGAGTATCCATGATTTTTTAACCCTCAATATCAAAAAATCTCTCTCAATTATGAAATGTTTCAGTATTTTTGAAATAAGAATTTCTTTCTTGCACCATAATGGGATCTTTACTAATCACTACTCGATATTTTTCATATAATACGTTTTTGTGTAATCTTAATTTTATTCAATTTTTAAAATGTTACAATAATTTTTAATTTTGATCGATTATCATGACCAAAATTCTACGTAAATGGGGAAGCTATATAAAATTGTTAATACTTACGATATCATAAGAGATAATCGAGATGATGAGTGGGTATCTCCTATCCTAGATTTTTGTTAAAAATCCGTGTCTACGAAACAAAACTTGTCATGTCACTCGCGTCATAAATCACAAGATTAACACTTGAAGAAATAAAGAAAACACGACACAATAAAAAGAATAGCGGATAGAATAACCGAATTTAAAAATAGAACGTTTAAAAATAATGTTGGGATAGAAAATCTTTACTACTCACAGGCGACATTTTAACACAACACGTTTTTGCACAAAAAACACAGTTTGTTCTTATTGCACTCGGAAAATATATTTGTTAAATGTTTTTTAGATTATTTTAAGTAGTATTTATTTACAAGATTGTGTTATTTTGTTAATTTTTATGTTTTAAGTGTCCTAGCGAGCGGATCACACCCCAATCGTAAGGGATGTTGTTCTCACCGAATAAGAAATGCATGGAGTCGTTATTGTGTTGTAAAAATATTTTTATGACATTGTTAAGAGTCGGGGTGGATTTCTGTGTGTGAATAAATTTTTGAGCTGGAGATTTTACTCATGTATAAGCAGGGAAAAGTGGAACTTTTCAGCATAGCACTTCAATATGAAATTTTGATAATTTCTACATTTCACAGTTTAGGTATTCAAGATTTCGTAAACTTAATTGCAATGTTTTACCAATCAGGTAAGCTTTTTACTTTTTATATGTACCTAACTGTTAAAACGACTGCATTTATTTCAATTAGTTAAATACAACACGTTTGAAAACTTAAAAAAAATACTTCAAATACCAATTGAAGAGCCATTTTGGAAAAGAATTTACTGCACCAAACTTCTTTTTATTACACTCTAAAATTGCCCGTATTCAGCCAACTTCAACCAATCAACGTACTTCACAACAGCTGTAGTTTACACCATACACTCGAAAACGCGCATAAATAAATAAATAACTAAAATATTTTATCACAATACATCTCCGTGCCTTCCCTTGTGAAGCAGGCTCCCTCTAGCGACCACAGCGCATGCGCGAGCTTTAGTACCGACACTGTTACAGGTTTTGGCGCCCCTGGTGGGTGTTAGTGCCGGAAAATGCCGCTAGGAGCGCTGCTGTGACTGAAAACGTTCGGCTTCATTTGCACATAACTTTATGCTTGTATTTTTGAAGGGTTTGGCAGATACATTAGTAATTATGCGATGCTCATCATGATCTGGTTGGAGTGGGGAAATGGCTGGTTTCGAGTCTATTTTAGTAGATGCAGTTGAATACCAGTATCGAATATTAAGGTTGCACTAGTCGATCATTCTTCCATACAAACGTAGTCTGGCGATTAGTCCACTGTTTGGTGACGTACATTCAAAATAAAAAATGATATCAATTTGTCTCATCATTATCTAGTCATGCCATACATGACTATAAACAAAAAAGTGACAAAAAAATATTTGAAAGTTATGAGCGTCGAAAGTTCCATATTTCAACACAAATTTTAACGCACCTTTGGGCGGAAATAAATACCATAAGAAGAAGGAAAATTGCAAAACAGCCACCATACAGAGATAGATTAGTAGTTCAACAATGCAAATATTTTTATTTTGTAAATATACATTTTATCGTTTTTCATGATACCATGATATCCATTCTCCCAAAGATCTGTTTATAAAATTTCGCGCGCGTTCGTTTCATCCTTAATCATCATCCATTTCGCTATAAATTTGGAAAAGTGCTAATTCTTACGCGAACTAACTTCTTACTGCTCATTACAGCATCTATCTCTTTCGCATGTTTTGTCGGATAAGATAGCATGCATTTTAACCCCGCGCTCAAAATAGTTCGTGCCGTCGACTAGGGCTACCTTAAACGAGCAATTCTTGCATATTTATGTATCTATATATATAATCTGCATCTCGGAAACGGCTCCAACGATTTTCATGAAATTTTGTATGCAGGGCCTTTCGGGGGCGTTAAATCGATCTAGCTAGGTTTCATTGTTAGAAAAAGTCGTTTTCTCTATTTAACCCGAGCAGAGGTGAGGCGAGGTCGCCCAGGTACTTGTACATGGAGGCACTAGCTGACCACATCAACCCAGTTACTGATTACTGTGTTACCTATACAAAAACCAAAAGAGCAACCCTGTCGAAGTTTACCGTTTAAAAAAGAGTGAGCAACAGAAACAAGGCTGCTACAAAAAAATAACTTACAGGATAACCCGTGTTTTAGCTCGATCTCCGGATTGATCCCAGCATGGGGTATGATCAACAGTTATTCTTGCAACTAAACCAAAAAATAAATTACGCGGCGTAAATAGGTATCTACCTCGCCTTTTCCCAAATTGTTGTTAGGGTCGGCTTCCAGTTTTACCGGATTCAGATGAGTACTAGTGTTTTACATGGAGCGACTGCCTATCTGACCTCCACCACCCAGTAACTGGGTAAACACAGTGCCCCTTGGCAAGACTGGTGTCAGATCTCAAGCTTCTGACTACCCGTAACGACTGTCAAAGATCTTCAAATGACAGCCGGGACCAACGGCTTAACGTGCTTTCCGAGGCACGGAGGAAACTCGCTATGTTGAAATGGTCACCCATCCACAGACCGACTTCGTCAAGCGTTGCTTAACCTTAAAGATCGACCCGTGCGGCTATTATAATTTAGCCACGAGTTTTTTTAGAAATTCCGAAGTAAAAATTCAATCGGCCGGTCTTATCCTAGAATGGCGGTAGCAATTATGCAGTTACAAAAATCGCCATTATTTTTGGACGGGCTGAAAGTAGGATTGCCAATGTGCATGGCATTGCGCGCAACTGTTTTAGTATGAGTTTAACTACTGCGCAGCCATTGTAGCCAACTTAAGAGCGGCCTAAAAGATTGGCCTGAACTTGGTTAAAAATGTTACAAATAGGGATAAAAACCTTTTTCTTGTCAATCATGCATGCAATCATGCAATCAGCATCCACAATTGCCATCAATCGTCTTGATGGCAATTGTGGATGCTGATTACAAGTTCATGTGTCGATGTCGGTGCTTATGGAAAAAAACTGGCCAAGTGCGAGCACGGATGGTTCCGTACCATTATCGCAAAAAACGACAAAAATATCACGTTTGTTGTAAGGAAGCCCCACTTAAATGTTTATTTTATTCTGTTTTTAGTATTTGTTGTTATAGCGGCAACAGAAATACTGTAACAATCTGTGAAAATTTCAACTGTCTAGCTATCACGGTTCATGAAATACAGCCTGGTGACAGACAGACAGACAAAAAGGCAGACGGACCGCGGAGTCTTAGTAATAGGGTCCCGTTTTTACAGGTACGGAATCCTAAAAACTATCTTGTTAGTGTTTGAAGTGAAACAGGAAATAGCAAGCTCTTATTTACAAAAACATCAAATAAATCCGAACAGCTTTATAAATAAAATTAACTAGCTGCAATATTAACTTATTTTCTCATAAAAACGTATTTGTGAACAGACAAATGCCCACAACGCATATACCTATCAACCGCCATTGGTCTTTAAAGATTTATCATCAGGCATAATCATCCTTTAAAAAATAATACGACAATAAAAAAAAAAAAAAAAACACAAATGACTCGGACTCGAAAAAGCCACATTAAAAATCGATTCGAAACACGAAAACGAGATGCGCATATAAAAACGTCTGGAAGCTTTCGTCGAAACAAATTTAAAGGGAATATATTGCCAGCATCAATTTCAATCCAAACACTAATAAATTGGCATCTCTCAACGACGTTAGGAGCCGTGTAGCTAGACAGTTTATTAATAGCTAGCATATTTTGTAAATCTCTGAGTGTGATCAACCCTCGGATGAATTCAGTGTCGCCTGTGTCGCCGGCCGCGTCACCCGAAAAAAAAAAGTTACGATTCGGTGAACTGTCACTTTTGGCGCGCGTTTTGAATTTCGTGCTCTTTTTTTTTCTTTAGTGTTGTGCTGTGAAGTGGACTGTGTGTGGTTTTCATGAATGATTATTAAGATCAAACAGTGAAAATAGACTGAATAGTTTTATCTAAATATATAGAAAGATTTAAGCAGTGGGTTAAAGGAATATACAGTGACATAAAACCCGCCCCAAAGACGACCCACTGACCAAAACTTCTTTGGTTAAATTTTAAGAAATATAATTTTGCTCAATATAACTAATGCTAAGTTACCAAATATTTGCTCAATTTAATGCCAAACTGATAGTTAAACAGACTAAGAAATAATTACGAAACCATAGTTCCTAAAACAGCGATCCTATAAGCGGCCCATAGCTATAATTAAAATGATTAGTTTATGCGGGTAGTCAGTCATAATCCCCATGTGCCAAAGAAAGCCTCATAAAGAAAAATTACTGGTCTGTGTGTGAAAATCGTTAAAACACACAAAACAATGAGTTACAACACTATTTACGACAGTTACAACAACAACAACTACCAAGACTTCAATTTTCAAAAAGAAGAAAAAGAAGTTCTAAACGAACAATGTTGCCAAGTTAAAAACGAACACAAAAACGGGGAGATTCTGGAAGATAAAGATGACAGTCATATTCAGCACGTTTTGGGGCCTAGCAGGAGATGTCTGGCCTGGGCTTGTAAAGCCTGTAAGAGGAAAACAGCGGCCGTAGACCGACGGAAAGCGGCAACACTAAGGGAGCGACGGCGGTTAAGAAAAGTAAGTTGTTCATCATTTTCTTAATTTCTTGCCCTTAATTATCCCCTCTATTTGTTGTTATCTCAGTATTCAACTTTTTTTTCTCTAGACATATGCAGCCTTATTTATAAAAACTTTTAAATCAAGGAAAATTTGAATTAAATTATATATATCGTATACTAAATAAAGTTAAAATTGCACTTAAGATGAGGCGGTATGGTCCAAGACCTTAGCCTGCCCGAGAAGGGCGAAGAAAAAAAAAAGATTTGGCCAAACGTAAATTGAAATATCACCAAACGTTGACGTTTAACCGGTATAGTCCGTTTTAGCTGGCCATCATGAAATACAACTATTTCATAAAATGTTCGGCTAGATCATGAAGTGATTACTTCTATGATCTGGCCACGACATAAACTACTAATATGGTTTATTTTTTTATAAAGAAGGCCTTTTTGGGGTTCCGTACCCAAAGGGTAAAAATTGGACCCTATTACTAAGACTCCACGATCCGTCTGTCTGTCCATCTGTCACCAGTATCTCATAAACCATGATAGCTAGACAGTTGAAATTTTCACAGATGATGTATTTCTGTTGCCGCTGTAACAACAAATACTAAAAACAGAATAAAATAAATGTTAAAGTGGAGCTCTCATACAACAAACGTGATTTTTTGCCGTTTTTTGCGATAATGGTACGGAACCCTTCACGCGCGAGTCCGACTCGCACTTGGCCGGTTTTTTTTCTTACACTCAGTTCATCCATCGTTTTTTTTCGTCTTCCATACTTGTAGAGCTATCCACATTAAACATTATACTTAAAACTTTCTTCACGACATTTTTCCGCAAGTAGGTTGTTTACTATTGATTTTTAAGTTAAAACTTGCCGCTAACTTATCTAAGTTAGATGGAAAGCTCTCTGGTTAAGTTTAAGTTCGTACTAGAGCTTGTAAATCTTTTTAAATGTATAGGATTCGCATTTCTTACGATTGCTTGCCAGACTTTTATTTGGAAACTTAGGACATAGTGATAGAATTTTTAGTAGGAACTTTGATATGGAATAGTTTGATTCTAAATGCAGTGGCAAAAAAATATTTAAGAGCCCCGACAAGTTTCACCAGCTAAAAACAGAAAACAGCTACTTTTTCAGCGCAAATTTCTCAATTACTACAAGATATATGATAAATCTTTTAATGCAAATTTTTGCGTCACATAGTTATCTAATAAATGCGCATTACATATTTTTGATAACTGCTCAATTTAAAATTGAAAAAATAAATTTTTAACACACGTTTTTACGTAATCACGAAACATCAAATTTTTCAATTGCTTTTTCAGCTTACTGGTGGCAAACAACAATCTGGAAAAAATGGTGTGGACTGGACATATAGTATACTAGTGAGCCATCAATTTAGTTTTTTAAAGTTTATTGTATTTGTACTTAAAAAAAACTAGCCAAGTGCGAGTCGCGCACGAAGGGTTCCGTACCATTATCGCAAAAAACAGCAAAATAATCACGTTTGTTGTATGGGAGCCCCCCTTAAATATTAATTTTATTCTGTTTTTAGTATTTGTTGTTATAGCGGCAATAGAAATACACCATCTGTGAAAATTTCAACTGTCTAGCTATCACGGTTCATGAAATACAGCCTGGTGACAGACGGACAGACAGACAGGCAGACGGATCGTGGAGTCTTAGTAATAGGGAACCGTTTTTACCCTTTGGGTACGGAACCCTAAAAAATATTGTCCACGCGGAAAAAAGGGAATTTTGTCATGTACGAAAGCGTCGCCTACGTGTAAGAATATGTTGAATGTAAAAATAACTGGTAAATAATTTGAAATTTGAGGTATTTATCAGTCGAATCCAATTTTTTTATTTTATTTTAATAAATTGTCTAATTATTGTCTTATAAACCGTTGCGCTCGCGCGTGGTATTCAATTTCGCTCAAGGGCTTGTAGACGACGGACCTGTGTCGTTTTTATTTTTGTCATTATATTTTGTATCATATGTCTTGTAGTTATTGAGGATTTTTTGCTAAAAAAGTAGCTGTTTTCTGTTTTTGGCTCGTGAAACTTGTAGGGGCTCTTAAATATTTTTATGAAAGATATTATATTTTGGTAATTTTTCTGCACTGCTGAAAAAGTCCAGCTGAATAATTAACAAATGGCTTTAACAAAGAATCAACCCCAATACAGCAAACAATATTCTTCTACAACGCGGCGGTAATACTCCATGTCAAATTTTTCCCAAAAAAAAATTCCGATGGGAGTAATTGGCATGGGGTATTACCCCGTTGGGGTAAACTGACATTCCCTATTTCAATCACTTAAGGGGGGTCACTTATTACAGGTAATTTGATGCGTAGTTAACTCAACCAATGGTTAAATGTGTTAATCAATGATTTAAAATTTCGAAAGAATACGTTTTTCTTAAATTGTTAGTCTAAATAGTCCAACAAATGGTCAAACAATTAACTATCCAACTTATTTCACTATTTCTGATGCTAATCTATATCTATACTAATACTAATAATATTATAAAGAGCAAAGATTTTTTGTTTGTTTGTTTGTACCGAATAGGCTCCGTAACTACTGGACCGTTTTAAAAAAATCTTTCACCTATGGCAAGCTTAATTATTCCCGAGTAAAATATTTTTTAATCCTGAAAACGGGTCCTGTGGGGTGGTCCATGGGAGCGAAGCCGCGGGGAACAGCTAGTAATTGATAAATTAACGCGTTTTACCGAAATTTTATAACATTGGTTTTTATATTTAACCATTGGTTGAGATATCTATGGATCAAACAAAATTCTGTAATTAAAAAAAATAAGTTCAAAAACTAAAACCCGACTACTGAAAAATCACGCTCCAAAAAGTATGAAACAAGAAAATATTCTCATCTAAAATTGTTATGTACAAACTATTCGATATTTATCGGTTATTAATAACCGATAAATATCGAATAGTTTGTGTTTGTGTGGTTGTGTTTGTTTGTATTATAAGTAAGTTGTTTGTTTAAACAAACAACTTACTTATAATAAATATTCTATTGTATTTCATATCTATTCATAGTGGTGTTCAGAGGATAACCGTGGTCGTATGCCACCTACCATGCATCTACCGTGACAAGACAAAACACACTGTAAAGTTATATACGACCACGGTTATCCTCGGAACACCACAATGAATATATTGTATGAAATACAATAAAATATTTATTCTAGCGCAGCGGACAAACAAGACGCTTCTTGCGTACATCATTTTTCAAATTATGTTACTCGTGTGTACAGTCAGGCCATTTTAATAAGTAACATTTGACGTCTGTCAGTTTAGTTTAAGAATGGTTTATTAGTGAAAGCAAATCGTAAAATTACTCGTATCCGGTCATTATTACAATAAATATGTAATCGTATATAATTGAAAAAAGTTAAGCAATTGTGCAGTTCTTATTTTATACCCGCCGTTACAAGGTAACGTTGTTGAATTTTGAAGAATTGTCAAAAGTTACCTATTAAAATGGCCTGACTTTAGTTTAGAAGTTATGAAGGAACACATGAACATACATACATATACACATACCGGTCAATAAAAAAATCCCTCCCTTTTGCTTCGCCGTAGTCGGGTAAAACTGCGCCTTATTAGGGAACGAATAATATGGAACATTATTGCCATTATTCTATCCAGCGGTTTTAAAGAGCTGCAGAAGAACTATGATAAATGGCTCGAAATAGCCCTAAAATAATAAATTAAAATGTAGTGAACAATATTGCTCGCAGAACGGATGGTCGATGGGACCGAAAGGTGCTGGAGTGGCGATCGCGTATAGTTCTCGCCAAAGTTCTTATAGGCCTAGTTGGCTTTCCGATTCGTTAGGCATAGATCGGTGCTGTTTTTACCCGACTGCCGAAGGAGGGTAATGTGTTTATCAATCTATGTATGTACCTATGTTTGTTCCTATGTGGCGTTCTAGACACCAAACGCGTTGGCAGATTTTGATGATTCTTACTTCAATCAATTCGTCTTAACCTTGCGAGTGGCACTGGCTTTAAAATTTAAAATTGCATAATAGAAAAAAACGGCGGATTTTGGGCGCCATATTGTGGGGCCCAAATTATTTTTTTTTGTTTGGCCTTTTATGTGGAGTATCAAAATAAAGGGTTTTAAGAGGTATTTTCAAGAATATAACACTTGTATGTTTAAATGTAAAAAATCAAAAAAAAAAGTTGTAAATAAAAAAGGTTAATAAAAAAAACAAAAAACCTGACTGCACGACATCTGGTTTTGGTCAGCCAGCTCGTGAATATGTATTCTCCGACTGCACAATATGATTTTCTTCTTGTTTAGTTTTTTCCTTAAGAGGTACGGAACCCTAAAAAAAGTTAATTCAAAAAATCAAAAGCAGTCGGGCTTTTTGATTTTTGATTAAGGAAAAAACGGAACCCTTATAGAATCACTTTGTTGTCCGTCCGTCCGTCTGTCTGTCTGTCAAACCCTTTTTCTCTGGAACGCGTGGAGGTATCATGCTGAAATTTATATCAAATACTCAAATCTACTGTCCTTTAAAGCTGTGAAAAAATCAAACTTCTAAGCCAACGCAATCAAAAGATACAGCCGTTTATGCAGCAAATTTTCGACACTCGCAAGGGAATCAAAACCTACAGGGTACTTCCCGTGAACTCAGAATCTTGAAATTCGGTACGAAGGAACTTCTTATAGCATAGATAAAGGAAAAATTGCGAAAACTGTAAATTTTTAGTTACATCATATAATTTTTAATAATTTTAAACTTACTACCCCTTTCCTCATGAACGCATAGAGGTATTAAATTGAAATTCATATCAAATACTCAGGTCTATAATACCTTTAAGCTGAGGTTTGTACGGAACCCTCGGTGCGCGAGACCAGCTCGCACTTGGCCGGTTTTTATTTATTTAGATGAGATTTACTACTGCGCAGCCATTGTAGCCGACTTCAGGGCGGACAAAAATCTTGGCGAGAACTATTACCGGACGCGGCGTTGGATGACACATGGGGCGGCACCGATGACCTACTACTAACTGATGAGGGTTAGGAAAGTCTGCTGGATGTGAAGCGCACAGCGCTTGGGGGAGGCCTATGTCCAGCAGTGGACGTCTTTCGGCTAATTTAAGAGGTATACATGTTTAAAGGGGATTTATTACCTTTATAATATAAATTTACATAGTACAACATACTTAATTAACAATAACTACCTATATATACACTTAAATAATATAAAATAAACCGGCCAAGTGCGAGTCGGACTCGCGCACGAAGGGTTCCGTACCATCATCGCAAAAAAAGGACAAAAAAATCACGTTTGTTGTATGGGAGCCCCACTTAAATATTTATTTTATTCTGTTTTTAGTATTTATAGCGGCAACAGAAATACATTATCTGTGAAAATTTCGACTACCTAGCTATCACGGTTCATGAGATACAGCCTGGTGACAGACGGACAGACAGACAGATGGACCACGGAGTCTTAGTAATAGGCTCCCGTTTTTACCCTTTGCGTACAGAACCCTAAAAATAAAACTATGAACGCGTATAAAAGGGCAGGAGCCATTGGGCGTCAAAAAATTAGTCCACATCGCTGTCAACGAGATACATGTTTCATCATCTGCCTCGCCTTTTCCCAACTATATTGGGGTCGGCTTCCAGTCTTACCGGATTCAGCTAAGTACCAGTGTTTTACATGGAGCGACTGCCTATCTGACCTCCACAACCCAGTAACTGGGTAACACGGTAGCCCTTGGCAAGACTGGTGTCAGATCTCAAGCTTCTGACTATCCGTAACGACTGCCAAAGATCTTCAAATGACAGCCGGGACAAACGGCTTAACGTGCTTTCCGAGGCACGGAGGAAACTCGGTATGTTGAAATGGTCACCCATCCACGGACCGACCTCGTCAAGCGTTGCTTAACCTTGATGATCGACCCGTGCGGCTGTTATTATTTAGCCACGAGCTCCTCAACGAGATACATGTTTTAATGATTTAATAATAATTTAAAATGGAGACCAAAATAAATACGTTGTTTAGATTTTGTTTTCTCTGTCATGTCAGTAAATTTAAGTTTTTTATTAAGAAGACGAATATCTAAATCCGAATTCTGCTACACTTACCGTGTATTTCTCAATCCAGTAATCCGTTGAACGTGACTAACGGGCGGAGTCGCGTTATTTATTTATATTGCTTGCACAGACATGTCACACGAGATTAAACGAGTTAATTTTAACACTATATTGCTTTCATTATGTATGTTTAGTTTTATTAATTACTACTATTTCCCGCCGCTTCTCGTGGCTTATAAACACTGGCAGTTTTTTTTCAGGATGAAATACCTATGACACTCGTTGGTCAAAACTTATTTTTTTTTCTTTTGACTAAAGTAAAAAAAAAACAAAATACCCAACTGCTTAAAAAGCGAACTAAAAAGACGTAAAAAATCATGCTGTGCAGTCGGAGGATACGTATTCGCGAGCTGGCTGACCAAAACCAGATGTATCCTCCGACTGCACAGCATGATTTTCTTCTTGTTTACGTCTATTAAATTCGCTTTAAAGGTACATTTAAACATATAAGTGTTATATATTTTTGAAATCATCTCTTAAAACCCTTTATTTTAATACTCCACACGAACCACACGAACGGTTTGGAAGAAAAAAGAAACCCCCACAATATGGCGCCTAAAATCCGCCATTTTTTCTTTTCCAATATTAATGTAGCCAGTGACACTCGCAGGGTTAAGACGAATCGATTGACGTAAGAATCATCAAAATCGGCCAATGCGTTTGGTCTCTAGAACGCCACATAGGAACAAACATACATACATACATAGACTGATAAACACATTACCCTCCTTCGGCAGTCGGGTAAAAAGAGGAAAGATTTGTATATCTATACTAATATTATAAAGAGGAAAGATTTTTTTGTTTGTTTGTTTGTACCAAATAGGCTCGGAAACTACTGGACCGATTTCAAAAAATCTTTCACCAATACAAAGCTACATTATTCCTGAGTGACATAGGCTATTTTTTTAATCCTGATAATGCGTCCTGTGGGGTGGTAGCCGGGACATAAAAACTACTGAACCGATTTCAAAAATTCTTTCATCGTTGGGAAGCTACACTATCCCCGGGCCACAAATTGTAGATTTCTTTTGTTGAATAAAGATCATAATCAGTTTAGTTTTATCAAAGATCACCTTCCTCCAAATAATCTTTACACTTTTTTGTCTATGATTAGGTCATCATCATCATTTCAGCCGAAAGACGTCCACTGCTGGACATAGGCCTCCCCCGGGCGTCGCCACAATGACCGATCCCTTGCGTCTCGCATCCAGCGCCTTCCCACAACCTTAACCAGGTCATCGGTCCACCTAGTGGGAGGCCTTCCAACGTAACGTCTTCCGGTTCGCGGTCGCCATTCCAGAACCTTTCTGCCCCATCGGCCATCCGTTCTGCGAGCAATGTGCCCTGCCCACTGCCACTTAAGTTTGGCATTCTACGGGCTATGTCGGTAACTTTAGTTCTCTTGTTCTATCAATGTGTAACACCGACTTTCGAAACGAAAGTTATTTTTGCACTTTTTAGTGTTTTGCTTTGGAAGTCGTGTTTTGTTTTTGCATATTTTTTTATTTTATCTTTGTAAATCGATACTGCGTCATTACTGCAGCCTAATTGCGTAAGTGAATTCTGCAAAGCAATCAAGTCGATTCCTTCCCAAAAACGACTTTACGTAGGTATTGCATATTAATACGTAAAGTCGATAACAGGCATTTTTTTATTAAAACAGCTATCCACCAATTACATAAGTTAAAAAGTCTTGACTAAAATCATATACCCATCTCACAGAACTCCAGGCCGCAGATAATATAATATAACACTAGCATACAGATGCCTCATCGACATACAAAGAAACCGTGCCGACGTAACTAGCGTTTTTCGTTGATTAAACTGATATTTTTTTGTACATCGAGCGCGTTCGGTTCTGTTTCACGGTGATAGATAGATGGCGTTAGCAGCGACTTGCAAGCAAAAGGGTTTACTCGGTTCGTGAATTTTTTTCTATAAATTCAGTGAGGATTTGTTTTATAGTATTTTTGCACGTTTTTACAGTTTCATTGCACCAAAATGTCTTACAATATAAATTTAAACAATCGAGTGGAAAGTCTCAGAAATTTAAAAACGCGCCATCTATTGGCATCAATTTTAAATGATCCGTTCAAATAATCTTTGAAAGGTGAATTAAGAGCCTAATATTCCATAATTTAGTTCTTAGGAGATTTTATTAAACAAGAACATACAATTTTTATGTTCAATTCCAGAAAATGTTAATTTTTAACACCAATCAATAATGAAAAGGTGCATATCGCGCCATCTAGTGAGGTTTATTTGAACCAAATTTTCTTTCTTAGCGCTGGGACCCCGTGTCCCATCCGCATCCCCGTGTTATACTAACATGATCGTCTTCCATTCGTCCGCGAATGAAATTCGCGAATTCCTAATGAAGAATTGCCTGATCTAAAATCAAACTCACGGCCCCCTATTCAGCAGTCTACACTCTCTCTCACCACTAGACCACCAAAGCTTCTTATTTACCACAGTTTAAACACCATTTTAACCAATCTATATTTACCAAACTTCACGCCACCAAAAATCAGAGGTGACAGTTCTTAAAAGCTTCTAAACGTCACGATATTTAATTGTGCTTAAAGTGCAATGGATCCCGAGGGGGGGCCTGTCACGGCTTATTAACGACGGAGAAGAGCGCGCATATGTTAAATCACCCTTTTCGTTTTGGGTACGAGATTTTTTGTGTTAATTACGTAGGTGTTGTAAATTGCTTGTGAAAGAAGGTGGTGTGGTAATTTTAGTAGCTTTAATATAAAATAGGTGTGCGCGATTGTATTTGCATCCGCAACAACAAGTAAAATTAAAAAAACCGGCCAAGTGCGAGTCGGCCTCGCGCACGAAGGGTTCCGTATCGTTATCGCAAAAATGGCAAAAACATCACGTTTTTTGTAATATTTATTTTATTCTGTTTTTAGTATTTGTTGTTGTGATAGCGGCAATAGAAATAAATCATCTGTGAAAATTTCAACTGTCTAGCTATCACAGTTCATGAAATACAGCCTGGTGACAGACAGACAGACAGATAGACAGACGGACCGCGGAGTCTTAGTAATAGGGTCCCGTTTTTACCCTTTGGGTACGGCACCCTAAAAAACCCTTGACCTATTTTTATTTCTCACTTCATAATTTATCTAGTATTAGGCACGCTTCGATCGACAATCTATATTGAACACCCAACAACACAACAATCTATTTAACGAAACAGTAAAACGCCCATAACTTTTGAACGGCTGAACCGATTTTCATTAAACATAGCTAAGAACACTCTCGATAAAGTCTCCTTTCAAACAAAAATCGAAATCCAAATTGGTTCATCCGTTTAGGTGCTATGATGCCGCTGACAGATACACAAATACAGAAAGACACAAACACACAGATACACACATCAAACTAACAAAAATACAAACTTGTTCCTTACAAATTTTTATCCCCTTTTTACCCTTATGATCAAATTTAAAATTATATTCCTTAGCCATTTTTATTTTTTATGTTATGTTTTTAGGGTTCCGTACCCAAAGGGTAAAACCGGGACCCTATTACTAAGACTCCGCGGTCCGTCTGTCTATCTGTCTGTCACCAGGCTGTATCTCATGAACCGTGATAGCTAGACAGTTGAAATGTTCACAGATGATGTATTTCTATTGCCGCTATCACAACAACAATTATTAAAAACAGAATAAAATAAATATTTAAGTGGGGCTCCCATACAACAAACGTGATTTTTTTGTTGTTTTTTGCGACAATGGTACGGAACCCTTCGTGCGCGAGTCCGACTCGCACTTACACCACCAAAATTGGTTTTTTGATTTATTGAATTATTTTTTTTTTTAACTTTAGTCAAATTTTTTTTCGATTGACGTTAGTAACCAAAATCGGCCAATGCGTTTGGTCTCTAGAACGCCAAACAGGAACATATATACATAGACTGCATGATAAACACATTACCTTCCTTTCCTTCCTTCATCAGTCGGGTAAAAAAAAACTATTGAATATATTTCAACACTTACTTGTACTTATAAATACACAACCATCTTCATATATCTGATCCTAAGTTGCCATAAAATCAAACAAATTGCCCCTTTTTAAGCTAAAAGCGACACATGGCTTAAAAAACAAAATACACACGACATCCTTTCTCAATTCAATTCAAGTTGATATATTTTCAGAGTATACTCAGAAAATATATCATCTTGAATCACAAAGAGCAAAGAATAACCGTACACTAGAAACGCCATTAGCTAATATTCGTGCCGCAAAATTTCGTTTAGCTACGATAACGATTCCACCTAGCCCTTTTGATTCCGCCTAGCCCTTTCCATCATCGGACGACAAGACGTACGGCCATGCGCCATCGGTTCATTGTGCGTACAGCTAAGGAGTGGAATTCCCTTCCGGGGTCTTTGTTCCCTGATAGCTACAACCTTGGGGTCTTTGAGTCAAGAGTGAATAGGTTTCTTCTAGGCAAGCGTGCTTCACCGTAGACCACGTCATCGCTTAACATCAGGCGAGATAGTGGTCAAACGCGAGCCTATAGATTATACAAAAAAAAAAGAAGATAATTCGATTTCTGAATAAAGAATTTGAAGTCGAATATTTGTCTAATTTTCATAATCGTCACTTGGGCATTAAAGTTTCACACATTTCCAGTCAACTCACACAGTCCAAATACTGAATTCAGAATTAAACATTTTAATCAATCTTCCTTATTAGAAGTTATATATTCGAGCCGTTTGGGATTGAAACATTAGGTCCATGGGGACCGAGTGCTCATCGAGTGTTTCGAGATATAAGTAAACGGTTAGTCGACTCTCAGCATTGCTATACAACGTGGCAATGCTGCCAGCGTTCTGGGCACTTTTCCCGTTAAGGTGCCTCCCCGAGCAAAACGCCGCGCTAGTCGTTTTTGTGCAGTTTTTAATAGAATTTAAAAAGAAATATCAATAAATAAAAATACATTAAATTTCTACATTATGTTGATTCTAAAATGGTAGTACACTTTTTTTTTAAAGAGGTTTATGTTTCACTAATCTCCTTCCAACAAAACCACAAAAATGTGAAATAATTATTGATAGCATGCATCTCCTCGTAAAGTATTCATTTATTATTTTTTATACTAACACTAATGGATAGACAATTTGATAACGAACATTTTGTAAGTTTAATTTTTTTCAAAAGTCCAATATTCGATTTTATAAAGATTTTATTCTAAAATCTGGGCGTATTCACTACCGTAATTCATGCGCCACCAGTGCCGCTAGGCCAATAGGAATGCTCATATCTCATGCTGATTTTTTGGTCAGGGTACGGCCTTAACAACGATGTTGGCGAATTTTTTGACGTCCAATGAGCCCTCCCCTTTGTTATCAAATTATTGTAAAAGCCCGAAATACAGTAAATCGGACTGTTACCAGTAAGACTTGGTAAATCTTTGGTTGTACCGTTAAATCCTAGGTTTTCCCGTAGTTCGGGCGTTTACAGTAACTTATATAGGTAAGTACCATGTTATGTTTTAGTTGTTAACCGACTTCCCAAAAAAGAGGAGGTTCTATGTTCGACTTTATGCATGTTTTTGTTTTGTGTATGTTCACCGATATCTCCGACAATTCTGGACCGATTTTGAAAACTCTTTGTTTATTTGAGAGAGTATATTCCTAAATTGGTCCTTGGTGCAGATCTGGTGAAGAACTTCGGAAATATACAAGAGAAACCTTCAATAAACAACGGCAAATCTCTCGAGATTGCTGCAATCGCATGTCTGTTTATTGTTTATACCATTTCATAACATAACATCACGCCAGTACGCTCGAAAGGGGTACGCAGATTTCTCATTTCACCGATTGTGTTCAAGTTTCATGTTATTCGGGTAAACTATTCTGGCGTTATAGGTACTTACTAAACAACTTCTGGCAACAACAACAACAACAGCTTCTTCTGGATAAGCTCACTCCATCGTCGACTTTGTCTCTGTCACCTCTGACCTAGACTAGAGTCAAGAGCAAACCCATCTCGAATAAAAAAAAAAACTTGCCTACTAGTTAGGTACAACTAAAAAGGGTAAAATAAAAAAAAACTTTAATGCAAAAAAACACTACTGACTTCCAAATAAAAAGTACAAAGTGAAAAATAACTTTATTTTTGGAAGTCGGTGTCTATATAGCAAAAAAGTATGTGCGTGTGAACTGAGGGACCACACTGGTATTTCGCAAAATAAAAAATCGTAGGATTTAGTAGTACACCTAAAACAATTGTAGAACAAATCTGGGAATTTGTAAACAAATATATTAAAAACTACAGCCCTAAAAGTGTGGTCCCTCAATCCTCAAAGACCATCAGCCAGATCTCGGAAAGTATCTGAAAAATTAAGATATTGTGACTACAGACATTTAGTAAAGAATTCGTAAAGATATTTACTTAAAAACGGACCACAAAGCATCAAAGAAAAAAACAATATAACGACTAAACTGTGGTCCCTCAGTCCTCACAAGAAAGATAAATATTTTAGTGAATATTACCGAATCAAATAAATAAAATCTTTCTTTTTTTACATAAAGTTTAAATAAGAGACTTGAAACATTTTGTAAAAAAGAAATGGAAAAAAAATATCATCGCAATTTAAAGATAGCGATTATTAAAAGTGGTCCCTCAATCCTCACATCCACAGACATACGTGCATGTAGTAGCTGCTAGACGAGAGTAATATCAGAAAGACTAGTGTACTTAACTTTTAGTAGAAAGTTTCTACTAAATAATAGTTATCTAAAACTGTGTATTTCTTACCTCTTAGCTGAGATAATATTGTTTTTTTAATCCTATGAAAATAGATAGAGTAGTGTGACCACACAATGAAACAAAATGTAGACAGTACTATTATACATCATTTTGTATAGCATTAATCGAAACGAAAACAATGTTGAACTGTTTATTTATGTTAATGTGTATCAGTTCAGTGGTTTTTAGGGTTCCGTACCCAAAGGGTAAAAACGGGACCTATTACTAAGACTCCGCGATCCGTCTGTTTGTCTGTCTGTCCGTCGGTCTGTCCGTCTGTCAGTCTGTCTGTCTGTCTATCAGTCTGTCACCAGGCTGTATCTCATGAACCGTGATAGCTAGATAGTTGAAATTCGCACAGATGATGTATTTCTGTTGCCGCTATAACAACAAATACTAAAAACAGAATAAAACATTTTTTTTAAGTGGGGCTCCCATACAACAAACGTGATTTTTAATGCCGTAATTTGCGATAATGGTACGTTACCCTTCGGGCGCGAGTCCAACTCGCACTTGGCCAGTTTTTACGTACGCATAGTGTATATGAGTATAAATAAAACAGGAAACTGAGAACAAGTAATTACGTACGGCTGCAGTCGAGGATGCAAATAAAACCGATATAATTTACTTAAAGAATTTAATTAATGTAATTATTACATTTAGATCGGTTAAATTAAGATGCACGACAATTGCTCGATGTGAGAAATGAGTGAATCACTAATACACTAAATCAATATTCATCACTGCTATTGCGCGATATTCGGTCCTACGCCATCGAATTGCTAAGAAGGCGAATCTCACTGTCTAGAGCGCAATGCGGTGTATAACACAATAAATATGTATATATAACACAATTGTTTTCCATTTTCGAAGGCAACAATTAAAGCCTTTATCAGACACTTCATCAAGTCACTTCATAATTTAGCATGTTTTAAGGTATTGATACGTGGATAAAGTACTTTTACCTACGCTGTTTAGTATTTTTAAAGCACTGGGAAAATTACATAACAGTAAAGGAAAACATCCATGATATTATTAATGTTTGCTGTGGTCAGTATACCAATGATATGGACAAGACTGCAAAGAATCAAAACTACGACTTGATAAATTATTAAACGGAGTAGAAGTTGACCACTTAGATTCAGAAAAAAATAAATCGGATGAGATTTACAAATTTAATGATAATATTGAGGATTTCACTTTTTCACTTTGGTTCGACGATATTCTTAAAACAGTAAAA
Organism: Orthosia incerta; assembly: GCA_948252205.1. Lineage (NCBI taxonomy): Eukaryota > Metazoa > Arthropoda > Insecta > Lepidoptera > Noctuidae > Orthosia > Orthosia incerta. Next base: position 13,966,376 of record OX411766.1, on the reverse strand, counting down.
AGAAAAATCAAGTTAACATGATCTTAAAATATAATGATGTAAATGTATTACTATTTTCCACCATTCATTACAAGGTTAAGAAGAATAATATTAAGACTTCCACTGTATTCAAATTTATCATGTTCATATTTCGATTCAGAAAATAAAGCACCGTCATCGTCAGGTGTAGAATTTTACTTTGAAAATTTGAAAAATTTAGTTTTTAAACAAAAGTTCAAAAATATAGAATCGACGAGTTCATCAAAAATTACTCCATTTTCTTAGATGAAATAATAAAAACTGCACTTGCTGATCTAGGTGCAGATGAAGTGAATAAAACTATCCCACACAAAAAACGCTCGAGATAGAGAAAATGTATAAATGTAATTAAAGATTTTTAAACGCCAAAAAAGTTCAATCTTATATTTCTACAGATATTTTAATGCGGATTCTATATTTTCTGATCAGCCCTCTTTTATTGAAAATTGGAGAGGAGAAGCTGAAATGGATAAAGATAAAACAAATCATAATGTTAAATTGTTAAAAAATTGTAACTTGTGTCGTTCGGTATTACTAAATGATAAATATGTCACTCTTAAGAATGCTTGTGGTTTCGATTCTGTTATAACTCTTTGAGTGCAGGATTTAACGATAATGAATATTCGACACGATATGGCCACTTTTGAAAAAGATTTAATTCCACAATATATAAAGAACCTCTGCAACATTGAATCTAAAAACGATGACATTTATTTAGTAAGGGCAAAAATTGCTTTACAATATTTTTGCGTTTTTGGTATACTGACCACGGCAAACATTAATAATATCATGGATGTTTTCCTTTCCTGTTATGTAATTTTCACAGTGCTTTAAAAATACTAAACAGCGTAGGTAAAAGTACTTTATCCACGTATCAATATCTTAAAACATGCTAAATTATGAAGTGACTTGATGAAGTGTCTGATAAAGGCTTTAATTAGGTCTCTTTGAATTTTTGCCTTCGAAAATGGAAAACAATTGTGTTATATATATATATTTATTGTGTTATACACTGCATTGCGCTCTAGACAGTGAGATTCGGCTTCTCAGCAATTCGATGGCGTGGGACCGAAAATCGCGCAATAGCAGTGATGAATATTGATTTAGTGTATTAGTGATTCACTCATTTCTCACATCAGGCAATTGTCGTGCATCTTAATTTAACCGATCTAAATGTAATAATTACATTAATTAAATTCTTTAAGTAAATTATATCGGTTTTATTTGCATCCTCGACTGCAGCCGTGCGTTATTACTTGTTCTCAGTTTCCTGTTTTATTTATACTCATATACACTATGCGTACGTAAAAACTGGCCAAGTGCGAGTCGGACTCGCGCCCGAAGGGTACCGTACCACTATCGCAAATTACGGCATTAAAAATCACGTTTGTTGTATGGGAGCCCCACTTAAAAAAAATGTTTTATTCTGTTTTTAGTATTTGTTGTTATAGCGGCAACAGAAATACATCATCTGTGCGAATTTCAACTATCTAGCTATCACGGTTCATGAGATACAGCCTGGTGACAGACTGATAGACAGACAGACAGACGGACAGACAGACAAACAGACGGATCGCGGAGTCTTAGTAATAGGTCCCGTTTTTACCCTTTGGGTACGGAACCCTAAAAACCACTGAACTGATACACATTAACATAAATAAACAGTTCAACATTGTTTTCGTTTCGATTAATGCTATACAAAATGATGTATAATAGTACTGTCTACATTTTGTTTCATTGTGTGGTCACACTACTCTATCTATTTTCATAGGATTAAAAAAACAATGTTATCTCAGCTAAGAGGTAAGAAATACACAGTTTTAGATAACTATTATTTAGTAGAAACTTTCTACTAAAAGTTAAGTACACTAGTCTTTCTGATATTACTCTCGTCTAGCAGCTACTACATGCACGTATGTCTGTGGATGTGAGGATTGAGGGACCACTTTTAATAATCGCTATCTTTAAATTGCGATGATATTTTTTTTCCATTTCTTTTTTACAAAATGTTTCAAGTCTCTTATTAAAACTTTATGTAAAAAAAGAAAGATTTTATTTATTCGATTCGGTAATATTCACTAAAATATTTATCTTTCTTGTGAGGACTGAGGGACCACAGTTTAGTCGTTATATTGTTTTTTTTCTTTGATGCTTTGTGGTCCGTTTTTAAATAAATATCTTTACGAATTCTTTACTAAATGTCTGTAGTCACAATATCTTAATTTTTCAGATACTTTCCGAGATCTGGCTGATGGTCTGTGAGGATTGAGGGACCACACTTTTAGAGCTGTAGTTTTTAATATATTTGTTTACAAATTCCCAGATTTGTTCTACAATTGTTTTAGGTGTACTACTAAATCCTACGATTTTTATTTTGCGAAATACCAGTGTGGTCCCTCAGTTCACACGCACAAAAAGTGGTACCTGCAAAAGACACCAACTTCCAAAAATAAAGTTATTTTTTCACTTTGTAGTTTTTTATTTGGAAGTCAGTAGTATTTTTTTGTATCAATCAATTCAGAGATCATTCAATCTTTCCATATTCAAAATGGTCACGGTCACAATCAAATCCTAGGTATGACTAAACGGTGACATTCACTGACTTGCTTGTTTTGTATGAAAAGTTTTGGCAATGTCGTCTCTATAGTGGTTTGCTGAGACTTCTCGATGCTCTGTGGTATTTCTGAACGTTTCAAATAAGATTGGCTTTAAATTAAGTAATATATTGCTTGTGGAACAGTTATTGGAGTGAAGAAGTAAGTTAAGGGACCAATCTGAGTGACAAATATGAAATTCCGCGAGATTCCGACTCATCTCCAGGGAGAGTGCATTACTCCAGCCAGATAATGTCGAAAATCGTCATCTAAGTGCAATAGATAATTAGATATACAGCTTCTGTAATTGGTAAGCAGATTTTTAAATTTGGTAAGCTGATAGTTTTTTAATTATTTGATAAAAACAGTTCCGGCTGCAGTAACGTTACCGCAGCCAGATCTTTTGTTTTCTAACGGATATTTTGAAATAAATGTTATCTAAATAATTAGATATCAATTTGAAATAAATGGTACAACTTAATTTGTATTTGTATTTGCTATGGTTGCGAAGATATTTAAAATCCTGCTGCGGTAACGTTTGCACGATTGCTGCATCTCGAAATTGACTAAACGGATGATTACAACTTTTGTACATGACATCTGGCTAATTAGTTATAATTTGTTACGCAATAAAAGAATCCACAATAATGCACCGTTTTGAAGTTATTTTAGTAAATAGAAATATGATATAATAGGTCCTAGCACTTCCAATAAGCGGTCCACAGACTAACTTGAAACGATATTATATAGGTAATTACTGCCTATAAATGGTACTGAAGTTTCATAAGTATCCTATAAGTAATTAAAAAGTTATGATGAAACTTCAATTGGTGCCGGCCACGGCGCGCAGCTCAGATATTTGAAGACCGATTAAATGAGTTTCCTGTAGTTGTGGTAACTGCATCTTATATCAATAATTAGATATATAGTTCAATTATATAGCTGTGAAATATCAGACTTGTACACTAATTAATTAACGAGATAATCGAAAAACAATACTTATGCGTGGTAGCCCGACCAAATCTAGAATGTTAAAAAAAAGCTGCCGCGCAATACATTATACCAACCTTCCAAAACTTACAGGATAATAAGTGAATATAATACGTGTTTGGTAAAGACGGGTACACAAGTGGTAAAGTAAAACATAGTTATAATTAAATATTTTTGTTTCTACAGATAGAATATTGATTTCAAAAATAATTTTGCGTAGGTAATAAAAAATATGGAGTACCTACATACGTAGATGATGATGATTTTATGCAGATATTAACTAAGGTAACTAAGTAGATATATAAATGAACTTCAAAAATAATCACCGATATGTTTTGGACTTATTATATGCAACGTCGCTTGCTTATCTGAAATTAAAATTAAGAACTAATAAACAACTTCACTTTTTTCACTCTTTTGCTTCCTCCTCCTCCCGTATTGTTCCTCATAACTGAGGGTCGTGATTCCCGTGACAGGAGACCAACTTTTCTCTGACGATGATTCTCCATCTGTGTCTGTCCTTGGCGACGGGGAGTGCATCGTGCAGCTTGTTGTTCAGCATTGCACGTATATGGTCAGACCATCTGGTCGGGCTGCGGCACCTCGGCCTCTTGCCTTTGACCTTGCCAGTGATCATCAGCTGCTCGAGGTTGTAACCATCCTTTCGGGTAATGTTGTGTTGTGTCGTATTGTGCTTAACGTTTCGAATAAGTTAAAGTAAAACAGTTGTAGCCATATTTAAAATTAAGTTTTACTGTAAAAATCACAGATAAACAATAATAAAATGTAATAACATCACAGTGCAGTAAGTACTAACATATTATACAGTAGGTAGGTAGGATCTACTGTTTTTCTAATCTGATTTTAAAAATCACATATGTCTTACGAAAAGATAGCCGTATTCTTAAATTAAGTTTAATTATATAAAAAAAAAAAACGACAATAGTAAAAATAAACGACATAGCAATGCAGTCAACTTCTTAGAATACGTACTTTTTGACACAGTAGGTACAAGCTAAGTCTTATTGCATATAAATCACAGATCAATTATATAATATTATCAAGATGCTTAGGCTGCACGACTTAATAAGTCGTCTCAACCGACCATAGAGTGGTCGGTTGAGACGACTTATTAACAGGTACTTTTTTTTAATCTAGCCTATTACAGTGTCCCACTGCTGGGCAAAGGCTTCCCCTTTGATTTTTCATTCTGCTCTGTTTATAGCCACCTCTTCTCTTTTTACACGAAATAAATGAAAAAGAAATACATGTAATTTACTCGCGGTTAGCTATTCCAAAATAAGTATTCTTTTTAATTAAAAAGTACAAAACTAAAAACGTACAAATTATGCTATGGAGTACACCCGCTCCCCTTCGTCCCGCGCGCGACCACGACTGTTCCCGATGTTCTCCCTTTCTATCTAACGATGATAGCGCCGCCGCCGCATGCATGATGAACCATTGTTTACAAAAATCTATATCAACATATTTATAGGTAATTTCGTTGCATAACTTTGACCTTGAAAACCGTAGGTAATAATATAATAGGTACGTACATAAGCTTACCTAAGTATCAAATTCATTTATCGATTTAGTTATTCTTATAATATCTACTGTTGGTTATCCAAACTAAAATGTTAAAAACTTAAGAAATACCTAAGTAAATAAAAATAAGTTGGTTATTGGCAATAATTTGTTAAAGGAAATTTTTATTTGTTTTATTTATTGAAGTAAAGATACGGGCTCATATCTATACTTAATCTAACGATACCATGTATCGTTATTATGTCGTATTAAAATATAATAATAAATGCCTTTACCTAAATACATAATATAAAATTAACTAAAAACTAATTAGGCGCAATTTGTACCTTGTAAATAGTAAGTAGGTAATGGTTAAACGTACGTAGGTACATAATGAAGAATGGCACAGTGGACACTTACGTTGAGCAGTTTAAAATTTATTTAAACATTTACTATGGTAGGATTAATTTTTCAATCAAACTAATTTTATTCGTGACTGTACCAACTTTTAAGCACAATTATGGTAATAATTTTAGAAGGTTGGTAAAATGTATTGCGTGGCCGCTTTTTTATAACATTCTAGATTTGGTCGGGTTACCACGCATAAGTATTGTTTTTCGATTATCTCGTTAATTAATTAGTGTACAAGTCAGATATTTCATAGGTATATAATTGAACTATATATCTAATTATTTATATAAAATTCAGTTACCACAACTACAGGAAACTCGGTTAATCTGTCTTCAAATATCGCAGCTGCGCGCCGTGGCCGGAACCAATTGAAGTTTCAACATAACTTTTTAATTACTTATAGGATGCTTATGAAACTTCAGTACCATTTATAGGCAGTAATTACCTATATAATATCGTTTCAAGTTAGTCTGTGGACCGCTTATTGGAAGTGCTAGGACCTATTATAGCATATTTCTATTTACTAAAATAACTTCAAAACGGTGCATTATTGTGGATTCTTTTATTGCGTAACAAATTATAACTAATTAGCCAGATGTCATGTACAAAAGTTGTAATCATCCGTTTAGTCAATTTCGAGATGCAGCAATCGTGCAAACGTTACCGCAGCAGGATTTTAAACATCCTCGCAACCATAGCAAATACAAATACAAATTAAGTTGTACCATTTATTTCAAATTGATATCTAATTATTTAGATAACATTTATTTCAAAATATCCGTTAGAAAACAAAAGATCTGGCTGCGGTAACGTTACTGCAGCCGGAACTGTTTTTATCAAATAATTAAAAAACTATCAGCTTACCAAATTTAAAAATCTGCTTACCAATTACAGAAGCTGTATATCTAATTATCTATTGCACTTAGATGACGATTTTCGACATTATCTGGCTGGAGTAATGCACTCCTCCAGGGACGATGCGACAATGTAACAACATTGTGACAACCTGTTTTATGGAAATCGTTCTACTGCTACATTACGACTGATGAGTCGTGGCCCGTCTGAACATAGGCGTTGCGAGCATGTACACTCGTGAAGAAAACAGCCATTTGGTTCGTAAAGTATGTTCTGCGCAGCCACTTGGTGCTAACTTCAGACGGGCCACGACTCGATTGCGCGTTTTACGACAAACTCACGTCGTAAAACGCGCAGTCGCATCGCTGCGCTGTCGAGATAAATTGTTTCGAAATTGTCATCAGGGCAATAAATGCATTCTAGCTTCGATCACCTAATATGTATGCTTGGGACTCGGCAGTGACAATACGACTTCAATTCACTAACACTATCTCTCGTGTCTCCTGTGCGGGTCACAAATAAACATTGTTTTTCATTCATTCTTTTTACCCGACTGCCGAAGGAGGGTAATGTGTTTATCAGTCTGTGTATGTATGTTTGTTCCTATGTGGCGTTCTAGAGACCAAACGCGTTGGCCGATTTTGATGATTCTAACGTCAATCGATTCGTCTTAACCCTGCGAGTGTCACTGGTTACATTAAAATTAGAAAAAAGAAAATGGCGGGTTTTGGGCATCATATTGAGGGGGCCCAAATTTTGTTTTTCTTCCAAACCCATCGTGTGGGGTATAAAGGGTTTTAAGAGGCGATTTCAAAAATATATAAAACTTATATGTTTAAATGTACCTAATTCGAAAAAAGAATAACTAAAAAGTTATAAATAAAAAAAGTTTATTCTAAAAACCCGACTGCTTGAAAAGAGAACTAAAAAGACATAAACAAGGAGAAAAACATGCTGGCAGTCGGAGGATACGAGTACATCTGGTTTTGATCAGCCAGCTCGCGAATATGTATCCTCGCGAATATGTTCGCTTTTCAAGCAGTGGGGCTTTTTTTTATTTCCATTAGGCATTACCTACGTTTAGATCTGGCTTCGTACTACTGAAACTGAAAACGGGCATAATAAGTTTCTTACAACTTTGCATATTGTACTACAAAAATATCGCCAGATACACAACCTCAATAAAAATACTAATAATATCTTTTACCAACACATTAATAAAACAATATGTCATGCAAGTCAAAATAACTCTTTCATATATTTATAGACCAAAGAGTTTGAATATTTTTTTATGTTTTCTGTGGTATATCGGGTCGGTGGTTGTCAATGGGCCGTGCCTAATAAGCACTGCTGGCTCAAAATTAGCCATTCGCTGCATAACTCGGGTTATTTTTGTTGTTTTTATGTTGATTTATAATATCACTGAAAAATATCAGGAGTTCGTGGGTAAATAATAAAAGCGTGCGTGGGTTTATCTTCAAGGTTAAGCAACACTTGCCGAGGTCGGTCCGTGGATGGGTGACATCCATTAAATGCCGAGAAATTCGTGTCTCAGAAAGCACGTTAAGCCATTGCACAGATAATATAATACTTAAAGACACATAGTTGGCAAGGAAGGCAGAATCATTAACTTGATTTTTTATAATTAAAAAATATATCAGAGAACATTTTTATTGCTTTTCAGTGTTCTGTGCTAAAATTAGGCGAATGGGACAGTAAATAATGAATTTAGACTCATTCTTTTCATTTGATGGCCATTAATGACTTTGATAGAGCTATTTGAAAGTGCCTTGTTAAATTCACAAGGTCCAATACCTTGCTTCAAAAGTTAATTAGTAAGGCCGAGTTGCTCACCTCTAAATTATCGCAGAATTTATGTTACAAATTGTCAAGCATGCGTTACCTGCTATAATTGGCTGTTGAAAATTATTTCAACCAATTTATTTATTTAGACTTCATGCACAAAAGGTACAAAGGCGGACTTAATGCCTTAGGCATTCTCTACCAGTCAACCAAGGGTGGTGAAGAGATAACATGGCAGGTGCATTGTTTTAAACAATTTAAAAAAAAACGTTGTTACTAACATACTAAGATAGGTAAAATAAACGTACTTGTATGTTGAATATAATATATACTTATATAAATATATATATTTATGAATTAACAGAAAAGAAGAAGGTGAGATGACTCTCTCAACTCTTAGTTGTGTTGAAAATAAATCTGCAATTTCCGCTTGAATGCAAACCGACTTGTAGCCGTCCTGATCTCGAGAGAAAGCGCGTTCCAAAGCAGAATGGACTGAATATTGAAGGAAGAGTGAACAAAATCAGTAGTATGAGAAGGACAAAGCAAGAGGAAGTTATTGGAAGAACGTAGATTCCGAGCATGTGAAGAACATAGATATTGAAATTAAAGATGATAACGCGTGCTTGACAATTTGTCACATTAATTCTGCGTTAATTTAGAGGTGAGAAACTCGGCCTAAGTCTACTGATCATTATTAAATTATTCGCTAAATGCCAAACAATTTAATCGTGATCGGATTTTAATTTTGTAGGAGGGGCTAGCCTAACATTTAAATATAATAAAAAAATAACAGGAGCGCAAGCCGTGTGCTTTTCCACAAATGGTAAAAAAGCGTACAAAGATACACTGCATGTAAGTCTTAACGAGGTGCAATAGGAGGTAACAGGCCCCAGCTTTTATTTATATATTTATTTGAGGGGAAAAAACAGTTAGACATTCTAATTTACAACAAGAATTATAACATAATGCCACCATTTCCCACGGAATAAAAAAAAAATGAAAAAAATTGCATGTGATTTAAACTTGAGCTTTAGTTTTTGAGAAGATGTGTTAAAAATTAATTTAACGAGGTTGTCTGCTACTGAGTAGAACACCAATTTTTAAGCGTTAAAACATCAAACGTTAAAAATCTTCTCACAAAAATACTCAATAGACAATCAAAATAAATTACAATACTACAACTTTTAATATCCCAATAGTTTATCTGCAATATCTTTAAAAAAAATACAAGAACTGTCAAAGTGACATACAGTTTGACAGATTTATGCGACACTATCATAATATTTAAAGCTGGTAACACAAGCGCTACAAACGGGCGCATATAAAAATAAATCGCGTCGCGTTTGAGGGACGTAGTAAATTTGTTTTTATGTGAAATTAAGATGTATGTCGTATTTTCTTGAGTTTATCGGATGCGTGGTGTATTTTTAGTCTAAAACCTAGTTCAGACTGTAAGACGTTCGTTGAATTCAGTTTGAATTATGTTGCATTTGTACATTTTCGTGTGAGAAGCGGTACTAGATAGGTAGGTATGGACGTAAATGAAGTTCAGTACAAAAGGATCGCAGCAGGTGCCGTTAGAATAAAATAGAACATAAAATAAAATAAAATAATTCAGTACACAGATTTTAAAATAATAAATGTTGTACAGAGAGACAAAAACAAGGGCGAACTGCTGCATCCTAAACTAGACCAGGGGGGTGACCATTAGCTCTTAGAGCGGTATCAATTTGAGATCGAATAAGGGACAGATGTATCTGACTTGTATACATCTGTCACTTACTCGATATCAAATTGATACCGCTCTAAGAGCTTATGGTCACACCCCTGCAGCCGAATTGCGTAAGTATATTATCCAAAGCAAAAGAATCGATTCTTTCCCAAAACCGACTTTACGTAGTGCATATTGATACGAAAACTCGTTTTTGGGAAGGAATCGATTCTTTTGCTTTGGATAATATACTTACGCAATTCGGCTGCAGGGGCCTGTGTTTAGGGAGTCAATGTTCCTCCAGAAATAATCATGCAACATAGACAATCATGCAAGTACTTACACAAAACATTATAAACAATTAACAATACAATTAAGTAATACATTGAATAAGATCTAGAACATTTAATTGAATATTATATTGAAATTAAATAGAATACTACATTGAACATTTGAGGAGCTCGTGGCTAAATAATAACAGCCGCACGGGTCGATCATCAAGGTTAAGCAACGCTTGACGAGGTCGGTCCGTGGATGGGTGACCATTCCAACATACCGAGTTTCCTCCGTGCCTCGGAAAGCACGTTAAGCCGTTGGTCCCGGCTGTTATTTGAAGATCTTTGACAGTAAGTAGCTTGAGATCTGACACCAGTCTTGCCAAGGGGTACCGTGTTACCCAGTTACTGGGTTGTGGAGGTCAGATAGGCAGTCGCTCCATGTAAAACACTGGCACTCAGCTAAATCCGGTAAGACTGGCAGCCGACCCCAATATAGTTGGGAAAAGGCTAGGCAGATGACTACATTGAACATTAAATTGAAATACATGGCAAATTAAGTGACATTACAATTTAATTTTTACATTTTTACGGCTAATCCATTCATATACACAAATTAATTTATTTCGATTTTAAGATATGATAGCAATAAGATTCTCAGTCTCATCATAAGTTAACTTCTGCAACCACAAGGTAAGTAGGACTTTGACTTTATGCTTAGTCAGGGGATATATTGAGATGGCTTTATTAACTTTGTTATAGAGTTGAGAGCTAGTAGCTACAAACTTACGGCCGAAATATAGTAGAAGTAGTGTGTGTGTAGTGTAGTTTCTGCCTGCCCCCATGGGCAAAAGGCGTGAATGTACCTATGTAGGCATGTAGCAGTTATACTGCATTTTTATCCGACTGTCGTAAAAGAAAAATCCCTAAATACTTCATAGATGGAATATTTATAACCATTAAAAACAACTTTTTAACAAAAAAAAAACACAACAACGCGAATTTTTTTTTTTTTTCTGAAGGCGGTGTCTTTGTTACCTATGTAAAAACAACGTTTGATTTTTGATTTTTGTGGAAGTCGGTTTATATTTTTGTTAAAAAGTTTTTTTAACCGACTTTCCAAAAAGAAGGATGTTATAAATTCGGATGTAAATTTTTTTCTTTTTGGTTTTGATACCTTAAATTTCCATCAAAATCATTTATAGCCAAAGTACATTTCATGATGATTCCAATAAGCCCAAACACGACTAGGATACATTATTTCATTTTAGAGATCCAGTGCCTACTTTCCGGCTTCATCATCAGATAAGTTCGATGGTACAATTTTCATCAGCACCATCTATTTATAAGTATTTGCTTCATCATAGTCAGTTAACTATTCGAGATATTTTATACCCGTGCCATACCCGGCCGCACGGTTGGCGCAGTGGTTGAGCGATTGACTGCTGCGCTGTGTTTCGCGGGTTCGATTCCCGCACAGAACAAATATTTGTATGAACTACAGATAGTTGTTCTGGCTCTGGGTGTTATGTATGTGAGTTTATATGTTTGTAAACGCACCCACGATACAGGAATAAATTCATAGTGTGGGGTAAAGTTTTTAATAAACACAGAAAAAAGTTAATTCAAAAAATCAAAAACCCGACTGCTTAAAAAGCGAACTAAAAAGATTTTTTTTTTCTTCCAAAGCCATGTGTGGGGTATAAACAAGAACAAAATCATGCTGTGCAGTCGGAGGACACATATTCGCGAGCTAGCTGACCAAAACCAGATAATATATATAACCCACACAATGGGCTTGGAAGAAAAAAAAAATTGGGCTCAAAAATCCGCCATTTTTTTTATTTTCCAATTTTAATGTAGACGAATCGATTGACGTAAGGATCATCAAAATCGGCCTACGCGTTTAGTCTCTAGAACACCACATAGGAACAAACATACATACATACATAGACTGATAAACAAATTACCCTCCTTCGGCATTTGGATAAAAAAAAACAAAAACTTATATTTAAGGAGTTCCAGTGGCCATCTGTGCTCTTCTTCATCAGTTCCACTTCACCAAATGATACTTTCTGAGTGCAAATGATTGCATTGTTGATGAAAATACCAAAATCGCTATAAATATGCCTATAATATTTGAGGAGTTCCCTCGATTTCCATGGGATCCCATCAGTAGATTCTGACTCTCTTTCAAATACAAAATGAATTTTCAAAATCCGTCCACAATTGAGGGAGAAATCAGTGAATAACATAAAAAAAATCCTTCAACCAGTCGAGCATTCATAGAACCTCCTCTTTCTTGGGAAGTCGGTTAAAAATTATAGTTTACATGAAACCGGTAGGCTTATTACGTATCTTTTGCAAGAGCAAAACGATAGCGATCAAACGCTTTATGCCATAAAAGTTGGCATTACCTGCAGTGTAGGTATGGTAGGTCCTACACAATCGTTTGCTAATCGCTCGCCGTTTGTCAAATGCACTTATTCAAAAAAAATACCGCCGACAATTCTAAAACTTTTGTATTGAAGAGTAATTATTGCACAAAGATTTATCTGCGATTCCCACACAAAATCTCTAAGGTCATCTGATAACTTGCGACTTAAAATGCCAGTGCATTCCACAACTTTCATGGATAAATCTTTTACTGTCCAAGCTGCTCGTCTGTGGAATGCATTGCCTGACTCAATAAAACGTTCTCAGTCGTTGCCTGTTTTTAAAAAAACTTGTCAAAGAATATTACCTGTCGCTGTGATTGTGCTCTTGGTTTTTTGACGTAATGTCCTATGATTGTTGTACATCATTTATTTTCATTGCTTATATATTAAGTATGTATGTATTTATGTATCTATTATTTAGCATATGTATGTATTTTTATTTTTAGTAAGTATTATTGTATAAATATTATGTTCATAGTTGGTATTGTCGCACCACTGACAACCCCATGTCATGTCCAGGTAATCTCTGTCCATTCCAGGTTGCCTGGAAGAGATCGCGGTATGCGATAAGGCCGCCCATTGTATGTTTTTAGTATTAAGTTTCTTTTTTTCTTGTTTATTATGGTGTACAATAAAGTGTATATAAATAAATAAAGATCGCTATCGTTTTGCTCTTGCAAAATATTGGTAATAAGCCGGCGGTCTGTGTTATTTACATCGTCAATGTTCATAAAATCCATACTAATATTATAAAATAAATAGTGTGTGTGTCTGTCTGTTACGTTTTCATGTCTAAACCGCTAAACGGGTTTTATAAAACTTGGCACACGGGTAGACCATGTTCTGGATTAGTACAAAAGTTACTTTTACCTCGTAAGTACGTTTCCATGGTACGATTTCCGACTATACCGCGAGGGAAGCCGCTGGCAAAAGCAAGTCTATATCGATATTAATATTATAAAGTGGAAATATTTGTATTTTTGTATGTAACGAATAATATACGCTCAATTGACAAAACCTAAGATGTTATACGGAAAATGAAACCAAAACCCTAATAGAAGAAAGAAGACAGCTTTTGAAAAATAAAAAAGATAAACACAATTTAAGAACTATTTCAGAAGTAAGTAAAAAAATAAGTAAAAATTTCAAGAAGGACAGAGCGAAAAGAAGTTCGGACATATTCAACAATCACATAAAAAAGACAGGAGGAGTAAAAAAAAGCCTTAAAAGAACTGGTGGATTCAAAACAATGGATACCAAACATTAAGAATGAAGCAGGAAAGCAGGTGACCATAAGAAGAACTATAATCTAAATTGCAACAGACTTTTACAGGTCACTACGCAGCGGACACCAATGTTCAGATTCCAGCTACAAATCTTAAAGACGACGAAATTGAGGATATTCCAGTTTTCCTTCAATGAGAAATAGAAAAAGCTGTTCACAGTCTAAAGAACGACAAGTCACCTGGACGAGATCAAATAACGAACGAGATAAAATCTTCAATCATTGCACCTGAAAACTTAAGGAAACTCACAGAAATATATAATACCATCTTTAGAACTGAATTAAACCGACACCACCACAATCACGCGATGGCAAAAGGAAAAGGTGAAGACAGGCAAAGAGATGGATAGACGACATAAGAAAAATTGGAGGCGCAACCTGGTCTAGAAAAGATAGACACAGAAATAAGCGGAAACAGCTGGAAGAGGCCTATGTGTCACAGGACACGCTGATCACTAAACCGGAAAACCCGATGTGTTAGATTTAAGTTTTTTAATACTATTAGATTCTAATTGTGTTTAGTTCTTCAGCAATAAAGGCTTAATAATAATGTAACGAATAAACTTGAAAACCGGCCAAGTGCGAGTCGGACTCGCGCACGGAGGGTTCCGTACCATTATCGCAAAAAAACGGCAAAAAAATCACGTTTGTTGTATGGGAGCCCCACTTAAATATTTATTTTATTCTGTTTTTAGTATTTGTTGTTATAGTGGCAACAGAAATACATCAGCTGTAAAAATTTCAACGGCCTAGCTATCACGGTTCATGAGATACAGCCTGGTGACAGACGGATCGCGGAGTCCCGTTTTTACCCTTTGGGTACGGAACCCTAAAAACTACTGGACCGATTTCAAAAATTCTGTCACCGTTGGAAAGCTACCCCGAGTGACATAGGCTACGTTTTATCCCCGTATTCCCACGGGATCGGGAAATACGCAGGTCGAACCGCGAGGCATCCGCTAGTCTATACTTATATAATATTATAAAGAGGAAAGATTTTTTTGTTTGTTTGTTTGTACCGAGTAGGCTCCGAAACTACTGGACCGATTTGAAAAATTCTTTCACCAATAGAAAGCTACATTATTCCTGAGTGACATAGGCTATTTTTTAATCCCGAAAATGGGTCCTGTGGGGTGGTCCACGGGAGCGAAGCCGCGGGCAACAGCTAGTAAATAATATAATTAATTCTATCTATTTACACAGTGCCTTCAAACTGCTTATACAATTTTATTTAAGTACCTCGATATATGTTTGTCTCGAAAAATACATTACGGAAACGAATTCCCGGAAAATATTTCACAGTCACGTGTGCACCCAGCATTAAAACTAATTCACGTACGGTTTCAGCATTTTATTCAGCTAATTTACGATCCCAGTCGGTGTACTAATAGCCTAAGATACTAAAATAAATAACACGCTTTTACAGTTTTTAATGATGATACAGTAACGGGCGTCTAATTGTAAATGGGAGCTATTTTGTGGGAGTATTCGTTTTGAAGAAGTCTGTTTGTTTTACGTAAGAAAAGAAATATAAATGTGTAGTACAGTTTTTGATATAAAATTTACATGAAATTCTTTTTGCAGGGGATCGCAAGCGCAAGCTCGACGATGGGGTTCCGCGAGTCATGCTTAGTTGGCTTACTTGATTTAAGGTTCCCCTAGTCGACGGCACGAACTATTTTGTGCGCGAGGTTAAAATGCATGCTATCTCATCCGACAACACGTGCGAAAGAGATAGATGCTGTGATGAGCAGTAAGAAGCTAGTTCGTGTACGAATTAGCACTTTTGCAAGTTTGTAGCAAAATGGATGATGATTTAGGACGAAAACGAGCGCGCGAAATTTTATAAACAGTCCTTTGGGAGTCTAAATATCATGATAAAACGACTAAATGTATATTTTCAAAATAAAATTATTTGCATTCTCGAACTACTAATCTATCCCTGTATGGTGACCGTTTTGCAATTTTCCTTTTTCTTATGGTATTTATTTCCGCCCAAAGATGCGTTTAAATTAGTGTTGAAATATGGAACTTTCTAAAGCTCATAACTTTATTTTTTTTACTTTTTTGTTTCCATACAGAGCTAGATAATGATGAGACAAATTGATATCATTTTCTATTTTGAACGTACATCGTCAAACAGTTGAGTAATCCCTAGACTACGTTTGTATGGAAGAATTACCGACTAGTGTAACCTTAAGATCCTATGTTAGCTGGGGCAGAGGGCGCCCATGATAGTAGTCCTGCATCGCGACCGGTCTTGGGCTTCAAGCGTCACCTCGCTCCACGTTATTCTATGCTCGTCGCTTGAATACGGTGCGCCGCCAGGTTTGACGGGGACGCTTCCTTTTTCCATGAGGACTCCAATCTATGCCCTGTTTAGAAGTGTGAACCACAATCCCTCCAGAGCGTGTGACCAATCCATATCTATTTACAACGCTTGATATGGCGGTCGTTCGGACTGTCGTGACATCTCTCCAACAACTCAACTTCAGAGAGCTCTGTATTCTAAGTGCCGTTGCGGTTTCCACCAGGAAATTCTCAATTGATATTGACAATTTCCTGGTGCATAATGGTGCAAATCCGGAGTCGATACTCCGGATTATACCAATATGCACCATGTATAACAAACACTGTTCGACCAGCCTAGATAATGTTCCCATAATGCTGGTTGCCCCAGTCTAGGCCTTAAGAGGAAACGGGGGCAGAGAGCGCCGAGCCGCCGACTATATACATACGGAATATCTTTTAAATTGGTCCAATATTGGAGGAGGAAAGAGACGAGAGCCAAACCTCGAGTTATGACTTTTACTAAGGAAATTCAGTCGGCGTTCTCTGCCCCCGTTTCCCCTTAACCCTTCAAGCGCGAGTCCGACTCGCACTTGGCCGGTTTTTATTAAGTATCTTTTTCTCTTCAAGGTAAATGCTGCCTTCGAGGAGTTGCGGATCAGAGCTAGGGCGGGCAGCGGGAGACTGCCAAAGCTGGAAATATTACGAGCTGCCATACAACACATAGAAAGGCTGCAAGCTGCGCTCAGAGCTGCTGCCGTGGTAAGCATAGCGTAGCTGCTGTAGTATTATATTATCTGTGGTATAGCGTAGCATAGCATCAAGTACGTTAGCAGTGGCTGGTAGCAAACGACTGTCCAACACATCATCTTCTTCTTCGTCGGTACACTCCTGGCAGAGTGGTCGTAACCAGCATGTTTCAAACAGACACCGGGCTGCTGTGTTTCGCTTCACGATGCGACGCCATCCCTCTTTGGCGGCTGTGACTCGCGTGCACTTATGCAGTGGACCGCCTACTGCAGACTTGATCTGGTTGGTCCATCGCATGGGTGTGACCTCCTGCGTGCTCACTACTCATAATAGACGGGTGCAAGCTACGCAAAATCAATTTGTGAAACGTGTATGCGTCCAAGAAAATACAGAATTTACACACACACAACCCAACGAACTCAACGTTCGCTTATTTATTTTTTTAAAGTTCTGGCTCTCATCATGAAGTTCTCTATGTAAAAAGTATCTTAGCAACGAATACTTGTTTATATCCTTCGAAGGATTGGGATTGGGACGAGATGTATAGTGTAAACCTAAACAGTGACCTAGAAATAGATAAGTTATAATGGATGAAATGGATAATGCTATTATTATACGACAAAATAATATTTTCCAAGGAAAATAAGCTCCAAACTTGACGAACACCAGAAAACAAAAGAAAAACAGCAATTATAATGTTAGCGATTCCGTGTACTTTGTGTACTTTAAACAATAACATACAATCATAATCATACCTCGTTATGAAGTGCAATAAAAACAGTTACGAGTATTGAACCAATTCGAAACAATGAGTAAGTAAGTAAGTATTCGAATGAATACATGCGGCTTAGTAGTGAATAAGTCAAATTCAAAAAAGTGAACCAATTTATTGTAGGACTTAGCGCATCTTATAAAGAACGAATTCTGTCTGTAATATGTGCAGCAGCGGGGGACGTTAAGAAAAAGAAAGGGTATTCTAGCAGATCTGGTAGGGGCGCGTAAATTAACCTGAGAGAGAAGTTGCGGGGCGTCGATGAAAGATTGCGAGTAAGGAGATATCTGATTTACTCCTTCTCTCCCTAAGTGGAAGTAAATGGTCCCTTTTGCATCTCGACTCGTAATTATGATCGCGGGAATTACACTTGTACTGCAGGTATCTTGTAAAGTTTCGCTGGACAGACTCCAATCTTGAGATATAAACAGCATACATGGGATTCCAAAACTTGCGAACAATATTCAAGTGAGCTACGGACTAAGGAACAGTACAATATTTTAATTATTTTGACATCCCTGAACTGGGAGCAAGGTCTTTTAAAAAACCCCAGAGCATTGTTAACTTTATTGACTATGTGATCTATGTGCTTCTCGTAGGTAAGTTTGGAGTCGTTTATCACACCTAATTCTCGTATGAAATCTAATCGTTTTAGATGGGCATTCTTTAGAGTTTATGTGTGGGATATGATGTTGGCTTTGCGAGTGAACATAATTGTGTAAAATTTAGATACATTGAGTACCAGATTATTCAGCTGACAATAGTTTTCTAGTCTTTCGAGATCTTGTGGCAACGAATCGTGATCTTCGACGTTGTTTATATTTTGAAGATTCTCAAAAAGCATGTGTGAATGTCATTTATGAAAATATTAAATAATAAGGGTCCAAAACGCGATCCCTGGGGAACTCCTGAAGGAGCTACATGCCGCTTCGACACAGCACCGTTGATTACGACAGCCTGGGAACGATTCTTTATGTAAGATGTTATCCACCGGTATAAGTTACCATGAATACCTGAATAAAAAATCTTCTGTAAAAGTATATCATGGTCAATACGGTCGAAACATTTACTGTAGTCTGTAAAAATACAGTCTACCTGACCGCCATCGTCCATACAGGATGTAGTGAATTCGACAAAAGACAGTAGGTTATTAGTGGTCGATCGGTTTTTAAGAAAGCCGCGTGCTGTTCAGGAATGAAGGCCGTAGAAAAAGTGCTGTAAACTTGCGTGTAGATACTAGATGATACGTAAAAGTATTTATATACGGGTTAACGTCGATTAATCAGCCGCCCACGTCATCCTGGACTGCGAGGCCGTGGCTTCCAAACGTGAAGAAATCCTCGGAACGGTGAGGAAACTCCGCGAAGCCTGTGAAGCCCCCAGGCCCAAGCTTCTGTGCTTTTGGACGGAGCTAGGCTGGCTACTTTAGCCGGAAACCCCACGCTCAACGGACCAAATGGGAGCCTATGAGCGGCAAAGGGAGTCGTTCTTCTATTCTATTCTTTGACACTAGTCGACGGCACGAACTATTTTGTGCGCGGGGTTAAAATGCATTTTATATCAACCGACAACACGTGCGGAAGAGATAGATGCTGTGATGAGCAGTAAGAAGCTAGTTCGCATACGAATACACACTTTTGCAAAGTAGCGAAATGGATAATGATTTAGGACGAAACCGAGCGCGCAAAATTTTATAAACAGACCTTTGGCAGTCTAGATATCATGAAAAAACGACTAAATCTATCTGTACAAAATACAATTTTCAGATATTCTAGAGTCATATATAAGCAACAGAATGTGTAGGATAAGGCAAGAGGACGCATATTCTGAGCTAAAAACAATTAAGGCCGGAGTACCACAAGGAAGTGTGTTAGGCCCAATCCTGTACTTGGTATACACATGTGATATCCCAGAGCTGGAAAACAACACCATAGCGACCTTTGCTGATGATACTGCTATTATGGCTATTGGTTCAAACCACAAAGAAGCAGTAGAAAAAGTCCAACTAACTGTGAACAAAGTTTACGACTGGACACAAAAGTGGAAGATCAAACTGAATGAGTCAAAATCGATTCACATTGACTTCACTAATAAACACTGCGATTACCACCCAGTCTATATAAACGGCATGCAAGTGCCTTATGCGAATACAGCCAAATACCTTGGCATAACTCTTGACGCCAAGTTGCGTTGGAAACCTCACGTCAAAAAGAAAAGACAGGAACTCGATATACGGTACAAAAATATGTATTGGTTACTTGGAAGGAAATCCTGTCTATCAATACACAATAAAATTATAATATACAAACATATTCTTATGCCAATTTGGACGTATGGTATTCAACTATGGGGCTGTACTAAACATAGCAATGTTAAAATTATACAACAATTTCAAAATAAAGTACTCAGAGATGCTGTTAATGCACCATGGTACATCAGAAATGACGACCTTCACCGCGACCTTAAAATGAAACTCGTCACGACCGTTATTCAAAACTTTGCTAAAGCCCACGAACACAGACTTCATCGGCATGTGAATGTGGAAGCAATCCAGCTGCTAGATAACACGGACATAGTGCGTAGGCTAAAGAGAACTAAACCATTTGAGTTAGTGTAGTGTATAATAAGTGAAAAAATAATAGCAAACAATACTGTGCTATTCATGTAACACGTGAACTAAGTGTTTTTAACGTATCAGACTCTAAGAAAGTGCTACCGAACTGTATAAAAGTGCAAATTGACACTATTCTTAGTCATAACATTATACAATATAATTATAAGTTAGAGTTAAATTGCTTATTAGTCTATTAAGGCTAGATTGTAATTTATTATTAAGAACCTTAGTTTTTATTAATACAGAAAAAAAAAAAAAAATTGCATTGTTGAACAAATAATCTATCCCTGTATGGAGGCCGTTTTGCAATTTTCCGTCTTCTTATGGTATTTATTTGCGCCCAAAAATGCGTTAAAATTAGTGTCGAAATTTGGAACTTTCGACGCTCATAACTTTCAAATATTTTCTTTTTTTACTTTTTTGCTTCCATACAGGGCTAGATAATGATGAGACAAATTGAAAGCACTTTTTATTTTGAACGTACATCGTCGAACAGTGGCATAATCCCTAGACTACGTTTGTATGGAAGAATTTTCGACTAGTGTACCCTTAAAATAGTAAGAATAATCAAGAAAATACAAAAAGCCCGTCGGCCGTAGGCCGTCTATAAGCGCATTTGAGTATAAGTCGTAAGGAAAAACTACTTTCAATTATACACGATTGTTTCTAAACGATCTAATTTATAATACTAAAATGTCCCTCTCACACTAAGGAAATTCCATCATAATACTTTTGAAAGAAAGAGACGGTACTATATAGGACGAATAGCACTATTTTCTTTTCACAACGAAATCATGATAGCTGGTAAAAGTAGCAGACAAGAGTTGTTTGTGGAAGCTCAAAGACCCAGTCAAATAGCGTGAAATGAAAAAGAGACAGCTACGGGTAGAAGAAGAAAACTAACAGAATAATTTCCAAGAAACATTTACTAAAGCAAAAAATAAATCCCAGCAATTAAAACGATAGGCAGTCTATACGCGCGATTCCGTGTAAGTCTATTCTGAGGAAGGCGCACGTGTAGCGATAAATAATCCGCGGACGGGGATAGATGACAATTTAACATCGCGACACACTACATGTTGTATAGATAGATATTAAGTAGATATGTGTGTTTGTGTGATTGGAATTAGACGTAGGGATATTCAGGAGCGGTTTCTGAATTGAGTATTTGAAGTTAAATACGTGTGAAAATCTTTACTTCAATGGCAAAGTTTGACAGATTTTTAATAATAAAAAAAAAATTATTCAAGTTATTTTTCACTTTGTTGTTTTTTATTTGGAAGTCGGTAGTATTTTTTGCAAAAAAGTTGTTTTATTTTGCCCTTTTTAGTTGTACCTACCTCATAGGCAAGTTGTTTTGTAAGTACCTATAACGCCAGAATAGATTACCCGAATAACATGAAACTTGAACATTATCGGTGAAATGAGAGATTTGCGTACCCCTTTCGAGCATAGTGGCGTGATGTTATGTAATGAAATGGTATAAACAATTAACAGACATGCGATTGCAGCAATCCCGAGACATTTGCCGTTAGTTATTAAAGAGTTCTGTTGTATATCTCCGAAGTTCTTCATCAGATCATCACCAAATCAAAATGGGACCAATTTCAGCATAAGCTTTTTCAAACAAAAAAAGAATTTTCAAAATCGGTCCACAATTGACGGAGATATCGGTGAACATACAAGAAAAAAAAAACATTCATAATGTCGATCATAGAACCTCCTGCTTTTTGGTAAGTCGGTTAAAAAATCGAGGATCATTGATGGCTGATTTACAAATTCTGAATTCCTAATTCCATACAATTTTGCCTTTTTGACAATCGCTGTCGCCTCGCATTGGATGATTTATTTATTTATTCATGATAAAATGTCACTTTTCTAGGGCCTCTGCACCTGTAGCCAAGTTAACAATCTACAATCGATAACGCTAGTAAAAAAAAACGGGTCAAGTGCGAGTCGCACTCGCGCACGAAGGGTTCCGTACCATAATCGCAAAAAAACGGCAATAAAATCACGTTTGTTGTATACGAGCCCCACTTAAATATTTATTTTATTCTGTTTTCAGTATTTGTTGTTTTAGCGGCAACAGAAATACATCATCTGTGAAAATTTCAACTGTTTAGCTATCACGGTTTATGAGGTACAGCCTGGTGACAGACAGACAAATGGACCGCGGAGTCTTAGTAATAGGGTCCCGTTTTTACCCTTTGGGTAAGGAACCCTAAAAACGAAACAATGTATGGGAATGACACATCTGAACGTTAAGTCACGTGGTCAGACCATACAAATAGAAGGCGTTAACGATTGTAGAGAGAGATTCGATACGAAACGTTTGTAACTTGGCTATGGGAGCTGGACACATCACCACGGCGCGGAGCCGTCACCGTGCAAAGGCTGGTCGCGCGGCCGCCATCGTGAAACGGCTCGGCGGGTGTCGCGCCGCGGCACCGTGCCGCGTTTGAACCGTCGCTTGCATGCAAGTGCGGGTCGGTACGGTGCCGTCATGCCGAGAGCCCGTGACAGATTTATTATATGTATTGATGATGATATTGATATTTATGATTACATTAATAATATATAAATATGACAAAATTATGGCATATTCGGCTTTTAATTCACATTTCATAGATTATTTGAACGGTTCATTTAAAATTGATGCCAATAGATGGCGCATTTTTTAATTTCTGAGGCATTCCACTCGATTGTTAAAATTTGCATTGTAACACATTTTGGTGCAAAAAAACTGTAAAAATGTGAAAAAAATACTATAAAACGAACCTTCACTGTATTTAAAGAAAAAAAAAACACGAACCTAGTAAACCCTTTTACTTGCAAGTCGCTGCTAACACCATCTATTGCCGTGAAACGGGCTCGAACGCGATTGATGTACTTACAAAAATAACAAGATTAATCAGATGAAAAACGCTAGTTACGTCGGCACGGTTTCTTTGTATGGGATGAGGCATCTGTATGCTAGTATTATATTATCTGTGGTACTACTATTGCTTCGGCTGTGTGTACAGAGCAGTGTTCGCATCAATAATTTTAAAATTCCATATCCACTAAGCATATTGTGAACTTACGCCAAATTCGTTGTACTAATAATTTATTCCGTCAATAAAACTGTCTTAATAATGAATTGCCTTAAAATTTAGAATATGGCAGTAGCAAAAATCACATAATTGTAGGACGGATTCATTTATCAGGAAATATCGAAAATAAATTTGATAATTTAATATAGCAATATGGCAAGACCAGGCGGGCGAGCATGGCCTACTGTGACAGGCTTGAGTCACACATTTTTATCACAATTTGGGAGTAAAACTGAGATAAAATGCGTGACTCAAGCTTATCACAGAGGCCGTGCTCGCCCGGCAGAGGGGTGACCATAAGCTCTTAGAGCAAGGTTATTTTGAGTGTGCGTATGGGACGGACGTATATGACTTGTATACATAATAATATGCCCCTTTTTCACAGTCGTACCACGATTATTTTGACATCTTATGATACGGGTACAGAGGCCTTATATCATGTCAACGTGTGTACAACGCAAATATTTCCAAAAAAAATAGCCAGGGTGTTAAAGGATAACCAACAGAACCTATTTCCAGTATTTTTGTCTGTTTATTTGTGCACGCATCACGTGAAATGTACGAAACCAATGTAGATAACTTTTACACATTAAAATTGTGCGTAACTTGAAGCATTACTTAGTTTTTGTTTTATCGCAATCGGTTCACTCTATCAAAAGTAAGATGAATTTAAAGTGTTCAAGAAGTAAAATTATCACAACACACGCAATTCAGATACTCGGACAGTTGAACTCGATATTCGATAGATGGTGTTGTGCATTTGAAGTAATTTTCTGAATGGCGGTGTAAGATAAAAAAAAATAGGTAGGTAGGTAGGCTAGGCAAGAGGGTAAGTAGGGTAGGGTTGGCAGACAGATGACGGGAGCGAAGACGCGGGCACAGCTAGTCTAGTATAAATGTCAAAAATGGGAAGGGATTGTTGACAAGTGCTATTGGAATCCTTGTAAAAGAAAGAACGGACGAGGACAGATGACGATTTAACATCGCGACACACTACATGTTCTATAGATATCTACTCGTAGGTGGATATAATGTATGGTTAGAATTAGTGTAGGATTAGGATGTTTAGTGTAGGATTTAAAGAAATCTGAGGATCTCATGAAGTCGTGGCCTAAGTTCTTTTCGAGTCGGTGGTGATGATTATTCAGAAAATTTCACAAAATTCTTAAAAACTTCAGGAGCAGGGCTCTAGAAGCCTATGAATTATGTTCTGGACATAGGCACCCAAATCACATTGGGTATTAGCCTTTATAACCCTTTTTTTGTTTTTTTTTGCGTGGAGAAGTGCTCATGTATACTGCACTACCACGGGGAGATAGTGCAGTTATGTGCGACTCTAACCCACTTAAACTCCACGGTGTCCTCCAGTGCCGCTTATGGCGGGAACACGGGCACGCGTTAGCACTCACCGCGAACCCGCCACGGCCTTTATAACCCTATTTAGCCAATTTGTGTTAGGAATTATTGATGGGTAATTAAAGAAAGTGCAAAATGCATAGGCAAGAAAAGTGTCGGTTTTCCAATTGGATTTTTCAGTTCCAGCTTGGAGGTGGAGACTAGATTTTTGAATGCCTTGTTGTTGTTGTCAGCAAAGAACCTTGTTTCGGTGAAAATACATACTTATTTAGTTTAAATACAGTTGTTTTCTACGGTTACTGTCAACCTCGTTCATCTCATTGGTTATCAAAATAACTTACGGAGCTCATAGAAAAGCACAGACAAAATAAACGGCCACCCATTCACATTTCAACCGCGTCGTTTACAATTACAAGTTAACCTCACAAATCGATCCGTACTTAGCCCTAACTCCTATAATAGATATTCTAAGTAATTAAAAGCAGGTGCCAGTGTATCGTCGCGAATCAGAACCACATTTGCCAAGCTAGCCGACGCGGGACGTAACCTGAAATAGACGCTCGCAAACTGTTTACATGTTTTATGTAGACGCGACTTTATTGAACGTTAATGTTAAATAATAATGATACAATTTACACTTAGGTACTCCCGAATTTTGATTAAGGCGATATATAAGCCCCAATGTTAACGCAGTACTGGCCGTGCGCCCGCTCGATGCCAAAATATAAATATTGAGCCTTCTTTTGAACAGTTTTGTTTGCAAAATATTATTGGATTTACATGTGCTATGTTAGTTATGAAGAAATGCTAGCCATCAATTTTTCTGTGTAAAAATATTTTTAAACATCCAAGTCGTTTTGGAGTATCCAAAAGTAGCGAAAAACTAGCGTGTTGTTAATTTTTTTTTAAAGCAAAACTATTTGTTATACGAAAAAACCATGTGTTAAAAATAATATACATGAAACAATAATAAATATATATTTTTTCAAACCTAGCCGTTACTAAGGAGTATGCTTTAGAAAGTTACCGTTTTACGGCACTAAAGCGGATGTAGGCCCTTAAAGAATTAGAAGTTGTCTATTTGTCAGACTGAAAAACTAAGTACTTTCGAATCAAAGAAGGGTTTGACAATGAAGGGCATAACTCCAAATTAGAAAACGGCCCTGCATCAATTAAAAAAAATATAGCAAACTAAACTAGATGAAGTCTCGGTTTCCTATCTGACTAATTGTCAGACTGAAAACTAAGTACTTTCGAATAAAAGAAGGGTTTGACAATGAAGGGCATAACTCCAAATTAGAAAACAGCCCTGCCTTCAAATAAACAAAATATAGAAAACTAAACTAGATGAGATCTCCAACTCCGAAACAAACTCGGAGGTTTCTTGTAAAGTCCTGAAATTACCTTAGAGCTGGATAGCTAGAGCTGCATAGCTAGAGCTGGATAGCTAGAGCTGGATAGCTAGAGCTGGATTGCTAGAGCTATGTTGATAGTGCTGGATAGCTAGAGCTATGATGCTAGAGCTGGATAGCTAGAACAAAGTAGCTAGAGCTATGTGGCTAGACCAGGATAGCTAGACCTATGTAGCCAGAGCTGGATAGCTAGAACTGGATACTAGCAAAATGTGTGCTTCGAACTATTTTTTTAACGCTTATAAGATACTTGTAGCTTGCTACAACCCTGGATTTGGCACACTTATAGGAGTATTTCGTTTTTATAACTATAGTATAATCAACTTACAGAATTTTATTAACTCCTATGATGTACTTGTATGATAGCATTAGAGAAGTATAATGAATGACTCCTACATTTATAGACACAACCTTTAAAAGTACGATAAGTTTTATAAGCGTCTGATACAAGCTCCTTACCAAACAAATCTTGTTTATATCGTGCAAACTGCTAATAATGCACTTCGTTGTTAGTTATATTTTCCAAAAATGTTTTATGTGTTTTTGTTTAGTATTTTGTTGAAAGTTGAAATTAAAAACGTAAGGGTTTCATTTATCATAAGTTTTAATTAATACTATTTATGGAAGCATAGTCGGTATGTGAGAATGTGAAATAATTGGGTTTAATGTTTATATATTTTTATGAAAGCGCCTCTAATATTTTAACGTTACACAATAGTTTTAATAATTTTATAACAATCTAATTTATATAATATTCGCCATATTTAAAATGATTTTGACTGAGAGCGTTTTAAGACTATTATAAGCATATTAGCGCTTAATTCAATATTAATAAGAACTATTCGCCTCTATCACACTAATATTATAGAGGCGAAAATCTGTGTGTGTGTTTGTATGTTTGTTACTTCTTCACGCTCAAACGGCTGGACGGATCTGGATAAAATTTGGCACAGAGATAGATTATAGTCTGGAATAGCACATAGGATAAGTTTTATCTAGGGAATATGTTCCCTTGGGATAATTTTCGACATTCACGCGGGCAAAGCCGCTGGCAGAAGCTAGTGTTAATTTAAATAATTGTAGTTTTTTAGGTGTTATATTTTTGAGACGGTTGTATACCATGATGTCGACTGCTCTAAGCAAAAATGATTTACGTCTTTTAAAGCACATGGACACACATATGGCCTTGGACTATTATTTATTACACATTTTGTATTGTCTGATCAATGCAATGGCTGTGGATTAGAAGTTTCAAACAATATTACATACGTCTGTATGTGTCAATTAATTTCACTGGCGCTAAGTTTTTTAATTTTTATTGTACCATAAATTTTTCTGGTTGACACCTGGGGGGTGACCATAAGCTCTTAGAGCGGTATGAATTTGATATCGAGTAAGTGACAGATGTATACAAGTCAGATACATTTGTCCTTTATTCGATCTCAAATTGATACCGCTCTAAGAGCTTATGGTCACCCCCCTGATCATACAGCGTATTTCACAGATGTTGAATGCGAGATTTGTCACTAGAGAGAGACAAACTCGGTAAAGCCTTTAATACATGGCAAGTAAATAATTACTTAAGTAGATAATTAAACTTGATAGAGGAGCTCGTGGCTAAATAATAACAGCCGCACGGTCGATCATCAAGGTTAAGCAACGCTTGACGAGGTCGGTCAGTGGATGGGTGACCATTTCAACATACCGAGTTTCCTCCGTGCCTCGGAAAGCACGTTCAGCCGTTGGTCCCGGCTGTCATTTGAAGATCTTTGACAGTCGTTACGGGTAGTCAGAAGCTTGAGATCTGACACCAGACTTGCCAAGGGGTACCGTGTTACCCAGTTACTGGGTTGTGGAGGTCAGATAGGCAGTCGCTCCATGTAAAACATTGGTACTTAGCTAAATCCGGTAAGGCTGGAAGCCGACCCCAATATAGTTGGGAAAAAGGCTAGGCAGATGAGATAATTAAACTCAAACTTAAGAATATAGCATAGCTCTTGCTACATAGCTCTAGGTGAGCTATGTAGCAAGAGCTAGAGCAAAGTAGCTAGAGCTATGTAGTAAGTGATGATTACTTATTTCATGAACTGCTTTCCTAGTTTCTAGTAAAATATCTATTAACTTCGATTAATTCTTCATATTATTGCCGAGACGGGTGAGCACGACTGTACTTTCATATTTTTTGTTCTCTAAAATAAAAATTAGGTGATTCACCTACTAAATAATTTTGGAGTGGTCGATTCGCCCACCGATAAATTAACTTCGGGCGAATCGACACAGAAAAATGAATATTTTTAATAGTGGTCGATTCGTCCGATTCGGGCGAGTTAAATCTGTGCAAATCGTCCAATAATCCGAATAAATTATCCGACTTGGTATATTCGATCTCTCTACTTTTTGCCGTAGAAGAACTGCGCCGCGAAACTTGTATTTTTACATGTTATTTTTTTGATGGGACGATAGTTTTCCTCCATTGCAACTATACCTATATATATAAATACAAAGACGGGTTTGTTACAACACTTATAACTCGAGATCGGCTGGATCAATTTTCATGGTTTTTGTTTCGTTGGATTTGTCTCCGCCCTGAATAGCAGAATACATTTTAAAAACAATGAAAACTTGACGAATACATAATTATGATAATGAATCATTTTCCATTTAATTATGTTCCTTTGTTTCGTACCTGTCAAACATTTGTTTTGCTCCTGTCATCCTGTCAAATACTGTGATTGACATTTATGCATGCGTTCAGAAATGTATTTTGTGTAAATTATTTAAAAAGGGTGAATAAACTTTTGTCTGTATTTTTTTTAATCAATTAAAAAGGTTGAAAAGGGTAGGTGTAGGGTAGGTGTAGGGTTCACAGATATGGTTCTAGAGGTCATATATGTAGTTAAGGGTACACTAGTCGACGGCACGAACTATTTTGTGCGCGGGGTTGAAATGCATTTTTATATCAACCGACAACACGTGCGGAAGAGATAGATGCTGTGATGACCAGCAGGAAGCTAGTTAGCGTACGAATACACGAAATGTGGAACTTTCGACGCTCAAAACTTTCAAATATATATATTTTTTAATTTTTTAGCTTCCATACAGGGCTAGATAATGATGAGTCAAATTGATATCACTTTTATTTTGAACGTACATCGTCAAACAGTGGAATAATCCCTAGAGTACGTTTGTATGGAAGAATTTTCGACTAGTGTAACCTGTAATACCCCTCTATGGATATAGGATGCTATCCAAAATGTCAAAAATATTTCTTTTTTAAAATTCGATATGTTCAATATTTTTATATTGCACTATCATATAAATATGACTCATTGATTTATAATCCTAGATATATAATAGTGTACAACCCCCCATAGTCAGAATTGTCAAGGGCTGTCAATATCTCTGACACGCTCGGTTTTCATCGGCCGTCTCTAGCTGTGGCCGAGGAGGCGTCCCCATGCTCTATGGCTGTTACAGAACTGTAGCGAATGTGTGGTCTGAAGCTAATAATAGAGGAATATCTCTGTGAAAGAGATAGATTGTTTGATAAGCATGCCATGTAGTTTGTTTCTGTTATTTATCCCGATTTGATGTACCGATTAAACGGCTCCGGAGTGTTATTTGCCTTCTTGTAAGCGAAAATAAGAGTCGTTTTTAGGTTGTCGTAGTCAACAAGGAACCTTATACTTTCGCCATGTCCGTCTGTCCACAGCTTAGCTCAGAGGCACTTAGTACTAGAAAGCTATAATTTGGCATGGATATATGTACATATTAATCACGCCGACGAAGTGGTCAAATAAAATCAGGAAATAAAAAATATTCTATCCCCACAGTGGGGATGTACGAGTATGTCAGGGATCCGTTTGCATAAAATTAAGTTTAAATAAGCTAGCTATTTAAAGTGGGGATGTATGTCAGGGATCCGTTTGCATAAAATTAAGATTAAATAAGCTAGCTATTTAAAGTGGGGATGTATGTCAGGGATCCGTTTGCATAAAATTAAGATTAAATAAGCTAGCTATTTAAAGTGGGGATGTATGTCAGGGATCCGTTTGCATAAAAATTAAGATTAAATAAGCTAGCTATTTAAAGCTTAATTTACTACAAACCCCTCTGCCAGGTAAATGGTTGCTTTTAGATATTATGTGAAAAAATTCACTGCAGTGGTATTTAAAACGAAATTAAAAGGAAAACTATCACAGCTTCACAGCTAAATAGGCTTTTCAAGTTTACGAGAAATAGTCGACCAACTTATAAATTGTACTTGGAAAAATAACATTTTTGTATATTGATGTATGGGGCCAACAACTTTCTAACGGCAAAGTTAGTTTTGTCCCTTCGTTAGAGCAAAATTCGGTGCTTTCATTGTTTATGAACGTTAGTAATTATACCTATTTTTTTGTAAGCTGTTTATACGGCACCCTCTGTGTGAGTCACACTCGCACTTGGCTGGTTTTTAGGGTTCCGTACCCAAAGGGTAAAAACAGGACCCTATTACTAAAACTCCGCGGTCCGACTCGCACTTGGCTGGTTTTTCAGACTTCTGACTACACGAAACGATTTTCAAAGCCCTTATACATGATTATGTAGGTATGTTATGTATTAAATGCAGATTATTTAGTAAGCTTACTCTAAATAAATGCTACTTAGTTAATAATATATTACATTATAGGAATATCACACGTGCGAAGCTGCATCGACTCAAAATGCGAATAATATTAAAACCGGCCAAGTGCGAGTCGGACTCGCGCACGAAGGGTTCCATACCGTTATCGCAAAAAACGCAAAAAATCACGTTTACTGTATGGGAGCCCCACTTAAATATTAATTTCATTCTGTTTTTAGTATTTGTTGTTATAGCAGCAACAGAAATACATCATCTGTGAAAATTTCAACTGTCTAGCTATCACGGTTCATGAGATACAGCCTGGTAACAGACGGACAGACAGACAGACGGGTCGTGAAATCTTAGTAATAGGGTCCTAGCTGTTTTTACCCTTTGGGTACGGAACCCTAAAAAACCAACTTAATTCTTATTCTTTATTGTACGCAAAAAAGTTGTTACATTGGGAGAACTGTGTTCGGCCTCATCCATCTACTGTCACCTCTTCGAGCTAAGTCGGTTACCTAGATTTTCTAGCAAATCACCTCATGTTTGATTAAATCACGCAGAGAAATCGAAAGCATAGCCGCTCCCATTCTATTTTAGGTGACTTTGAGCCTTCCTTGTCTTTATAATTTGACTTGTTTACGGGGGAGCCCGTCCGGCTATGTCCGGACATGTCCGGTCATTTGCCGTCCTGTCCGGACCTCTAAAAGCCCAGATTGTTCGCAATATTGTTTTCTTTTTTTGAAGTTATAAAAGGCGTTTATTTACCTACACTACAAATCCAGCGCATTGCGGTGCGCGTGCGCCACGATTGATACTGTTGACGTTCCGGTACAGGAACATAACAATGCACTATATAAATTTTCAATTCAATTTAATTTCAATTTATTCATCAACAAAATTTTGAGTAGGTACAATGATCATCCTTAAAACTACCATTTAAATATAACAGATGAATGAGGTGCGTTTCAGCAGAAGGCAGAGCAAGACCCAGTCCCACGCTAGGAATTAACCTGTGTTACAGGCTCTGGGCTAAATGGACATAAAAATGCTTAACTATCTTCTTTTTTTCCTAGTTGGAGTCAGAAAGCTGTAAGAGCTACATGGAGTCGCCTGTGACGTCACAGCGGTCGTACGACCCTAGAGAAACAAAGACAGAGAAGGAGAAACCGTTCCTAAGCAGTAAGTACCGACCTTAATATCACCAAAATCATCATGCAAGATGATCCTGTGACATACTCGTACACACATAATAGATATCTGAGGTCATCGGAAAACTTGTGACTAGAGATGCCGATGCATTCCACCAGCTTTTACGACAAATCTTTTACGGTTCAAGCGGTGCGGTTGTGGAATGCTTTGCCCGTGTCAATAAGGCGTGCTCAATCCCATTTTTAAAACAATGGTAAAGAATCACTGCCTCTCTCTTTAATAGTTGTATTTCTTGATTTCTATGCTTTTGTTCCATACTTATTACTGTATATATTTGTCTATTATATATATATATGTATGTATTTATTTTCTATATAAATAGTACACCAAAGACTACCTACAGTACTGTCTTTCCTTCCATTTTTTTAAATCCACCCAAAGGTTGTCTTGAAAAGATCGCTTTTAGCGATAAGGCCGCCCATTACATTGTGTAACACAGTGTAATGTTTTCTTCGTCTATACTTTCTGTAACTTATATGGTGTACATAATAAAGAGTATTCTATTCTATTCTATGCATGCCAGTCTGTTGGTTTTTAGCGGTTACATTTCTAGGAATGTGCGTTGGAATGGCATGAACGAATTACTTACTCCTAGCCCGCTCCATTATTGGACCTCAGATCAAATAAAAAGTCGAGATGGAACGTTGCAAACAACAAGGTAAAGCCTGTTATAACTACCCCTTGCCGTATAAATACACAATTACCACGCGCACACGTACAACGAAACTACACCTTGGCTTGTTAGTCGAGCTTTATTATTTGATCTGTGAGCTCGAATGACATACTAAGGCGTAATTTCGTTATACTTGAGTGCGTGTAATTGTGTATTTGTACGGCAAGGCTTAGTTTGAAGCGGCGGCGTCACTTTGTGTTGCTGGTGGCGAAAAAACGGCCCGAGCTTCGCTCACGCCGCAAAAAGCTTGTAAATTCTTAATTCAGCCGACAGAGGTGCAACAATATGTCATATACACCGTTAAATTTGGTCCTTACGAATTCCAGTGCATCTCGCATCCATCAGATTCTCATCGGTCATCTGCCAACACTGCATCCCTCTAACTGTATTGTCTATTTACTAGATGTGTGTAGTTATAATTGTCCTTCATTGTTACAGATGACAACACCTCATGTGGAGTTAACAGCCTCGCCAGGTTACGATGTATCGTGCAAGCGCTCTCAAGTAACTCCAAAGATACGCCATGACATCAAAGAGCATGAACTTTTGTTAGCTTTATTACAAAATAGCGAATACGTACGACCAATGTACCTACGTACGATTAATTCAGGTGCAGACACCATCGATCTTTAGCCAGATTATCCCACGGTATCTGAACTGTGAGAACTCAAAGTTCAGAAATTTTCTACAGGGGAAGCAGGGGGTACAGCTTGTTAGTATTATGCTTATAGGACTTAAAAATATGCAGGGTATAACAGAAACAACAAAAGTCCTGCAAAAAGAAATCAACTGCCCTATATATTTATCCTACTCGAACACCTAATATTTTTAGGGTTCCGTACCCAACGGGTAAAAACGGGACCCCATTACTAAGACTCCACGATCCGTCTAGTCTGTCTGTCCTACTATCACCAGGCTGTATCTCATGAACCGTGATAGTTAGACAGTTGATTTTGACAGATAATGCATTTCTGTTGCCGCTATAACAACAAATACTAAAAAACTAATTCAATAAATATTTAAGTGGGGCTCCCATACAACAAACGTCATTTTTTTGCCGTTTTTTGCGATAGTGGTACGGAACCCTTCGTGCACGAGTCCGACTCGCACTTGGCCAGTTTCTTTTTATAAACGCGAACGTTTGTGGGGATCCATAGACGTTTGTTGCTCTTTCACACAAAAACTCCAACCGGATTTGGATGAACTTGTGTGGATAATTAAATACTTCACTTTTTATCCGGGACTTTCACACTGGCGAAGCCGCTGGCAGAGCAGTGGTGGCCTAGTGGTAACGGTGGTCGGGACGACTTACGTGTCGTGGTTTCGAACCCAGGCAGGAGCTTTACTTTGTGTAAATTATTTCATCACTCTCTCAAAACCGTGAAGGAAAAAAATTGAGGCAACCAGCATGTCTTAGAACTAAAAATTCGAAGACTTGTGTCATCCACCATCCCGCACTGGGCCGACGGCGTGGAGAATTACAGCCCATTCCCTCTCACAGAAAGAAGACCTGAATCCCAGTAGTAAAAACTTTATAAGGCTGATATGCTAATTCGCTGGCAAAAAGTAGTGTGTGCATAACTCGACGGTATGTTCTCGTTGAGTAACATAATTTTGTGTTAAACTGTTACCCATTGGGATAAAAATTACCGATTAGTAACTCTGTCACAACACTGTAACTCAATGCCACGTATTTTTCATCACTTAACACTGCAACCTAATAGTACGTAATAGGGTTACATTAGCATATTATTATATGTATATTATATAGAATAGCAGAACAACCGACGAGGTGACATCGCTGTGCAGAGCGAGCGAAGCGAGCTCGGGAACTTAGGGCACCCCTACACGGATAGGTTTGGTTCGAAGGGGATGACGGGAGCTGAAGTAAGCGAGCAAAGCAAGCGAACTCAGCTCCCGTCATCTCCTTCGTGTTAGGTTACTTTAAACCCTGCAGACAGAAATAGGCTCCGTCGACTTTGTCATTTGATATGTCGGTTATGTAACCCTATTACGTACTATTAGGTTGCAGTGTAAATTAATGGAAAAAACGTGGCATTGAGTTACAGTGTTACTAATCGGTAATTTTTATCCCAATGGGTAACAGTGTAACACAAAATGGTGTAACTCAAAGGGAACAAAGGAACTCGACACAAAATTTACTGGACAGCTAATTACATATTTTGTCCCATAGTAAAAGTTGACGATAATGCTAAGTTATAAGACAAGGGGTCTTCAGGTATTGCGTTGTTTCTGTTATCACTTGTAGCTATATATAGGCAGTATTTATTGAAGTTATGTGACTATGATTATTGTATTTAAAGAGATACGAATTGTAAGTAAATAAATGCTCAATATTTGAGATTAAATGTGTTTTATATTATTGGAGTTTCCTTGCGTTTTCTTGTAATAAATTTTCCCTGGACACGCGTAATAGAGGCGCTACCGCTTCCGTAATTACCGAAACAATTTAATAGCCTTTGTGTCTCGCGGGCATTCTCGTTTCGGGCACTCAAGGGTATAAGCAACGCTTGCCGACGTCTGTTTGTGGATGGGTGACCAGTTTTTACATACCAAGAACCCTCTTTGGCTCGTTGGTAAGTACTGCAAGGATGTGCTAAGTCCTTTAGCCTCCTAACCTCTTTAAAGCTGGCAACTGGTTGGAATGCTAAGAATATTTGAAGATATTTTTGTTTCATTTTGCATGTGACTTCTTTAAAAGTCACCACAGGGTGAAGACTTTATCAAAATATAAAAAAGTTAAGGGCCTATGTAGGTAGTAGTTACTGTTTTACGGCACTAAAGTGGATGTCCGCTTTAGTGCCGTAAAACAGTAACTTTCCAAAGCATACTCCTTGTAGCGGCTGGGTTAATAAAAGGTTTGAAAAAAATATAAATTTATTATTGTTTCATGTATATTATTTTTAACACATGGTTTTTTGGTATAACAAATAGTTTTGCTTTAAAAAATAATTGACAACACGCTAGTTTTTCTCTACTTTTGGATACTCCTCCAAAACGACTTGTATGTTTAAAAATATTTTTACACAGAACAATTGATGGCTGGAATTTCTTCATAACTAACATAGCATAATTATGTAAATCAAATAATATTTTGCAAACAAAACTTTTCAAAAGGAGTGTCAATATTGATATTTTGACAGCGAGCGGGCGCACGGCCAGTACTGCGTTAACATTGGGGCGTATATATCGCCTTAAAGCAATTTTCCAATTTAATTTATCTCCCACAAGCTACGGCCCCCGCAGTACCAGATTCATTTGTAGATCTTTAACAATCATTATCTACTTACCAAGGGGTATCAAGTTACCCAGTTACTGGGTTGTGGAGGTCAGATAGACAGTCGCTCCATGTAAACGACGCAACGCACTAATGATCACTTATCCGTATTTATTCGGGGTCTCAACGCAATATATCTTCAGCCATTATTATTATATTATTTTATTTTATTAATCTTAGGAAAACTTAAGTACAGCTAATGCATAAATGCGCAGAAACCACATACAAGAAAAGGCCATTTAAAGGTTTCCACCCATATAAAAGTTACCATAAAATACACATCAGCGAGAGCATTAAAAAAAAGATATAACTCAACGCCCAACAAATACAAAAAAAAATTAACAAATGTTTCCACATGTCAAAGAAACGTTTACTCAACTTAGTCTTTAGGTTTTAATCTCAGTATCGAACAAGCTAGTCCAGCAGCCGAATTGCGTTAGTATATAATCCAAAGCAAAAGAATCGATCTCTTCCCAAAAACAACTTTTCGTATCAATATGCACTACGTAAAGTCGGTTTTGGGAAAGAATCGATTCTTTTGCTTTGGATAATATACTTACGCAATTCGGCTGCAGATCAACATCCCGACACACCGCATTAAACGTACAACAAACTCTTATCATGTACGAATTCTGTCTGTAAGTAGTTTCAACTTTAGGTACATGAAGGAGACGGGCATGCCGAAGAAATGCACACGGTACACGCGGTCCAACCCTGCCCACCAACTCAGGAACTATCATCAGCTTTTAAAGCTTCTTCTGCCATACTTTTCTATAACTCATCTTCTCAGAGGTCATACACCATTTTTTTAGACATGACTTACTTGACTTAATGTCCTACGTCCCCTGGATGGGGCAAAGGGCGTCCACAGTAGTCCTCCATCACGATCGGTCTTGAGCTTCACGCTTCACCTCGCTCCACGTCATACCGATGCTCGTCGCTTCCGCCAACACGGTGCGACGCCAGG
The DNA here is from genome assembly GCA_948252205.1 of Orthosia incerta. Taxonomy (NCBI): domain Eukaryota; kingdom Metazoa; phylum Arthropoda; class Insecta; order Lepidoptera; family Noctuidae; genus Orthosia; species Orthosia incerta. The sequence continues at coordinate 13,929,425 of OX411766.1, read as the reverse complement.
TTTGACGGGGACGGCCACGCTTTCTTTTGCCTTGGGGATTCCAATCCAGCGCTTGCTTCGGTATATGATCAGAATCCCTTCGCAGTGTGTGGCCAATCCAACTCCATTTGCGACGCTTGATCTGGCGGTCGATCGGGCTCTCGTGGCATTGCTCCAACAGCTCCACGTTGGTGATGGTCTCGGGCCAGTAAATGCCGAATATGCGACGAAGACAGCGGTTGACGAATACTTGGATTTGCGTGAAATGTCTTTTGTGACCTTCCACGTTTCGCACCCGTAAAGCAACACGGATTTGACATTTGACCAGAAGATTTTGAGTTTAATCCGGTCAGTTTCCGCGATTGCCAAACAGGTCTCAGCTGCGCGAAAGTAGCTCGTGCTTTGGCGATAAACGATGTCTTCTTCACTACCTCCAGTTACCGACACTTACGTATTTTTTTAGACATAATACATTAATTAAAGTCCCTCCTCAGTTTTTTTTAACACGTTCACCACACTATTATTTTCTCCTGTATCGTGGGTGCGTTTACAAACATTTACCTCACATGCACAAACAGCCAGACCCAGAACAACTGAGTACTGTAGGTCATACAAGTATTGGTCCGTGCTTTATATTATCTGTGGTCCGTGCGGAAATAGAACACGTGACATGAACCAAAAACATTCATCAAACATTTTACTTACAGCATTTTCCTTCACGTCATGTCCAAAATTATAATATCTGTATAATCATGATACCAACGTAACCTTAATTTTATTTCGAGCTGGGAACGTCGCCTGACGTCGCTAATGGCGGTATCGACGTGCGCTTGCGTCGGTGGGCGGAGCTTGGCACGGACGAAGTTGCAACGCTCCGCCCAGAGAGTGTTTAATAGTGTTTTGGTTATTCAACAGAGTATTAGCAGAATTTAAGGTTCGTTTGTTTTGTGGAAATAGTTCCTACACTATTGGTGTGGTTTACAAGAGGTAGTAGCAAAATATAAAACAGGTAGGTACAGTCACCGTCAGATATATTGTAGCAGGCAAGGTGACTAAACACTTTTGAACTACTTACATTTTAAGTTGTTTAGAAGTATTTGGTCACCTTGCCTGCTACAATATATCTGACTGTACCTGTACCCCGAGATAAATAACAGGCTACTAACAAAAGGTATTTAAACAAGGCACATGAGAATGGAAAGGCCGAGACGGACGAGGATTTCTTCTGCAGCGAAATGATTATTGAATGCTAGAGTCCTGCCGGGTTCGATCTTCAGTTCGGGGCAAGTGCCATCAGCAGCCTACTTAGTGAATTCGGCAAGGCAAAGGGTTCGACCGCCATCAATCGACCAATCACATGGACGGAAATCCACATCGCATCTTCATCTCGCATGTAATTGGTCGATTTTTCATACTCTTCGCCATTTGCCTTGCCAAATTAATTACGCAATAAGGCTGCAGGACTGGAACCTCCTGTTTATATGGAACTGGTGAAATATTACCTATAAAAAGGTAAGATTTTTGTTTCAAAGACTTTCAAAGAACTGAACCAATTTTGGGCGCACGGTTGGCGCAGTGGTTGAGCGGTTCGATTCCCGCACGGAATATAATATATATTTGTATGACCTACAGATAGTTGTTCCAGCTCTGGGTGTTGTGTATGTGAGTTTATATGTTTGTAAACGCACCCACGATACAGGAAGGAATTCCTAGTGTCAGGCAAAGTATTAAAAAAGAACTGGCCAAGTGCGAGTCGGAATCGCGCACGAAAGGTTCCGTACCACAATCGCAAAAAACGGCAAAAAATCACGTTTGATATATGTGAGCCCCACTTAAATATTTATTGTATTCTGTTTTTAGTATTTACTAGCTGTGCCCGCGGCTTCGCTCCCGTCATCTGTCTGCCAACCCCACCCAACTTACCTTCCTGCCTACCCTACTTACCTACCTACCATTTTTGTTTCTATAGTCATCATTCTTTCGCGGCGAATCTTAACACCGCCATTCAGAAAATGACTTCAAATGCACAACGCCATCTATCGAATATCGAGTTCAACTGTCAGAATATCTGAATTGCGTGTGTTGTGATAATTTTACTTCTTGAACACTTTAAATTCATCTAACTTTTGATAGACTGAACCAATTGCGATAAAACTAAGTAGATATAAGTTCAAGTTACGGACAATTTATATGTATAAAAGTTATTTAAATTGGTTTTGTACATTTCACGTGATGCGTGCACAAATAAACAGGCAAAAAAGCCAAAAATGCCGGCAATAGGTTCTGTTGGTTCCCAAAAAATTTTTTTTTTAATATGTTTTGACAACAGAAATACATCATCTGTGAAATGCTATCTACAAATACAAAAGCTATCACGGTTCATGAAATACAGGCTGGTGACAGACGGACCTGCAGACAGACAGACAGACGGACCGTGGAGTCTTAGTAATAGCGTCCCGTTTTTACCCTTTGGGTACGGAACCCTAAAAAGAACTTATGATTAATTAAACGCAACACTATCGCCGAGTGCCATAGGCTTCTTTTTATCCATAAAAAAATTACAGCTCTTGCGGGATATGCCACGGGAGGTCGGGAGCAGAGACGCGGGCAAATTCTAGTTATTTATAAATCGTTTCACGGAGCTCTACTACTGAAATTCAACTGTCATTGACTTGATGTTGCTGTTATAATAGTGAACTCTCCTCATTCATTTAAAGCGACCACGCCTTCAAACTATTAACAAGGACATTTGTAGGTATAGCTATATTTTAGTAATAAACAAAAATATACACTTAAGTAATACTTTGCAATAAAAAAAACCGGCCAAGTGCGAGTCGGACTCGCGCACGAAGGGTTGCGTACCATTATCATAAAACGGCATACAAAACACGTTTGTTGTATGGGAGCCTCAGCCCCCACTTTTATATTTATTTCAATCTGTTTTTAGTATTTGTTGTTATAGCAGCAACAGAAATAGGTACATCATCTGTGAAAATTTCAACTGTCTAGCTATCACGGTTCATGAGATACAGCCTGATAACAGACAGACCGACAAGCGGAGTCTTTGTAATAGGGTCCCGTTTTTACCCTTTGGGTACGGAACCCTAAAAATGATTTGCTTGAGGTTTCTTTTGAAACGTTCTCCATTGTGACTTGTCCTATTACACAAGCAACGATTTTTGTAGAAGGGGGCAAGCCGAGGGAAAATAAAATAAAAGTGGAATGTAAAAAACTTTTTTACAAAAAAATACTACCGACTTCCAAATAAGAAAACTACAAAGTGAAAAATAACTTAATTTTTGGAAGTCGTTGTCTTTCTTAGGTACCATTTCTTTGCGTTATGGACACTGACTTCCAAAAATTAAGTTATTTTTCACTTTGTAGTTTTCTTATTTGGAAGTCGGTAGTTAGTATTTTTTTGTAAAAAAGTTTTTTATTTTTCACTTTTTAGCTGTGCCTACCTAATAGGCAAGTTGTTTAGTAAGTTTCCTATAACGCCAGTATACGAGTAGATTACCCGAATATCATGAAACTTGAACATAACTGGTCAAATGAGAGATCTGCGTACCCCTTAAAAGCGTGCTGGCTTGATGTTATGATATGAATTGGTATAAACAATAAACAGACATGCGATTGCAGCAGTCCCGAGAGATTTGCCGTTAATTATTTATTGAAGCTACGAAGTTCTTAATCAGATCTTCACCAAATCAAAATGGGACCAATTTCGGCACATCTCTTTCAAACAAAAAAAGAATTTTCAAATTCGGTCCACAATTGACGGGGATATCGGTGAACATACACAAAAAAAATAATACATACATGAAGTCGAACATAGAACCTCCTCCTTATTCGAAAGTCGCTTAAAAATCGAACTTAAAAGACGTAAACATGAAGAAACACATGATGTGCAGTCAAAAGATAGGTAGTCAAGTATTTGGGAGCGTTATGACGTTTAAATAAAATAATGTGAATACGTGTGAGCAGAAGCGGATGCTCTAGTGTATTGATCTAATCCTATCGGTTACATATTACGACTTACAGCTACTTAAAATGCTAAATTAACATAAATGCATGTGTGTGTCTGGAAGGGCCACCCTAAACTGCAATCGTGCATTTCATGCTCTCACAGTGATCACTCGCTGCGGTTCAGGTTGCATAACTAGGTACCCACATATTTTTTATTTTATTTATTACTTTTTAGTTATTTTTTTTTGTAATATTTAGGTACATTTCAACTTAAAAGTCTTATATATTTTTGAAATAGCCTCATAAAACCCTTCATTTTGATACCCCACACAAAGGGTTTGGAAGACAAAAAAAAAATTGTCCTCTACAATATGGCGCCCAAAATCCGCCATTTTTATATTTTCCAATTTTAATGCAGCCAGTGACACTCGCAGGGTTAAGACAAATCGATTGACGTATGAATCATAAAAATCGGCCAACGCAGTTGGTCTCTAGAACGCCACATAGGAACAAACATACTTACATACATACATACCCTTATACTGATAAACACATTACCCCCTTCGGCAGTCGGATAAAAATACGCTGCATTGTGAACATAAAAACATACAATAATTCCTAAATGTCTTTCTAGTTTGCGCGTTTGTTGAGTACCTATACAAATGTTTCACACAAGTGTGTATGTGCGTGAAGGAATGCTCTAGGTGCGAACCCTAGAGGATTATGTAGTATGGCATAGGCATCTTTAATTATAAGCTTGAATAGGCGTAGCTAGACGTTATTTTACGATTAATTTATGACGTTTGGAAGTGAATCATAATTTATAATTACAATTTATCATAATTATAAATGACGTTTTGATTTATAATAATATATAGTTTTGTTGCTGCTCATTTATTCATACTTACAGCGATTAATCCGTTTCTACAATCGTTTATTAGACTACCTATAAAAAAAAGTGAGTCTTAATAGTCGAACACTGCTCGCGGTGTGGTCGTGGTCATGAATCGTCTAATAAGTTGTTTGCGGCTTTTGCGAGACATCTCCATCTTGCTCTATTCGTGGCACTTCGTGTATATTCAGTGAGAGAACACATCGCAGAGGATTTAATGAGGTCCGTCCATCTTGTGGGTAATCGAAGAAGAAATATGTAAGAACCTGAAAAGAAGTGGTACTGATGACAGTTGCGTGGAAATCGGTTGTCATGGTATGAGGAAAAATCAAAAATAAAAATAAAAAAAATCACATAGGCCTACATGCGCACTTATAAAACGTCGACAAAAGTTGCACGGTTCGGGTTGGTCGTTTCCTATGGAGAAGAATCGGCAAGAAACTCCACGGTTACTCTTTTAAAAAATGGTTTGGTTTTACGATATTTCCATGTTACAGCATTAGTACTTAGATATGGGGGGACAACGTAGGCCCGACAATAAGTCGTAAAAAACTAAAAAAATATTATCTAATATATAAACAAAAGAAAAAAAAGTAAAACTAGATAAAAAGTTAACAAGCACCTAGAAATCTAGAAGGCCTACAATATCACACATTCACAAATCAATCGGTAAAAGAATCTATAATACAAAGGTAAAAAAAAACAAAAAGTATAACAAGACTAAATTTAACATGTGACACAAATGTTGTTATCAGTGCTGTAACTATTCTTAGCAAAGGGCTATAAAGATGATTGAAACCATTGTAAAAAGTCTAATTAAAAGAAGAGAAAAGAAAAGAAAAATTGAGATTGAGAATAGTTGGAGACATTCACATATTTGTCCCCCTTATGAGTTATCAGGGAAGCCACATGCGCAGAAGAAGCTTCTTTCTTCAACGTACTAAAGAACGTAGAAAGAATACTATTACCTACTACCACAGATAATGTAATACTAGCATACAGATACCTCATCCCATACAAAGAAACCGTGCCGACGTAACTAGCGTTTTTCATCTGATTAATCTTGCGTTTTTACAGTTTTTTTGCACCAAAATGTGTTACAATGAAAATTTTAACAATCGAGTGGAATGCCTCAGAAATTTAAAAATGCGCCATCTATTGGCATCAATTTTAAATGATCCGTTCAAATAATCTTTGAAAGATGAATTAAGAGCCCAATATGCCATTATTTTGTACTTAGGAGAGTTGATTAAACAAGAACATACAATTTGTATGTTCAATTCCAGAAAATGATCCATCTAGTGAGATTTATTTGACCAAATTTTCTTTCCAATGAGACTCCGTACTACTACGTAAAGAAGCGATACTCACCTCCCCGCGTCAATTTATCGTATCGACGAGGCAGTCAACCAGGCTGTAAACTACAGTAGTCACAGCGGAACTTTGTGTCTCTCAAGTTTGGCTGCAAGACTCTGCGCAGTTTCTTTTTTGTGTCAATGTTGAAGTAGAAGATAACATTGTATAACTGCCTCTTTCACGTTTGCCGCATCGTCCTATCTTGCTTACTCTATGCAGTATATTCGATGAAAAACTGTTTCTTGCGCAATGGGTCGAAGAGCCTAACTTCAGAGATACAAAGATCCGCTGTGACTACAGTACATAGTTCACGCACACATTTGCACGTGTACACATAATGCGTTTTATGTAATAATATGGTATTCCAAGCGTACGGTAGTATGGAGTGTTGGGGGTCTGGTATGAGTATGTTATGCGAAGGAATGAGGAGCATGTCGTGAGGAATGTTTTGAGTATGAAACATTCATAATAAAATTAAGAGTAGAGGCATTCTCGATCTCAGGAGTAGCAGAGATTGGGAATAGTATGGCTTGTGTACTGGTACCAAAGGAAGATAACATAACATCACGCGTGTCATCATTTCGCCAGTAATGTTTGAATTCCCATGAAATAGTGGACAAGCATATGGCCATCAATCGGCTATAAAACCAGACTCCAGACAAAGTAAGATACTAAGTTTTGATATTGGCACAGATAACATAATACTAGCATACAGATGCCTCATCTCATACAAAGAAAACGTGCCGACGTAGCTAGCGTTTTTCGTCTGATTATTTTTTGTACATCGATCGCGTTCGGTTCCGTTCCACGTCGATAGATAGATCATGGTGTTAGCAGCGACTTGCAAGTAAAAGGGTTTACTCGGTTCGAAAATATTTTTCTTTAAATACAGTGACGACTTGTTTTATAGTATTTTTTGCATGTTTTCAGTTTCATTGCACCAAAATGTGTAACAATACAAATTTAAACAATCGAGTGAATGCCTCAGAAATTTAAAACCGCGCCATCTATAGGCATCAATTTTAAATGATCCTTTCAAATAATCTTTGAAATGTGAATTAAGCGCCCAATATTCCATAATTTTGTGCTTAGGAATTTTTGAATTCAATGCCAGAAAATGTAAATTTCACACACAATTTATTATCACACCGCGCCATCTAGTGATTTTTATTTGAACTAAATTTTAACTCTTAGCGCTGGGACCCCGTGACCGGGAATTAAAATAATTTATTTTATTTGTTTTTATTTTAAGGTTTCCGTAAGTATTATTGTTTTCATCTCGGTGTACAATAAAGTATATATAAATAAATAAATAATATATCCAGACTCCATACAAAGTACGATGGATTACTAATCTTTAATATTGGTGAATAAAACAACGAATAGTTTTAAAAACATTATTATTAAGTAAAAATGTAACATTTTACAAAAATATATTTACATGTATAAATATACTAGTACAGTCAGCGACATGTTAATATAAAACATACAGACAAAGAATTTTCAATTCAAGTATAATAATTAGTCTTAAATAAGCTTAATTTTTTGTGCATGAAAATGTCTTTTAAATATGACATTTAGGCCATAGTGTTTTTTGTGTCTTCAATGACGTTTTTAAGAAAATATTAAAAAAGTTAAAAATAGTCATGATTTTTTCTATTCTAATCATTTTTTTTGCAATAAAGTCTATAACCTGAACAAGTCTTTTTTTATTATTGATTGATAGGCTCGCGCTTGACCACTATCTCACCTGATGGTAAGCGATGATGTGGTCGACGGTGAAGCAAGGTTGCCTAGAAGTAACCTATTCTCTCTTGACTTAAGAGCCCCTACAAGTTTCACGAGCCAAAAACAGAAAACAGCAAGTTTTTTTTTTTTTTTTTTACTAGACAACTATGTGACGCAAAAATTTACACTAAAAGATTTATCATATATCTTGTAGTTATTGAGAATTTTTCGCTGAAAAAGTAGCTGTTTTCTGTTTTTAGCTCTTGAAACTTGTAACTCTTAAGTTTCACGAGCAGAAGACTCCCAGGTTGAGTTCTTATTTTAGCAATTGATGAGGTCTAGGATAGAGCGAGCGATCTTTGCCATAAAATCTCTATACACTCTTGCTTTGAAGCTTACAGGTACAAATTATAGGTAAGATTGTAAAATCATCTTGATTCTTATCGACAAAAAAAAACTTTTAATCATTATTGTATTTTGGAGTATTAAAAAAACATTTTAAAATCCAGTCACAGAAATAGTATAAATTAAGTAAATTGTGACGTTATAACAAGAAAAGTGTTAATAATAATATTATGACGCTGATTGCAATAACCTACTGCCTATAGACATTTAAAAAAACTTATTTTTATAAAAAAAATCATTACATTTACATCGTTCTTGTGTGTCATAGAAACAAATGCACGGTTAAAACTAAATAAAAATTAATATTTTCTATACAAAATGAGTTAACTCAAAATACTTTTCGACGACGCCTTAAGTATGTTACATCAAATTGAGCTAATGAACGAAACTCCATAGATGTGATAGATTTCGATATTACTGACGATAAAACAAAACAATCTATAACCGGCAGGCTTATTACGTATCTTTTGCAAGAGCAAAACGATAGCGATTTTTGCGCAATAATTGCTCTTCCTTATAGAAGTTTTAGAGTTGTTGGCGGTTTGCATTTGACAAACAGCGAACGATTAGCAAACGATTTTGTAGGACCTACCATACCTACACTGCAGGTAATGGCAACTTTTATGACATAAAGCGTTTGATCGCTATCGTTTTGCTCTTGCAAAAGATACGTAATAAGCCTGCCGGGCGCAAAAAGTTTGCCGATGACGTCATGACACGCATTTCGACGTTCGACGAACAAACGAGGCGAACGCGGGGCGCCGCGCGGGTATGCGGGAGGGGTAGTCATCGGCAAACTTTCTGCGCCAGGCTATTAGCGGTTTCACCCACCCGAGCCATTAAATCGTTTTCGCTTAGCATTCATTCTGACTTTTTGTCTTTTTTACTCCGCTGTAAGGATCGTAACGTGATTTTAAATACCCTTATAACCTTCCCCAATAATTGGGCTATCGAATATAAAAAGTTTTGTTTCAAATCCGACTGTTAGTTAAAAGAGTTGATGAAGGCGTTCAAACAAAAAAACCCAGTATATAACTTCAGCTGACTACGGGGTTAACAGCCTGTGGTAGTATAGTTGCAAAAAATTAAAACGCAGTTTCAAGATTTTCGTTTTGTCGTCATTATGTATATTATGTAGACAGAGAAAACTATAGACGACTAAATAGCTTGCATCTCATTCACACTAGAAAGAGAACGGTTTATGCATACGTCATGTAAAGAAATGAGATAGCATGATATGATTTTTTGTTTCATGTCGCGTGCCGGTTTTTTCAAGGTCAACACAGTACTGTGCTAAACAAACATTGACAGTTCTACCTAAAAATACTATTTGGTGTTGCCCGTGTTTGAAATTATTTGTCATAAAAAAAAACATAATATTGTTTTACTTGTACCTAAGTGTGAATTCAATTATATACATAAACAAAAAAAATAATGTATGGTATGCAAAATGAAAAACATATATAACATGATAAAACTTCTTTATATAAATATAATAATGCTTTATTTATTTATATATAAATGAGTGTAACGGGTAAAACCGCGAGGTCCAGCTAGTTAATCACAGATATCTTTAGACGAATTATGGACTGCAAGCCCTGAATCTGGGATTGTTAAAAATCGGGGTAAAAGCTTTGATATGGCAATACCATCTACAAATCGTTCTATCGCTCATGCGGCACGGCAACCATTTGTCTATAGTTTTCTCAGTCTACAGTACATTATAACATAAATTTGACAGAATTGACAGGAACAGATCTATCGCGTCTGTGGTCTTCGCTTTGTTAATTTAATTTGAATCTGTAGAAAAATAAATAACACTACGTTTAGAAGTGTAACTTTGACGTTATTATATATCCATCCCAAAGTATCATTCATAAATTTACAAATTATCATTTCTTCTTCAATGCAGGGGTCACCAATTACTTACATTTGGGATCTGCTTTTGTAAAAAATAATACCTTCGAGGTCCGTTAGGTTTAAAGAAAATCCTCCCCGCTTCCCCGCCTTCAGATCATCACGTGTAATTTCTTTGTTAAAACAGAAATAATAAGCTTAAATATGTAAATATAGCTGAGAATGAAGATCTGATGAGATGATTCTTTCGCGGGATAATTTATTAAATGACGTACTCAAGTAACTGTTTACTTAAGGACCACACAAGACAAGTAGACGGTCCGGACTCGGATCGCGGCCCGCCATTTGGTGACCCCTGTTCTATGGCATTGAAGTTAAAACATCTAGGCTTGTTCAGGCCAAAATCGGTTATAGGATACTTGACACGATATTTCTTTAAAAAGTGGTAAAATAATTTAAGTCGGTTAAAAAAACGTTATGATTATTTCTCAAATTCAGTTTTGCATACAGTTTGCAATACAGTGTTTTAAATAATTCAAGAACCCTTCTGACGAAATTGTTCTGGTCTTACCGCCGAATTCGTAAAGGCAAGTAAAATTATACAGACACAGAAAATATAATACTAGCATACAGATGCCTCATCCCATACAAAAAAACCGTGCCGACGTAACTAGCGTTTTTCATCTGATTAATCTTGTTATTTTTGTAAGTACATCAATCGCGTTCGATCCCGTTTCACGGCAATAGATGGTGTTAGCAGCGACTTGCAAGTAAAAGGGTTTACTAGGTTCGTGAATATTTTTTTTCTTTAAATACAGTGAAGGTTCGTTTTATAGTATTTTTTTGCACGTTTTTACAGTTTTTTTGCACCAAAATGTGTTACAATGCAAATTTTAACGATCGAGTGGAATGCCTCAGAAATTTAAAAATGCGCCATCTACTGGCATTTATTTTAAATGATCCGTTGAAATAATCTTTGAAATGTGAATTAAGAGCCCAATATTCCATAATTTTGTACTTAGGAGAGTTGATTAAATAAGAACATACAATTTTTATGTTCAATTCCAGAAAATGTTAATTTTACACACAATTCTATTTAATTGTGTGTACATGTCGCGCCATCTAGTACGATTTATTTGAACCAAATTTACTTTGTTAGCAATGAGACCCCGTGATACAGACAAGAAATATCGTGATACCAAGTAAGTGCTCGTTTACACATTGGATTTATCGTATTATGCCCGGCACGTAAGTTGGCAAGGTTTTGGCGTAGTGGGGGTAAGTTCGCGCATATTCCGCTAACTGACCTATCACCGTAAAGAGCGAACGGAACGTGGACGTGACGCGATTGGTCAGTCAATCCTTGTGTCAACTGACCAACCAATCGCGCGCTCGGAACGGTCCCTAACCTCCCCCGCGCCTCGCTTCACTACCAAAGATACCTAATAAATTACTTCTGCGTATCTAACGACGCTTTTTTGATTGGGACAATCCCACCGCACTATTCCCGAACCACTGCAACTCCTAAAAGCCAGAATCAACAGTGGCGACCACCAAAGCGCTGAAGCTCGACGAAGTCCCGTCGTCCGACGAAGTCATCTAACGAGTCTTGCCATCTTACGTGCCGGGGATTAGATACGTTTTTATTCGTTATTATTTTAAAACTGTTGAGTGTGTAAACTCGCTCATACAACTGCCTACGCCATTGCCGAATAAAAACGTATACGATAAAGCGGACCTGTAAAACGGACCGCTGTATATTTTGTCGGATCGGTATTTTTTACTGGATCTGGAATACTGACATGTGTGTAAATTCGCTCATACAACTACAGTACAAATATTTTCTTAATGTCTCTCGGCAAATTTCGTGTTTTTATTAGTTGTCGGATTTCTATCAGTTGCCCTTTGCACTTGGTGCAGATCTGACGCTCTCAATCAACTTGGAAGTACATAGAGTTGTTAACACTATAAACTTAATGAAATTTATTTTAAAAATGGGAGGAAAACTACTAAAGGAAAATAGTTTTACAGCTCTTTAAAGATCACACAAAAATCAAAACAAAACAAAAATAAAGTACTTAGTTCTGAATTCAAATTATTATACACGTTAAATCTAATAATTGATGGACATGGAAATTAGCACTCGTTTGTATTCGGAAATGCGATGATTGCCGAGGGACATTTCGAAAAGGGTTGTACTGTACATGTCTGGGCCGAAAAAAACCGTATACGATAAAACGGACCTCTGTATGAACGAGTACTCATGTAGACAGTCGCTCCTTGTAAAATAATGGTACTCAGCTGGTTAGACTGGCATTGGCTGGCAGTTGAAAAGAATACGCAGATTAAATAAAATATATTTCAATCTAAGTTGCGTTTGAGAATTTGGTTAGAAGGCTCCGTAGACCATGGTTCATGTTGATTATCGTCTAACACGCACTGCGGATTTTATTCTGGTTTTTTTCCACCCATTCTGCGACCTAAGGCATTGTATGAAGCTGTACGCATTGGGGTAAATAAATCGCGCGGAAATAATACCGCAAGAAAGCCGTGTTCTGCCACAGAATCCACTGCACCGCGGCGCGGATTAAATTCGCGCGAATATTTTGAGCTCTATAAACAGGTAGAAAGAGACAAAAATCGCGCAGAATTTTATCCGAAGTGCGTTTTAGTTTGATTCAGTACGCGGCTAAAAATCGCAATGCGTGTAATGTAATTTTAAAGAAAGACAAGACAAAGTTAATTCTGGAATATCTTATTTTTTTTTAGTATACCGATATGTCATAATACATATTTCTACCAATCATGAACCTTTTGTTAACGAAATCTATAAATAATTAGGCTTTAAAATAATAAAATTGCAATGAAGTTTAGTCAAGTCATAATTATTTGAATTAAAGATAAAATTTTAAGAAAAAGAGCTACATTCTTAACCCGCCAAATGAGATATTTTATAAAAAAAGTATCAGTTATGAAATAATTGATGAAAACGGATTCCATACAAAAAGTTGCTATGTCCAGCAGTGGTATTTTTTGGGCTGCAATGATGATGATGATGGTGATGAACAGAGATCGGAATAGGTATAGTCTAGATTTTTTTTTAAACATAAAAATATCGTTTGAATTATGTAATGTGTATGTTTTAGAGTTAAATTAATTTTGTATGTAAAACAGAACTCTTTAATTTAACAGTTTTAGTACGGAACTCTAAAAACATAATAAGATTTTTCAACATAATAATTAAGTTCAAATGTATTCAAAACGCAATAAGTAATTTGCGATTTCTTAAATCCCGGGATTTAATCGTCATGTTCATCATGATTCCGGGATTTTAGAGGCGGTATTATCAACTCTATGTTACTTACATCCTCGAACTTTAGGTAAATATATTCTAACTATTCCAATATCTGGTCATGATACAAAAAAGGGAAGAATAACCTGAACGGAGCCTATAACTGTTGGGACACAAACATGAGAGGCAGTAATCCACCACGCAGGCCCAGTGCGGCATGGTAGATGTCACATGTCTTCGATATTTTAGTTCTTAGACACATAAGGTTTGTTTTCGAATGTAGCTCTTATATCCTAAGCATTAAGACCTAAGGCCAATATGGACTTGAAGGCTTTTAAGCTAATATAAGGCTACATAAGGCCGTCGACACCAAATTATTTAGCATCTACTTACAAAATACCGTATTAGCAATATATACAGACATAAAAGTGGACAAATATATGCATATTTAGAGTTTTATTAACTTGGTATATAGTTTAACATCACGACTCATTTCGCCGAAGGGGTAGCCAGAGATTTATAGGTTTTTTTGTTGTTAGATGAACCAGCAGCCTAATAGCGTAGGTGAGTTCGCTAAGGCAAAGGGAACAACTCTATGAAAGAGTATGACAAATTTTCTCTAAATGATTTCGGTATTGCGTAAATAATTTTGAAAGGGTACGTCCTCCAACCTATGAGTTGAATTCACATAATTATCCTTTCCATGCCCTATCCCCTTTCGAGTGTATTACGCAATACGAAAGTCGTTAATTTAAATGTGTTGTCACCCTTGCCCATATGTGTACTTTGCCGAATTCATTTACGCAATTATGCTGCAGGTTTTGAACTCGATCTCGCTTGATGGTAGGTATAACGTTCAAGTATTACGTAAGCAGATTTAATACAATTATTTACCCCCCCTTCCCCCCTCCCACTTGTCAGCAAAAGTAAGCAAAGCTCTTACCCCCCCCTTCCACGCTTACGTCATCATCATCATATCAGCCGAAAGACGTCCACTGCTGGACATAGGCCTCCCCCAAGCGTCGCCACATTGACCGGTCTCGTGCGTCCCGCAACCAGCGGATCCCCGCAACCTTCACCAGGTTATCGGTCCACCTGGTGGGAGGCCTTCCAACGCAACGTCTTCCGGTTCGCGGTCGCCACTCCAGAACCTTTCTGCCCCATCGGCCATCCGTTCTGCGAGCAATGTGCCCTGCCCACTGCCACTTAAGTCTGGCAATTCTTCGGGCTATGTCGGTAACCCTGGTTCTCTTGCGGATCTCTAAATTTCTGATTCGATCACGCAAGGACACTCCGAGCATAGCCCTCTCCATTGCCCTTTGGGTGACTTTAAGCTTTCTGATGAGGCCCACGCTTACGTAAATATTGGTATATGTATTTTTCTTTTAATGTAAGTATTCTGTTTTTTTTAAATTGATTAATGAATTCCCCTATTCGGTTCTAAGCGAATACCTAAACGTATTCATTATTTGTGAAAATCCCCAAATATTCCGAGAATATTATTTGTAAAAAAGTAAATAATTACTGCTGACTTAATCACCATCTAGATCCCTATACCCCCATGTCATCAGAAATAAGCAAAGCATAGACCCCCTGCCTCCCTATAGTGCTTACGTAATACTTGAACGATCCATAAGCGATGAATGAACATTAAGATGGAACGAGTGAGTCCAGAAGATGCCCGTTCCCTCTTGCTTTGAAGGCCGACGGATTAAAATGGGCTAATTTAAACGTCTAATGTTATCGCAAATGGTGTTTAGCTAGATCGTACTAATGCTGTAACATGGAAATATTGTAAACACAAAAAAAAAAAAAAGACTAACCATGGAGTTTCTTGCCGTTTCTTCTCCATAGGAAACGAGTAACCCGAACCGTGCACCTTTTGTCGACGTTTTATAAGTGCCCATGTAGGCCTATGTAAAATAAAAATATTTGATTTTGATTTTGATCGATTTTTCGAAAACCCCTATATTGCAAATTTTACCAAAATTGTTAAGTGTCGTTTCCGAGAACGTGATTATATACAAACATATACTTATAGGTATATACAAATATTGCTCGTTTGATTACAAAACAGATCGAATGCATAACCTCTTTCTATTTGTCTGAAGTCGGTTAAAAAGGAGTCTTCCATACATGACCAAGTTAATAAAACTCTAACAAAAAGTATTTTTAGGACATTCCATTAATTCCGTATCGTTTAATTTTAACGCAAGTATCTTACGTATTTTCGTTACATTTATTGTTATTATTTTATACTTATTTACTATTATTATCGAATTTATATTGCACAAACTATTAAGTGTTATGCTGGCACTACACTACACTTGGCATAATTGACAAAATATTTGCTCAATTTTGGCCATGCAAAACCGAACTTCTATTGAAATAAAGTTAATTTTGTAATAGAGATATGGAGCAAATATTTGTACAAATACGCCAATTATAGTACCAGCATAAGATATGGATACCTAAACCACCAACCAAATTGTGTGTCTTCTATAAGTGAATGCACCGACTGTCATGGGTCGTGAGTTTGAATCTTGCTCGTTGCAAAATAAGAATCACAGGTTACTTGAGGGTAGTTCTAGAACTTAGTGAAATGTGTTTTGATGGCGAATAAGTTTTTATTAACATACACACTGAACTGTAGTCAATACTGAGCTGAAAATTGCAAAAAAAAAATCTTAAAATGCATATAATGACTAAGGTATATTATTTATGCAATATAAATTCAATCGAGCACTCGACAAGTTCACAGCATTTTGTAATTATACAATAATAATATTTACCTAAAAAATAACATTCTCATATATTTTCTAAACCTTTTTATTATAACGAATTCTCATAGAAATACACTGATCATATTCTAAGAAAAATCTGAATAAAATTTTTCCTAATCCTGAATTGCTTGTTGTTAGAAATTAAAATACTGGTTAAAATTTCTATTGTAATAAAAATCTTTTAATTAATACATTTTGCTGCGAATATGTCGAGTGTAATGTCATATTAAGTTCCTAATATCACTTGGTGTGAGTTTCATCACGCGTTGCTCAGCAATTCACTGGAAACAAAGAACATACGAAATTACACATTGATGTTTATTATTTTATTGACCTAGAAAAGTCTGAATCATTTGGTTCAGTTTCAATTTTTACTAAAGTTTAATAATCACAAAAAAAATATTCTATTGATTTAGATGAACTTATGCATACACGTTTAGTTTGGATGACAATGCATTGTTAGCTAAGTGATGTCATTCTAAATCCAATATGGCGGACGGCCCAAGATGGCGTACTAGTTATTTTTTGTGCACTGCCATAATATGGGTATCAAATGAAAGGGTTTGCTGAGAAGAATACGAAAAATTCCTGTTTTACAAACCGGCCAAGTGCGAGTCGGACTCGCGCACGAAGGGTTCCGTACCATAATCGCAAAAAACGGCAAAAAAAACACGTTTTTTGTATGGGAGCCCCACTTAAATAATTACTTTATTCTGTTTTTAGTATTTGTTGTTATAGCGGCAATAGAAATACATCATCTGTGAAAATTTCAACTGTCTAGCTATCACGGTTCATGAGATACAGCCTGGTGACAGACGGACCGCGGGGTCTTAGTAATAGGGTCCCGTTTTTACCCTTTGGGTACGGAACCCTAAAAAAGATGTTTTAATTAATAATTTTATTCACAGTCGAAATATGATAGTTTTGCCACATCATGGTATGGGGGCTGGTGACATAATTATATATAACTTACGATAGTGTTAATAGAAAGGAGAGTAACTCACTTAGTTAGTTCCCGCGTAGTCATAGCTCCCGTTAACCCGGAACGCGACCGCGACCGACTTAGCTGTGCTCTTCGTTCAGCTGAAAATAACATACAACATTAATATACTATAAGCAGAACTTATTGTTGGTAGTGGTGGTACCTACCGATTAATATAAAAGCGTGCGCTCGAACGAGTATCGGTCATCATGACCTATGCCTGCGCTGTCTTCGCACATGCAAAGCCCTGTCATTTACATAGGCTACAGGTAATCCAAAATCGATTCCTCCGGAAAATCACGGGAGCCCCCTGGTTTGTCCGAAATCAAGAACTTCATGTAGATATGAAAATCCCCACGATACAACAGTTCACGAAGCGCCTTACAAAGCGATTCTTTGAAACTGCTGATAATCACAAAAACCCACTAGTAAAAGAGGCCACCCGCTATGTACCCTCAAAAATATCTAGAGTTCGCCGACCGAAGCACACTCTCACCACTCCCGACGACCCCACCACCCTGCTCCAAGAGAGTCGTAGGGAAACTAGTACACGCAAAAAACATAGCACAAAATCGTTCCGTCCTCGCCGCCGAGGACCGTCGCGAAATCCCCGTAAAACAGGCCCCGATTTAGCTCAAAGCAGCCCGCGAGTTGCTGAACAAAACCAAAATATAGATAGTGGAGTTTCTTGTCAGTTCTTCTCCACAGTAGGTGATTTACGAACTGATGGTAGAATCAATGATAGTCATAATAGTCAAGATCCAGCTTGCCCCCTTGCTGTCCCTTCCAGCGACGCCCTGAGCCGAGGTTTCGACCCCACCTGGGGTAGCCCTCAGCGCAGTCGCTTAGGTTTAGAAAATTGTGCCCTGGCTGGAGGCTTAGTTTAGTCTCCACAGGCTAGTCCGGTTAAGCAGTAACCAATCACTTTGATTGAAACTGCGAGAGGTCAGTCAAAAAAAAAAAAAAAAAGAGTATCGGTCATTTGCTCCTGAGTCGTTGCACGGTAAGGTTCTCGGTACCTTCGCTACTTTGCAGTAAGTTCGTTCCATATTGTGCTATTTGGGTTTTTGTGTTATTGGTTCTAGTTTTGAATATTAACGGTTGTTTGTGATTGCTCGAATTTTAATGATTACTTGAACTATTTTTAAAATTAAGTCTATTCTGTAATAAATTCGTTTTATTTTGTTTGAATTGTTTTTTTTATTTGTTTTTCCATTCTGGTCGCTAAAAATACAGATATAATAGTTTTAATAACAAAAGTTGTAGGAAGGACAGGAGTATATATTAGATAAACCGTGAATTTGTCTAAAAGTGTGACTAAGTTGCAGTCGTTTCAAGACATCCTTTTTCGATTTATGTTTCATGCCATCAATATCGGCTAGTCGACGTCGATCGACTACAATCTAGTTACACTAACAGCTACACACACATTTTGAGATCAGTTTTTGTGAAAAGCTCTTCTGACTTCTAGATACCAGTCGATAGAAAAGTGGAAATCGCCTACAGAAAATATTACAATAGTGCAAGTGCTACAGAAAATATCAACAAAATATATAAACAAAACATTTACAATACTGCAAGCTCTAAAATGATATTTTAAATTAATGAAATGGGATAGCATCTTATCATTGTTAACTAAATAGTAGGTACTTGTATATGTTACTGTAAAAGTCCAAACTACGGTAAAACCTAAGATTAAACAAGTCTTACTGATAAAGATCCGAAATCATCTATGATAATGCTTTTACCAGTAACCACACGGTAAATCTTGGATTTACTGGGATTTACGTCAGAGATTGGTAAATGATGAAAAACTGTAATCACACACTATGATACGAAATGATGAGAACAAGAAAAAAAAATGCAATAATCATAGCTCATTTCGTAAATTCTAGGTTATAACGTATTTCGGGTTGTTACAGTAACATATACACATTTATGGAGTGTGTGGACGTGCATAATATGAGTGATTTTATCAAGAACCCTGGGGGGTGACCATAAGCACTTAGAGCGGTATCAATTTGAGATCTAGTAAGTGACAGATGTATACAAGTCAGATACATCTGTCCCTTATTCGATATCAAATTGATAACGCTCTAAGAGCTTATGGTCACCCCCCTGTACATAAATTGAGATTTTTGCAATTGCATATTGCGTAAGATTTTGGAATTTCGGCATTGATCAAATTACTAATAAATGTAAGCAAAACTAAAAATTCTACGAATTCTCAACACTATGGCTGGGTGCACTTTTAAAAGTGACATACCTTGCAATCGGTGCAGTATTGAAAGAACTAGTCCTTCTCCATCGCTTACGTCTTCTGTGGTAGCGTGTGTCAAGACATTTGTGATTTAAAAACAGAGTGACTGGTTTCCCTAAGAAAGTGAGTTATTACCCTAAGATTAAGGTGTGTCCAGGTGAATAGTGGCTTGGTGATCAATAAAAACAGTAAACCTCAAGGTCATTTTTATAATTTTTCTTCGCAAAAAGGACATGGCCAGATTCTGCCCTCCGAATCAATCAGAATACATAAATGTACAGTAATTATCAATATGTGAAAATTACTTGAAAAATAAATAAAAATTAACCGCAACGATTACATTTGTCTAGCACAGGCGACAAAAAATTCCATGTCATAATGCTGAAAGCATCGACAATACATTCCAGAGTGTGTATCCCAATGAGGAAGGAAAATCTATGGAGACGGCCTATTCTACTATATGAAGAATAGTTATACACATATCTATCAAATCGACACACGCATGTCAAAAAGCGTTTTGTCTCTTTTTAACTAACCAAGAACTACATATGAAAAGAGAGACATCTAAATGTTTGTCAAGGACTAAACTTGGTAACACTTTTGTGTGACGTCAAAATCATGTCTATGCGTGGCCGGTCGCCATGTTGATTACCGAGTAAAATTGGTAGTTGTTTGCTGTTTATGTACGTTTATTTGTGTAGTTGTGCTGTCAAACAGTTGCAAATGGCCTACCTCATTGGCCAATGGGCAGCCATCTTAAGTTCCCGATTTATGTAGGTATCACGCTAATTTCGTAGGTATGGCAAGTCCATAGGTTTATAAGTCAGTGGTGTATCCGAACGTCTTAGTAATTTTGACGTTTCTATTGCACTGGTGCAATCTAGTCTGTGGTGCAGTCTTGCGTAGATCTTATCACGATGTTATCTTTTTTATAGTGTCTCTCGCTTCTTCTCTGATCATAAAACTTAAACTATTGTAAAGCCATACCTCTAATACGACGTACTGTATGTCAATGTACATGAATATTGTTTGTTAGGGCACAGCTCCATACAAATTCTGGCCATGTCTTTTCAATGAGTTGTGATGTTTGTACCCAAAGTTTTTGTGATAGTCGACAGTGACTTGGTATTGAGTAACACACAGTGAGGATCTATACGTAAAAGTTTAACGGTGATACTACTGGTGTACGAATTTATGCTTTGAATTGAACACCAAAAGAGAATTAATATTTGTTTCGGGTTATTTACCATGTATATTTAGACTAGCTGTTGCCCGCGGCTTCGCTCCCGTGGACCACCCGACAGGAACCATTTTCGGGATTAGAAAATAGCCTATGTCACTCAGGAATAATGTAGCTTTATATTGGTGAAAGAAATTTCATATCGGTCCAGTTGTTTCGGAGCCTATTCGGTACAAACAAACGAAAAAATCTTTCCTCTTTATAATATTACTAGCTGTTGCCCGCGGCTTCGCTCCCGTGGACCACCCCAAAGGACCCATTTTCGGGATTAGAAAATAGCCTATGTCACTCAGGAACAATGTAGCTTTCGTAGCTTTCTATTGGTGAAAGAAATTTTAAATCGGACCAGTTGTTTCGGAGCCTATTCGGTACAAACAAACAAAAAAGTCTTTCCTATTTTTAATATTAGTATAGATTATTGTTGAGAGTTCGATATTTCAGCACCGTTACAAGCGCCATGATCACGAGACCTAAAGACTTTGCGTGCGGGTGTTATTTACGAGCTGACATATCTGTCTACCCTCTTCCTCACTAGTTTTTCACGCACGATGCCGCTACTACCAGAACTTTTCTCACTAGTTACTCGACACTGTTCTCGACAGACGATGCATACACATCTAAAATTACATGGTAAATATCCCGAAACAAATATTAATTCTAATGATTGTAATCATGTCAGCTTAAAAACTTATACCAAAAGAGAATATATTGATACCATGGCATGGTGCTTAGCAAAATGTCATTATTTTACCCTCTTGAGACAAAATGAAGTGTTTTTGTCATAACATTGTAACTACAATATATTTAGAACAACGAATGAATAAGAAGTGTAAAAGTGAGTTTCAATAATGACAAAATTGTGTAGAAACATTAAAAACAGAAATTTCTAATCCTAATTAATTAACTACACAAAAAGAGAGATGAAGTGAATTTAACATAAGCTAAGCCAAGTACATACAAGGGTGGAAAGTAGGTTATTGCAAACAAGCTATAATTAACAAGCCCGAGCCGAAGGCGATGGTTTTTAATGACACGAGTTTGCAATAACCTACACACCCGTGTATCACACGATGTTTTTTAATACAGTTGTGGGAATGTACAAACTCGTGTCATTAAAAACCCTCGCCTTCGGCTCGGGCTTGTTAATGATAGCTTGTTTGCAATAACCTACTTTCCACCCTTGTATCACAATGTACTATTAAATGTTAGTAGTCGAAATGAAGGGCTTTTTTAAATTTTATTTAATTATAAATAACATGTAATTAAAACAGCCCCATAGAATTTCGTATTCCGTGACATGAAAATTCTGCTTAGGCTTTTCAGAAACAGTAACCAACATTACAATATGAAAAATATTAAAAAAGAAATAATATAAATATATTTTTCATAAAAATAGTCTTACCTCCAGCTACCCTTGGATTCGCTTTCTTTCTAGGTCGTTCTCGACTGAACGCAGACCCGCTTTGTAGTGCCTCCATCAAACTGAAATAAAAAACGTACAGTAAATATAAAATTCAAAAAAACCGGTCAAGAGCGAGTCGGACTCGCGCACCGAGGGTTCCGTACCATCATATATAAATAATTTGGAAGTGTTACTTTACGCGCCACCTCTTGACCGATAGGAACGGAACCGAGCGGAACTATAGTAAATTACTGCAGCGGCCAGCAAAAGAGGCATTGTTTCCAATGCTTAGTTGTGGCCAAGACTTGTATAGTATGTTTCTCAAACAATGCGCGGCAATTAAAACTAAGTAGTACTTAGAACTCATTTTTGTCAAATACAATATTACTTTTCTAAATCAATGTCGAGCAACGAAATTTTATCCCGCGTTACAGTGTTCATTTGTTTCTTTTTTCAAAAAACAGCTATCTATTTGCAAGCCAGTTCGAAATTTAAATAAAATCTTTGATAAGTTACCTCCTTGGTTGCCATGTTTCGGAGTAAAAGATTGTTCTATTTTTAATTTACACGACAGATATGAGTTTTCTATGTAATTTATTTGGCCGCTAAACACGACAGATATGGATTTTCATACAACTTTTGCCGGCCGCTGCTCGCATGTATTTGGCCAGTACAGCAATTTCGATTTATCTCGAAGAAGGTTGTCAAAATAATGCTCAAATTTCCAAGCATATTTGAGAAAATGTAATTTTTGTTAAAGACAATTGAAAAAGTGTGCTATTAAGAGACATAGTTTTATTTTTCCTGTAATCTCTACATAAACTTCTATAACATAGACAAACAGCGTTCTTTTATATGATAAACCACATGACCTAGTAGCCCCAATTCGATTTTTTAAGAAACCCTTTCAGTCTATGTTGCAAAATAGTTGGGCAAACGTCATCTAAAACTATTCCAAATTTCAAGTTGATAGCATTAGTAGTTCTTGAGATATCCAGATTGTGACAGACGGACAGACACAGACACATAAGGGTTCCTTTTAACCATTTTGGTACAGAACCCTAAAAATAAATAAATTAAGATTAGGGCAATGACGAATCCGGAATGAAAATGAGTGCATAACTCAACAAGATTCTGTAGGATCGTGAAAAAGAGGAGTCAACGAGTGAGTCTTGTTGTGATATTTAGTCAATAAAGCCCACAGATAAAAAAACGGTCCGTGTAAGCCGTAAATCTTTACATGTAATAGAACCAAAACTTCGGAGTCTTGTGCCATTAATGATCCCGCACTGTGACCGCGTGATTCGGTTCATTCTTTGTTATTGAGAGAAGGCCTGAGCCCCAGCAGTGGCAATATTTAAGGCTGGCTCGACTAGCTGTTGCCCGCGGCTTCGCTCCCGTGGAATCCCGAAAACGGGTCCTTTGGGGTGGCCACAGGACCCGTTTTCGGGATTAAAATAAATTGTAGTTCTAAAAACTAAAAAAAAACACGCTTTAATGGTAAATTGAACTAAATTAATAAGTCGCTAATCCTGAAGATCTTGGTAAGGCTAATGGGACAAACTATTTAAACGCGCCCGGTAGAATCAACTTTTATTACTTGTAAATTTTAATTTTTGTTTTACTTTCTAAAGTACCGCTTATTTGCCTAGTTGAATAAATATATTTGACTTTGACTTAATTATTGCATTGTCATCGGTCCTTGATAGGTGTGCAAAGTTTCAAATCAATCCGACGTTTTCAAGGGGGTGAAAATCACGTTCAATGATTCCGTTACATTGATACATACCAAGCTAATAAAAGCGTGTTAAAATAGCCTATGTCAATCAGGAATAATGTAGCTTTCTATTGGTGAAAGAATTTTTCAAATCGGTCCTGTAGTTTCGGAGCCTATTCGGTACAAACAAACAAACAAAAAAATATTTCCTCTTTATAATATTATTAGTACAGAAATAATGAGTTATTTTACCTGTCCATAACACCATCTTGGGCTTGATGTATGTCCAGCAGCTGCTTATACCGGTGTGTTCGGTCCCTACGCTCGCGCTCGGCGGCCGCGCGAGCTGAGCGGGCTCTGGCGGCCCGTGCAGCTGCTTCGCGAGCTGCTGCGACTTCTTGGTGGGCGGCCTGTAGATAAAAAAGAGTTATTTTTTTTTTAAATAAGAAGTTTTTAAAATTAAAAATGATATCAATTTGTCTCATCAATAACTAGCCCTGTATGGAAGTATGGAAACAAAAAGTAAAAAAGAAAAAAATTTAAAGTTATAAGCGTCGAAAGTTCCACATTTCAACACTAATTTTAACTCATCTTTGGGCGGCAATAAATACCATAAGAAGAAGGAAAATTGCAAGACGGCCACCATACAGGGTAAGATTAGTAGTGCAAATAATTTTATTTTGAAAATATACATTTAGTCCTTTTTTCAGGATATCTAGACTCCCAAAGGTCTGTTTACAAAAATTTCGCGCGTTCGTTTTCCTCCTAAATCATCATCCATTTCGCTACAAACTTGCAAAAGTGCTAATTCGTACGGCAACTAGCTTCTTACAGTATCTATCTAATTCGCACGAGTTGTCGGATGAGATAGCAGGCATTTTAACCCCGCGCACAAAATAGTTCGTGCTGTGGACTAGTGTAACCCTTATAAACACAATGCTATTGAAAAACTTATGAAGGCTTGCATAAGTTTTTTAATAAATTAGAAAGAATAACTGAGTCACGCAGTAAACTTTTCTCCAGCTGCAAATTTTCTGAAACTCCTGGCCCTATTTAAAACATCAACGCCGCAACGACTTCACTGAAAACCTGAGCGTCGACATACATCTAACTAGACAACGCAAGTCCCCTCCAAGTTCCATCTGTAGGAAAACCAAGCGTGCCACTTTTTCACACACAATTTAAATAGTACATTAAATATACATACAAGCCCGAGCCGAATGCGAGGGTTTTTAATGACACGAGTTTGCAATAACCTACACACCCGTGTATCACACGACGTTTTTGCTATTTCTCACAACTGTATTGAAAAACGTCGTGTGATACACGGGTGTATAGGTTATTGCAAACTCGTGTCATTAAAAACCCTCGCCTTCGGCTCGGGCTTGTTAATGACAGCTCGATTGCAATAACCTACTTTCCACCCTTGTATCACAATGTACTATTACTTACCAATGAAATAAAACATGTCCAATGCCTCGGCCAACTTTTTCTATACAGTCTTTACAGCTCAATATGACATAATTAGGCATTTTTCTGGATTTCGGTGGATTTCCGGTGCCGATAATGCTAAATGAAAAGCTCAAAGTACGATCATTGATCGTAATTTTACTCCGTTTTTTGACACTCGAAGTACTCAAACAATAGCGTCCTCTAGTTAAATTTATATCTGTCGTCGACCCCAAGTAACATGGGACAAGGAAGATGATGGGGTAGGAAGATGATGATGATGATGTAGGCCCGTCATTATGTAGGGTTTTATAGCCCTCGCCAAACATCTGGGCCGCCCTGAAGTTGGTTTACCGGATGCGCGAGGCACGAAATGGTGCTGTTTTTGTATGAGATTTACTACTGCGCAGCCGTTGCCAACTTCAGAGCGGCCAAGAAGTTTGGCGAGAACTATAACTAATGTCGATTTCTATGATTGTCTTCATAAAATTTACTGTTATGACTCCCAAGTGTGATTTTTGCAACCGTGATGCTGTTTCTGTGATTTTTAGCCATTTGTGGCTGTCAATTATTATAAATACCCTGCAAAATTTAATGTACTACTATGAATGTCCAACGATAGTCCAAAGGGTCGACTTCAATTAAATTGCGAAGGCTTTTCTTAAGGTTCAAGCTACTTTCGACGTTCCAGACTTATACCTTGGGGTCTATTACAGCATGCTACTCACAATGAAGGCGTCCTTGAAGGTCTTGATGTCGGAGAAGAACTCCTCGAGCGTGTACTTGTGCGCGTCGAACACGTAATACTCGGCCAGCTCCGTGTACAGCGCCTCCATCTTGCGGAACATCGAGTGGAGGAGGTCACATTGTTCTCGAGCTTCTATTGCGAATGACTGTATGTGCGAAGTTAAGGGTAAAATTGTTGGAGAAGGTTGAGTTTGGAATGCTATATTAATCTTTGTAAAACAGTAAAAATAAAAACCGGCCAACTTCGAGTCGGACTCTCGCACGAAGGGTTCCGTACCATTATAGCAAAATCACGTTTGTTGTATAGGAGCCCCACTTAAATATTTATTTTATTCTGTTTTTAGTATTTGTTGTTATAGCGGCAATAGATTGTTTTTTTGCCATTTTTGTGATAATGGTACGGATTTTAGGTTTTTTTTCTTGTTTCCGTGCGGAAACCCAAAAAGGCGCCTGGGCTTTTGGGGAAAAACACCAGTGTGTATGGGATTTTCATCTCGCTAAATCTACCACGATGATCACCATCAGCATAAAGAACCTCTTAAAATACCACCCTGGCAACCCCTCGGTGCAGCCCCTGTTAAGGCACATCCCTGAAGAGACTGTAAAGGAGTCTCCCCTGAAGGCTCCGGCTCAGCCAGGCGGCTGTGCACAGCAGCACGTGATCACTGTACCACTGTCTTTCCTGGAGTCACTTGGTGTGTATTGTGCTAAACATAACAACAGGCAGCTAGGTCACTTGATTGATATCAAGAGAACCTTAAAGGTCAAACCGCACTACGCGTCAGCGGAGCGACGCGACGCGACATGACCAAAAATACTTTGTATGAAATTGTATGAGATAAACCGCACTACGCGGCAGCGGATCTACGCGATGCGATATTGGACACGTATTTTTGGTTTTACCAAATCAATAAAAAATTACAAAGTTAAAGCGCAACTAAGTTCAGGCGTCGGCTTGTGACGTCACTAAGGCAGTATAAAGTGTACTAGCGGCGTGACGTTTCACGATATTTCAACGCATTATATCGTCGTCACTTTACGTTTACGCGTCAAAAGAACTAATACGTGTCCAATATTTTTTATTAATCTACCTGACGGACAAAAAAACAAATTTTCAGTAAACTACCCTATTTCTACGACTTTTTATAAAAGGATACACTCATAGACTCGTTGAACAGATCGTCGGGACACTGCTGCACGCGCGAGTTGTTCAGATCCATCTCCAGTGACTTGATGTCGTTCTCCATCTTCTTCAGGGATTTCTGGACGTTCTCCATCGAGACGCGGGCCGCTCTGGGGAGAATTATGTTGTTTAGTGTTTCTTATCGACCTTAAGGGTACTGTCCTGTGCTGTGCTCTTCAGCTATTTCGCTACTCATCCAAATCGAAAGTTTTAACCTCATATTTGGAACATTACGTTGTGAGTGTAGATAATAGTAGTTTATGCAACGGTCATATAATAGGGGTTATTAAAACACGAGCGTGGGTGATGAGCATGATAATAATATCACGCGAGTGATTTAATACCCCCTATTATAAGACCCTTTTATATTCACTAATACAGTTGAAATAAAATAAAAGTGGAAACGGAAAAATATGTGGTATGGCAGGCAATTTAGATTATCATTGCGCATTACTGCACAGGAAGGCGCTGGATGCGAGACGCACGGGGTCGGTCAATGTGGCGACGCCTGGGGGAGGCCTATGTCTAGCAGTGGACGTCTTTTGGCTGAAATGTTGATGATGACTGCACAGCGCGCGTACCCATAGACAATGACACTTTTTTTCTACATTAAGTAAATGAGCCCATAAAGCCGAGATTTTAACACGAGCGATGTAGCCAATTTCGAAATAAGTGCAAATGCCGCAATTCCGTAATTAAATGCAAATAAGTTCCAACAACAATATATTAGAAACGTCCAGACTAAAAACCACAGACTATATATACACACAATCAACGCGCGCTTTTTCGAGAGGGAACAGGTTCAGTATAATTTTGCTAGTTACATAATGATATCTAAACTCCATACATAAGTTTATTTTGTAATCTTGTGTCTAAATGTTCATATTTAGAAACGAATTTCTTACGAAAAGTGTTACACAATAGACACACTACCTTAGTGGAAAAATATAATTACCTGTCTATGTGAGGCATTTCTTCTGCAAACGTCAGTACTTCGGGGAACTTATTCTCTATAGTCTCTACTAAGTAATGTAATAATGTCTGTTTGTTTTCAAGATCTTTCGTCGCCGTTAACTGTGGACAAAATAATTAATTTATAATTTTACAAATTTTTTTTTTTAGGTAATTGTCTATGACATCCTTGGAGAATATTGCACATAAACATGTGCGGAAGCAGTTTTTATGGTTGAATGGACTGGAAAATGATCTTAACAATAAAAAAAATAAACTTTAGCTCAGATGAAAGAAGTTCCTTTCAGAACTGCAGTTGTACTCTTCTGTTTTGATTCTGATTCTTGTGTTATTGAAATTAAGTTTCATTTTCTTTGTACCTCAGATCATTTTAAACTGGACCCGATTCTACCAACAACATACCTTAGTAAGGAAGCTAATTTCAAACCCATAGGCGCCAGCATTATTTGAGCCCGAATTCATATAGTTTCCTAATAGTAGTAGGAGCTCAAGTATTTTGGCGAATTTGTCACTCGATTTCACTTCTTCACACGCCGCTGTACCGGATACTATGTCCTGAGAACAAAAATGTAATTTATTAGCAAACGTGATATTCACCCGGTACTGTGTTCCGCGTGGTGGATAACGGCCCACTCTCTCTCAGGGTGTTACCAGACCAAACGATCGATCGTCGATCGACGGCATCGATCGATGGTAGAATGGATTAGTCGACGTCTATAGGTAGTTTCTACCAGACCAATCGATCGATGGTAGAATGGATTAGTCGACGTCGATCGATAGTTTCTACCAGAGCAATCGATCGATGGTAGAATGGATTAGTCGCGTCGATCGATAGTTTCTACCAGACCAATCGATCGATGGTAGAATGGATTAGTCGCGTCGATCGATATTTTCTACCAGACCAATCAATCGATGGTAGAATGGATTAGTCGACGTCGATCGATAGTTTCTACCAGACTAATCAATCGATGGTAGAATGGATTAGTCGACGTCGATCGATATTTTCTACCAGACCAATCAATCGATGGTAGAATGGATTAGTCGCGTCGATCGATATTTTCTACCAGACCAATCAATCGATGGTAGAATGGATTAGTCGACGTCGATCGATAGTTTCTACCAGACTAATCAATCGATGGTAGAATGGATTAGTCGACGTCGATCGATAGTTTCTACCAGAGCAATCGATCGATGGTAGAATGGTTTAGTCCGTTATCCAGACGTCGAGTAATCGACGTGTAGTATCACATGGGCCATGACTGTCATAACTTGTAAACTATTACTCATAAACTGAAGAGACACTATTTAATTGAATTTACTATTTTGTAGCATTAATAATTTGACATTTCATTTTACTTATTTAATTTTTATTTGTATTGCATGACAATTTGATGATTTGTATTTTGAATAGCCTGATGTTATGAATTTTGTATGCCTTAGGCGGGACATAGCAGATCTACCTGTAACCAATACAACATCTTATACCTACGATCCACAATAAATTATTTGAATTTGAATATAAGCCACTTTGATAGGTCACTCTGGGCCAGTGTGTATGTATATCAGACGTGCTGATGCACCACTATGAAAGTGAGATAAGAACCTTGATGGGCCGCTAATGACAAAGATGGGCCACTAAGGACCATAATGGACCACTGTATAAATAGCATTACTCACAGGTTTAACTTCAGAGATCATTTCGGTGTAGTGCTCCCTGAAGGCTAAGCTCCTCAGTCGCGGCACCAGTCGCTTGATGTCAGCCACCGTGGCCGCGAACTGTTCCGCTTCCGTCAGCTCTTCGGCGTTCACTTTGAGGTCTGCTAGCTTTTTTAACTGGTCCGCTGGGGGTAAGTACTGGAATAAAATGTAAGGAAGATTTAGAAAAGGTAAAGTACACTTTTGTGTCGAGCATAAAAAGTCGAGATTTTAACACGAGCGATGTAGCCAATTTACATGCAAAGCTACATGCGAGTGTTAAAATAAAGCCTTTTTATACCGGATGAGCTTACTTAATTAAATGCAAATAAGTTCCAACACCAATTTATTAGAAACGTGCAGACTAAAAACCACAGACTTCGCTTTTTCGAGAGGTAACAGGTTCAGTATCATTCTGCCAGTAACATAATGATCCATACAAAAGTTATTTCGTAACTGTTATTAAGTATTTTGTTTTTTTTTAATTTTTATTTTATAATCTTGTGTCTAAATGTTCATATTTCGAAACGAATTTTTTAGGTAATGTGTTACATAATAGACAAGGTAGTGGAAAAAAGTACATTCTAGCTCGCTTCTGTCGTACAAACCTTAACATAGCTCAGCTTGCTCTCTCTGCTCTTACGTGTATAAGCAAAGCTCGCTCGCTTGGCTTGCTTATCAACTTGACTCGCATTTGTCACTTTGATTGAATGGGCTCGCTTCGCTCACTTGCCTTGTAAGTAAGCTCACAGCGTTCGCTAAAATTATGAACGGGCTCGCAGCGGTAGCTCGATTCGTATTTGACCTTGCTTGTTTTAAGTTCGTAGCTTGAAATGTGAGGACGCTTGTTCGCATGCATGGTTCGCTTGGCTCGTGTTATACCACAACGATCATGACCTAGTCACCTTTTCAACCAAACTTGAGGCGAGCGAAGCAATCCCATTATCAATTAAAGCAACCGCTGCAAGTTAACGAGCCGAGCGAGCGAAGCGAGCCCAATTACAATCAGAGCCACCACTGCGATTTTATATATAAGCTAACCCAGCCCAGAGCACCCACTACGGGCCTACTTATGAGCGATGCGAGCCCTCTCTCTAACCTAACAAGAGAACCTTCTCAAGAACCGAGCAAGCGAAGCGAGCCTTCCTAAGTCTAGTTGGTGAAGTAAGCACATGTGGCCCGACTCACCTGTATCAGCAGATCCAGCACATTAGCGGTGAGCACGGTTGTGTCACACCTCAGCACACACGTACGTATGTGTTCGTACGACATGTGCTTGAGCGAGCCGCCCAGCAGGATCGACAGGTTCTGCGCCGCCTTACTGTCTAGCACCTTCAGGTCCTTCACCTTCTTCAGCGTGTGCACCCTGGAATACAGTCTTCAGTTTTATGGATGTTAGTTTTTGTCTGATGATGAGGTGGGTAGAAGCCATGATTTTTGAAGCGTTTGTTGGGTGTCGTTGATAGCAACTGAATCCCCATTTTCATGGTAAAGAACAGTTACGCAACATTTTTGCAGTGGCTTGATAGAGTCTGTGCGGAAAGAGAACCGTCATGAGTTTTGAGGGCGCAGCTGTGAGCTGTGTTTTACCGTGTTTGTCATATTGACGACACTGTTATTACGTCATAATAGAGCGGCTGTAACATCTTGATATTTAAGTAGAATTTTTATAATGTTTTCTATGTTTTTTAGGGTTCCGTACCCAAAGGGTAAAAACCGGACCCTATTACTGAGACTCCGCGATCCGTCTGTCTGTCTGTCCGTCTGCCCCCAGGCTGTATCTCATGAAACGTGATAGCTAGACAGTTGAAATTTTCACTGATGGTGTATTTCTGTTGCCGCTATAATAACAAATACTAAAAACAGAATAAAATAAATATTCAAGTGGGGATCCCATACAACAAACGTGATTTTTAGGCCGTTTTTGCGATAATGGTACGGAAACCTTCGTGCGCGAGTCCGACTCGCACTTGGCCGGTTTTTTTTTTGTAATATTATTATAGTGTTTTATAAAATAATAATGTTAGTTTCATTTTACGCCACGACGGTTTTCTTTCCGCAGACTATTGCATACAAAGTTGCTAGAAACATTTTGCACACATTACATGCAGTGAAAAATCAAAGCAAACGTTAATTGAACTATGTGACTCACTTATCGACAGCATCTTCATTCTTCTTAGCGACGGGTTTACTTGAGAACTTAAGCGCTAAGCCGCTTAAGATATCCGGTGACGCTAACTTGTCTTCTTGGCACTGTAAGCAAAATAAACAATTTTACAGTCGCCGACATCTTACTAATCTTATCTTACTTTTTTTTTATAATCACAATAATATTATAAAGGCCAAAGTATGTGAGTGTGTTTGTATGTTTGTTACTTCTTCACTCTCAAACGGATGGACGGATCTTGATGAAATTTGGCACAGAGATAGATTATAGTCTGGAATAGCACCAAGGATACTTTTTTATCCCGGGAATATGATCCCTTGGGATAATTTGCGACAATCACGCGGGCGAAGCCGCTGGCAGATGCTAGTAATATAATAAATGTGAAAGTTTGGATGGATGTATGTTTGTTACTCAATCACGCCAGAACGGCTGAATGGATCTGGATGAAAATTGGCACAGAAATAGATTATAGTCTGGAATAAAACATAGGCTACTTTTCATCCCGCTATAATGATCCCTTGGGATAAAAAAACACACTTTTCACGCAGGCTGCAGAAGCTTGTAAGGTATAAATTGCATTGATTAAAGAATAATTGAAAAAAAAAACTGTCGGTTTTCGGTTCGTTGGCGGTCTAATAGTTCGGCGGTGCCAAACGCGACTGCTGAGCGTGAAGTCTTAGGTTCAGCGCCAGTTCAATGACTGCTCAGTAGTAGGCCGGTAGGCTTATTACGTATCTTTTGCAAGAGCAAAACGATAGCGAAACTCAAATGTTTTATATCATAAAAGTCGGTACCTACAGTGTAAGTATGGTAGGTCCTACACAATCGTTTGCTAATCGCTCGCTGTTAGTCAAATACACTTATTTAAAAAAAAACTGCCAACAACTTTAAATTTTTTGTATTGAATAGCAATTATTGCGCAAAAATCGCTATCGTTTTGCTCTTGCAAAAGATACGTAATAAACCTGCGGGTTAGATTATTGGCCGGAATAAAATCCTCACACGGGACATTAGCTCTGCCAACCATTTTGAAGTGTAATGGCGCGATGCCAGTTTGAAGGGTTTAATAAATCTTTTATCTACACTCACAACGTAATGTTCCAATTATGAATTCAAAAAATATTGCATAAACACGTACCTTATATTCGTGGATAGGTAAAATTTAAAAAAATAACCATTACAGTGCAACATTTTCCTTCGATTTTCAAACGACTACATTAAGTCAATGAGCCCATAAGTTCCAATAAATTAAAAAGTAAAAGTGTGCTATAATAGTAGATTATTGCATCGAGCACAAAGTAATTTATTATTGCACCGAGTGCCTGATTTAGAGCCCGAGCGTTAGCGAGGGCTCTAATCTAACAGGCACGAGGGCTATATAAATTACTTAAAGCGAGGTGCATAATCTGCTTTTCTTTCAACTATTACCTATAGGAATAGTAGATAAAAGAAACTCATATCAAACAGTTAAAATTGAAGTTTAATTATTGAAATTAAAAGTTACACTTGAGCAATTATTAAACGTAAGGTTAAGAGTTTTATTGGGCAAATTTATATTTGTTTGTTAAACTTGGGACTGAATAATATTATCAGACGAGGTAGATGGGACTGGCTGATTTGTTACAATGAAGTCGTTATCACGGGAAGTAGATGGGCGCGGCGATGTGGAAAATCACTTTTTTAAATTTCTTTCATTTTTAAATCAGAGTTAGCAGCAATCATTTTTTTAAATTTGGAACAAGTAGGATAGAAACGAATAATACGTACGTAAAAAAAAGTATTGATATCGGCTGGCTGAATAGAGCTAATCCACTGAGGTTGGCACCTTTTGGTGCGATTAAAAAAAAAACTGTGCAATAATGAAATTTCATACATTTTTATTGCTCTAGAGCAATAAAGACTCGCTTTGTACTGAGTTTTTAGTGTGATTGTGATGAAATTAAAGCATAGTTGGAAGAAAAATTCAAAAGTTATTTTATGATTCAGTTGATTGAAAATCGAAGGAAAATATTGCACTGTAATGTTGTTTTTTTTAATTATACCTCTCCATGAATATAAAGTATGTGTTTATACAATGTTTTTTGAATTCATATTTGGAACATTACGTTGTGAGTGTAGATAAACTACGATTACCTTACAGGCAATAAGCTTCTGTCTTTGGTATGGTAAAGTCACTAGATAGAAAAATGATAAGTCTATTGAGTCCGTCGTGAGATTATCAAATAATATTGGACCCGTATTTTATGCTTTATCAAATAAATGAAAATTTACAAAGATAAAGCGCATCAAAGTGAGTGGTAGCTTGTGACGTCACTTTGTCAGTATGAAGTGTGGCACACCGTGACGTCACAAGATATTTCA
This sequence comes from Orthosia incerta, assembly GCA_948252205.1. Classification (NCBI taxonomy): domain Eukaryota; kingdom Metazoa; phylum Arthropoda; class Insecta; order Lepidoptera; family Noctuidae; genus Orthosia; species Orthosia incerta. The sequence continues at coordinate 13,894,992 of OX411766.1, read as the reverse complement.
ACGCACTGTATCGTCGTAATTGTTTGTTTACATGGCAAAACAAAAAAAAAAGGTGTATATTTATATTTTTAGGTAGTCTAACTGAGGGACTAAATAGTTTTTAGGGTTCCGTACCCAAAGGGTACCCTATTACTAAGACTCCACGATCCGTCTGTCTGTCAGTCTGTCCGTCTGTCACCAAGCTGTATCTCATGAACCGTGATAGCTAGACAGTTGAAATTTTCACAGATGATGTATTTCTGTTGCCGCTATAACAACAAATACTAAAACAGAATAAAATTAATATTTAAGTGGGGTTCCCATACAACAAACCTGTTTTTTTTGCCGATTTTGCGATAATGGTGATTGCGAAACCCTTTGTGCGCGTGTCCTACTCGCACTTGGCCAGATTTTTTTTTGTCATCTATCCCATTCCAGATTTTCATAGGTGTTGATAAAAACTTATTATCCGTTGGTCCATCACCAAAGAAATACGTTAATTAACATGCTAAAAGTGCTAGTTATATGTCTTACCGTAACCCAGAATGCCTTTTCAGACATCTTCGCCGGTACAATAGTCTTCCAGTTAGCACGTTTTAAAGGACCTTCCAGCTCCCACTTGCGCTTAGGTTTCAAGCCGTGAGGTAGCACATCGGGTACGGGCTAGAAAAAAAAACTCCTTAAGTTTCTGAATAGCTTCGATTAGATCTCGTCTCTTTTGCCCTTTTTGCTAGATCAAGAGAGAATTTTTAGGGGTCTAAAAACGCCACGCTACTGCAGAGCATCAGGCATGTTCACAGAGGCGGAAATTGATGGCTTCCACGCCCCATGACGCGCAAGCGATGCGCCACTATGATTTGCAGGGTGCGTGGCAGCCCCAACAGCAAACTGAAAACTCTAGCAGACAGGTGGGACAGCCCCATACTGGGACATTAGATGCGCCTACATGCCAGTGTACAAATATAAGTAGTTGTATCTGGTAATATCACTAGTTTGTCGGGATTTAATGTATTTATTAGATTTTATTTGAATTTTATAGTTGGTTTTCAAATTTCCTGACATTTTAATTTTGCGTAATTTTAGTTTCATGAAATTTTATAATTGGACATTTTAATTTTCAATTTTCTGACATTTTAATTTTGTTTCATTCTAGTTTTATAAATTTTATTTTATTTTTTGACTTTTTAATTCTGTGACATTTTTACTTTTTGACAATTTTAATCGAAATTTAAAATTGTGTCTTTCTTATTTAATTTATACTTGAATTCCTGTAATTGTTATAAATTCACTAAATTGTTTTCGTTTCATTTACTGATTACTAACATTCATTATAAGGCTGTGTACTAACAAAAAATGGACTCCAAAATTGACTGAATTTGAAATAAATTTAATTTAATTTAAAAATGTGTCCGAGTGGTTTATTTATAACAAAGCGACATATTCACCATTCTAGGCATCATGAACCCTCCCGGCGGTGGCGGCGGCCTGGGGCCTCCCATCATGGGCGGCGGGGGCGGCGGGCCCCCACCCATACCAGGCATAGGAGGCGGAGGAGGGCCTCGCGGACCACCTGGCATAGGCGGAGGGGGTGGCGGTGGAGGTCCTCCTCCTGCTGTAGGAGGAAAGAATTATGTGTGAGTGCTTAAGTGCTGAATGATTTATACTGGTATTGATGAATAAATATCTAAGTTATTTGGACACAAATGAGTGATAGAACGAATACTTCAGCCTACAAATTGTTACAAACTGATGAAAATAAGTTATAGTAATTTAATCGTAATACAGATTGGCAAAAAATCCGCCTTCAAAGATGGTAGGATAAAAAATATTAATTAAAGTAACTTGAACAACAATGTGATATACGTATAGCTTATTGGTTGTAAGGCAAAAAGAAATTGCCAACAGATTGCGATTAACAACTATAGGCCGACCGCTTAACTGAGACCGTTCCTAAGGTAGCAATACAGATGTTGACACCCATCAGCGAACTATCGACTGACAGGGCACTACATCCACGGCGACACTAAGTCCAACATTAACATTAAAAGCGGGATATTTACCATGTTTACTGTTTGTTGCGAATTCCCGATATTTCGGTGCTGTTGCAAGCACCATGATCACGGAAAAACCCATCCTCACGATTGAAGTTTCAACCGGGAGGATGGGTTTCAACTGTCGAGAGCTTGGAATCCAGTCGTTCAGCTGTGTAAAACTCATAAAAGTGACGAAAAAATTTCGCGAGCGGACACAGTGAGTTTCGTGTGTCGGGAACAGAATCGAGTTGTGAGTGACAATGGTAGCGGTACCAACAGCAAAAAACGAACAGGAAAGAGGGTAGACCCTTTTGTCTCCTCATAAACACCCACCCGCAATGACTTTCAGTTTATCCATGATCATGGTGCTTGCAACAGCACCGAAATATCGGGAACTCGCAACAAACAGTAAACATGGTAAATATCCCGCTTTTAATGTTAATGCTAGTGTTAGTGACCATGACAGTTTAAAAACTTATGACACTAAGTCTGCCTAGAAATGTACTTTTAATTATGTTGCATGAAGTTTTAATAAATAAATAAATACACCACTTTCCGTACCGCGCAGCTACTTCATAATGATCTCAGTTTAGCGGTCGGTCTATAGATATTTTTCATGTTGAGTATTTTTTTGCCAATCTGTAGTCTTTACAAAATAACGCCAATGTTTACTTTAAACTACCCACAAAACAAGAAATATACGAGTACATAACCACCAAGTAAATGAATCGAAAATATAACCAATAATTCTATGATAAGTTATCGTTAGTAAAAATCAAACTACTGAAATACGGATTTTAATAAAAATACACATACACAATGTTTTTCTCTTAAAGTTCATCATAGGATTGACATGTTTCCGATATTTATTCACATAGTTGCCTAAAACAATTGTATTATGATCATCGCACACCGAAACAACAAAACACCAACTCGACTCAAATCATTGATAATGAGCTTTATATCGTGTGACATACAGTTAACTTTCTAAAATCAGTAACAGTATAGTGCCAGGCACGTAAGTTGGCAAGGTTTTAGCGTAGTGGGGGGTAAGTTCGTACATATTCCGCGAACTGACCAACCACCATATAGAGCGAACGGAACGTGAACGCGACACGATTGGTCAGTCGATCCTTGTGTCAACTGACCAACCAATCGCGCGCTCGGAACGTGCTAAACGTTCCCCGCAACCCGCTTCACTACCAAAGATATCTAAAAAACGACTTCTGCGCTTCTAACGAATCTTGCCAACTTACGTGCCAGGGATTATTGTTGACAACGTCTTCGTTCACTAGAAGTGTTTATTTTATTTTACTGCATTTAGGATACAAACAAATACAATAACAGAAATAATTCACCAGAATGTAGTTACAGTACAACTAATTTCTTAATGACCCTCGGCAAACTTCGTGTTACGTCAGTCATCGGATTTCTATCAGTTGCCCTTTGTACTTGGTACAGACCGGACGCTCTCAATCAACTTGGAAGTATATAGAGAAATTAGTAATTTATTTAAGAATGGGAGGAAAGCTAATAAAGGAAAATAGTTTTACAGCTCTATATAGTTCACACGGAAATCAAATCAAAACAACAATAAAGTACTTAGTACTGAATTCAACATATGATATATATAGATATTATACACCATAAATCTAATAATTGATGGACATGGAAATTAGCATTCGTTTGTATTCGGAAATGCAATGATTGCTGAGAGACATTAAGAAAATAGTTGTACTGTAGATTATTTATAGGTCAAACGAAATAGAGCCTACATTTATCAATGCTTAACTTCGATTCGAGTTGACATTGAGTCGTTCAGTTATGCGAGGGTAAGCGACTTCTTTTAAACTGAATAAAATATTACTATAAGAATATATCTAGCATTACCCAAACCAAGTTTTATAATCGTAACTGAAATGAAAGTTGGTGTTTAATTTAGTCGGAAAATCTCGAAAAAATGCAGGAAAAACATTTAAAAAAATAAGGTTAGACAAAACAAGTTAGCCCATCACCCACAAAATCCTCACCAAACAAACACAACTACGTTCTAACTACGTGTTAACGTACACACTACGATACGTCACACATACCTGTCGGCATGGGCGGCGGTGGTGGGGCATTCGAGACACCTAGAAACACACCACCCGTGTTATTGTGTGTACACATGCGTGTGAGATTGTGGCATGCTTAGAAAACCGAGAAAATCCGGGTCGAACACTTGGCGAAACTTCATAAATCATGAATATGTAAAATACTTATATTCAGCAGTATCCAGCTAGACTGGAAGCCGATCAAAGTCAAAATCAAAAAAATCAAAGTCAAATATGTATATTTATTTCAACTAGGCCACCAAGCCAAAGTCCCAATCCCAATATAAAGTCTCCTCCAGATAAAAAATAAATGTCGTTAACACCTATCTACCAATGTATTACAATATTTCAAAACGACACGAAATAAATGTAAAGGCAGTGTCGCTAACCCCGAGTTTCTCACCTCTAAATGATCGCAGAATTAATGTGATAAATTGTCAAGCACGCAGTTAACGATCTGCTGTGATTGTTTGAATGAATTTTCAACAGCCAATCACAGCAGATAACGCGTGCTTGACAATTTTTCACATTAATTCTGCGATAATTTAAACGTGAGAAAGTCGGCCTAACACGTATCGCAGTAAGGGGCGTCCTTGACGCTTCCACTTGGCATGAAATTATTTTCAGGAATGAGTTAGTATCTCCTAAACGCGTAGACCGATTTACATGATTTACAACGGATATAATAGTTGTCCGCCTATACAAAATTATCAAAATATCTGCATAAGCAAAAATCAAGTTTTCAAGTCACATAATTATATACTTATTGATACAAGTCGGATCAATGACATTTATTTTGTTGTTTTTGACGGAGACTTTAGTTAGGGCAGTGGTGTCTCATCCCATATAAAGAAACCGTGCCGACGTACTGTACTGATTATTTTACACGGATATAGATGGTGATCTATCTGTCGCCGTGGAACGGAACCGAACGCGATCGATTTACAAAAAAAAATCGGTATAATCAGATGAAAAACGCCAGCTACGTCGGCACGGATTCTTTGTATGGGATGTGGCATCTGTATGCTAGTATTATATTATCTGTGGTTAGGGAAACGCTAAGATTGTTTTTGAATAATTATTATATTTATTTACATTTTTACAAATCACGTCTATGATGTTTCGCCAATAAATTAAATAGTGCAGTGTATATTTCATTTCATTATAATTGTTCGAAAGTTGAAAATTATTAAGCTACATGCTTATAAGTGTAGTACATGCATGAAAGCTTTGAAATAAGACCCATTTGGAAATACCATATATTTATTGTGTTTTATTTATTTGTTTACCCTCGCACTTATTCCCAGTAAATAAAATACACAATTCAGCTACGAAGTTGGGCCAATAATCCATCAACTATACAAATATTGGCCCGACTTATTATACAAGACATTGGCCCAACTTATTATACAAGACATTGGCCCAACTTATTATACAATACATTGGCCCAACTCATTATACAAGACAATGCCCCAACTTATTATACAATACATCGGCCCATCTCATTATACAAGACATTGGCCCAACTTATTATACAAAACATTGGCCCAACTTATTATACCTACAAAGTTACGTAACAAACCTTGCATCGGCATTGGTGGAGGCGGCGGCGGCCCGGCCCCTATAAACCACACCAGACAGAGACAGATATAGTGACATGCGTGTGCGAGAGAGAGAGCATTCGTGGTGTAAGAAATTAATTAAAATAAAGTTGATAATATTGTTATGTGTACATCAATGTTTAACTTTGATAGAGATTTAATTTAAACAAATATAAAAATAAAAAGATTGTGTTTGCCATTTATACCGACATGCAAACTTCATCTATAACACAATAATTATTTGTAGGGTCTGTTTCAACATTTCCGAAATCCAAATACTAAATATTTATCCCACCAAATTAATCACAAAAACTTCCGAGCAATTTTACTTTTAATCCTATTCTCGTTGCCAATTGTATTTAATAGTACGAGATCCCACCGCAAAAATCTGTTTGTCATTAATTAAACTTATTTATAAGACACTTGATAGAAGAATAGATTGCATCACGGTTGCCTGGCAATAATAAGCTGGCTACCTATTTATCCTATATTTATTTATTTAATACTTCATGCACAAAAACGTACAAAGGCGGACTTAATGCCTTAGGCATTTTCTACCAGTCGACCTTTGGGTGATGCAGAGACAAATAGTGGTAGGTGCAATATTGAGAACAAATCACGAAAATTAATAAAATATAAAAATAAACTATTCTACAACGCTCAAATGGCGTAGTATTCACCTTAAAAACTTATAAATAACAAACTTAAATGACAATTAGATATTGCCAAGTAACCCTGAACCCATCTAATCTACTCTCAAGTATCATTTAATAAATTAAGTTTTATCAAAAACAAAAATACCTGCAGATTTTAGCAGTAGCATCTTAGACTATAAAGGATATTTTCCGAAGCCTACAAATAAGCCAACCACAGATAAATATAGAATACATAATAGGAAGATACACAGATATCACAATTAGGAAGTGGTGAAACAGGCCCTGTCTTTAAGAGTCTATACAAGTTTCACGAGCTAAAAACAGAAAACAGCTACTTTTTCAGCGCAAATTTCTCAATAACTACAAGATATATGATACATGTTTTAATGCAAATGTTTGCGTCACATAATTATCTAGTAAATGTACATTACATATTTTTGATAACTTAACTCAAATTAAATTAGAAAAATAAATTCCTAACACACGTTTAAACGAAAGCCCGAAACAACGGATTTTTTAATTGCTTTTTCAGCTTACTGGTGGCGAATATATAATCTGCAAAAAAATGGTATGGACTGGGCATATGCAGTATACTAGTAAGCCATCAATTTTGATTTTCAAAGTTTATCGTATTTGTACTTAAAAATGCTGTCCACGCGGAAAAAAGGCAATTTGATCATGTGCGAAAGCGTCGTCTACGCGTAAGAATATGTTGAATATAAAAATAACTGGTAAATAATTTGAAATTTGAGGTGTTTATCAATCGAATCCAATTTTTATATTATATTTTTGAGTACTTATTTATTTGTAATAAATTTTCCAAATAATGCCTTATAAACCGTTGTGCTCGCGCGAGGCATTCATCAGTCTCGCTCAAGGGCTTGTAGACGATGGACCTGTGTCGTTTTTATTTTTGTTATTACTTTTTTATCATATATCTTGTAGTTATTGAGAAATTATCGCTGAAAAAGTAGCTGTTTTCTGTTTTTGGCTCGTGAAACTTGTCTCTTTAAAGTATTAAATAAATTATTAATAATTATTGTTTTATGTAATATGTTAAATAATAATAAAATAATATAACAGTAGTACTGACCTCCTGGCATTGGTGGCGGGGGAGGTGGCGCTGGTCCGCCGGGACTGCCTATCGCCTGTGAATAGAAAAAAAAAAATATTATGCGAATATTCTTTAGGCACCTTTATAGTTCACGCCAAAATTTTTGGCCGCCCTGAAGTTGGTTCAATGACTGCGCAGTAAATTTAAAACTTTTCTTTTCACTTTGTAAACAAGCATATAACAAATTAGATGATTATATTCAAGATAAGATAGCTTGGAAACATGCTGGTCCTGCTCCATAGGGCCATCTTTATTGTAGACAAAATCAAACATCCCACGCGGCTTAGCTCCCGTCAACTGGCTACCTACCTACCCCACATACATGAATGTTGCGAAACTTTAACCGCTTACGCAGCGCACGCAACGGAAGCTCTCAAAAAGGAATATTTTTTCGCGTTTTTGCAACATTTTTCATCTATGCTCCGCTCCTATTGGTAGTAGCGTGATGTTATATAGCCTTCCTCGATAAATGGACTATCCAACACAAAAATATTTTTTATTTCCAATCAGTAGTGCCTGAGATTAGCGCGTTTAAAACAAACAAACAAACAAACTCTTCAGCTTTATAATATTATATAGTATAGATTCATAATTATAGTAATGCTTTCTTTTATTTTCTCCTTCTCTTTTTTGTAAATTGTAAGCGTTTATTTACATAGATTGTAGATACAGTAAATAAGATGTTAAAATTAAAATAATTTATTCATATTTTTTTTTTAAACAAGCTTTTTTCGTATTCTTCTCAGTAAACCCTTTCATTTGATACCCATATCATGGCAACGCACAAAAAATAACTAATCCGCAATCTTGAGCCGTCCGCCATATTGTATTTAGAATGACGTCACTTAGCTAACCATGCATTGTCATCCAAACTAAACGTGTACTCAAAATTTCATCTTAATCGGTGGAGGATAACTGCTTTAAAATTCAGCTGCAAGATTGACCCGAACACACTTACATACATACAAACATACATACATACAGTGCAAGTTAATTAAAAGCTTGTAACATAGGTGATCCTAGTACAAACTACCATATATTAGGCATGCCAACATTATTTGATTGACTCGCATACTGTTCCGTTGTTGTTGAATTAGTTTTGCAATATTTGTAAGTATGTGAGAACCATGTTCCTATTTATCAAATGAAAGAATTTTCCTGGCAGTGCTTGTAGTACATTATATCTATTCGTGGTATAGTAGTATTAGTTCGGGTGCATCATCCTCACGTATATGAATTTATGTAGGTATGTATGTAAATGTTGTCAAACACTTTTTTTTAAGTATGAAGTTTCTTGTTCGTTCTTCTCCATAACAAGCTACTTTTGCGAATGGAGGGTAGAATCAATTATTATTACTTTTAAATTTAAATACTTATAATCATTTAACTCTAAATGACATCATAATCAGTGCCTCTTGTAATGAAATAGCTTCCGCTTGTTGCCTTACTGACTCCCCATAGGACAAACACTGCTACAGTACTATAGCCCTTCTCACCTTAGCAATAGCAGCGATATTCCCGTGCGTGACGCCCTCGGGCCCGGTGTGCGCCGCAGAGCTCTTGAGCCTCTCCTCTAGATGCGCCGCCCGAGCTTCCGCTTGTTGCCTTACTGACTCCCCATAGGACAAACACTGCTACAGTACTATAGCCCTTCTCACCTTAGCAATAGCAGCGATATTCCCGTGCGTGACGCCCCCGGGCCCGGTGTGCGCCGCAGAGCTCTTGAGCCTCTCCTCTAGATGCGCCGCCCGAGCTTCCGCTTCCTGTCTCGCTGCGATGGCCGCTTCTAGTTTCGTTTTTAGCTCTTCGACTTTCTTCTCTTCTTCCGCTCGTGATTTTTCTGAAAAAAAAAGTATGTCAAATTAATCTAAAACAGTATTTAGATTTGTAACCAAATAGTTCGTTAATATGGTCTAAGCAAGAATTATTTAACGGGTTTTTTTGCTATCTGAATATATCAAAAATAAAATATTATATAAGGCTATTTGGATTATCTTTATTGACAATAGAAAAACTACATCGAATCCGAAGTCATTTGCGAATCAAAGTCTGAAAAAATAATGTTACTGTTATAGGTCGGGCGAACCCGTCGTCGCAAATAACTACCTCGGTATGTATGTGTCATACCTTTGTATGTACGCTGCATACAAAGAGCACGAAGGCGATTCGCGCCGATCGCGCTTGCCATTTAGTGAGTACCTAATCTTATAAAAGTAATAAAATGTATTCTAATTTAATTTAATCCATTCTTATTCAATTTAATCTATTCTTATTAAATTTAATCTATTCTAATTGAATTTAATCTATTCTAATTTAATTTTATCCATTCCAATTTAATTTAAACCTTTCTAATTGAATTTAATCTATTCTAATTTAATTGAATCCATAACAATTTAATTTAATCCGTCCTTATTTAATTTTATCCATTCCAATTTAATATAATCCTTTCTAATTTAATTTAATCTATTCAACTTTTTTTCCTATTCTGATTTAAATGAAACTATTATAATCTATTGAATTAAATTAGATTCAGTCTATTATATTTTTTTTTCGAGAAGAAATATCATTTATTATCGCCATTAAAATGTACATAGTATAAAATACTTAATTAACAATAACTATCTATATATACATTTAAATTAATCTATTCTAATTTAATTTAATCTTTTCTATTTCATTTTTACTCTATTCTAATTTAATTTAATCTATTTTATTTTATTTACTGCAATCAATTTATCTTTTAGTAGTTTTTTTTTTGTTTTTAATTAAATAATTATGTAATTATCTGCGCATAGTGTAGTGCATGCTGTGCTTTTCTGTTAGTGATGTGGCGCTAATACTTAAGTTTGCAATGTACAAAATTAAAAAGTAACAGTGTACTCTTGGTTGAAAAGCCTAATACATATGATTTAGAAATGGATATTCACAACTGTATAATTCATGGACGCCTACCGCTCAATTTGGATAATAAACGGGCATTTTTCTGGTTTTATCAATCTTTCCCAACACAAATTGTATCGTAATCGTTAATAATATAGTACCAACGTACCTATAAGTCCGTCTATAAGCGGCTGCACGTCTATGTTAAACCTCTGCGTCGCTCTGAAGTCCGGATCGTAGCCATTTTTATGTAGCACTATTTGGGTAATACATTCCTCTACTAGTTTGTAGTATGCTGGCCTGAAAACATATACAATATTTAAATAATTCGAACTAGGTAATACATGGCAAAAATGCTTTTAAAATACTAATTTAAAAATAATCTCTCATGGGAGAAGTATAAAAACCTAAACAGAGGAAATGTAACAGATAAGTGTACATATTGCTAAGTTTTATGCTGGTGAATTATAGTCATGTCAATTTTACAAACCAATGAAATTTTAAATGTTAAGCTAGTTACACTGTTTTAACTTTGCTTCACTAACTTTTCATTTTCATTACTAACTTTAAACTTGCTTCACTAACTTTTCACTCTCATAACTAACTATATTCTTACTTCACTAACGTTTCACTATCATTACTAACTTTAAACTTGCTTCACTAACTTTTCACTCTCATAACTAACTATATTCTTACTTCACTAACTTTTCACTATCATTACTAACTTTAAACTTGCTTCACTAACTATTCACTATCATTACTAACTTTAAACTTGCTTCACTAACTTTTCACTCTCATAACTAACTATATTCTTACTTCACTAACTTTTCGCTCTCATCACGAACTTTAAACTTGCTTCACTAACTTTTCACTCTCATTCCTAACTACATTTTTGCTTTACTAGCTTTTCGCTCTCATCACTAACTTTATGCTTCTTTTACAGACTTTTGAATTTTATATTTCTTACCTGATCAGCTCGTCGTCTCGTATGAACAGTAAGTGTTGTAATATAGACAGTAAGTAGGGCTCGGCCGGCGTGTCCATCACTAGGTTCTTGACGAGCTCGAAGCATTCGTTTACGTCGTGGAAGTCCACTCTGAAAATATAATATGTTGATTAGAGTTGCCGCGAATACTCGCTATTATTCGGTATTCGGCATTACTCGTCATTTTTTTGATATTCGTCGAATACCGAATAATAGCTAGTATTATTCGGCATTCGACAATAGTCGTCGAAAATAAAAACAAAAGAACTAATGAGTTAAAAATAATAATTTTTTTAATTATTTTCCTTAATAAAACAAAACACAATATCAATTATTATCTGTAATATGTGCCTGTGCCTATCATATTTATGAAATTAAATTAGTAAGGCTTTTTAATTAATATTTAAAACCCAACAGAGGCAGATTGTGGTGCAAAAAAACAATTTTTTCTGCACATTCTGGAGCAAGTCGGTTTCGTTTTTCCTCGTAAATTAAACCTGCCTCGGAAAATAGTCTTTCTGAATAAACAGAGCTTGCTGGTGTGATTAAGTATCGTTTAGCAAGCTTACTTAAAATAGGAAATCTATTCTTATTGGTACTCAAAGCCAAATATTTTTAATGTTTTTTTTATGTCGAATAGTAATGTCGAGTTATTCGACTATTCGCCAAAGTGAATGGCGATTAATCGGTATTCGACTATTCGCTATAAACACTATTCGCGGCAACTCTAATGTTGATTAAGAACCTTATTCCTTCCCAGACTGTATCTCGAGTAATACGAGAAAAGACCAATTTGTGGTAATTATTTTCTGCTAGATTTTTTGCACATTTGGGATGCATTCAGAAACGCCAAAGATCAGACGGATGCGTGGCTTCAAAAACACTATAAAAAATGTTATGTTACCCATACGCACTAAATGTTTAGGGAATATCTTTATTATGCATACAGCTAAGGAGCGGAATCTAGAGGTATTTAAGTCAACAGTGAATAGCTTACTTCTAGGTAAGCCTCATCGTCGACCACATCATCGCTTACCATCAGGTGAGATAGTAGTCAAGTGCAAGCCTATTTTAAAATAGAAAAAAACAAAAACATACTGAAGTCGGATCGTCGCAATCGAACATCGATCGGATTACAGATTATTTTTGAAGCAATAAATAAATATAGATAGGCCGACGTCGATCAACTGTAGTCTAACAGCATCGATATTTTTGGCGAAGTGGTTGAGCGATCGGCTGATGCGCTGCGTGTCGCGGGTTCGATGCCCGCACGGAACAAATATTTGTATGGACTACAGATAATTGTTCCGGATCTGGGTGTTGTGTATGTGAGTTTAAATGTTTGTAAACGCACGCACGATACAGGAAGAAATCCCTAGTGTTGGGAAAGGTATACTTTTTTTTTTTTTAAACTTAGCACCACACTAGGAATTTCTGTATCGTGGGTGCGTTTACAAACATTTAAACTCACATACACAAACACCCAGAGCCGGAACAACTATCTGTAAGTCATACAAATATTTATTCCGTGCGGGAATCGAACCCGCGACACGCAGCGCAGCAGTCAATCGCTCAACCACTGCGCCAACCGTGCGCTCTAATACCAAAAAAAAAAAAAAATCTTCTTTTTTTTTCTTTCTTTTCTTGTTGTATTTTCTTTTAATATATATAATTTTGCCATTTGTAAGTTTGCCTGACCTGACATCATCGAACTTGGCCAGGAACTCGTCTTGGTCAGCGGCGGCGTGTGTATCGAACACGTTCATCTGGATCTGACGCGCACCCTCCGCGCCCGCACGGAGCTCGTCTGTCAACCAAACCATAAACGTTAAGGCGCCGATTCCCTTGAGTAGCTGATTTTAAAATGAGAATCACGTCTAAAGGGCTAGTCGTAATTTTTTGGAAAAAATAACTGTTAAATAAGACTATTTTCTTAATAATTTGATCTGAGAAAATTTTGTTTCATTCGTATAACATAGTGTAATTAATTTGTAAAGTTAAGTCTAAAACGGACAAAAACACGATAATCACACCAAAACCGCTGGGCGTATTGTAATGAAATCGAAACCATCTCAAAGATAATTTAATTATCTACATTTTGATCTGAGGGTAAGTCATAGAATAACAAGGAAAGTACAAAAAACTACTAAATTTTGGGTCGCGCGGGTGTGAAACGAGTGCGCGTTTTGTTCCCTCAACTCAAGGTCGTTGGCGTTAGTCGTCGTCTTAACTACTATTTCAACTGACCTTAAAATAAGCTACATTATATCAGGGAATCAGGAAACTCAAAAGAATTTAGTAGATTTGAAATTCACGTTTGAACCCGCACGTAACTCGTAAAGGATTTTTCTTCTAACTATGTAGTAATGTTTTCATTAATCACTATAAAACCGTCACAAAGGACGTATTTTTTGCTTAGAACCAAAACAGTGCAGAAATGTTGTATGAAATCTCATTGTTGCACAGTTTTTCATTAATATACTGTTTTTTATTTATATATAAATTTACCACAGAGGTTTAATGTCTACCATTAAGTTTAATATAAATTGTATTACTAGATCAAAAAGATACTGGCAGAAAATTAAAATCGCTGAATAAAATCGATTTGATGAAAAAAAAAAACAATGGGCGCGCATTATGTAACATTGTAAAACATTGATAGGTACCATATTTAGAAAGAAAAGTAAAAAAATTGGAAAGAGGCAGTGACAGCGATATAAATAAAGCTGCAAATTAAATTGTTAATAACCTTTTGCCGCAAAAGTCGCGGGCTAAATATTTTTCATTAAAAGAAAATATGGGCAGAGAGCACCGACTGAATTTCCTTAGTAAAAAATCATAATTCGAGGTTTGGCTCTCGTCACTTTCCTCCTCCAATATTGGACCAACTTAAAAAAATTCCGGGCAGAGATTATAAATATTTTTCCTACTTGAGTAGGTATAATTTATCACGGTAGGTAGATTGGTAGTTGAAAGAAATTGTAGATTGTTGCATCGAGTGCAAAGTGAGTTATTGATGCATGAGTATTTTTTGGTGCCCGAGCGCATGTGAGGACACTAAATTAACACGAGTAAAAATAGAAATAATATAAATATGACATTTTGTAGAAAGTGAGAATATCAAATAATATTGGACCCGTATTTTTTGCTTTATCAAATAAATAAAAATTGACAAAGATAAAGCGCATCAAAAAGTCAGGCGTTTTGTGACGTCACTTTGTCAGTATAAAGTGTAGTACACCATGGTGTGCTACACTTTATACCATAGATATAGGATGTACAAGATACACAGAGTCAGATGGAAAACGAAACCAAAAATATAAAATCTATGTGTGAGGGAATTTGTCCATGTGTTAGTTAAAAAAGTGTTGATAAAAAGTCCATGTTCAATATCGATATCGATACTTGGTGAACACCATAAGAAACACGATTGCTGGGCAAAAACCATGCTTTGCTTTAATTAAAATACAAATTACAAAATAATATCTCGCATGTATTTAAAATACGAAATACAAAATATTTTTAAGTCGTGTATTTAAAATGTAAAATACAGTATTTTAACTTTGTTTATTTAAAATACAAATAACAATATACAGTCAGTCATCCATCGTGACATTCGTACTAATAAACTTAATCAATACACAGAAGTTCGGTGAAAATAACCGTTTGAAATGAAAATTACAATTTACAAGGTACTTGACAATTTGACGTACGCGGTCGCCATTTTGCTTATGAAAGCTATCAAGCGCTATTTTCTGCAGAACGCATCTATTAATAAAATCGCTAAATGTATTTTGAAGCCACAAGTATTTGAAGTACTAATAAAAAAATACCGCAGCGTCAGGTATTTGAAATTGACGACACGATTGGCGTAGTGGTTGAGCGATCGGCTGCTGCGCTGCGTGTCGCGAGTTCGATTCCCGCACGGAACAAATATTTGTATGGCCTGCAGATAGTTCAATGATAAATGATATTATTTCTGTAAGTTGGTTTGTACAAACACGTTTACATATTTTGTAAAAGTAGATGAGGTCGGCGTTTCCTATCTGACTACTCCGAGAAGAAAGGCCGAAACAAACTCAGAGGTCACAGTTTCTTTTAAATTCCAGACAAAATATTGGTTAGATCATGTGAAGACCATGTAGACTGATATCTGAAATGGTCTTTTGAGGAAAGAACCAGCCAGATTGAGTGGACCTGTCTAGTCAGTGCACGGATTTGTCAATAACCGTGCAGCTCTACTCAGAATTTAAGGAGCTCAACGGTTCGACGAACAATACCAAAGAAAGGACATTCGGGTAGGCCGTAATAATTTAGTTTGTATGTATCTTTACACAAATTTAGGCGTGACCAGTATTGCGTTTTGAACTTTTTGACAGTCGTTCAGCTATGTTAGAGGTATCTAGATGGTTTGAAAACTAACACTAGGTTGGCCACTAACTAACCATATGATAGAAAGTGTCATTCTTACAGGCACAAATAAAGTAGGTATAGATTCTTTCATTAGAAGTCGTCGATGTTTTCTTTGTATGCAGTATTTCGATTCAAAATGTTTACTACATATTGTAGAGTTTTTATTTGGAGACCATCCATCTCTGTTTAAAATTCGAATCCATTTTTCTCTTAATACACAATTATTTGGGAATCTGTAGGTACATAAATATTATATATTATTATTTACACAACAGAAAAAATTGCTGATGAGCAGAGCACTGATGTATTCTAGCCACTGTAAAACTAATAAATGCATACAATTATAATGACCCTAAATAGACTCCGCACTCGGGTTGGCCGCAGCAAGGACAACCTCCTCTGACGGCACTAGTCTTCAGTGCTTATGCAGACCATGGCCCATCTCACGGAGAGCGCAGCATGCCCTGTCACCTGTACTTACGAAGACCTTATGACTGCGTCACCGAATGGTATTGCCGTGGCTGAATTTTGGGCCAAACACAATGTTTAACTTTTTATATTTGCCATCGACACGCTAAGAAGAAGAATATAATGACATTCCTAAACCTACTCAAAGTAACAAAACATCAAAACTCTCCGAAAAATAATGGCTAATAAACATGCAACTTTAAGTACAGTTTCGATAAAAACATCTTCTCAATCGTAACTTAAATCTATTTTAACAAAACCTGACTAAATAAGTTTTTATTCATGTCATGATGTTACTAAAAACGATTAAGTTTTTATCGATACTCATGACGTCACCGCTTTGTCAAGCCCTAGCGTAAACAAACAATTTACTCTTTTACATAATATTTTCGCCAATTTTGTTTATATATACGAAATATACTTATATAAAACATTGGAAATCAATATACTATTGTAAGACTCTTTTTCTGAGCCGATTACTAGCAGAAATTCGGCAAAATATGGTTCAAAACAATCCAAGGACAACATTGTATTTACCTGTGAAACGTGTATTTATTGGGGTTATTTCGTCTTGTA
Organism: Orthosia incerta; assembly: GCA_948252205.1. Taxonomy (NCBI): domain Eukaryota; kingdom Metazoa; phylum Arthropoda; class Insecta; order Lepidoptera; family Noctuidae; genus Orthosia; species Orthosia incerta. Next base: position 13,878,194 of record OX411766.1, on the reverse strand, counting down.
ACGTCACATTCACTCACAGAACAAGTCCCCATAATTGTATAATTAATATTATCAATTTAAATCTAAAGATTATTATTTAAATGCAAGAAATTCACCGCGGCGTAAAACAGATTGTCCGCTAGGTTTACTTATTCGCGAAAAAAATGACATATCAGTACGTCATTCACTGTCTCTTTTTCTCTTGGGCGGTTTGTACTTGATTAGGATTTCTCGCTCGCACGCTTCGTGTATCTTTTTGCGTAGCAAAAAAAAATCTAAATCTATGCTTTATACTGACAAAGTGACTTTATACTGACGTTATGTTTACGTGTCAAAAGAAAAATACGTGTCCAATATTTTTTATTAATCTACCTGACGGATAAAAAATAAATTTTCAATAAACTTCCCTATTGAACTATTAAAATTAATGAATCAGGTAAATCAGAGAACCTCAATGGAATCGAAAATAGTCAAAAAAACGTCAAACTGTCAGATCTCACGCGATACAAAGTAAAGTAAACCTTACCGATCCAATCATAGAGTCCAGTCCTCATAAACTCGCTGCGCAGATGTAATCTGAACTCCAACTCTTCAGGTTCCGTTATGATAGCGTTCATCAGTTGCATGCAGCCTGTCTGGAATTGTAAAAAGGGGATTGTAAGTCTTATTGTATTGAAAATAAATAAAATTACATGAAGTTTTTTTTTTATATATTCTCGCGCTTGACCTGATGGTAAGCGATGATGTGTTCGACGGTGAAGCACGCTTCATCATCATCATTTCAGCCGAAAGACGTCCACTGCTGGACATAGGCCTCCCCCAGTCGTCGCCACATTGACCAATCCCGTGCGTCTCGCTTCCAGTGCTTTCCCGCAACCTTAACCAGGTCATCGATCCACCTAGTGGGAGCCCTTCCAAAGTATGGTCTTCCGGTTCGCTATCGCCACTCCAGAACATTTCGCCCCATCGGCCATCCGTTCTGCGAGCAATATGCCCTGCCCACTGCCACTTAAGTTTGGCAATTCTTTGGAATATGTCGGTAACTTTGGTTCTCCTGCGGATATCATCATTTCTGACGTGATCACGCATGATGAAGCACGCTTGCCTAGAAATAACCTATTCACTCTTGACTTAAGAGACTCCTAGATTGTAGCTGTCAGGAAATACAGACTCCGGCAGGGAATTCCACTTCTTAGCTGTGCGCATAATAAAAGTGTTCCCAAAACGTTTGGTGCGTATGGGTGGGATGTCCACCATGTACCGATGACGCATCGCCGTACGTCTGGTAGTCCGATGATGGAACGGGCTGGGCGGAATTAAATTGAATTGAATTTTGATTGTCAGTAAACATCTGTTGGCACAAATTCACGGTGGATTTCAGCTTGAGAGAAATATTCGTTTGGGGGAAACTTTCTCGATCCTTGTCATACCATCAGATAACTGTTATGCTGTATTTAACTTTAATTGTTGCTAGGTACAGTGGCTCAATACGGCCAAAATCCACTAAACAATCAACATTATTATGTTTACAAACTGTATTTCAAAATGTTACCTTCAAGCTCTCCGGCGTCTTGGTCTCCAGACCCTCGATGATGGGCAGCAGTCGCGGCTTCCTGTTGGACTCGCCCGCCATCGTGATAGCTTCGAGAACCTTCTCGTGCCCGTTGGGGATCAGGCATATTGCAGCTAGCACCTGGAAGGAGAAACGGCATTGGATTAATATTAGATCTTGGAAGAAATACACTGTTTTAGTATTATTATAACTACCTTTATATCATAATCATCATCATAACGGTAATTGCCAAAAATAAAACAAAATAAAATAATCCATTAAAGAATATTTTTTAACAACAAGCTTTTTTCGTATTCTTCTCAGCAAACTCTTTCATTTCATACCCATACCATGGCAGTAAACAAAAAGTAACTAGTCCGCCATCTTGGGCCGTCCGCCATATTAGATTTAGAATGACGTCACTTAGCTAACCATGCATTGTCATCGAAAGTAAACGTTTATGCAAAATTGCATCTTAATCGGTGGAGGATAACTGCTTTAAAATTCAGTTGCAAGATTTTACCCGAACACACATACATAAATACATTGCAAATTAAATAAAAGCTTGTAATTATGATAAAGCGAGTGAAGCTAAATTAGTGCACTATAATATTAAAGAATAGCATAGAATTTCTTTTAACTAGTCCATAGTTTCAAGATTGCAAGAGCGAGCGAAGCGAGCTCGAAAACTTTAGCAGCCCGCTTCGCACAAGTTAGATTTTCTTTTTCTACTTTTCAAATACAGAGTGGGCCAATAATTTTTGCACTTTTAAAACATGAATAGAAATAAAACTACAACTGTTATTTTGTTGATTATATTTTTAACGTTTTGAAAATTTAATGAAATTTATTTTTTAAAAATGACATCGTCGAGATGTGCACCGTCTCGTCGTTGGCACTCTAGCAATCGACTACGCAAACTTTGGAAAACTCGCTGACACATGCTGCGGGGGATCGCGGCTATCTCGTCGTGGATGTTTCGTTTTAATTGGGATATATTCGTCGGTTTATTAAGGTAGACTCGACTTTTCAGGTATCCCCATAAGAAAAAATCGCATGGTGTAAGATCCGGGCTTCTCGGAGGCCATGGAATATCACCTCTGCGAGAAATCAATTTATTCGGAAACATTTCTTTGACTACCGGTAAAGTCACATTTGACGTGTGGCATGTTACTCCATCTTGTTGCATCCAGGTCCTGCTGTTGTATCCTTGAAATTCATGCAACTGCGGCGTCAAAAACTCTCGCAACATCTTAACGTATTCCGCTGAATTCACAGTTACATTATTTCCTTGATTATTTTCAAAGAAACCAACCAACCAATTATGCCCTTTGCTGATATGGCAGCCCATACTGTCGTTTTAGGTGAATGAAGTGGCTTTTGGTGTTTAAGGCGAGGGTTTTCCCTGCTCCAATATCGACAATTGTGCTTATTCACGTGCCCGTTGATGTGAAAGTGGGCCTAGCCGTAGGAATCGTTGTTTTTGTAAAATTGTTTAACACAAAAAGCACGCTGTTGTCCCGTGAAGCGCTCCATCGTGACTAAAATTGCATGTAGCGACGCATAGTTTCCCGCCACCCGCGCACCCCTCCCTCCAACGGTATTCGAGAAATTTAGTGTGGCAATTTGCAAAAATTATTGGCCCACCCTGTATATATCGAGGTCCATATCAAAAATACTTACTAATACAGTGCTCGCCAAACTTGGCCGCCCCGAAGCTGGCTTGCCGATGCGCAAGGCACGAAACGGTGCTGTTTTGCTATGAGATTTACTACTGCGCAGTCATTGTAGCCAACAACAGGTTGGCCAAGAAGTTTGGCGAGAACTATACCTATACTAAAACTGTACGAGAAGGTACCTTGGCAGCTTCTAGCGCGCAATGGGGCTTCCTGGCGTTTAAGCTTCGCGCCAGCACGGGCAACGCTTCTCTGCACTCGAACATCGTTCTGATGCCAACTGTGTTGTTCAGGATCGCCGACAGACAGCGGATGCATTCGTATTGAACGCGATCATAGCGTGAGTCACTGGAATTGAAAAGTTTCAGGGTTAAAATATGTCATGTTTTGAGCCAAGAGGCTCATCGGCAATGAGGCATTGGTCGAGTCAAAGCTCCAAAGCCTTGAACATCGTCGTCGAGTTGCCAGCTTGTCGGTCTTTTATCGGTTGCATTTCGGGGAGTGTGCGATGGAATTGCATGATCTAATTCCGCCCAGCCCATTTCATCATTGGACTACAAGACGTACGGCGATGCGCCATCGGTACATGGTGGGCATCCCACCCATACGCACTAAACGTTTTGGAAATACTTTCATTATGCGTACAGCTAAGGAGTGGAATTCCCTGCCGGAGTCTGTGTTTCCAGATAGCTACAACCTCGGGGTCTTTAAGTCAAGAGTGAATAGGTTACTTCTAGGCAAGCGTGTTACACCTTCGACCATATCATCGCTTACCATCAGGTGAGCTAGTGGTCAAGCGCGAGCCTATCTATAATTAAAAAAAAAAAAAATATGTCAGAACAACTCGTGATGCTGTTTTATAAAAAAAACAACCCTATGTTGTAGTAACTAAGGTTGAGTTTCGATTAGTACGAATGATTCGCTTCTCCATAGACTCTTATAAAGCCTAAACTTACGAATGATTCGCTTCTCCATAGACTCTATAAAGCCTAAACTATGTAAGGATTAACCATCGACTTGACAAAAATAAGAATTCGCTCCTCTACCGATAGTCTATTAATTAAAGTTGTTCATCTGCAGTTAAAGTTACACTAGTCGATAATTCTTCCATACAAACGTAGTCTAGGGATTACTTCACTGTTTGACGATGTACGTTCAAAATAAAAAAATATATCAATATGTCTCATCATTATCTAGCCCTGTATGGAAACAAAAAGGAAAAAAAAATATATTTGAATGTTATAAGCGTCGAAAGATCCATATTTCAACACTAATTTTAGAGCATCTTTGAAAATATCGTGGTGTTAATTTTTTTTTTAAAGCATAACTATTAGTTACACGAAAAATCAGTAATAAATATATGTTTTTTTTCAAACCTTTTAACCTAGCCGTTACTAAGGAGTATGCTTAGAAAGTAACCGTTTTACGGCACTAAAGCGGTTGTAGGCCCTTAAAACTTACCGATAAAATCCACTCCCGCTAGCAGCATAAATTAAGAGTTAAATTAAGTAACTATTTCAAGAAATACATGAGTAGGTAAGACAGGATCAGAGGTCAGTCTGATTCTGAATCTACGTCAGTTTGATGATAAATCTTTGTTAATAAGATCTAATAATCGGGGCAATTAGATTACATTTCAAAATGAGCAACTTAGGCATAGATAATATAATACTAGCATACAGATGCCTCATCCCATACAAAGAAACCGTGCCGACGTAACTAGCGTTTTTCGTCTGATTAATCTAATATTTTTTTGTACATCGAACGCGTTCGATTCTGTTTCACGGTGATAGATAGGTGGTGTTAGCAGGGACTTGGAAGTAAAAGGGTTTAGTAAGTTCGTGAATATTTTTTTCTTTAAATACAGTGATGGTTCGTTTTAAATTATTTTTTTGCACGTTTTTACAGTTTTTTTTTGCACCTACATGTGTTTCAATGCAAATTTAAACAATACAGTGGAATGACTCAGAAATTTAAAAATGCGCCATCTATTGGCAACTTTAAATGATCCGTTCAAATAATCTTTGAAATGTGAATTAAGAGCCCAATATTCCATAATTTTGTACTCAGGAGAGTTGATTAAACAATAAGACAAGATACGTGCGATAATAAATCTTCGGAGTGACCCTTAGGAAATTTGATAAGAAATCTGGGGCAATAAGATGATTTACTTGGGACAACTTGAACCAAAGTCTACGGCCACTTGATGGGCAATCTGGGACAATTTGGGATGTGTTAAATAAACTTATTTACTTTCTTTCATTCTGGGGCAATAAAATGACTTACCTGGGGCAACTTGAACCTAAGTCTACGGCCACTTGATGGGCAATCTGGTGCAATTTGGGATGCTTTAAATAAACTTATTTACTTTCTTTCAATCTGGGGCAATAAGATGACTTACCTGGGGCAACTTGAGCCAAAGTCTACGGCCACTTGAAGGGCTATCTGGGGTAATTTGGGATGTGCAAAATGAACTTAGTTGTGTTTCTTTCAATCTGGGGCAATTTGAAGAACAAGTTGGGACAATTAGCTGGGGCAATAAACTTACTTGGTGTAGCACTGGTTAAGCGTGGTGAGCAAGCTCTCGATGCCCTTAGTGCCGAACTCCTCGATCCACGACAGCGGGTTGTTGGTCAGCGAGATCCTTAGGTTCTCCAGGCAGCCGTGTAGCTTGCCCACTGACAACTCAGGTTGGTTCAAGTATGTCACGTAGTCTGAAGGCTTCTCGAACTTTGAGCGGCCTTCCTGAAAGATTTCGAGGTTAAGAGTAAGTAGGTTTTGTAAAAGAGTTTTTGGTACTTAGTTTTTTGAGAGTGGCTTATATACCATTAAGAGGAAATGCGGTCGCAGACATCCCTGAATATCCTAAGTAAAAAGTCACAATTCGAGGTTTGGCTCTCGCCTATTTCCTCCTCCAATATTGGATCAATTTGAAAGATATTCCATAAACGGACAAATAAAGATATATACTATGTTTTACTTTTTAGGGTTCCGTACCCTAAAAAGTAAAACATAGTATAAAAACGGGACCCTATTACTAAGACTTCACGATCCGTCTGTCTGTCTGTCCGTCTGTCACCAGGCTGAACTCTCATGAACCGTGATAGCTAGGTAGTTGAAATTTTCACAGATGATGTATTTCAGTTGCCGCTATAACAACAAATACTAAAAAAAGAACAAAATAAATATTTAAGTGGGGCTCCCATACCACAAACATGAAATTTTTGCCGTTTTTTGCGATAATGGTACGGAACCCTTCGTGCGCGAGTCCGCCTCACACTTGGCTGGCTTTTATTATTATTTTAATAGAATTTATATCAACCATAATATGTCAATCAACACTTATTATTAGCTCTCAGTTCTAAAATTATAGAAATATCTATCAGTGAAGTCCTCTAATCATATAAATGTGCAGGTTAAGTACTATGACTTATGGTTTCTAAAATACTGGATATATTCGGACGGGGCCCGTAACTTCGTTGACGGTGATAGGGAGTAGACCCCCAGACCCCAGTATCTTAGTTGAAAAGTTTCTACAACGGTACCAACCTGTGTATTTACAAACTTATACGCGACCAGCATCTTCTTCTTCTGATCACGAGGATACTTTCTGAGAGGCTCCTTCTTTTCCTCATTGAGATTCATGTCCGCCTGTAATCAAGAGAAAACTGTACGTTAAAAAAGCTAGGGACGTAAGGGTAGAATTACTTTCAATTTGGTTTCTGTATGTTGTCCATGATTTCTTTGAAATGTGGTGCTGAAGAAGAATGTTGCGCATACCACGGCAAGTGCATTCTCGACCAGCTGAACATCAAATCCATCAAATCAAATCATAGAGCAGTGGTGGCCCAGTGGTAACGGCCGGGACTTACAAGTTGTAGGTCGTCGGTTCGAACCCAGGCAGGCGCATTACTATGTGTAAATTATTTCATCACCATTTTGCTCTCAAAAACGGTGAAGAAAAACATCGTGAGGAAACCGGCATGTCCTAGAACCAAAAACTCGAAGACATGTGACATCCACCAACCCGCACTGGGCCCGCGTGGTGGATTACGGCCCATCCCCTCTCACAGAGAGGAAACCTGTGTCCCAGCAGTGGGAATATTAATATGCTGATGATGTGATGTGATGTGAACATCAAATCCAGACTTCTGAACAACAAATCTCTCAAATAGATATGCTAACAAAGAGTCCTGAGTTACTTTGATCATATCGCTCGGAGACAGCCAGATAACTTCGAAAAACTGATTGTGGTGGGAAAGGTGGATGGTAGAAGACCGCGCTGACGTTCACCTATTTGCTGGTCAATCCAGATAAGCGATTACAGGACTCACGGTGACCACTGCCCTGAGAAGAGCAGGAGACTGAGTGACGTGGGAGTAGGGACACGAAAAAATCATCGATACTTTGTGGTATCGAGTACATTTCCATTCGATACCGATACTTTTGTACTCGATACTTTTACTCAATGAGTACTCATCGAATAAGAAATCAAGTTTTAAATGGATAATCTTAGAAATTACCCATTTAAAACTTGCGACATTACGGCTTATTTTTATGTTTATAGCAACGCCATCTAGTTCACTCATTCTGAACCTTCTGGGCACTTTAATTTATATGCCTAAAGTACTAAATAATTTTATTTTATTCCTATTTTTTTTTTCTGAAGTTGCAGTTGTCTTTTTCTATTATTGTATAAAATTTGTGTACTAATACTGTTTGTTTTTTCATGTCCTGCCCCCTACTGAAGTTAAACTGACGTTATTTACTGACTGATATTGACTTATGCTCTATGCGCATTAGGAACGCTAAGAAAAGTACTCGATACCTTGAAGTATCGATAATTTTGTTTCGATACTTTTATGAATACGATATTTATTTACGATACTACTCGTGAGCACAGTATCGTCCCTACGTGGGAGCAGCTCACGGCACGACATTCAGAAATGAAGACAACAAACAAGAAGATGTTGTCCATCATCATCGCTCCGTTGAAACGACGACTTGCATTGGCACAGCAACAAATCCGGTGCGTTTCGCATCCAGCATTTATCCCTCTAAAAAAGTGACAACCCATCAGCGAAGGAGACATCTAAAACAGACGAAATTGAAAGCGCTACCGAAATGGATGTAATGGATTATTTACATTTAGACTTTTAGGTCACTTTTTAGGGTTCCGTACCCAAAGGGTAAAAACGGGACCCTATTACTAAGACTCCGCGGTCCTTCTGTCTGTCTGTCTATCTGTCCGTCTGTCACCAGGCTGTATCTAATGAACGGTGATAGCTAGACAGTTGAAATTTTCACAGATGATGTATTTCTGTTGCCGCTATAACAACAAATACTAAAAACAGAATAAAATAAATATTTAGGTGGGGCTCCCATACAACAAACGTGATTTTTTTGCCGTTTTTTGCGATAATGGTACGGAACCCTTCGCGCGCGAGTCCGACTCGCACTTGGCCGGTTTTTTCTGAATATCATATCACTGACTTTCGTCACAGATAATATAATAATAGCATACAGATGCCTCATCGCATACAAAGATACCGAAAGAAACGTAACTAGCGTTTTTCGTCTGATTAATCTGATATTTTTTTGTACAACGAACGCGTTCGGTTCTGTTTCACGGTGATAGATAGATGGTGTTAGCAGCGACTTGCAAGTAAAAGGCTTTACTAGATTCGTGAATATATTTTTCTTTAAATACAGTGAAGGTTCGTTTTATAGTATTTTTTTGCAAGTTTTTACAGTTTTTATGCATCAAAATGTGTTACAATGCAAATTTTAACAATCGAGTGGCATGCCTCAGAAATTTTAAAATGCGCCATCTATTGGCATCAATTTTAAATGATCCGTTCAAATAATATTTCAAATTTTAATTAAGAGCCCAATATTTCATAATTTTATACTTAGGAGAGTTGATTAAACAAGAACATACAATTTTTATGTTCAATTCCAGAAAATGTTAATTTTACATACATTCAATAACATATACGTACATATCGCGCCATCTAGTGAGATTTATTTGAACCAAATTTTCTTTCTTAGCAATGAGACCCCGTGCTTTCGTGTACTTTCATTTGTTTCCTCTTAAGGTGAGTATACGCCAGATTAAGCGTCGCAAATGGAGTTGGATTGGCCACACGCTGCGAAGGGATTCTGATCATATACCGAAGCAAGCGCGGGATTGGAATCCCCAAGGCAAAAGAAAACGTGGCCGTCCCCGTCAAACCTGGCGTCGCATCGTGTTGACAGAAGCGACGAGCATCGGTATGGCGTAGAGCGAGGTGAAGCGTGAAGCTCAAGACCGATCGCGATGCTGGACTACTGTGGACACCCTTTGCCCCACAGAACATTAAGTCAAGGTGAGTATAGACGAGAGCATTTACTTGTGATTGAACATCGAGCATTCGTTGTTTGTAAATTTACTCGAACCACACTTCGAACATGACGCTCGATGCGTTTTAGTGTAACATATTATCGAGCAAAGGCATGAGCGCGCAGTTTCCTTGCGTGATCGAATCAGGAATGTAGAGATCCGCAAGAGAAGCAGGGTTACCGACATAGCCCGAAGAATTGCCAAACTTAAGTTGCAGTGGGCAGGGCACTTTGCTCGCAGAACGGATGGCCGATGGGGCAGAAAGATTCTGGAGTGGCGACCGCGAACCGGAAGACGTTGCGTTGGGAGGCCTCCCACCAGGTGGACCGATGACCTGGTGAAGGTTGCGGGGATCAGTTGGTTAAGAGACGCACGGGACCGGTCAATGTAGCGACGCTTGGGCCTATGTCCAGCAGTAGACGTCTTTCGGCTGATATGATGATGATGATGCATGAGCGCGGGTGACGTGAAGTGAGGTCAATAATGAACGCAAGGTACAAAGCAATGTTACAGGTAAATGCTCACTCGCCGTGAGCATTACATCGAACACAGCAAGAACGTTACAATACATGAAAATGCTTTAGGAAAATGAGCATTTGTCTGTATTGTACCATTCGTAAGAACGTTACGTTACATCGTAATGCTAGCGAAAATGGTCGAGTGTGTCATCACATCATCAGCCTATTAATTTTCCCACTGCTGCGACACAGGCCTCCTCTCTGTGAGAGGGAATGGGCTGTAATCCACCACGCGGGCCCAGTGCCGGTTGGTGAATGTCACATGTCTTCGAATTTTTGGTTCTTGGACAAGCCGGTTTCATCACGATGTTTTCCTTCACCGTTTTGAGAGCAGTGGTGATAAAATAATTGAAACAAAATAAAGCGCCTGCCTGGGCTGGAACCCACGACCTACAACGTGTAAGTCGCGGCCGATACCACTGGGCCACCACTGCTCTCGCTCGTGTGTATACTCACCTCTAAATTATAACTGAAGCTACTCTCATTAGAACATTTTGCATTGTTTTTAGAACTCCTTTGAACTTACCAGTTTTTAGCTAAGGCTCAAACCGTTACTTTGCAATCAGAACTTTAGCTTTAGATCTTCAATCTCAAAAACGCGGCTTATCCCTTTAGTGATCAGATTCCACACCAAGAATTGTTCTCTCTACGTTCAAAGCCCGGGAATGCATTTGAAATAAGAGCAGGGGGCAAATCCGCTACCTGCTTGGGGTCTTTACTGGGCACTTTGGAACCAACGACATGCTCACGAAGATGGGTCTAACCGCATGGACATATTGTTGTGTGGGGAACATACGGAACGCATGGAGCACCTTCTGTGCACATGCGATGCACTGGCTGGTAAGCGAAAGAGTCTCCTAGGGATTGGATATCCAAAACGAGAAGACTATTGGCTCATATCTCCTAATCTCGTTGTAAGACTCATGAAAAGAGTTTTCAACGAGATTGGGGAGGAGTAAGTTATCTAGGGGACCACAATAGATCCCAATGGGTCGAAGTGTCCGAGTTATTACTCGGCCCCTCCACAAGATAAGATAAGATAGTGATCAGATTAGATTATTTCAGTATGACATACCAGCATCTCCTCAAATCTTCTTTGCAGCTGGGTATCATCTAAGGCGTCTATCCTGCTGGTATACTCGGCGGTAGCCGAAGGCTCTTCATCCTCAGCCCGGGGCTCCGCTCCCCGCGGTACAGTGTCGTAACCGCGCTCGATCTGCCCCCCGCCCTTCTTCGGCCTCCCGAACCATGTGTCCAGCTGTTGACAAAGAAAAAGGACTAATTAGATACATAGGTTATTGTCAATTTGGCTAGGTGGCGTTCAGTGGTTTTGGGTGATGGTGGTTCTTGTTATGCTGTGGTCTATTTTTAACACCTGACGGAAAAAGAGGGTTTATAAAAAAAAAAGGTTATAAGTTTGACGTGTGTACCTGTGTGGTTGTGTATTTGTGCTGTCTGTGGCATCACAGCTCCTAAACGGATGAACCGATTTTGATTAAGTTTTTTTTTTGTTTGCAGAACGGTTTCATTATCGGGAGTGATCTTAGCTATGTTTGATGAAAATCGGTTCAGCCTTTCAAAAGTAATAGGCGTTTTACTGTTTGAATCGGGGTATTTTCGCAAGATATCGTGTCATAATTACGTGTTCGATAGATTGTTGATCGAAACGTGTCTACTACTAGATAAATTATGTAGTTTAAAAAGAAGGAAAAAATAAACTTGTCGAAGGTTTTGGAATTTTTTAATTTTACTTGTATTTAGAAGCTTATATTCTGTTGGGGTTAAGGCCTTTACAATAGCTGGTAAAATTTCCTAGCAAGTTAAAATATGTCGTGGTTTTTTAGGGCCTTGTCATAAAGGTAAAGGCATGTAAAGGTGTCATATAAAGGTCTGTTGATTTATTTTTTACTTCGATGGTCCTAGTTTATCATAATTATGTGACTTCGAGTTACAGCTGTATTAGCCTGGAGGCTTTATAATTCGGGTACTAAGTTCCGTTTACGTTTTTATTTTAGTTTTTATTTTCGCTTGAGTTTAGATTTCGATGTTTTTATTGGTATATTGGCGTGTGCTGGCTGTCATTATGGCAAATATATTTTATTTGAATTTTTTGTGTTGAGTAATGTAAATTATTTGCATACTATTGTATAGAATCAAGTTTTTGTTTTTTTTCTAACTGAACAGACAGCTGTGCTGCTGGGGAGTTTGTTGCGCCACTTCTTCTTCCCAGCAAAAGCATTAGGAAGTGGTGAAGGGCGGGCGTTTTTGGGGGACTGTCTTATGTAATTTTGACGTTCGGAAAGTGCTGATTTTCAGCCTAGTTTGAATAAATGACTTTTGAATTTGAATTTGAATTTTTGGTACTCGTATAGTGACTACTGTATGTATACAGCGGATATTTTCGTCTCTGAAGTAAGCTCTGCGAATCATTGCGCAAGAAACAGTCTGTCATCGCGTATACTGCATAAAGTAAGCGAGACAGGATGATGCGACAAACGTAAGCGAGTGAATGAGGCAGTTATACAATGATTCTTCTATGATCTTCTACTTTAACATTGGCAAAAATATAGCAACTGCGGCTTTGTCGTGACTTCTATAAGTTCCTAGCGTATTTCTAGAAAAACGAGAGTACGGGCACAGATAATATAATACTAGCATACAGATGCCTCATCCCATACAAAAAAAACCGTGCCGATGTAACTAGCGTTTTTCTTCTGATCGAACCAATTATTTTTTGTCCATCAATCGCGTTCGGTGCCGTTCCACGGCGATATATAGAAGGTGTTAGCAGCAACTTGCAATTAAAAGGGTTTACTCGGTTCGATTTTATTTTTATTTTAAATACAGTGAAGGTTTGTTTTATAGTATTTTTTTGCACGTTTTTACAGTTTCTTTGCACCAAAATGTGTTACAATGCAAATTTAAACAATCGAGTGGAATGCCTAAGAAATTTAAAAACGCGACATCTATTGGCATCGATTTCAAATGATCCGTTCAAATAATCTTTGAAATGTGAATGAAGAGCCCAATATTCCATAATCTTGTACTAAACAAGAACATACAATTTCTTTTATGTTCAATTCCAGAAAATGTTAATTTTACACACATTCAATAACAGATAGGTGCATGTCGCGCCATCTAGTGGGATTTATTTGAACCAAGTATTCTTTCTTAGCGCTGAGACCCCGTGGTGCAGGTAAGTTCCTAAGGAATAACATCATGGAGCTTGAAAATTCGGTCATAAAATTTGAACAACGTTTTTAATTGGACCATACTTTTTAGGGTTCCGTACCCAAAGGGTAAAAACGGACCCCTATTACTAAGACTCCGCGGTCCGTCTGTCTGTCTGTCTGTCAGAATGTCCGTCTGTCGCCAGGCTGTATCTCATGAACCGTGATAGCTAGACAGTTGAAATTTTCACAGATGATGTATTAATGTTGCCACTATAACAACAAGTACTAAAAACAGAATAAAATAAATAATTAAGTGGGGTTCTCATACAACAAACTTTTTTGCGATAACAGTACGGAACCCTTCTTCTTTTCCGTTTCATCGATTATCAAATCACAACGAAGCTAAATTAGTTTTCACTTAAAAAAAAAACAATAACATTTAAGTCCAGTAAAACGAACAAACATACAAACACACAAAAACAAGTACACGCAGACGAGCACAAAACACACAGCCAAGACATTTATTTCCCTTGCCGAATCATTCGCAAAAAAAAAGAAACAAAACAAAATTTCAAAAATAGAACCTTCGGGAAAAAATTACGCAACACGATCCGCATGTTGGCAAACGGTCGCACCGACACCAAATCGATTACTAATATAAAATAAAATCGATTATTCAATGACGAAAGCGATTCAGTTTGTATACAATACTGAATCGAATGACGTCCCTTTAAAGCAGCACAATGGCACAATGCGTAATGGTCTGTGTCCTTAATGTGCTTGTTTATCGACTATTACTTCATTTAAAAGTAGACCGTTATGGGCTGTGCTTCTTTAAGGATATGTCGGACAATGTATTACAAGACCGTACCGTACAGGACTTCCATAGCGAAAGAAAAAAAAAAAAAAAAAAAAAAATACTTGCAAGTCTTGTAACTGAGTTACAGACTAAAAATAAATAAACAAAAACCAGCCAAATGTGAGTCGGACTCGCGCACGAAGAGTTCCGTACCTTTATCGCAAAAAACGGCAAAAAAACACGTTTGTTGTATGGGAGCCCCACTTAAATATATTTTTTAATCTCTTTTTAGTATTTGTTGTTATAGCGGCAACAGAAATACATCATCTGTGAAAATTTCAACTGCCTAGCTATCACGGTTCATGAGATACAGCCTGGTGATAGACGGACAGACAGACGGACCGCGGATTCTTAGTAATAGGGTCCCGTTTTTACCTTTTGGGTACGGAACCCTAATAAAAAAGATCCCTAAAAGAGTGAGACCTATAACAAGAACCAATAACCGACAGTCCGACAATAACCGATGGGCAGTTGTTTTTTTTTTCAAATCGCGCCGAAAACTTTGCTTGCGCGATGCAGGATTTGTGTGACGTCACGTCATTAGTTCGTAAGCGGCGGCGTTGGTGGAGCTACATGTCCTATCACAACATAATGCAGCGTATTAAAAAACGACGCGCTGGTAAGATCAAGGAAGGGAAGACCAGAGACAGCACACACAACGAAGTATAACGCTTTGTGAGAGGAGGAATTTAAATTTTCACCACAATATAATATGCTCCGTACCCAAAGTGCAGTGCTCCTGTGCAGAATATGGCACAGATGTTGGAGTGTACCCTGCACCTTAGATGACCTAATGAACACCAAAGACGCTATGATTAGCGTGGCCACCTATTGGTGCCCAAATATTTAAAGAGTTTTCCATAGACACGTTTTTTTTTGCCAATCAAAAGTAAGTGTTCCTACGGTCCCACCTATGGTACCCTGTTTGTAGAGGACGTTACAGGGGGTGACCATAAGCTCTTAGAGCAAACTTATTATTTCGAGTGTGCGTAAGGGACAGATGTATAATATGACTTGTATACATCTGTCCCTTTTCACAGTCGCACCATGATAGTTTTGGCACGTCATGCGGTTATTCTGGTAAGGAATATTAAGTTGTAACAATGGACAGGGCTAAGACGAAACATATTGGTGATCTCAGCATGTGCTAATTAATTACGTCATATTTCACTGTATTTTTAATCACTGTGACAAAGAAATTAATGCATTTACCATCTAAAGATTTACGCGCTTAAATAATGTTGTTATGACATCGAATTAGTCACTCCACACTTCATCGCTCCAGCAGAATATCTGCCACCTGAATACCAACTGCAGTGGCCAATCTGGCAATCTCTGAATCGGTGGCGGACCTAGGTTAGTCGCTGCAGAGACAACCTTGTAAACTGCGGTATACTTAACGTGACCATTTTTATTCTTTGGCTCAAAATGGGACATTGGCCGCAATTCGGATGAGGGATCTTCAAAAAAGTTTTTTGGTAACAGGGGACATTTTTCAATACTCAAAAAGTAGTTTTTTAATGCCTGATACATTTTTACAAGCAAGTCATCTGGTTTTGCTTTAGCCGAGCATTTGTTGATATTCCGTTTCAGCTTCAGCGCAAAACTCCTTTAGAGCTTCAACTCAAATCGTGTAAAAAAAATATCGAGCAAAAAACAGCAAAAAAAACATGTTTGTTGTATGGGAGCCCCCCTTAAATATGTATTTTCTTCTGTTTTTAGTATTTGTTGTTATAGCGGCAACAGAAATACATCATCTCTGAAAATTTCAACTGTCTAGCTATGACGGTTCACGAGATGCAGCCTGGTGACAGACGGACAGACAGACAGACGGACGGATCGCGGAGTCTTAGTAATAGGGTCCCGTTTTTACCCTTTGGGTACGGAACCCTAAAAAACACTATAATGCTTTCGTAATCTAAGGGTAACCTGTCTGCAGCAGATTTTATTGCATTGTGAATTACATGGGCTCCACATCTAATACCTATTAATGGCTTTATCAGAGGCAGAGATGATTGTACGATTGGCTCGACTATACAAATTTTCGCGTGGTTTTAGAATTTTACATCCCAGAGTTCATTTCGGGGCCACCGGGACTCGTAATTATAAAAAGGGACAGTCCCGTTTAAAACGGGACGTCTGGTCACGTTAGGTGTACTTGACCCATCCCAAAAACGGTGCCAGTGTGAAACCCCGTCCCGCCTCCTTTCCTGCCCTGCACAACCACCTGCACCTTCCACGACTTAAACGAGGCCAAAGACAGAACTATTCAGGTGGCCACATTGTGGTCTGACAAAATTTGAGTCGAATGAAAACGTTAAGAAAAACCGGCCAAGTGCGAGTCGGACTCGCGCACGAAGGGTTCCGTACCACTATCGCAAAAGACGGCAAAAAAAATCACGTTTGTTGTATAGGAGCCCCCTTAATTTATTTTATTTTAATTTAATAATAATTATTTTTTGAAGTGAATATACAACTAAATATTCCGTGAATATTTCAAGCGTCTACCTGTTGCCGTAGAATCTCGTTTGTTGTATGGTAGCCCCCCTTAAATATGTATTTTCTTCTGTTTTTAGTATTTGTTGTTATAGCGGCAACAGAAATACATCATCTCTGAAAATTAACTGTCTAGCTATAGTAGCTATCACGGTTCATGAGATACAGCCTGGTGACAGACGGACAGACAGACAGACAAACGGATCGCGGAGTCTTAGTAATAGGGTCCCGTTTTTACCCTTTGGGTACGGAACCCTAAAAACTAACATTATTTACAAAACATCTTAGCAAGAAGCACCTTGAAAAGCAAAGATATATTTGTACCTAACGCGGTAGCGATCCTTGCCAAATGTCATCTGTGTCGCAGCGAATCATGTCCATTGTTTACAAATTACTTATTCACTCTTTATGCTGCCACTCAAGCGGAATGACATTTGTTTCTGCTGGTCATGGTAGCAGATATGACATTGGTCAAAGCGCCAGCAGACTGTGAAAATGATGCGACAATTTTTAGGGTTTCGTACCTCAAAATGTAAAAAAGGAACCCTTAGAAGATCACTCTCTTGTCCGTCTGTCCGTGTGTCACCACCGATTTTCTCAGGAACGGGTGCACCTAGCAAGTTGAAATACCAGATACTGAGGTCTATAGTCCCTATTAGGTGTATTAAAATCAAGGTCCTGAGTCAAAACGATAAAAGGATATGGGCAAATTTAGATTTTCGCGAAAACTTGTAAGTACCAAAATAAAGCAAAAATTCCAAAAAATAAAAAAATAAAGTTGAAAATTAAGGTAAATTTTGGTACTTACAAGTTTTTCGCAAAAATCTAAATTTGCCCATACTTTAAAACTTAACCACTAATAAAATTGATACCAATTTTATTATGGCGGTATAATGGGTAGGTACGGAACCCTCGGCGCAAGAGTTCGACTCGCACTTGACCGGTTTTTTTTATAAATTATTTTACAGGTATATAAATAACCTCTTTCTCGTTGGCCTCGCGGTCGCAAATGCGAGTCCTGAACGTTAGATCCCGCGTCCAATTCCCTGGTCGGACAAGTGTTAGAAATTTCTCTATTGCAGCCCGAAGTTCGGAAGTTGGTGGTTTTAACCAATTTCTTTATTTAAAACAAAACCTTTACCAGGTCACAGATGATATAATACTAGCATACAGATGCCTCATTCCATACAAAGAAACCGTGCCGACGTAACTACGATTATTTTTTGTAAATCGATCGCATTCGGTTCCGTTCCACGGCGATAGATAGATCACCATCTATATCCATGGAACGGAATCGAACGCGACCGATGTACAAAAAATAATCAGAATAATCAGTACAGTACGTCGGCACGGTTTCTTTGTATGGGATGATACACCACTGACTAGGTGTCAAGCCATCTTATATCGACACCCACATACGTCAAGCATTATAAAGACACTTGTTCCTTTCGGGACAAGCCCGCCACGCTATTCCCAACTAGTACAACCCCTGAAAGCTAGCAGCAATGGCGGTCGAAAATGAAACTGTAAATCATTAAATTCCGTCCCGTGTAAATCATTCAATCGTCTTGAATCCCGCAAAGAAATTAATCAGAAAAGAACAGCGGAAGACTCTAGAAGAGGCTGTCACACATGTATGAGTTAGACGACGCTCTACGAAGCCGAACGGTTTCTAAAAAATCGATGAGCCATACGGTTCATTCAACGGTATTTGACTCGCAACGAAATTAATCAGAAAAGAACAGTGAAAGACTCTAGAAGAGGCTGTCACACATGTATGAGTTAGACGACGCTCTAGGAAGCCGAACGGTTTCTAAAAAATCGATGAGCCATGCGGTTCATTCAACGGTATTTAACTCGCAAGGAAATTAATCAGAAAAGAACAGCGGAAGACTCTAGAAGAGGCTGTCACACATGTATGAGTTAGACGACGCTCTAGGAAGCCGAACGGTTTCCAAAAAACCGATGAACCATACGGTTCATTCAACGGTATTTAACTCACAACGAAATTAATCAGAAAAGAACAGCGGAAGACTCTAGGAGAGGCTGTCACACATGTATGAGTTAGACGACGCTCTGCAAAGCCGAACTGTTTACAAAAATCGATGAGCCATACGGTTCATTCAACGGAATTTGACTCGCAACGAAATTAATCAGAAAAGAACAGCGGGAGACTCTAGAAGAGGCTGTCATACATGTATGATTTAGACGACGCTCTGCAATGCCGAACTGTTTACAAAAATCGATGAGCCATACGGTTCACTCAACGGTATTTGACTCGCAAGGAAATTAATCAGAAAAGAACAGCGGAAGACTCTAGAAGAGGCTGTCACACATGTATGAGTTTGATGACGCTTTACGAAGCGGAACGGTTTCTAAAACTCGATGAGCCATATTTTACATACGGATACTTTAATGCTGTTCTCAGAACCCAAATTCCTTTGATAACTACTAATACACCTGTTTATACGTTAATACGACAAGTGAATAGCAGTGAATCAGAGCTATTTAAGTTCAAAGTCAAGTTTTTCAATGTAATTCTTACCGTCCAAGGTTGATTAGGTGCGATTCTGATGTCATCAAAGTGTCCTAAGAAATATATTGTTTGGTCTAGAATAACGAAAACACTCGCCATAAAAAGAGGTTATGCGCTCCATCCTCAAGAATCAAAATGTTAAGTGATAGCCCATATTATATGGCAATAATAATATATAATAAGTTGCCCAACACATTTAAAACTGAAAAATCAGTAATAATTTTCCAAAAAAGGCTAAAACTATACCTAATCCAAAAGTGTTTCTACTCAGTAAAAGAATATTTAGAGTCTAGCTTAAAATGACGAATTTATCTCAAGTGGCGATCTGTCCTATACAAACAATAAGATTTAGTCTATCCTATTTAACTTCATACAAAATTATAATTATAATTTGTACTAGGTACCTGTAAAAGATGACATTAATATTGCTGATTAATTGTATTAGATTCACTATTTTTGACATTTAATTTTTGACATAACTATATTTTTCTCAACTTAATTATGATAATGTTAAATAAAATAAATATTTAATAATAATGTTAAATGCATGCTAATTTTGGATGATAAGGACAGGAGAATGATAATTGCAATGCTTGTAAAAGGCTGCTAAGTCTTGCACTAATATAACAAAACACCAACTACACTTGTTTTGACTTTGACTTCTGTCGCTTGGACTTGAACTATCGGGCAAACTCATGATAAAGAAGATAAATCTTCTTTCCTTCTGTGAGAATGTCCCACATAAGACGCACCAGGCGTCCGCGGAGGGCAGATAACGCCCTCTTCCAGTCCCCTTAAAAGGGTCCAGGGATTCGGGGACATCCGTCGGCCCCATCAATCAGGACTCAAGATGGCGGTGCTTAGTGTTCCACGCGGAAGGCGGGCCGGCACTATTCCGGGGCAGCGGAAATCACAAATGCATCCGCAGCCCCGACGCAAGTATGCGAGGGAACACCGGGGTGCCCAGACCACGGGCACTCGACGCGAAGAAAGAAAATTAGGTTCAAAAAAATTGCACTAGATGGCGTAATAAGCTTCGATTTGTTATTGAGTTTAGTAAAATATTAAGATTTTCTAGAGACAATAAAAAAAAAATGTTCTTCAAGCACAAAATTAAGGTATATTGGGCTCCTAATTCACATTTCAAAGATTATTTGAATGGATCATTTAAAATTGATTCCAATAGATGGCGCGGTTTTAAATTTCTGACGTATCCACTCGTTTTTTTTTTTTTTGTAACACATTTTGGTACAATGAAACTGTAAAAACGTGCAAAATAATACTATTAAACAAATCGTCGCTGCTAACACCATCTATATCCGTGGAACGGAACCGAACGCGATCGATGTTCCCAGAAAAATAATCAGTTTAATAAGACGAAAAACGCTAGTTACGTCGGCACGGTTTCTTTGTATGGGATGAAACTTCTGTATGCTAGTATTACATTATCTGTGCCCAGATCTTGACAGACTTGACCTACTTCTATAAATAAATTTTAGACATTATACAGCTTTAAGAGTGTGACTGCATTTTTGACTCCAAACTGTATAGTAAACCGCATGCTCATGATAACCAAATGTACTTTGACAGTGCCTTTATTTCATGGCACTAAAGACGATTTTCGCATGACTGCGGTTTTCCGTACTAAATTAAACCGAGCCACTTATATTCCACACTTATTTTAAGAATGAATCAACATATTATCGTTGTATAAATAAGTATAAAGTATTTATAAATTATGTGTTGGTGGTCTTCCAAGGTCGCTATATTATATCGAATTGTATGCACGTGTGATGTCATTATTGTGTCATCAGACTGTTCTGAATATTAAGTAGCTTACGTATTTAGGTATTCTTAACATAAGCAGTGTGACTTTCTCTGTTATTTGACTTTCGGTTGCGTTATGGGAATAGGGATGTTTCCTGGGTAGGAAAAACCGGCCAAGTGCGAGTCGGACTCGCGCACGAAGGGTTCCGTACCATTATCTCAAGAAACGGCAAAAAAATCACGTTTGTTTTATGGGAGCCCCTCTTAAATATTATTTTTATTCTGTTTATTTTTTATTTTTATTTGTTGTTGTAGCGGCAACAGAAATACATCACCTGTGAAAATTTCAACTGTCTAGCTATCACGGTTCAAGAGATACAGACTGGTGACAGACGGACAGACAGACAGACGGATCGCGGAGTCTTAGTAATAGGGTACCGTTTTTACCCTTTGGGTACGGAACCCTAAAAAATATTATTCTATTTAGTCCGTCAGTGAGTCCAATAGATAGCGCGGTTTTAAATTACTGAGGCCATGACACTCGATTTTATAAATTTGTATTGTAACACATTTTTGGTACAGTGCAACCGTAAAAAAGTGCAAAAAAAATACTACAAAACAAATCAGTGTATTTAAAGAAACAAATTATCACGAACCCAGTAAACCCTTTCACTTGCAAGTCGTTGCTAACGCCATCTATAACCGTGGAACGGTACCGAACGCGATCGATTTGTTATTAGTTAACAGTCCGAATAATCTGTCGAAAAACGCTAGTAACGTCGGCTCAGTTTCTTTGTATGGGATGAGGCATCTGTATGCTAGTATTATGTTATCTGTGGCCAGGGTAACCATTCGTCTAGAAAAGAAGAATAAGGTGACATCGTCGACCTAAAGCGCTTTGGACAGAAACTAAAAAAAAATCATCAAACAATACTTGTAAAACTTACCGAAAAAACATATTCCCCCATACTTTTGATTGTGTACATCTCTTCACTTAGTTTATAAGACACATTACTGTCACTTCCGATTTTCGCTTCAGATTTTATTTAAAAAACACTAGAAAACTATTGTTATAATGATCTAGGAGTCAAAGAGAAGGAACAGCTGTTTATTATAACGTGCAAGTTATAAAATAAAGAGTACTAATCCTTACAAATCTATACTTCACACTAACATTATTAAGGCCGTACCCTGAACAAAAAATCAGCATGAGATATGAGCATTCCTATTGGCCTAGCGGCACTGGTGGCGCATGAATTACGGTAGTGAATACGCCCAGATTTTAGAATAAAATCTTTATAAAATCGAATATTGGTCTTTTGAAAAAAATAAAACTTACAAAATGTTCGTTATCAAATTGTCTATCCATTAGTGTTAGTATAAACAATAAATAATGAACACTTTACGAGGAGATGCATGCTATCAATAATTATTTCTCATTTTTATGGTTTTGTTGCAAGGAGATTAGTGAAACATATACCTCTTTAAAAAAAAAAGTGTACTGCAATTTTAGAATCAACATTATGTAGAAATTTAATATATTTTTATTAATTGATATTTATTTTTAAATAAAGAGTAGATAGCTCTTAAAAACTACACAAAACGACTAGCGCGGCGTTTTGCTCGGGGAGGCGCCTTAAGGCGAAAGTTTGTGAGTCCGTGTGTGTGTGTGTGTGTTTGTATTTTTGTTACTTCTTCACGCTCAAACGGCTGGACGGATCTGGATGAAATTTGGTACAAAGATAGATTATGGTCAGGAATAGCACATAGGACATATAGCATTTTTATCCCGGGAATATGTACCCTCGGAACAGTTTTCGACATTCACGCGGGCGAAGCCAAAGGCAGATGCTAGGCTATACTAATATTATAAAGAGAAAAGATTTGTATGTAACGAAAACTTAAAAACTACTGGACCGATTTCAAAAATTCTTTCACCGTTGGTAAGCTAACTTTTTATCCCTGTATTCCCATGGGAACGGGAACTATGCGGGTGAAACCGCGAGTCGTCCGCTAGTTATACTATAAATGCGAAAGTAACTCTGTCTGTTACCAATTCACGCTTAAACCGCTCAACCGATTTGGATGAAATTTGGTATGGAGAAAGTTTGAGACTTTGGGATGGACATAGGATAGTTTATATCCCGGAAATCATCCTTAAAGGAGTGGAAAGGGGGGTGGAAGTTTGTAAGGAAACCTAAAATATTTTTGCGCGATATAAAAAATTATATTTTTAAACTATGTAAGTAGATGAGATCGGTACCTTCTTCCTTACTACTTTGAGAAGAAACAAAGACACAAAGTCAGGATCACAGTCTCTATCTCAATTCCAGACATTGTCTTGGTCAGATCATTATGCGGACCATGCAGATTAATAGTAGTTTATGCAATGGTCATATAATAGGGGTTATTAAAACACGAGCGTGGGTTAATCACATGAGGCGAAGCCGAATGTTATAATATCAACACGCGAGTGTTTTAATACCTAATTATATGCCGTTGCATACACTACTTTATCTTCACTCTTAAATTTGAAATAAAACAAAAGTTGAAACGGAAAAATATGTGGTATGGCGGGCAATTTAGATTCTCATTGCACATGACAGCTCACCGCGCGCCTCCATAGATATGACACTACTTTTCGACAGTAAGTCAAGGAGCCTATAAACGCCAATAAATTAAAAAGTAAAAGTGTGCTATAAACATTAAAAAGTTATTTTATGATGCAGTTGTTTGAAAATCGAAGGAAAATGTTAAACTGTAATGGGGTTTCTTTTTAATTTTACCTATCCACGAATATAAAGTACAAATTTATACAATATTTTTTGAATTCATATTTGGAACATTACGTTGTGAGTGTAGATAAAATCTGTTATGAGCCTTTGAGGAAAGAACAACACAGATATGAGTGGACCTGTCCAATCAGTGCACGCATTTGTCAGAGACCGCCCAGGTCAACTCATAATAAGCTCAAGTGTAAAAGGAGACTCTACTAAATATTTAATTTGCTTTGCTGCTTTTCATGTTATCCCAATAACAAGGATTCCCACCCACATTATAAGTACCTACTTGTTGACCCAAATCATCATCATCAATACATATAATAAATCTGTAGAAAAGTATTTTTTGTACATCGAAAATATTTCCAAAAAAATAGCCAGGGTGTTAAAGGATAACCAACAAAACCTATTTCCGGCATTTTCGGAACTTTTGAAATGTGCGAAACCAATGTAAATAACTTTTATACATAAACACTTTGCGTAACTTGAAGAATTACTTAGTTTTTGTTTCATCGCAATCGGTTCACTCTATCAAAAGTTAGATGAATTTAAAGTGTTCAAGAAGTAAAATTATCACAACACACGCAATTCAGATACTCGGACAGTTGAACTCGATATTCGATAGATGGCGTTGTGCATTTGAAGTCATTTTCTGAATGGCGCTGTTAAGATTCTCCACGAAAGAATGATGACTATATAAACAAAAATGGTAGGTCGGTAAGTAGGGTAGGTTTGGCAGACAGATAACGATTGCGAAGCCGCGGGCACAGCTAGTGATAAATAATTGTGTCAATATTGATGATGTATATCCAATATCCATACATTTAAAATATTATTATTACAACAGAATATGCTGGGGAAATACTTGAAAATGAATCATTTAACAATAACTAAAATTTTATCCTTGCCTTTACCACAATGTAAAAAGGTCGGCGTCAATATACAAAATCATTATTTCAGATGGGGCAAAACTGTGATGAACTGATCGAAGTGAAGAAGCAAGAACATTCTTGGAAGTCCAAACTTTCTATGAGAGTAAGCGCCCATATACAAAATGATTATTTCAGATGGGGCAGAACTGTGATGAACTGATCGAAGTGAAGAAGCAAGAACATTCTTGGAAGTCCGAACTTTCTATGAGAGTAAGCGCCCATATACAAAATTGTTATTTCAGATGGGGCAAAACTCTGATGAACAGATCGAAGTGAAGAAGCAAGAACATTCATGGAAGTCCGAACTTTCTATGATAGTAAGCGCCCATATACAAAATGATTATTTCAGATGGGGCAAAACTGTGATGAACTGATCGAAGTGAAGATGCAAGAACATTCTTGGAAGTCCAAACTTTCTATTAAACTAAGCGCCCATTTACAAAATTGTTATTTCAGATGGGGCAAAACTCTGATGAACAGATCGAAGTGAAGAAGCAAGAACATTCATGGAAGTCCGAACTTTCTATGATAGTAAGCGCCCATATACAAAATGATTATTTCAGATGGGGCAAAACTGTGATGAACTGATCGAAGTGAAGATGCAAGAACATTCTTGGAAGTCCAAACTTTCTATTAAACTAAGCGCCCATTTACAAAATTGTTATTTCAGATGGGGCAAAACTCTGATGAACAGATCGAAGTGAAGAAGCAAGAACATTCATGGAAGTCCGAACTTTCTATGATAGTAAGCGCCCATATACAAAATGATTATTTCAGATGGGGCAAAACTGTGATGAACTGATCGAAGTGAAGATGCAAGAACATTCTTGGAAGTCCAAACTTTCTATTAAACTAAACGCCCATTTACAAAATTGTTATTTCAGATGGGGCAAAACTCTGATGAACAGATCGAAGTGAAGAAGCAAGAACATTCATGGAAGTCCGAACTTTCTATGATAGTAAGCGCCCATATACAAAATGATTATTTCAGATGGGGCAAAACTGTGATGAACTGATCGAAGTGAAGATGCAAGAACATTCTTGGAAGTCCAAACTTTCTATTAAACTAAGCGCCCATTTACAAAATTGTTATTTCAGATGGGGCAAAACTCTGATGAACAGATCGAAGTGAAGAAGCAAGAACATTCATGGAAGTCCGAACTTTCTATGATAGTAAGCGCCCATATACAAAATGATTATTTCAGATGGGGCAAAACTGTGATGAACTGATCGAAGTGAAGATGCAAGAACATTCTTGGAAGTCCAAACTTTCTATTAAACTAAGCGCCCATTTACAAAATTGTTATTTCAGATGGGGCAAAACTCTGATGAACAGATCGAAGTGAAGAAGCAAGAACATTCATGGAAGTCCAAACTTTCTATGAAAGTAAGAGGCCATATACAAAATGTTTATTTCAGATGGGGCAAAACTGTCATGAACTGATCGAAGTGAAGAAGCAAGAACATTCACGGAAGTCCAAACTTTCTATGAAAGTAAGAGGCCATATACAAAATGTTTATTTCAGATGGGGCAAAACTGTCATGAACTGATCGAAGTGAAGAAGCAAGAACATTCACGGAAGTCCAAACTTTCTATAAAAGTAAGAGGCCATATACAAAATGTTTATTTCAGATGGGGCAAAACTGTCATGAACTGATCGAAGTGAAGAAGCAAGAACATTCACGGAAGTCCAAACTTTCTATGCAAGTTATGTCGATCTGCATTTACAGATCTTTTAAGAATACTTCGGTTGGCAAGACGAGAAATCTATGCGTACGTATGCGAACCACTCTGTATATTTTTATATATAATATACCACCATCGACAACCCAAGATAGATCATCGACAACACCTGGAGTAGGAGGAGGCCCAACCCCAATTAAATTGGGAATGGGGCCGAACGAAGTAGAAGAAGAATCATTCTGTATATTTTTCACGAACACTTAATTATTTCTATCAATATTGACGTTTTATTAGAGAAAGAATAGAAAAAAAAACGGTTATTGACACTTAAGGTTCCCCTAGTCGACGGCACGAACTATTTTGTGCGCGAGGTTAAAATGCATGCCATCTCATCCGACAACACGTGCGAAAGTGATTGATGCTGTGATGAGCAGTGAGAAGCTACTTCCGTACGAATTAGCTCTCTTTCAAATTTGTATCGAAATGGATGATGATTTAGGACGAAAACGAGCACGCGAAATTTTATAAACAGACCTTTGGGAGTCTAGATATCATAAAAAACGACTAAAAGGATATTTTCGAAATAAAATTATTTGCATTGTTGAACTATTAATCTATCCCTGTATGTAGGCCGTTTTGCAATTTTCCTTCTTCTTATGGTATTTATTGCCGACCGAGGATGCGTTAAAATAAGTGTTGAAATATAGAACTTTCGACACTCATAACTTTCTAATATTTTTCTTGTTTACTTTTTTGTTTCCATACAGGGCTAGATAATGATGAGACAAATTGACATCATTTTTTTTTTTTTTAACGTACAAACAGTGGAGTAATCCCTAGACTACGTTTGTATGGAAGAATTATCGACTAGTGTAACCTTAATTGGGAGCACGCCACGAGTACTTATCTCACTTAATTTATTTTGGCTTACCCACAGAACACAATTAATAAATTTTAATAATGTACAAAACTTGTTATCCTTCCGAGATGGTATTTTGTAACAAACATAGCATTAAGCTAATAACGAATATTGTTTATTTGCTGTATTATTTTGTACATAATAATTGATAACTGACTGTTTCCGCTTCTCGTTTGTAATTTTTTTTATTGTATCTGTTGTTTCTCATTGTAAGTGAATGTATATTCTGTTTTTGAGAAATAAATGTCTTAAACTAAATGAACCTACAATCTACATGCAAAGAGCGCTAAATACAAAACCGGCCAAGTGCGAGTCGGACTCGCGCACGAAGTGTTCCGTACCACTATCGCAAAAAACGGGCAAACCCACGTTTGTTGTATGGGAGCCCCACTTAAATATTAATTTTGTTCTGTTTTTAGTATTTGTTGTTATAGCGGCAACAGAAATACATCATCTGTGAAAATTTCAACTGTCTAGCCATCACGGTTCATGAGATACAGCCTGATGACAGACAGACAGACGGACGGACCGCGGAGTCTTAGTAATAGGGTCTAGGTTTTTACCTTTTGGGTACGGAACACTAATAACCTCCTACATATTTGTAGTTGGTTACAAATCAATCGCGTATTACTGACAATTTATGCCAAACATGGTTATAAGTGGGTATCAAAGTTATTCAAGGTACATGTGGAGAATACAATAACAATGCTGGTTTTCCTTACTTGTTTACCTTTAAAAGTTTATGAGCAGTAATAAATTTAAATGGCAAGATGCGATCATCGTATTATTTACTTCACCTTCACGAAAATGCAAGTAATCATAAATGAAATTATGATACAATCTTTTTGTTTGTTCTATTTTTTAACCGACGAAAAAAAAGGAGGTTCGCAATTCGACATGTACAATTTTAGGGTTCCGTACCCAAACGGTTAAAACGGGACCCTATTACTAAGACTCCGCGGTCCGTCTGTCTGTCACCAGGCTGTATCTCATGAACCGTGATAGCTAGACAGTTGAAATTTTCATAGATGATGTATTTCTGTTGCCACTATAAGAACAAATACTAAAAA
Source organism: Orthosia incerta (assembly GCA_948252205.1). Taxonomy (NCBI): domain Eukaryota; kingdom Metazoa; phylum Arthropoda; class Insecta; order Lepidoptera; family Noctuidae; genus Orthosia; species Orthosia incerta. Next base: position 13,849,871 of record OX411766.1, on the reverse strand, counting down.
CAGAATAATAAATATTTAAGTGGGGCTCCCATACAACAAACGTGTTTTTATTGACGTTTTGTGCGATAATGGTACGGAACCCTTCGTGCGCGACTCCGACTCGCACTTGGCCGGTTTTTATGTATGACCACGCATAACTTTTTACTAAGTGGTTCGATTTCAAGAAATATTTTTAATTAGAAAGAGAAGTTAAAGTTGGTCCCATTTAAATTTGAAAAATAATAGCCTCGCCTAAAGGTAGAAAAAAGGAACTATTGATAATTTGCCCACTGTATTTTCAATTGAAACCGATTCTGTTAAAATTAAGTCAACTAAAAATCGAGAAAAAAAAATCCTATTTAACAAAAAAAAATATTTACGAAATAACGAACTGAAAAACAAAAAAATGTTTTAGTCTAGCATTTTGAGGCGGCGCCAAACAAACTGTCAACGAAGATCAACCTAGCTACAATCATTCTACGCTTTAGTGATTTGCATGTTTGTTTGTTTGGCACCGTATCAAAAGGCTACTACAAAAGATTTTTTTTATTTGCTTTTCAGTTCGTTATTTCGTCGGTTATTTTTTTTGTTAAAAACGATTATTTTATTATTATTATATTATTATTCTATCTTATTGTTATGAACTTTGAAAGGCGAAAGTAGCCTCATAAAGTGCTTTCTGTGTCTGTGTAAATGTGTCTTAGGGTAAGTGCATTTTTGTTAAAGCTTATGTCAAATAAAGATCTTTGAAAATTAAAAATGAATTATTATTATTATGCCGCGATATACAAAATAGGCTTTCGAAGTACTAATGCTACGCAGACGAAGTCGCGGGCTAAAGATAGTAAGATATAAGTAATCTTTTATTTTCCCTTGCAACTAGAAATAACGTAATCTTAATCTAAACTAATATTGTTTATTTTTTTAATAACAATAATTACTATTTATTTTTTTATTTTTTTTATAAAAGTTATCTCTGGAAGTACTAAACTGATTTCGATAATTCTTGCACTTATAGAAAAATGTAAAAGGGCCTGTGGGACAGTCCGGGGAGAATCCGCGGGAAAAATAGTTCTAAATTATTTCCAAGTCGGATATACGTATACCAAACAAAGATAAGTCTAATCAATGCATCATGTAAGCAAACAGTAAGTGCACGGGATGATAATCAGCTGTTTTTATAACCCTTGAACTTCAACAACAAAACACTACACTGGAAACCGAACCTTATCTCCAAACAAACAAGACCTAAAATCACATCGACAATTTTTCTTTCAACCTCACAAGAAAAATCTTCAGCCAATTTCTTTAACGAAAAAAAACACAACACTACACTGGAAACTGCACCTTATTTTCTTGACAACAAAACAGAATCACACGGAAATATTATTTAGCCCTTACACACTCCCGATCAACGCAAAGTCTAAACGCATACTGAACTGAAAGCAATTTAGCTGTAAATACTCGTAGTTGGCGACGAGAAAATGATGAAGTGTACAATGTCGCAGTTTAGTTGGAAAAGTAGGTTTTTTGGGAATATCCTAGGGTTTTTAGAAATCACCGGATTATGTGAAACTATGAGGATAATAAAAAAACTTTTCTGCAAAAAAATACTACCGACTTCCAAATAAAAAACTACAAAGTGAAAAATAACTTTATTTTAAGTTTTTTTTTATTTTTTGCGAAATAGACAGCGACTTCCAAAAATAAAGTTATTTTTCACTTTGTAGTTTTTTATTTGGAATTCTGCAGTATTTTTTTGCAAAAAAGTTTTTTTATTTTACCCTTTTTAGTTGTACCTATGTAATAGGCAAGTTGTTTATAAGTACCTATAACGCCAGAATAGATTACCCGACCAATGGGACCAATTTCGGAATATGCGCTTTCAAACAAAAAAATTTTTTTTTAAATCGGTCCACAATTGACGGAGATATCGGAGAACATAAATAAAAAAAATAAAAATAAAACATACATGAAGTCGACACAGAACCACCTCCTATTTGGTAAGTCGGTTAAAAATAATTGTAAGTTAATCACGAACGTCGACCACATCATCGTTTACCATGGTGAGATGGGGGTCAAACGCGAGCCTATAAAAATAAAAAGAAGTTGCAATCGATCTGTGACCAACCAATAAAGATGGTGGATAAATTGATTGTTAGATTGATATATAGCATTTAACTTTTCCATCCAATCTTTTTTTTCCTGAACAGACTTAGATTTTATTGCAAAAATTGTGATTTATATGAGCTGGTACGATTCGGAAATCGTTCTCGGCATCCAAAAATCCGGTCTTCTGGAAAACATCCTAGGATTTACGCGAAAAAGCTGTTACTACGATAATCCTGCAACATGTATAGATAATGAACTTATTTAAATATGGCGTCATTGTACAATCAGCTGGTAGTATTTCACATAATACAATATTAATTATGTACATCAAGTGTGGATTTAACAAAGCCTTTTATATGTTTTTGAATACTTGACTTTGTACTAAAACCTCCCATTAGTTGCCCCTTCATTAAAAAATGATAAGTAGCTGTTCTGTGTGAGGAGCTCGTGGCTAAATAATAACAGCCGCACGAGGTCGCCGAGGTCGGTACGTGGATGGGTGACCATTTCAACATACCGAGTTTCCTCCGTACCTCGGAAAGCGCGTTAAGCCGTTGGTCCCGGCTGTCATTTGAAGATCTTTGACAGTCGTTACGGGTAGCCAGAAGCGTGAAATCTGACACCAGCCTTGCCTTGGCAACACAGTAACTGGGTAACACGGTAACCCAAGGGTACCGTGGGTTACCGTGTTACCCAGTTACTGGGTTGTGGAGGTCAGATAGGCAGTCGCTCCATGTAAAACACTGGTACTTAGCTGAATCCGGTAAGACTGAAAGCCGACCCCAATATAGTTGGGAAAAAGGCTAGGCAGATGATGAAGTAGCTGTTCTGTGTGGTACTTTTCTGTAGACATATCACTGTAATGGCTCACTTCAACTAGAACTCGAACTGAGCAGTGAATCCCTAGCGTCGGGTCAAGAGCAGTGGTGGCCCAGTGGTAACGGCAGCCACGACTTGCAAAATGTAGGTCATGGGTTCGAACCCAAGCACCCGCTTCACTTCGTGTAAATTATTCCATCACCACTGCTCTCAAAATGTTGAAGGAAAAACATCGTCAGGAAACCGGCATGTCTTAGAACCAAACATTCGAAGCCATGTGACATTCACCAACCCGCACTGGGACTGCGCAATGGATTGCGGCCTATTCCCTCTCACAGAGAGGAGGCCTACGTGCACGCACAACGGACCAAATGGGAGTCTAAATGCGGAAAATCTAATCATTTTTTTTCTTGGTGAAATGCTCATGCATACTGCACTACTACAGAGAGATAGCGCAGTTATGTGGCTCCAATCCACTAAAACTCCACGATATCCTCCTGTGCCGCTTATGGCGGGAACACGGAAACACGGGAGCATACATCCGCGAACCCGCCGCGGCTGTCCGTCGCCGGACTCTCCTTTTGGAATAACCCCCATCACCGGCGCACCAGAACACATTGCGCGCTGTGACCACCCCAGGGACCACACCAGCACATGGGCGACCACCCTGTGTATGGCAATCTCGGTCCTCCTGTACGGGTTGTATCGCAAGAAACGGCAAAAAAACACGTTTGTTGTATGGTAGCCCCACATAAATATTTATTTTATTCTGTTTCTAGTATTTGTTATAGCGGCAACTGAAATACATAATCTGTGAAAATTTCAACTGTCTAGCTATCACGGTTCATGACATACAGCCTGGTGACAGACAGACAGACATACACAGACGGACAGTGGAGTCGGAGTGCAGTAATTGGGTCCCGCTTTACCCATTGGGTACGGAATCCAAAAATGACAGCTGGGACCAACTGCTTGACGAGCTTTTCGAGGCACGTAGAAATGAATGAATAGTCTCGGTATGAGATGAATAGTCACCTATCCACGGAACGACCTCGGCAAGCGTTTCTTAACCTTGAAGATCGACTCCTGCTGCTGTTATGACTTAGCTACGCGATCCACAAATGAAGTTATTAACACTGATGATGACATATTAATCGGTACTTAAACAATGAGCTCATGGCTATAAAATTATTTAAGGTTGCCCTAGTCGACGGCACGAACTATTTTGTGCGCGGGGTTAAAATGCATGCTATCTCATCCGTCAACACGTAAGAACAGATAGATGCTGTGATGAGCAGTAAGGCACCAGGTCGACAGTTCGTGTATGAATTTGCACTTTTGCAAATTTGTAGCGAAATTGATGATGATTTAGGACGAAAACAAGCGCACGAAATTTTATAAAAAGACCGTTGGGAATATGGATATCATGAAAAAACGACTAGATATATATTTTAAAAATAACATTATTTGCATTGTTGAATTACTAATCTATCCCTGTATGGTGACCGTTTTGCAATTTTCCTTCTTCTTATGGTATTTATTTCCGCCCAAAAATGCGTTAAAATTTGTGTTGAAATATGGAACTTTCGACGCTCATAGAAAAAAAAATTGTTTCCATACAGGGTTAGATTAATGATGACACAAACTGATATCATTTTTTATTTCGAACATACATCGTCAAACAGTGGAGTAATCGCCAGACTACGTTTGTATGGAAGAATTTTCGACTAGGGCAACCTTAAAGTTTTAAACTTCATGAATAGTACTTGTCACCTTTCCAACGTTTGAAGACTTTATTTTTGTTGTTGACAAAATAATATGAAGATAATTTTCTATTTCTGGTGCTTCCATAATGTATTCTTGGATTTTTTATTACCCTTGGTGTCTTTTCACATCTCATCTTAGCTTATTAAGGCCGTACCCGTATTGGCCTAGCGGCACTGGTGGCGCATGAATTACGGTAGTGAATACGCCCAGATTTTAGAATAAAATCTTTATAAAATCGAATATAGCTCATTTGAAAAATATAACACTTACAAAATGTTCGTTATCAAATTTTCTATCCATTAGTGTGTATAAAAAACAATTAATGAAAACTTTACGAGGAGATGCATGCTATCAGTAATTATTCACATTTTTATGGTTTTGTTGGAAGGAGATTAGTGACACATATACCTCTTTAAAAAAAAAAGTGTACTACCATTTTAGAATCAACTTTATGTAGAAATTTCATGTATTTTTATTAATTGATATTTATTTTTAAATAAAGAGTAGATAGCTCTTAAAAACTGCACAAAATTCCACTAGCGCGGCGTTTTGGAGAGGCGCCTTAATGACTAGCTGTGGTCGCTCCCGTCAATTGACTGCCTACCCTATCTACCTAGAGATGGTCGTTGAATCAATAAACTGTTTTTTAACGACTTTTCATTCGTCAACGAGACAACTGTTAATCATCAATGAAAAAACAGGTTGAAAATATTAGCTGTTAATTTACGTCAACGCACAAAACTCATTTAATCAGTTCCAAAAAAAAAACAGGTTGAAAATATAAACTGTTAATTTACATCAACGGCTCAATGGATTATTTCATTGTATTTTATTAATTTCTGAGAATCAACTAGTTTGCGAAACGAATACTTCCGAACGATACCGAACGTGGTGGATCTCACTCGTATGTCGTACGTGTGAGCGAGACAAAAAGGTCAATTGTGTTAATAATGTTAAGATGTTTTTATTTAATGTAATGTAACAACAAAAAAAACAAGGTACATAAAATTAATGTTAATTTATTTGATTTGAAAATGCAATGAACTTAACTTTTACCCAGCCAATGCTAAGCCTGAAAAGAGTACGAAGGAAATGTCATTATACTTTTTTAATTCCTACAAAATCTCTAATATATATTAAACAAAATTGACAATGATTGAAAACGTTGACATAAATTGACGCTACCGGTTGAACATTCAAAACCTGTTAATAATTTAACAGCGTTTTTAACCTGCTAACCATTTATGATTAACAGTTAAATTACATTAACCAAAAAACCGTCAATGACCCATGCCGATGTTTTTGTTCTTGGGTTATTCTTTCGAAGAGAATCCAAATGCACAACGCCATCTATCGAATATGGAGTTCAGCCGTCTGAGTATTTGAATTGCGTTTGTTGTAATATTTTACTTCTTGAACACTTTCAATTCATCTAACTTTTGATAGAGTGAACCGATTGCGATGAAACAAAAACTAAGTAATTCTTCAAGTAACGCACAATTTTTATGTATAAAACTTATCTACATGGGTTTCGTACATTTTACGTGATGCGTGCACAAATAAACAGACAACCAGACAATAATTTCAAAAATGCCGAAAATGGGTTCTGTTGGTTATCCTTTAACACACTGGCTATTTTTTATTTTGGAAATATTTTCGATGTACAGAAACGACTGTTCTCCAGATTTATTATATGTATTTGTAGTGTCCATTGATAATAATAATAAATAAAAAATGTTTATTTTTCTTCCACAAATAATACTTATAAACTAACACATGCAATTAATCGAAAATGATCGCTATATTTATTTGTGGGAGACTGGTGCCTAAACTAAGCCTAAACTTGTATTTTAGGACACCAGGGACTCCCCCCTATAGGCAAAAATTACATTAATTGGTTATTAAAATAACTAGGTATACTGGTGTCTGGTGTCTTGATAGTTAGTAAGTTAGTTTACCTTTAGTCAAGCACTATGATTATTGGTCCACCCACCACTACGATACATAGAGTTGTTGGATAATGTTATGTCATGACAAAATAAAAAGAATGGAAGGTCGATCAAGAAGTGGTTGTTTTAATGACTCGGTTAATCCCTAAATTCCTGGACTATCCCGCTGAATAAGATTCCTGGCAAACACGATAGTATTGATTTGCTGTTTTTTTTTTATCAGAACCGAGATCAGGCGGTAGATTCTTTAAAAAACTCACTGTGAAGGAAGAAGGAGTACCTACGGCCCCAAGAATCTAAAACTAACACATCTCACTTTTTTCATCTCGTCAGTTTTCAGTTCTAAACACAAAGAAATCGCAACAAAAAAATCGCACAAAGTAACTAAAGATAATGGACAACAAAATAATATATGCAAATGACATTGTTATTTTAGTCACCTTCATTGGTACGAAGATACTCGGCACATGAGTTCATTGGCACCGCTATGATGGAAGGTTAATGGTGCCTAATGGATTCTATATGAGTCAAATGAACCAATACAATGAACATTACATTCTGATATCGGTGTAACTAAAGGTCTGGTGGAGAAAGGGCTTATTAAAGTTACACTAGTCGAAAATTCTTCCATACAAACGTAGTCTAGGGATTATTCCACTGTTTGACGATGTACGTTCAAAATAAAAAGTGATATCAATTTGTCTCATCATTATCTAGCCCTGTATGGAAGCAAAAATGTAAAAAAAGAAAATATTTGAAAGTTATGAGCGTCGAAAGTTCCACATTTCGACACTAATTTTAACGCATTTTTGGGCGCGAATAAATACCATAAGAAGACGGAAAATTGCAAAACGGCCTCCATACAGGGATAGATTAGTAGTTCAACAATGCAACTAATTTTATTTTGAACAATTAGATTTAGCCGTTTTTTCATGATATATAGACTGCCAAAGTTCTGTTTATAAAATTTCGCGCGCTCGGTTTCGTCCTTAATCATTATCCAGTTCGCTACAAATTTGCAAAAGTGTGTATTCGTACGCGAACTAGCTTTCTACTGCTCATCACAGCATCTATCTCTTCCGCACGTGTTGTCGGTTGATTTAAAATGCATTTTAACCCCTTGCACAAAATAGTTCGTGCCGTCGACTAGTGTACCCTACCCCTGAGTAGCTGATTTTAAAATGAGAATCACGTCTAAACTGCCAGTCGTAATTTTTTGGAAAAATATATATTACATTAGATCATTTTCTTAATAATTTGATCTAAGAAAATTTTGAGTTTTATTCGTATAACATGGTGTAATTAATATGTAAAGTTATGTCTAAAACGAACAAACACACGACAATCGCACCAAAACCGCTGGGCGTATTTTAATGGAATCGACACCATCTCAAAGACAATTTAATTATCTAAATTTTTATCTGAGGCATTTTTTTAAAGTATAATAAGGAAAGTACAAAAAACTACGGATCGCGTTTGTACGCAAGCAAGGTCGTTGGCGTTAGTCGTCGTCTTAAATGGTCAACTAAGTATATCTGATTTCAGGCTTTTCGTACAGTCACAGATAATATAATACTAGCATACAGATACCTCATCGCAAACAAAGAAACCGTGCCGACATAACTAGCGTTTTTTCGTCTGAAAAAGATGATTATTTTTATAAGTACTTCGATCGCATTCAGTTCCGTTCCACGGCTATAGATGGTGTTAGCGGCGACTTGCAAGTAAAAGGGCTTACTCGGTTCGTGACAATTTTTTCGGGTTCCGTACCCAAAGGCTAAAAACGGGACCCTATTACTAAGACTCCGCGATCCGTATGTCTGTCTGTCCGTCTGTCACCAGGCTGTATATATCTCATGAACCGTGATAGCTAGACAGCAGAAATTTTCACAGATGATGTATTTCTGTTGCCGCAATTGTTATAACAACAAATACCAGGCCCCTCAGAAAGTATTGCGAAAAAAAGTTTTTATATATGGGAGACTGGCCAGTTATAATGTTTTTCGAAAATATGATTATTTATAAGTAAAAATAAGTAAGTTCCAATTTCAAAATTTCCCTCCACATTTTTTGCGAGTTAATTCAAAGTATTGTGTCTCACTGAAATATGGATCTGCGCCGGGAACATTTTAGAGCTATGATTTTATACGATTTCAAGTGTCGCCTGAAACCGGATGAATCGTACGATAGACTTCAAATGGCATTCATGGATGAAGGCCCTTCCAAGGCAACCGTGTATCGTTGATATAACGAATTCAAGCGCGGTCGACCAACTTTGGGGGATGACGAAAGAAGCGGTCGCCCTTTGACGGCTGTTACCGAAGAAAACGTGCTAGCAGTGAAAAATTTAATCCAAGACAATAGGCGAATTACATATCAGGAGATTCAACACATATTGAAGATTGGATCGGGAAGCGTTCACGAGATTCTACACAGCCATCTTCGCGTGAGGAGGATAGTATCACGCTGGGTGCCGCACAACCTCACCGATGCTCCGAAGCAGGCCCGGGTGGAATGGTGCCGTGATATGCTTAACAAATTTGAAGCAGGCTCGTCTCGGCGTGTTTACGACATCGTTACAGGTGATGAGTCCTGGATTTATCAATACGACCCAGAAACCAAGCGCCAGTCGACTGTTTGGGTGTTTCAAAATGAGCCAACGCCTACCAAAGTGAAGCGATCTAGAAGCGGGGGTAAGATTTTGATCGCTAGCTTTTTTAATTTGACTGGCCACTTGGTATCAATTCCCTTACGGGATCAAAGAAGCATTAATGCCGAATGGTATACTACCAAATGTTTGCCAGAAGTTTTCTCTGTTATAAGCAACAAGCGACCAAACACAGGGCTCCGCGGGCTACTGCTCCACCACGACAATGCACCTGCGCACACCGCACTCAAAACGAGGGACTTCCTGGACAGCACGCCAGTCAAACTCCTGGGTCACCCTCCTTACAGCCCTGATCTAGCACCGTGTGACTTCTTTTTATTCCCAAAAATAAAAAATCAGCTCAAAGGGATACAATTTTCGTCGCCGGAAGATGCGCTGGCTGCGTTCGAGCAGGCTGTAAACGAGGTGTCTGCGGCGGACTGGAAAAAGTGTTTTGAAAACTGGTTTAGGCACATGAATCTTTGTATAGAGGCTGGTGGAAAGTACTTTGAAAAGATTTAATAAAAATATATGTACGTATAGAACAATTTTTTTTAGTTTCGCAAAACTTTCTGAGTGTCCCACGTACTAAATTAAACGTGATTTTTTTGCCGTTTTTAGGGTTCCGAACCCAAAGGGTAAAAACGGGACCCTATTACTAAGACTCCGCGATCTGTCTGTCTTTCTGTCTGTCCGTCTGTCACCAGGCTGTTTCTCATGAACCGTGATAGGATAGCTAAACAGTTGAAATTTTCACAGATGATGTATTTCTGTTACCGCTATAACAACAAATACTAAAAACAGAATAAAATTAATATTTAAGTGGGGCTCCGTAACAACAAACGTGATTTTTTTGCCGTTTTTTCTTATAATGGTAAGGAAACCCTTCGTGCGCGAGTCCGACTCGCACTTAGAATAAGTGCGAGTCGGACTCGCGCACGAAGTTCTTGAAATACGATGTCGTCGTGAACAGTCCATTATTTCCTGCATGCAACGAATCTTACAACCTTCACCAAATCTTCGCATCAAATTCAATGCCATCAGCAAACAAACATACAGATTTATACACTCCTAAAACGCATCCCAACTCAATATAGTCGAACAGAAATAACAAACACGGGCTGTTTATTTTGTAATCAGCTTATAAACGTGTTCATACATTTTATTAACCTCTTACTCAAAGTCTTCGCGCTCTTGGACTTGGAGCTCTGCCAACACTCCTACGTGTGATGTCATTGTGACGACAGAATTGTGAATCAGATGGGCAAGCGATCATTTAAAATCCATACTGTCGAACACATCATCGCTTACCATCAGGTGAGATAGTGGTCAAGCTCGAGCCTATTCGAACAAAAAAAAAAAAACTTTAAATATGCGAAAGGAAATCTGTTTGTTTGTTATCTTTTAACTACTAAACGGCTGAATCGATTTATCCGACAGTTTCTGAGGGTTTATACACTCGCTTTTAGGGTTCTGTACCCAAAGGATTATATATATTTACAAAGACTCCACATTTATCGATAGGCTCGCGTTTGACCACTATCTCGCCTGATGGTAAGCGATGATGTGGTCGACGGTGAAGCACGCTTGCCTAGAAGTAACCTATTCACTCTTGACTTGAAGACCCCAAGGTTGTAGCTATCAGGAAACAAAGACTCCGGCAGGGAATTCCACTCCTTAGCTGTGCGTACGATGAAAGTATTCGCAAAACGCTTTGTACGTATGGGTGGGATGTCCACCATGTACCGGTGGCGCATTGCCGTGCGTCTTGTTGTCCGGTGATGGAAAGGGCTAGGCGGAATCAAATTGTGCAGTTCCATCGCACACTCCCCGAAATGTAACCGATAAAAAACCGACAGACTGGCCACTTGGCGACGATGTTCAAGGCTCTGGAGCTTTGAGGCGACCAGTGCATCGTGGCCGATAAGCCTCTTGGCCCGTTTGTCAATCGACTCAAGTGCATCAAGTTGATATTTGGCAGATCCGTCCCAAAGGTGAGAGCAGTACTCCATGCATGACCGAATTTGCGCTTTATACAATTTGAGCAGCTGTCCAGGCGTGAAGTACCGTCTCACCTTTGCAAGGATCCCCAACTTTTTTGCAGCCAACTGAGCCTTTGCCTCAATGAATGGACCAAAATTGAGGGTCGATGTTAAAGTAACACCAAGAAGGTCGAGATGGTCCGTTATTGGCACGGTTACACCACGGAAAGATGGAGCCGGGTGGAATAGGCTCTTTTTTGCGGAAAAAAGACACGCCTGGGTCTTAGCTGCATTGAAATTGACTAGATTGGCATCGCCCCATTCGGAGACTGCCTCCAAAGACAGATTCAAGCGCTCAACCATGGCCTCCCGGAGAGACCGGATCTCAGTCCCAGTAGCCCGTGCACCGGACACGTATCTCTCAGCAACCGTGTTATCGTCTGCGTACCCAAAGGTTCCGGGTTTTAGCAGGTCATTAATGTTTTGTTTGTGTTTGTCTGTCAACAGGCTGTATCTTATGAACCGTGATACCTAGACAGTTGAAATTTTCACAGATGGTGTATTTCTGTTGCCACTATAACAAATATTACTAAAAACAGACTTAAATAAACATTTAATTGGGGCTCCCATACAACAAACGTGATTTTTTTGCCGCTTATTGCGATAATGGTACGGAACCTTTCGTGCGCGAGTCCGACTCGCACTTGGCCGGTTTGTATGTGTTTGTAACAAGAACTAAGCCGCATAAAGTTGAAATGGCAGTCTGAATTCGGAAAACGTTGCCTCGCATGAGAGCTGGTAGCAGCTGGATGAAAGAAACCGAAGATCTAATCAAATGGCATTATGACATATGGCTCTGAGACGTGGTCGCTTACAATGGGCCTCATCAGAAAGCTTACTGTCACTCAAAGGGCAATGGAGAGGGCTATGTTCGGAGTGTCCTTGCTTGATCGAATCAGAAATTTAGATATGCGTAAGAGAACCAGGGTTACCGACATAGCCCGAAGAATTGCCAAACTTAAGTGGCAGTGGGCAGGGCACATTGCTCGCAGAACGGATGGCCGATGGGGCAGAAAGGTTCTGCAGTGGCGACCGCGAACCGGAATACGTTGCGTTGCAAGGCCTCCAACCAGGTGGACCGATGACCTGGTAAAGGTTGCGGGGATCCGCTGGTTGCGAGACGCACGGGACCGGTCAATGTGGCGACGCTTGGGGGAGGCCTATGTCCAGCAGTGGACGTCTTTCGGCTGAAATGATGATGATGATGATGATGAATCAAATGGCGACAAATAGGTAGTAATCTATTCTTCATTTGGCGCCTAGTAGATGGAACGGATAGTACTAAATAGTATACTAAATAGTATACTAAATAGTTCTTCAAATAATTCCAACTACAGTTTAGTTAAATAAATACCACACAGAACCTAGCCTAACAAAAACGTCACTAGCCACGTTTTTGACGTCACCAATAACCGTTAATTTCCGAGTCCCAACCGATATGACTCGGGATCGTTCGCGACCGATATATTTGAATTAAGAACGTGCATTCGTGATGATTCACATGCGTTGGCGCCAGTAGAGTCGTATTCATAGTCTGGTTATTATTGAGGTATAAATATTGTTGCGGTATCACATTTTTTTACCCGACTGCCGAAGGAGGATAAAGTGTTTATCAGTTTATGTATGTATGTATGTTTGTTCCTATGTGGCGTTCTAGAGACCAAACGCGTTGGCTGATTTTGATGATTCTTACGTCAATCGATTCGTCTTAACCCTGCGAATGTCATAAAAATTATAAAATATAAAAATAACGGATTTTCGGCGCCATATTGTGGCAGCCCAATTTTTTATCCTTCCAACCCCATCGTGTATGGTATCAAAATAAAGGGTTTTAAGAGGTGATTTCAAACATATATAACACTTATATGTTTAAAAGAATTCTAAAAAAAAACCTATAGAAAAAACCCGACTTGTTTTGGTCCGCCAGCTCGCGATATGTATCCTCCGACTGCACATCATGATTTTCTTCTTGTTTACGTCTTTTTAGTTCGCCTTTTAAGCAGTCGGGTTTTTTGATTTTTAAAGGGAAATGCCCATTTTTGGCCATAAAACGCCCAACAATTTGCTTTTGTTAAAAAAAACATCTTGTTTTATGTTTATTAATCGCGGTATTTATTTATCCAAACAAGATTGCAACATTTTTGCAAAAAATAAAAAGTATCGAAAAGATAAAATGAAATTAGGTAAATCCGGAATCCATTGGTTTGTGGATAGAATAAAAAGTGTTGCCAATTATTAATTTCGTTCAAAATATAATCGATTCTATTTTCTCCAATCGATTTTTTATGATGTAATAATTATTATAATGCAAACATTATTCGTTTTTTTTTCGTTAAATTATGATGTTATGATAATAAAACAAGCGAATTCCTAGTTGATTCACCATAAATTCTTATCATAACTAAAATGCTACTACACAATTTAACTGTTATTCTTATCTGTTTTTCATAATACATTAAAAATAAAATTCAAAAACTAAATGAAACAAAATAATAATCTTTGATGCCCTTTAATTAATTCGTTCCTTAATTAATTCGAACAAAAATCGATATAGATTTTTATGTCTGATAAGTAGCAACATCGAATCTGACATTATGATAGCATGGCGGCTGTCTGTCATATGTTGGTAAAGGTAATTCAAAATTCGACTTCGTTTGCATTTGTATTATTTTGTTTGTTTTCTTGCGGATTTGTTATCTCACCAACGAATAAGGTTTCTAAATGGACTACGACAACTTTGTTATTGTAGGTTTGTATTACAGTAAAATGATTGTTATAAAACTGTATTTGTGACAAAAAAAAAAATAATATCTTAATAATCCGGACTTTTTTCTGAACCTATTTCTTTACCATTTCATTCATTAGATTGCATATCATCATTTCCGTATGCTTTTATTTGTGTGCACCCCGGGCCAAAGTGTCTATGGCCGGTGAGCATTGCCCTTTACTTTTTTTTTAAGAATTTATGTATGTATTTAAGTATTCGTTGTATGTCGTATTCATTATTAATACAAATAGGCATCAGACGATTACAAGTAAAAATTAACTTCCAAAACTCCGACTATTTTTTTAATATTTTTTAATCATTCGAACACGTAATTATGACACGATGTCTTGCGAAAATGCCCCGATTTAAACAGTAAAACGCCAATACCTATTGAACGGCCGAACCGATTTTCAACAAACATAACTAAGAACACTTTCTATAAAGTCAGCTATCAAACAAAAAAAAAACGAAATCAAAATCGGTTCATCCGTTTAAGAGCTATGATGCCACAGACACCAACACACAGGTATACACATTAAAACTATAACACTACTCACTTCTCGACTGAACACTGACTCCTAAGTCACAGGTTTCCCCTAGTTTAGGAGGCAGGGTTTCCATTATTTAAGCTACCTTTATTTATCTGATTGTATCCTAATCGCTAAGTTCTTTTGTAACAAAGGTTATCTGTATCAATAAAGTTATATTATTATTATTTTTCAATACTATAATCAACTTCGAGAAAGAGGTCAACCGTCGAATCCGACTCGGCTGGGCAGCGTTCGGGAAGTTGCGCGGTATCTTCTCGTCCAACTTGCCACAGTGTCTCAAGACGAAAGTCTATGACCAGTGTGTGTTGCCAGTGATGACATATGGCTCTGAGACGTGGTCGCTTACAATGGGCCTCATCAGAAAGCTTAAAGTCACCCAAAGGGCAATGGAGAGGGCTATGCTCGGAGTGTCCTTGCGTGATCGAATCAGAAATTTAGAGATCCGCAAGAGAACCAGGGTTACCGACATAGCCCGAAGAATTGCCAAACTTAAGTGGCAGTGGGTGGGGCACATTGCTCGCAGAACGGATGGCCGATGGGGCAGAAAGGTTCTGGAGTGGCGACCGCGAACCGGAAGACGTTGCGTTGGAAGGCCTACCACCAGGTGGACCGATGACCTGGTGAAGGTTGCGGGGATCCGCTGGTTGCGAGACGCACGATACCTGTCAATGTGGCGACGCTTGGGGGAGGCCTATGTCCAACAGTGGACGTCTTTCGGCTGATATGATGATGATATGATGACTATACACGTATATATACGTACCTAATAATCTGCGTGTTGTATTTGATGGAGGTTATATACCCATTTAAGTTTAGAACTTGTCGTGTTGTCACTAAAGACAACTCACCTGTCAAGGAAATAACGTCTTGAATTTATTTTATGTAAACTGTGTTAATAAACGTGTTCCTGGAACAGCCTCTTTACTTCAATAGTATTTATAAAATACGCAGTTTATATTTCGAATCTGTATGGCTTCGGTATTTGTAAAAAAACATTATTTACAAACAATGAAAGGAAGCAGATATAATCATTAATCTGGCAGCCAACACTAATTGCCAGCAATAAACTATGTTTGAATAATATCATTACATCCGGGAAGGATCCATGACATCATCCTCTTCAGGTATTTATGGTTATGAATAATTTATCTAAATCACTAATACGTCATGTTTTACAAGAAAACACGTCAATGCATTCAGGAACTTAATAACCAGCGATTGTTGTGTAAATTATCTTTTCAGCAGCATCTGAACTGGTTTCAGTACGATTATCTTTGCAATGGTAGGCAACTAAACAGCACATGCTGTTAATACAAACTAGCTGTTGCCCGCGACATCGTCTGCGCAGCATTAGTACTTCGAATAGCCTATTTTTATATCGCGCCATAATATTGTAGGTGTATGGTCCCTTACTTGAGAAATTATTCGTTCACCATACACACTTCCATACACCATACCCACCATATACCATAGAGGGTGGAAAGCCTCTGAACGATGATTGCCAGGATAAAAACTATCCTATGTCTTTCCCAGGGTCTCAAACTATCTCCATACCAAATTTGATCTAAATCAGTTCAGTGATTTATGCGTGAAAAGATAACAGACAGACAGAGTTACTTTCGCATTTATAATATTAGTATGGATTACTGGCATACTAATTTTGGCTCAACCAAGTTCAAGGTCAAGAGTTTTTTTTTTATCAGCCTGGGGGGTGACCATAAGCTCTTAGAGCGGTATCAATTTAAGATCGAGTAAGTGACAGATGTATGCAAGTCATATACATCTGTTCCTTATTCGATCTCAAATTGATACCGCTCTTAGAGCTTATGGTCACCCCCCTGGTCTGTTCAACTCCTGGACACTATTCTTTCCATTTCTCTAGGTTTTTTACTCTACTCGCCAACGACAAAAGTTGGTACTTTAATATAAACGTTAAAAAAAAGCGCGCCTATAAATACGACACTGTTAATGGAGACTGAGGGACAACTTAATTACTCATTTTAATTGTGTATGACATAATCATGCGAATTTTACGTAGAATAACAACGGAAATAGACCACCATATTGTCAATATAGACAAGGAAAATATAGGAGCACAGACCATTCTTTTTCAGTTTATGGAATATCAATATAAGACGACGACTAACGCCAACGACCTTGAGGGAACAAAACGTGCTCTCGTTTCGCGCGACCCAAAATTTTGTAGTTTTTTGTACTTTCCTTATTATTCTTGACTTTAAAAATAAAACCCTCAGATCAAAATGTAGATAATTAAATTGTCTTTGAGATGGTGTTGATTTCAATTAAATACGCCCAGCGGTTTTGGTGCGATTGTTGTGTTTTTGCCCGTTTTAGACTTAACTTTACAAATTTATTACACTAAGTTATACGAATAAAAATCAAAATTTTCTTAGATCAAATTATTAAGATAATGGTCTAATGTAACATATATTTTTCCAAAAAATTACAAATAACCGTTTAGACGTGATTCTCATTTTAAAATCAGCTACTCAAGGGAATCGGCGCCTTAAGAGTAAACGGCGTATTTTAAAGAAATTGACACCATCTCAAACACAATTTAATTATCTACATTTTGATCTGATGCTTTTTTTTTAAGTCTTAGGAAATAGTACTACGGCTTCGCCGTAGTCTGGTACAAAGCAAATAAATGTCAAAAAATTACTTACATGACAAGACAAATTTTTGTACGGAACGTGACTGCCACACATTAAATTCATTGTAAATTAGACCACCTGATAACAGGAGTTCAAGATGTCCTAATAGTTGAATCTAAATTAAATCTCACAACCAACGAAACGTCACGTAAATATACAATACACAATGAACACCGACAAACAAATCTTTTCAGTAAAAATAATTATCGAGTCTTACGAAATGATTGCTAAACGTAATTGCAATTAGGCGTTAAATGAACTGAAGTGAAAGCTACGATGAACTTAGGCTAAGGCAACCAAAAGTAGACACAGAATTTTGTAAAATCGTTCTATCCCTTTCCTACCCAAATCTAATCCTAATTTAATTTAATCTGTCTGTCTGTTACCTTATCACGTCCTTTGCCCTAGTCGACGGCACGAACTATTTTGTGCGCGGGGTTAAACTGCATGCTGTCTCATCCGACAACACGTGCGAAAGAGATAGATGATGTGATGAGCAGTAAGAAGCTAGTTCGCGTACGAATACACACTTTTGCAATTTTTTAGCGAAATGGATGGTTATTTAGGACGAAAAAAAAAAATTTTAAACAGACCTTTGGGAATATGGATATCATGAAAAAACGACTAAATGTATCTGTTCAAAATAAAATTTATTGCATTGTTGAACTACTAATCTATCCCTGTATGGTGACTGTTTTGCAATTTTCCTTCTTCTTATGGTATTTATTTGCGCCCAAAGATGCGTTAAAATTAGTGTTGAAATATGGAACTTTCGACGCTCAAAACTTTCAAATATATATTTTTTTTATTCTTTTTTGTTTCCATACAGGGCTAGATAATGATGAGACAAATTGATATCATTTTTTTATTTTGAACGTACACCGTCAAGCAGTGGAGTAATCGCCAGATTACGTTTGTCATTAAGAATGGTTGACTAGGGCAACCTTAACCACTGAACAGATTTAAATGAACCATCAGCACTTCTGCAGCGGAACCACCCACAACCACAATAGGGATGTTTTCTGGGTAGAAAAATAGTGATTTTATTTATTCCGTCAGAGAGATTATCAAATAATATTGGACATGTATTTTATGCTTCATCAAATAAATTAAAATTGACAAAGATAAAGCGCATCAAAGTTCAGGAGTGGGGGCTTGTGACGTCACTTTGCCAGTATAAAATGTAGCACATCGTGACGTCACACTTTATGTTTACGTGTCAAAAGAAAAAATACGTGTCTAATATTTCTTATTAATCTACCTGACGGACAAAACACGAATTTTCAGTAAACTACCCTATTCCAATTCCGGTGTTCCTGGGTGGTTTTAGTCAGTAAGACTCTGACAGACCCCTCCACCTACACCAGGGTGGAGGAAATCCATGAGAATTTACAACACGAAAAAAAGGGGGTAGGCCATGTACAGTTCTTTTTTTCAGGGACTAAGTTCCGTTCGGACAACTTTCACGCGAGCGAAACCGTAGGCTGAAGCTAGTATTAAAAAAATACAGATTAAATAATTCTATCCTTATCCAATCCCAATTTAGAACATCAACATACAAATAAATAGGTTAAGTTCTCCTGCTGATGTTATTAATGCTGGTTTGTTTACGTATAATAATATCAACATGCCAACGCCATGCGCTAATAATTACGCGCCAGTATTAAAGTAAGCAATATCGTGGCTGTGATTGGTTAATACGTTTCTTCCTCTACTCGAAGCCAGGCAAGTGCGAAACTTCAATATAGATTATTTGTTGACTCATCATCATCATCATCGTTTCAGCCGAAAGACGTCCACTGCTGGACATAGGCCTCCTCCAGGCGTCGCCACATTGACCGATCCCGTGCGTCTCGCATCCAGCGCCTTCCCGCAACCTTAACCAGGTCATCAGTCCACCTAGTGGGAGGCCTTCCAACGTATCGTCTTCCGGTTCGCGGTTGCCATTCCAGAACTTTTCGGCCCCATCGGCCATCCGTTCTGCGAGCAATGTGCCCTGCCCACTGCCACTTAAGTTTGGCAATTGTTGTCAAACAATTTGTTGACTCTTTCTTACTTTTAAATTATATAAAAAACTTTTTAACAAAAAAGTAAAACCGACTTCAAGTTTAAGACTTCTTAGATGCCCGTTTTATTTTTTTGTTAAAAAATTATTTTTATTTTTCACTTTTTAGTGGCACATAATGGACAAGTTCTATAGTTAGGTACCGAATATGCCCACAGTGATGCCAGAATAGATTACCCGAATATTATGAAACTTGAACATAACCGGTGAAATGAGAAAGGCGAACTGTACACATCTGCGTACCCCTTTAGAGCGTACTGGCTTGTTGTATGTTACGAAACGGTATAAGCAATAAACAGACATGCGATTACAGCAATCCCGAGGGAATTGCCGTCATTTATTGAAGAGTTCTATTGTATATCGCCAAAGTTATTCATTAGATCTTCACCAAATTAAAATGGGACTTATTTCAAACCATACTCTTTCAAACGAAAAAAGAATTTTCAAAATCGGTCCACAATTGACCAAGAAATAGGTGAAAACACAAAAAAATAAATTTATATATTGTATAATTTAAATATTGAATATTGTTTTTGGTGTACAATAAAGAATTAAGATGAGAATTAAGAACAAACCAGGGATGCAGGATTGGTGAGGACAAAACCATATGTTATTTTTTTTTCTTAGAATCTTACATGACTCATAGTCAGTCTCATAAATAAGTCCAATCATATCCCAGAATAGAACTCTTTACATCAAATATTTTTCTTCTACGACCTTGACGTAATGGTCATGATAAACCGGTTTAAATAAACAGAAGATTTGAAGTGGGTGTGGCCTAGTGACCTATGGGGAACATAATTAAGAGGTGACGTGTCTTTGAGCTTTACTTTTATGAAAATTCAAAGCACTCTTCGTGAGGAAACCGGCATGGAGTTGACATCCAGCCTCAGCTTCGGCGCCTCCATTGAGTACAAAGCTCAAATTGCGGCCAAAAAGCTGGGCATCCTAAATAGAGTGAAGCGATACTTTACGCCTGGACAGCTTTTAACCATTTACAAAGCGCAAGTCCGATCCTGCATGGAGTATTGCAGCCACCTTTGGGATGGCTCAGCTAAGTATCAGCTTGCCGCGCTTGACTCGGTGGAACGCAGAGCCAAGAGGCTCATTGGCGACTTTGAGCTGGCGGATGCCAAGCTACACAGCTTGGCTCATCGCCGCAAGGTTGCCTGCTTGTCGGTCTTTTACAGACTGTACTTCGGTGAGTGTGCTCAAGAACTCCACGACCTCATCCCACCAGCCCCCTTCTACCATCGGACATCTAGACGCACTGCAAGTTACCATCCTTACCTTGTTGCCATTCCACCAATACGCACCAAGCGCTTCCAATCATCCTTCATAATGCGCACAGCGAATGAGTGGAACTCACTACCTGCGTCTGTGTTTCCGAACGCATTCAACCCGAATCTCTTCAAAGTTAGAGTGAACAGGCTTCTTCTGGGTAAGCTCGCTCCATCGTCGACTCTGTCTCTGTCACCTTTGACCTAGACTAGAGTCAAGAGCAAACCCATCACAAATAAAAAAAAAAAAAAAAAAAAAAACGCATGAAATGTGGCAACCACCATTGCAGTTCGTCGTTCGTTGTTTGCAGTAGTCAGCAAGAGTCCGATTGTTGCCCCCTTCGACTATTCAGCCTTCAGAAAAGGATCACTGGTGTAAACATCTTAAGGAAACCAGCATGTCCTAGTACGAAAACTTCAAGAAAGATGTGTTTACCAACAAGCAATGTGTCTGCGTGGTGGATTACGGTGCACACTCGTTTGACACAGACCCATTATGTGTCTTATTTAGGCCTCATAATTAAGAAAAATCAAGCCACTTCACGAGGAAACCGGCATGAAGTAGAGTTTTAATAAATCAATGTGGAAACCACCACTTCGTCTCGCATGGTGGATCACAGTCTGCTTCTTCTCACAGAGAGTGTGTTCCAGCAGTGGGAAAAATATAGCCTGATCAAGAAAGCCTTGCTTGCCGTAGTCGGTAGGAGTTACATTGGTTACTCCTACCACGGTGTCTCAGCACTAAGAAAGAAAATATAGTTCAAATAAATATCACTAGATGGCGCAATATACATCGATTTGTTATTGAGTTGTGTGTAAATTTAACATTTTCTAGAAATGATCATAAAACAATTATGTTCTTGTTTAATCAACTCTCCTAAGCACAAAATTATGAAATATGGGCTCATAATTCACATTTTCAAGGATTATTTGGACGGATCATATAAAATTGATGCCAATAGATGGCGCGGTTTTAAATTTCTTGTAACACATTGGTGGTACAATGAAACTAAAAACATGCAAAAATACTATAAAACAAATCGTCACTGTATTTAAAGAAAAATAGTCACGAACCGAGTAAACACTTTTACTTGCAAGTCGCTGCTAACACTATCTATCGCCATGGAACGTAACCGAACGCGATCGATGTAATTTTAGTAAATAGTCAAGACTCTGTATGAACTGAGGCATCTTTATGCTAGTATTATATTATCTGTACTCCTAATAACACAATCGGTCACTCTAAACTAGAGTTGCCGCGAATACTCGCTATTATTCGGTATTCGGCATTACTCGTAATTTTTTTGATATTCGTCGAATACCGAATAATAGCTAGTATTATTCGGCATTCGGCGAATAGTCGTCGAAAATAAAAACAAAAGAACTAATGAGTTAAAAATAATCATTTTTTTTTTCCTTAATAAAACAATACACAATATCAATTATTATCTGTAATATGGGCCTGTGCCTATCATATTCATGAAATTAAATTAGTAAGGCTTTTTAATTAATATTTAAAATCCAACAGAGGCAGATTGTGGTGCAAAAAAACATTTTTTTCTGCACGTTCTGGAGCAAGTCGGTTTCGTTTTTCCTCGTAAATTAAACCTGCCTCGGAAAATAGTCTTTCTGAATAAACAGAGCTTGCTGGTGTGATTAAGTATCGTTTAGCAAGCTTACTTAAAATAGGAAATTTATTCTTATTGGTACTCAAAGCCAAATATTTTTAATGTGTTTAATGTTTTTTTTTATGTCGAATAGTAATGTCGAGTTATTCGACTATTCGCCAAAGTGAATGGCGATTAATCGGTATTCGACTATTCGCTATAAACACTATTCGCGGCAACTCTAGTACTCTACTCTAAACCGCGTGTCCAAAGATTCTGGTCAAAGTTACATTCTATTGTAAGGTATTGACCACGTGACATTGCCGAAACGGTGGTCAATAATTTTGAACTTTTTGTCAATCGGTATCATTGATAGAACGCCCTTCTAAACTTGAGGTGCTGATGACACAGTCATGTTCTGGAAGCAAGTTCTAGAAGAGAACCTACTACTGATAATAACAATCAAATGAATAACAAAACACTAACGACCTTCCATTACTACTGATGTAAAAATCGTGTGGAGCAGAATGCTGTGGAGGTTACGTCATCGGATCCTGCGCTTAGGGCTGACGACATTCATAATTAGACCGCACAAAATCAAATCAACCTACAGACTGAAGCCTATTGTAGTACACCCCAGGACTTAGATTTATTGCAAGTTCCGGCAGTCCCCGTACAGCATTCAGGCTATTCCAGACCGTCAGTCATAAAGATCGTCGGGCCATCTTGCCGTCCTACGTCTCCCAAAAGTTGTCCAAACATCATACTCTTAATTTGAGACTGCCTCATTATTGTTTTCTTCTTGCATTTATCTCTATCCGGCTTCATATCAACATAATTATCTTTCACATTCCCTCTCACAGAGCTCATCTCTGTGTACCAGCAGTGGGAACATTAAAATGCTGATGATGCATCGCCTGTTTGAGTTTTTACAACAGTTTGTTAAAGTGTATATGATCAGTTCCATAAAACGCAGGTTCGTCTGTACCTACCTGGTCTCTCTTAGTATTATTACAGACATGTTACTCGTCTAGCGACTTTAGACTTTATTGTTGATATTCAGTACAACCCTAATCTCTCAGTGCATGCCAGTGCGCATTGTTGGATTATCTGGTCGAAATAAGGCGGAAACGGTTATCATATCGCCAAATGAGGTCGGGTCTTAGCGATCGCGATAAGGCACTTGTGAAGTTACAATGTGTTTATTAGAGGTACTTAGTTTTATTAGGTAATGAGATTATATATTGTTTCTTGATGGATGGCTACAATCGGGGCTGCAGGTGGTCCACCGGATGGACCACTGCCACTTGTCTGTCTCTTCTTTCTTCTATGGAAATTTGCAAAGAGCCACTGGTATTGCTTGATACGGTCCAGCAGCCGAATTGCGTAGGTATATTATCCAAAGCAAAAGAATCGATGCTTTCCCAAAATCGACTTTACGTATTGCATATTGATACGAAAAGTCGTTTTTGGGAAGGAATCGATTCTTTTGCTTTGGATAATATACTTACGCAATTCGGCTGCAGGTGTCTTATAGATAAAGCAGTTTTTTTTTTAATTCATCGGTCCATAACCTTCAACTTTTGCAACACCACTTCAACTTTTACCAGAAATCAGAGTTTAAGGGGACAAAATATAGTTCTTACGAGAAGTTTAGCCATATGGCAGGATTGTGTGCTGCATTAAATATAACAGAAAGAAAGATTGCTGACTTAACTTGACTTAATGTGTACATTCGAGCAGCAACAGACCGCCGAGACAGACTGGAAGCGTAAAGCAGAAAAGCGGGTGGTTGTATTGCAATTTGGGAGAGCCCTATTTTTTTTTTATAATCTATAGGCTCGCGCTTGACCACTATCTCACCTGATGGTAAGCGATGATGTGGTCGACGGTGAAGCACGCTTGCCTAGAAAAAAACCCATTCACTCTTGACTTGACTTGAAGCACTCGGAAACAATCGGGAAGCGGGGAGTGGGATTCCCTGCCAGAGTCTGTGTTTCCCGATAGCTACAATCTAGGAGTCTTTAAGTCAAGAGTGAATAGGTTACTTCTAGGCAAGCGTGCTCCATCATCGACCACATCATCGCTTACCATCAGGTGAGATAGTGGTCAAGCGCGAGCCTATAACAGATAAAAAAAGCACAGACTCCGGCAGGGAATTCCACTCCTTAGCTGTACGCATAATAAGTGTCCCCAATACGTTAAACTCCTATGTCTAGCAGCGGACAGCAACCGACTGTACCGATTCTTTTCGGTTCCCAGAGAAACGATTCACCTTTCTTGGATCCCGCAATGATAATAATCAGAACAGAACAGCGGAGGCTTAAGAATAAAACATAATCATCATCATTGATGAGTGCAACGTATGTATGTGTGTTCGGGTCAAATCTTGCAACTGAATTTTAAAGCAGTTATTCTCCACCGATTTAGATGAAATTTTGCATACATGTTTAGTTAGGATGACAATGCGTGGTTAGCTCAGTGACGTCATTCTAAATCCAATATGGCGAGCGGCCCAAAATGGCGGATTAGTTATTTTTTGTGCACTGCCATGATATGGGTATCAAATGAAAGGGCTTCCTGAGTAGAATACGAAAAAAGCTTGTTTAAAAATTTTAATAATGAATAATTTTATATGTTGATAGATTCGCGTTTGGCACTATCTCACCTAATTGTAAGCGATGGTGTAGTCGACATTGAAGCACGCTTGCCTAGATGTAACCATGTAACCTATTCACTCTTGACTTAAAGACCCTGAGGTTGTACACACCGACTCCGGCAGGGAATTCCACTCCTCAGCTGTACGCACAACGAAAGTATTCCCAAAACGTTTAGTGCGTATGGGTGGAATGTCCACCATGTACCGATGGCGCATCGGTGTACGTCTTTTAGTCTGATGATGGAAGGGGCTAGTAGAAGCAGTGGTTGGGAAAAGTGAGCAAACTTGTACCTATTCTTGTTTTGAATACATCCTACATGTAAGGCAAATAAACACTGCCTTCGACCTTGAGTTAAGTTATCGGTCATTACCACGGTCTTGGCATTGCAAATTAGTTATTCGGCCTTGAATATTTATGAGAGAATGTTATTGATTCGAGACCAATTCCAATTGCACAGAGATTGAAGACGAAAGTGCGTTACTTATTATGACTTATTACAAGAACGGTACGGCTGGCCTACAAAATCACCCAATTATATAAAAAGGAGTATGTTAGGAGTCTCTGTCTTGAAATCATACGTCATTTATTTCTGAAGTAATGAAGAGATTCAACAGAGAACAAAAGTGATGGCGGTGGTGGTACTCCGAGGGTCCACATGCTAATGATTATGAAATGCTGCTATTCATTCGCCATTAGGCTGACGAAGAGTCACAGTATTGCTATGTCAAAATTTTATTTGAAACATATCCTCTGCTGAACATGGCTTCCCTTAAGGGTACACTAGTCGACGGCACGAACTATTTTGTGCGCGGGGTTAAAATGTATTTTATATCAACCGACAAGACGTGCGGAAGAGATAGATGCTTTGATGAGCAGTAGGAAGCTAGTTCGCGTACGAATACACACTTGCAAATTTGTAGCGAAATGGATAATGATTTAGGACGAAACCGAGCGCGCGAAATTTTATAAACAGACCTTTGGCAGTCTAGATATCATGAAAAAACGACTAAATCTATCTGTTCAAAATAAAATTATTTGCATTGTTGAATTACTAATCTATCCCTGTATGGAGGCCGTTTTGCAATTTTCCGTCTTCTTATGGTATTTATTCGCGCCCAAAAATGTGTTAAACTTAGTGTCGAAATGTGGAACTTTCGACGCTCATAACTTTCAAATATTTTCTTTTTTTACTTTTTTGCTTCCATACAGGGCTAGATAATGATGAGACAAATTGATATCACTTTTTTATTTTGAACGTACATCGTCAAACAGTGGAATAATCCCTAGACTACGTTTGTATGGAAGAATTTTCGACTAGTGTAACCTTAAGCATCGAAACAACCACCGGTGCTGTACGTTTCGTAACCAGCTAATACCCACATCCCTAACCATCGGTTCATCTTTTTGGACCACTCCGCATGACTCTCTGTCTATCCCGAGAGTTTGTTCTCTCGGCATAATTTACGACATTCACGCGAGAGAAGCCGCTAACAGAAACAAGTCAGAGCATATTACAATGTACTGTGAGGACTCTGCCTATTTAGAGGCGAACTCCTTGTCTATAATAAGACTGGTAACAGATAACTGTTTAGCTTTGGAAGTTGATTGAAATAGGAACGCTTGTCAAATAATAGAAGATGTTTTTGTTTAGTGTTTGCTTGTGACTTCGGTACAAGCCGCCTGAAGACAGGCGCGTTGTTGATTGAATACAACATTTCAAAGTAATTTTAAGGCGCAGATACCCCTGAGTAGCTAATTTTAAAATGAGATTCACGTCTTAGCGGCCAGTCGTAATTTTTTGGAAAAAATATATGTCACATAAGACCATTTTTTTAATAATTTGATCTAAGAATGTTTTGAGTTTTATTCGTATAACATTGTATAATTAACTTGTAAAGTTATGTCTAAAACGGACAAAAACACGACAATGGCACCAAAACCGCTGGGCGTATTTTAATGTAATCGACACCATCTCGAAGGCAATTTAATTATCTACATTTTGATCTGAGGCTTTTTTTAATAAATAGGCTCCGAAACTACGTGACCGATTTAAAAAATTCTTTCACCAGTAGAAAGCTACATTATTCTTGAGTGACATAGGCTTTTTTATTCCCGGAAACGGGTCCTGTGGGGTGTTCCACGGGAGTGAAGCCGCGGGGAAGAGCTAGTACGATAATAAGGAAAGTACAAAAAACTACTAAATTTAGGGTCGCGCGGGTGTGAAACGAGTGCGCGTTTTGTTCCCTCAAGGTCGTTGGCGTTAGTCGTCGTCTTAATTTTTAGCTCTCTGAGCTACCTTTACAGTACTTACACGTTGTATTTACTACATAAATCGCTATAAATAAAGCCTTACAAACTCGTGACCGATCTAAGGTCAGCTACTAACGGGGCTCGATCAAGTTCAGTACGACCAACTAGTTTGATTCGACTCATTGTATTACGAGTAGGTTTGTTGTAAAAAACATTCTAGTTCTGTTGGCCGACTGCATTCCTTTGACTTCCGATATTAATTAACATACTTAATGAATTAAGTTTGTTAGTTGATTGATAAGTAAACTGTTGAGTTTCAAGATTTCTGTAGACTAGTCCTTTTTAAGACGATGACTAACGTCAACGACCTTGAGGGAACAAAACGCGCACTCGTTTCACGCCCGCGCGACCCTAAATTTTGTCGTTTTTTGTACTTTCCTAAAAAAAAAGCCTCAGATCAAAATGTAGATAATTAAATTGTCTTTGAGATGGTGCCGATTTCATTAAATACGACCAGCGGTTTTGGTGCGATTGTCGTGTTTTTGTCCGATTTAGACATAACTTTACAAATTAATTACACTATGTTATACGAATACAACTCAAAATTTTCATAGATCAAATTATTAAAAAAATGGTCTGATGTAACATATATTTTTTCCAAAACAATTACGACAAGCCGTTTAGACGTGATTCTCATTTTAAAATCAGCTACTCAGGGGTATCTGCGCCTTAAGCATCTTTCAGATGGATGAATGGGACTGCCTGGTTTAGTCTACTGGTCGCGACTGCTGGGAATGTAGTCATGGCTTTCATCAGAAAGTTTATCAAAGAGGTTATTGGGAAGGCCAAGTCTTGTTTTTTTTTTTTTGCTCTTGACTCTAGTCTAGGTCATAGGTGACAGAGACAGAGTCTACGATGGAGTGAGCTTACCCAGAAGAAGCCTGTTCACTCTAACTTTGAAGAGATTCGGGTTGAATGCGTTCGGAAACACAGACGCAGGTAGTGAGTTCCATTCATTCGCTGTGCGCATTATAAAGGATGTTTGGAAGCGCTTGGTTCGAATTGGTGGAATGGCAACAAGGTAAGGATGGATAACTTGCAGTGCGTCTAGATGTCCGATGGTATAAGGGATTGTTGTTCAGTTGGTGGGGTTTCTAAGCTGCAGTTCGGTTAGGTCTTAGCAGTAAATATGTATCAAATGTCACCATGGAGAGCAGCCCTGCGGCCTTTGACAATTAACTTATCACCACACCATGGAATGTGCTATTCTCAATTAGGAGAGGAATTGAGAGAAAACAGATTTTTGGAGACTTATTGCCTCCAACATCTAAATATTCTTCTTTTTACAAGCTTTTAATTAACTTGCAATGTATGTATGTAAGTGTGTTCGGGCACGGGGTCTCATTGCTAAGAAAGAAAATTTGGTTCAAATAAATCTCACTAGATGGCGCGACATGTACACACAATTCAATAGAATTGTGCGTCAAATTAACATTTTCTGGAATTGAACATAAAAATTGTATGTTCTTGTTTAATCAACTCTCATAAGTACAACATTATGGAATATTGGGCTCTTAATTCACATTTCAAAGATTATTCGAACGGATCATTTAAAATTGAGGCCAATAGATGGTGTATTTTTTAAATTTCTGAGGCATTCCACTCGATTGTTAAAATTTGCATTGTAACACATTTTGGTGCAAAAAAACTGTAAAAACGTGCAAAAAAATACTATAAAACGAACCTTCACTGTATATAAAGAAAAAAATATTCACGAACCTAGTAAACCTTTTTACTTACAAGTCGCTGCTAACACCATCTATTGCCGTTAAACGGGATCGACCGCGATTGATGTGCTCACAAAAATAACAAGATTAATCAGATGAAAAACGCTAGTTACGTCGGCACGGTTTCTGTGTATGGGATGAGGCATCTCTATGCTAGTATTATATTATCTGTGGTTCGGTTCAATTCTTGCAACTGAATTTTAAAGCAGTTATTCTCCACCGACTAAGATGAAATTTTGCATACACCTTTAGTTTGGATGACAATGCATGGTTAGTTAAGTGACGTCATTCTAAATCCGATATGGCTGGCGGGTCTAGCTAGATGGCGGACTAGTTATTTTTTGTGCACTGATATGGGTATCAAATGAAAGGGTTTGCTGAGAAGAATACGAACAAAGCATCATCATCTGCCTAGCATTTTTTCCCAATTATTGTTGGGGTCGGCTTCCAGTCTTACCGGATTCAGCTGAGTACCAGTGTTTTACATGGAGCGTCTGCCTATCTGACCTCCATAACCCAGTAACTGGGTAACACGGTACCCCTTGGCAAGACTGGCGTCAGATCTCAGGCTTCTGACTACCCGTAACGACCGTCAAAGATCATCAAATGACAGCCGGGACCAATGGCTTAACATGCTTTCCGAGACATGGAGGAAACTCGGTATGTTGAAATGGTCACCCATCCACGGACCGACCTCGTCAAGCGTTGCTTAACCTTGAAGATCGACCCGTGCGGCTGTTATTATTTAGCCACGAGCTCCTCTGATAGGAAAAAAGCGTGTTTTTTTTTTTTAATAATTTTATTATATTCTTCAATTTCTTGAGAAAGTTGCACGAAATGTACAATGCTATAACAAGAAATGGGTCAAAGCAGTAAAATCATAAAACAGATTTTGCTCAAGTCCTGTCGCAATAACATTTTGGGGACGCAGTTAATAATTTTTAGTAGCCTATTCTTGGTTACAAAGTAATTGATGTCAGAGATCAGAAAAAGCATCTATTTTCGAAGAGTTTTCTTGGTATCGTGTGAATATCTTATT
Source organism: Orthosia incerta (assembly GCA_948252205.1). Classification (NCBI taxonomy): domain Eukaryota; kingdom Metazoa; phylum Arthropoda; class Insecta; order Lepidoptera; family Noctuidae; genus Orthosia; species Orthosia incerta. The sequence continues at coordinate 13,819,875 of OX411766.1, read as the reverse complement.
CTGTCACCAGAACGACCAAAATACGCATGCTCTTTCGCCAATGAAAATACATCGTGGCCTTCATTGCAAAAACAAAACGAATTCTACTATATTTAGCTAGATAGACACGTACAGTAGATCTATATCGAGAATAATAATATTATGAGTAAATAATATTGTTTGTTTATAAAAGGCAATCTCTGGAAGTACATACTGAACCGATTGCAAAAATTCTTTATCTACTGAAAGCTTATTCGAAGACATGTGACATCCACCAACCCGCACTGGGCCCGCGTGGTGAATTAAGAGGGAATACGGTCGCAGACAGCCGACTGAATATCCTAAGTAAAAAGTTATAATTCAAGATTTGGCTCTCGCCTATTTCCTCCTCCAATATTGGACCAATATAAAAGATATTCCATAAACTGAAAAATAAAGATATATACTGTGCCCCTATGTTTTCCTAACTGTCTAGCTATGGGCTAAGGTTCCTGAGATACAGCCTGGTGACAGACAGACAGACGGACCGTGGAGTCTTAGTAATAGGGTCCCGTTTTTACCCTTTGGGTACGGAACCCTAAAAATGTAAAAAGCCTTTGCACTGTAGTGCGGATACGGCATGAGATACAGCCTGGTGACAGACGGACGGACCTCGGAGTCTTAGTAACAGGGTCCCGTTTTTACCCTTTGGGTACGGAACCCTAAAAATGTAAAAAGCCTTTGCACTGTAGTGCGGATACGGCATGAGATACAGCCTGGTGACAGACAGACAGACAGACGCGGAGTCTTCGTAATAGGGTCCCGTTTTACCCTTTCGGTACGGAACCCTAAAAATGGAAATCGCCTTTGCACTGTAGTGCGGATACGGCATGAGATACAGCCTGGTGACAGACGGACGGACCTCGGAGTCTTAGTAATAGGGTCCCGTTTTTACCCTTTGGGTACGGAACCCTAAAAATGGAAAACGCCTCTGCACTGCGGATACGGCATGAAATACAGCCTGGTGACAGACAGACAGACTGATCGCGGAGTCTTAGTAATAGCGTCCCGTTTTTACCCTTTGGCTACGGAACCCTAACAAATAAAAACACAGTATTGCAAAGTCAGTAGCGCTTATAAAAACACATCTTGGCCTACTTTTCAAACAATAAATCCTATGTGCGTCTGTGCCACACGACTAGAATTCTAGATGATTAGTATTCAACTCACATCTGTTTGTTAAGGTCGGCAGCTCTAGGGCGGACGGCATTCTTTTATATATATGTGTCAATTATTGTCACCTTTGCTGCTAAGTGCTAATTTAATTTAAGATCACGCTTGTTCTGAAGAGTAGGGCAGAGTCGTTTAGAACACTTCTATACAACCACGGGGTCCCAGCGCTAAGGGGCCGTCCATTAATCACGTGATGTATTTTCTATCCTGACTATCCCTGTATGGAGGCCGTTTTGCAATTTTCTGTCTTCTTATGGTATTTATTCGCGCCCAAAAATGCGTTAAAATTAGTGTCAAAATGTGGAACTTTCGACGCTCATAACTTTCAAACATTTACTTTTTTTACTTTTTCCATACAGGGCTAGATAATGATGAGACAAATTGATATCACTTTTTATTTTGAACGTACATTGTCAAACAGTGGCATAATCCCTAGACTACGTTTGTATGGAATCCCACAACGAAATTAATCAGAAAAGAATAACGGAGTAGTAGTAAAAATACAAATTTCACTCAACGAAGCATTTGAGAATATTAACTGGGAATACTTTATTATACTCTTGTTTATGTTTTCTTTGGCTTCGATAATTCTTAGCTGCTGCCTACGCTGACCCCAGGAGAAAAGGGCTATATGTAGTCCCTTCGCTATGATACCAACCTGTTACTGTCCGAATGCAGGACAAAGGCCTCATCTCATACAAAAAGGCACGAGCACTAATCCACCCACCACGTTTGTGTTTCCTTCACCAGCGTTGACAGCGATGTCTAAGATGCCACGAGAAACCACAAGAATTAGTAAATCAAAAGAAACGCTTACAAAAACAAATAAAATCCACAAGTGGTCGACACTGACCTACAATGATTTCATAATGTGATCTCATCGAATCAATATTGGATCGATACGAGAAAACGTTTTATCTCTAAACTATACGTTGGAATCTGCGTCTCTATTTTATTTTGTTGAAAAATTGAGTCATCAATTTTATTAGTACTGGTTTAAAATTTTGGTCTTCGGATACAGAAATAATTCAGACAAATCGTTTGAACGGGATTGGACATTGAGATGAATTTACAGGTATAAGTAACTGAAGATCAGATCAGATGGATGTCCAGGGTCAGTTCTAACCATGTACGGTTGCCTTTTTTTGGGACAATCCCACCGCACTATTCTCAAACCACTGCAACTCCCGAAAGCCAGAATCAACTGTGATGACCACCAGAAAAGCGCCGAGGCAATGAAGCTCTACGAAGTACCGGAGAATAAATTTAACTGTCTTTGATCCCACAGTGAAATTAATCAGAAAAGAATAACGGAGGAGTAGGAAATCAAAAAAATACTTTCCACTTCCCTTCATATCAAGCAGAAGACAGAAGGCCAAAATGTCGTTTACAACTGGGATAAGCCCAGTTGCTTAGAGCCACGGGTAAAAAATAACATAAATAATAGTGGATCCTTACATTGTGAGTAGCCCCGTGTAGCGATACTTAAGACGACGACTAACGCCAACGACCTTGAGGAAAAAAAACGCGCACTCGTTTCACACCCGCGCGACCCAAAATTGTGTAGTTTTTTGTACTTTCCTTATTATTCTATGTCTTTAAAAAAAAAGCCTCAGATCAAAATGTCGATAATTAAATTGTCTTTGAGATGGTTACAATTTAATTAAAATACGCCCAGCGGTTTTGGTGTGATTCTCGTGTTTTTGTCCGTTTTAGACACTATGTTTAATTACACTATGTTATACGAATAAAACTCAAAATTTTCTTAGATCAAATTATTAAGAATATGGTCAAATGTAACATATATTTTTTCCAAAAAAATACGACTAGCCGTTTAGACGTCATTCTCATTTTAAAATCAGCTACTCAAGGGAATCGGCGCTTAAATCTAAGTTATGTTTACCCTCGGCAGTACATTCCGGGCATACAGTATCCCTGATAAGCAGCTTACAGTGCGACTGTTCAAACTTTAAAGTTACACTAGTCGAAAATTGTTCCATACAAACGTAGTCTAGGGATTATTCCACTGTTTGACGATGTACGTTCAAAATAAAAAGTGATATCAATTTGTCTCATCATTATCTAGCCCTGTATGGAAGCAAAAAAGTAAATATTTGAAAGTTCCACATTTCGACACTAATTTTAACGCATTTTTGGGCGCAAATAAATACCATAAGAAGACGGAAAATTGCAAAACGGCCTCCATATAGGGATAGTTTTTTCATGATATCTAGACTGCCAAAAGTCTGTTTATAAAATTTCGCGCGCTCTGTTTCGTCCTAAATCATTATCCATTTCGCTACAAATTTGCAAAAGTGTGTATTCGTACGCGAACTAGCTTCCTACTGCTCATCACAGCATCTATCAAAATTGTTCGTGCCGTCGACTAGTGTACCCTTAAGGTGAATAAGTCGTTTTTCTCGAGTTATACAGATACCAAAAATCTTGAAAAGACATCTGGCACAGACTGAAGAACCGGCTGTTTTAGCGTTATTTGGGCGAGACCTAATACCCAGCTGTGGACTGGGATTATCCGGTCTAATATTTAAACTCCAAAAAAAGAACCAGCCAAGTGCGAGTCGGACTCGCGCACGATGGGTTCCGTACTTGGTAAATTGCGGTTTACGATTTATGACATATTAAAAAAAACTACTCACTAGATCTCGTTCAAACCAATTTTCGGTGGAAGTTTACATCGTAATGTACATCATATACATTTTTAGTTTTATCATTCTCTTATTTTAGAAGTTACAGGAGGGGGGGACACATTTTACCACTTTGGAAGTGTCTCTCGCGCAAACTATTCAGTTTACAAAAAAAATTATATTAGAAACCTCAATATCATTTTTGAAGACCTATCCATTCTATACCCCACCCGTATGGGTAATAAAAAAAAATTGAGTTTCAGTTCTAAGTATGGGGAACACCCAAAATTTATTGTTTTCTATTTCTGTGTGAAAATCTTAATGCGGTTCACAGAATACATCTACTTACCAAGTTTCAACAGCATATTTCTTATAGTTTAGCAAAAAAGTGGCTGTGACATCGAACGGACAGACAGACAGACATGACGAATCCATAAGGGTTCCGTTTTTTGCCATTTGGATACGGAACCCTAAAAAGGGTGTTAATGTAATTAGTGGAAGCAAACAACATTACAAAACAAGATTAGTGTAACAGTACTCTAACAACGAAACCAAGAAATAAATAAAACAGTGCATTTTCAAAAACCACGCACTTGTACAGTCTTGTGCTAGCCTAGTCAGAATCTTTTCTCTCTTCGAGACATTCTTCTGGATTCCTACAGCTTTGACGTAACAGCAAGCCAACGGACAACACCAAAACACACTAGCAGTACTGCTTACCCCCTTTTTCCTCCAAGTCTCCTTTCTCTTGAGCCTCGGCAGGCTATTATACTTCTTTTCACTCATAATCGTTCACTGTTCCTTTACTTCACTTTTAAAGCACTTAATATCACTTTTCAGCACTGTTTGTGAGTTTGTCAACAGTTATATCACTATGTTTTAGACACATCGTCGTTCAGTTGTCAGTCAATCACTATGGCATGAAGAAGTTTTAAATCAGACTACGTAAAAACCTGTTTGAGATAGGATAAGTAATTAGTACAAACCGCACTTTAATCGATTTAGTCGTTACGGAGAAGAATGCTTACAGACGAACTGGCATTTAGACACATATAGATCTTATAAATCGGTCAGATGGCAGGCTTAGTAGGCGTTTCGGCCGATGAGTTTCACCCGATTCGGTCGAAACAGGAATTTCATTATTATTAATATTTTTGAGTGGTGTTTCGGACCAATCCTTTTTTAGAGGCAAAGAAAAGTCAGAAACATAATATCGGTAGAGAGTTTAATAACATGATACAAATATAATTTCGTCTTTTGTTTTTTTAGTTAGATGTTGAACATTATATTCATTTATACCCGAACTACCAGGAGGCCAGAATAATGAAGAAGTCTTAATCATTACCGGTTTTGATTTTGACGTCCTAATAAAATAAACGTCCCAACACTAGTACCTAATGATCCTAAATAATAAAGTGAAGTAAAATTTAAAATAATAAATTATTCCACTTATGGCACCTGCGGGACGCACGGGACCGGTCAATGTGGCAACGCTTGGGGGAGGCCTATGTCCAGCAGTGGACGTCTTTCGGCTGATAAGATGATGATGATGATGGCACCTGCGAAAAATATCGATGGGATCACTTTTTAATTGAAATATAAGACTGATTGACTGATCATGTTTACTGTTGATTGTTGTAATGGTATATTAAGCTATAGCTTTTTCCAAAATTGCCTGACATTTACTTAAATAATATAACTCTACCTAAGGTTTTTCTTTCTGACTGTACAAAATTTGCTTAAAAAGAAGTGTAGTCCGAAACACCACTCGAAAATATTAATTATAATGAAATTCCTGTTTCGACCGGATCGGGCGAAACTCATCGGCCGAAACGCCTACAAGCCAGATGGCAGGACCATTCTGAAATACCAATCCAGACAAAATTGATCAATGATTATTATCTTGATTAATTATCATTTGTATAATGATGCCACTGAAATTATAGTGGGCAGGGCAGAAGCCTAAATGATATTTAAGAGACGTATAGGAGTATTCGTAGACCAATGGCCAGACCTAGACAGGACCGCGAGTAAGGCCAGGTTGAAACTAGCACATACCAGTGAAGCAATAACAAAGAGACTTAGCGGTGTGTGTAACAAGGTTGTCGATGAGAATACTTATGGACGACCTAAAGAAATAGTTACAAGATGGCCCACTGAATTAAACCATGTTTAACTAAAAACAATAATTACTCCAGCTTATATAAAACTAGCATCTGCTCGCGGCTTCGCCCGCGTTCAAAGTTAAAAAAAAGGCTCCGATCGCCACCAAACTTTACAGGATTATCCGCTGGGTCAATCTTTTCTGGGCGCACGGTTGGCGCAGTGGTTGAGCAATTGACTGCTGTGCTGCGTGTCGCGGGTTCGATTCCCGCACGGAACAAATATTTGTATGACAGATAGCTGTTCCGGCTCTGGGTGTTGTGTATGTGACTTTATATGTTTGTAAACGCACCCACGATACAGGATGAAATTCCTAGTGTGGGGCAACGACTTTATCAATACATATAATAAATCTGTAGAAAAATATTTTTTGTACATCGAAAAAAAATCCAAAAAAAATAGCCAGGGTGTTAAAGGATAACCAACAGAACCCATTTCTAGCATTTTTGGAATTTTTGTTTGTTTGTCTGTTTATTTGTGCACGCATCACGTGAAATGTACGAAACCAATGTAGATAATTTTATACATAAAAATTGTGCGTATCTTGAAGAATTACTTAGTTTTTGTTTCATCGCAATCGGTTCTCTCTATCAAAAGTTAGATGAATTTAAAGTGTTCAAGAAGTAAAATTATTACAGCTCACGCAATTCAGTTACTCGGACAGTTGAACTCGCTATTCGATAGATGGCGTTGTGCATTGAAAGTCATTTTCTGAATCGCGGTGTTAAGATTTTACGCGAAAGAATGACACTAGAAAAAAAAATGGTATGTAGAATGTATATTTTTGAGTATGCGGAGTAGGCAGGCAGGCTGGTAAGCGGGTAAGTATGGTAGGGTTGGCAGGCAGATGACGGGATCACGGGAGCGAAGCCGCGGGCACAGCTAGTTTAAAAATAAAAATCTGAAGATGACTGAAATGTTTCGGAGTCTATAAGTATCAAAAACAAAAATCACAATATTTTTTAATTATTTACATATGCCTACATGGGGAGCTCGTGGCTAAATAATAACAGCCGCACGGGTCGATCATCAAGGTTAAGCAACGCTTGACGAGGTCGGTCCGTGGATGGGTGACCATTCCAACATACCGAGATTCCTCCGTGCCTCGGAAAGCACGTTAAGCCGTTGGTTCCGGCTGTTACTTGAAGATCTTTGACAGTCGTTACGGGTAGTCAGAAGCTTGAGATCTGACACCAGTCTTGCCAAGGGGTACCGTGTTACCCAGTTACTGGATTGTGGAGGTCAGATAGGCAGTCGCTCCATGTAAAACACTGGCACTTAGCTGAATCCGGTAAGACTGGAAGCCGACCCCAATATAGTTGGGAAAAGGCTAGGCAGATGATGATATGCCTACATGAGCACTTATAAAACGTCGACAAAAGGTGCACGGTTCGGGTTAGCCGTTTCCTATGGAGAAGAACTGGCAAGAAACTCCACGGTTACTCTTTTTCATACATACATACTACTAGTGGACGCCTCGCGGTTTCACTCGCGTATTGCCCATCCCCGTGCGAATACAGGGATAAAAGTAACCTATGTCACCCGGAGATAGTGTAGCTTCCCAACGGTGAAAGAATTTTTGAAATCGGTTCAGCCGTTTCGGAGTCTATAAGGAACATACATACATCATTAATCTTTTTTTTTATAGAAGATTGGTAGATATGTTTGTAAACACCTCACGACTTTCAAACGTGATTATACACCGTGAAATTTAAGTGGTTGTTTTCCCGCGGCAGAACGGGAGTACTTTCGAAGCATAGAGTTAAAGTAAAAAAAATACGATGTTTTTGTTTTAAAATAATTAAAAAAAAAAACATAAACTCGAAAAAGTGAGTAACAATAGTAACTTGTAGGTACTAGGTACTACTCGCGTCACCACCGTATTATTCACCGTAGTACCTAGTACCTACAAGTTACTATTGTTACTCACTTTTTCGAGTTGATGAATATTTTAGAAACACCAAGTAACGCTAAAATTAAATTAACAATCAAGTCGATCAGATAACATGAAAATAATTAGGTATGTGAGTCACTGTTTTTATCACTTTTCACTAATACTCGTATAATAATTATGTGAGTCACTTTTTTATCACTTTTCACTAATATACATACACTCATGTACATTCACATTTACTCAAAGAATTGCATTCGATAACTTTAGCGACGATACAGCCTGGTGACAGACAGACAGACGGACCGTGGTGTCTTAGTAATAGGGTCCCGTTTTTAACCTTTGGGTACGCCACCCTAAAAATGGCGGGTTTTGGGCGCCATATACGAGTATCCTCCGACTGCACAGCATGATTTTCTTCTTGTTTACGTCTTTTTAGTTCGCTTCTTAAGCAGTCGGGTTTTTAGATTAATTGAATGTTTTTGCAAGTACGCTCACATAGACGCAATGCGATGCAATTCGACAGACTTGCACTTAAAATTTTCGTAGAAGATACGCGCGCGATATCGCCTATAGACGCAATTTAAATTACGTTGCGCCATCAGGAAGTTTCCTTAGCCTTGTTAAGGTATTCTATAGTCAGCACTTTGGAATTTCACGTTTTCTAATGCCATTGTCTAAATAATATTGAATGTATAATCTAAACTAATATTATGATGAGGAAAATTGTTTGTTTGTTTGTTGAAGGTAATCTTTGGATGTACTGATCCGTTTACGAACATTATTTAGCTAACAGAAAGCTTGCGAATCGCTGAGAGCGCATATGCAAATTCGTCATCAGCCTATTAATGTTCCCACTGCCGGGACATAGGCCTCCTCTCTGTTTGAAGGAATGGGCCGTAGTCCACCACGCGGGCCCAGAGCAGGTTGGGACTTGGGTCAATCCCACCGCACTATTCAAACCACTGCAACTCCTGAAACCTAGAATCAACAGTGGCGAGCACCAGAAAAGCGCCGAGGCAATGAAGCTCGACGAAGTCCCGGAGAATGAATTTAACTGTCTTGGATCACGCAACGAAATTAATCAGAAAAGAATAACGGAGCGGGTTGGTGAATGAATTTTTGATTCTAGGACATGCCGGTTTCCTCACGATGTTTTCAATGTTATGCAACTTATTTAAGGCCGTAGTACCCTGACCAAAAAATCAGCATGAGATATGAGCATTCCTATTGGCCTAGCGACACTGTTGGCGCATGAATTACGGTAGTGAATACGCCCAGATTTTAGAATAAAATCTTTACAAAATCGAATATTGGTCTTTTGAAAAAAATAAAACTTACAAAATGTTCGTTATCAAATTGTCTATCCATTAGTGTTAAAATAAAAAATAATTAATGAACACTTTACGAGGAGATGCATGCTATCAATAATTATTTCACATTTTCATGGTTTTGTTGGAAGGAGATTAGTGAAACATATAGCTCTTTAAAAAAAAGTGTACTGCAATTCTAGAATCAACATAATGTAGAAATTTAATGTATTTTTATTAATTGATATTACTTTTTAAATAAAGAGTAGATAGCTCTTAAAAACTGCACAAAAACGACTAGCGCGGCGTTTTGCTCGGGGAGGCGCCTTAACCCGAAAAAAAAAGGTATTATGGGGAATGTGCCACAAGAATGAAGCCGTGAGAAAAAGCGAATCATTAAAATCACTTCTGGAAAGACTGCAGAACTATTTGGTGTGCTTTGAGAAGCCCCCAAGAGCCAATTAATCAAACTAGCCTTTTTACCCGACTGCCGAAGGAGGGTAATGTGTTTTATCAGTATATGTATGTTTGTTCCTATGTGGCGTTCTAAAGACCAAACGCGTTGGCCGATTTTACTGATTCTTACGTCAATCGATTCGTCTTAACCTTGCGAGTGTCTTTGCTTACATTAAAATTGGAAAATAGAAAAATGGCGGATTTTGGGCGCACAGGTGACAGACAGACGGACAACGGAGTCTTAGTAATAGGGTCCCGCTTTTACCCTTTGTGTACGGAACCCAAAAAATATTGTATTGGCACTTTTGAATTGTCAAGGTCTAACCGACCTGATGAAACAATAAAGCTAGCTTCAACACTTTTTATCGACCACAGCCTATTTAAATCCCTGAATAACACTACTAACGACAATGACATTGATATGTTTAATCATTTTATCATTAACTAGAAAACAAAGTTCACTATCATCAACCACTGTTTGAATTTCCGCACTAAACTCCGAAACAGTTACACGAATTTCGACACAATTTTCACTGGCACTTCGAACATTGACGTCGAGCGATTTTCTTTTGTTTTTAAATCAGGCACTGTTTTTGTTGAAAACACTTTTTAGACAAAAACACGTCTGCTTTGACCGCAAATACAGCACTAAATGGGGCAGTCATTGATTGCCGTATCAACTGATAAGAGATAAGGTGTATTGTACAGGAATGTATTAATATTTATCTAGATTTCACGGTGTGTTATCGTTCGAGATTTTTGTTTGGACATATTATTAGAAATGTTATTTTAATTATGATTTATCTGTACTAAGTTATGGATCGGGGGTTTTGTCAATATATACTAATATTATATACTAATATAATATTATAAAGCTGAAGAGTTTGTTTGTTTGTTTGAACGCGCTAATCTCAGGAACTACTGGTTGGAATTGAAAAATTCTTTATCTACACTCACAACGTAATGTTCCAATTATGAATTCAAAAAATATTGCATAAACACGTACTTTATATTCTTGGATAGGAAAAATTAAAAAAAAATCCATTATAGTTCAACATTTTCCTTCGATTTTCAAACAACTGCATCATAAAATAACTTTTTTTCTATTATGATACAGGACAAATCCAAGAAGTAAATCACTAAGGAGATTCCATCAATTATTTATATTTTTTGAAATGCCATTTTTATAGTACCTGATAAAAAAAAATTGATTCCAATTTGAACTTGTCTGTAACAATGCCCGCTTTAGGCTTATTACGCACTGCCATTTTTATTTGCGCGAACTTTTGTCTCTTTCCAACTGTTCATAGAGCTCAAAATATTCGAGCGAATTATATTCGCGCTGCGATGCGGTGGATTCTGTTGCAAAACACGGATTTCATGCGGTATTATTGCCGCACGATTTTTTTACCGCAATTTAATGCGGTGATGTGCTGGGTTTTGGCGCCATTCATACGTTTTGCAGGTTTTGTTGTACTGAATTTCATGACTTTTTAAAATTCTTGCTTAAAATGTCTGATATTAGTGAATGTGAAGAAAAATTGACGCCGCCAAATATTTATATGCGGCGAAGGAAATTACTCATAATCTCTTACCAGCAAAGTCGAGATTAATTATATGATGCATTTATCACGACTTTATGGCATGGAAAATGCAAAAAATAAGATTAAGTAGGTTCAATCCCAAAATGTATGAGTGTAGATAAAGTAGTGTATGAAACTGCACATAACTAGGTATTAAAACATTCGTGTGAATACTATTAAAAACCTCGCCTACGGCTCGGTTTTTAAACTCACACTCATGTTTTAATACCCCTTATTATGCAACAGTATCATAAACTACTATTTTGTGTTAGATAGTCCATTTATCGAGGAAGGTTATAGGCTATATAACATCACGCTACGACCATTAGGAGCGGAGCATAAATGAAAAATGTTGCAAAAACGGGCAAAAGTATTCTTTTTTCGCGTGCGCTGCGTAAACGGTTTAAGTTAGGTACGCAACAATCATGCATGTAGAATAGGTAGGGTAGATGGGTAGGTAGGTAGCCAGTTGACGGGAGCGAAGCCGCGTGGAACAGCTAGTTCTTCTAATATGACGAGCAAATCGAAGTTTATGTTCAGGAATTTAGAGACTTTAAAGTCTTCGAAACGACAATGACATAAAAACAGAACATTTGAAATCCATGATTATTTTTCGAAGTCCAAGTTTCGACATCAGCGAGCAAAATCAAGGAGTGAAGAATTGAGAAACTTAAGTGGCAGTGGGCAAGGATCATTGCCCGTACGACGGATGGCCGATGAGGGCAAAAAATTCTCGAGCGGCAAACGCGTACTGAAGCACCACAGGTAAGGTAGGTAGACCTGTGACCTGGTGAAGATCGCGAGAATCTGCTGTATGCAGGAAGCGCTGTGCAAACATCCCGGAATTGACGTAATTCAGGCCAACAGCTTAAGGCCGTACCCTGACCAAAAAATCAGCATGAGATATGAGCATTCCTATTGGCCTAGCGGCACTGTTGGCGCATGAATTGCAGTAGTGAATACGCCCGGATTTTAGAATAAAATCTTTATAAAATCGAATATTGGTCTTTTAAAAAAAATAATGGTCCTAAATGGTCCTAAAACCAAATTAGAAACCGTACACCTATCAAAACAAAAATGCATAAAGTATGGCGTGCCCCAGGGCGGTGTGCTGGCATCACCTCTTTTTTTGATTTACATCAATGATCTCCCAAAAACAATCCAGCACAAGATGGTTCTTTTCGCAGACGACAGCACAGCCATAATTGAATGCAATGACATAAATAACTATGAAAATGACATTAATGAATCTCTAACTAAAATAATAAACTGGCTCAATGATAACAATTTGAAAATTAATTTAAGTAAAACCAACATCATGCAATACCATCAACGTCGTGAGAATGCTGACATTAATATAATTTATAAAGACATTAAAATACAGGAAGTTGATAATGCTAAATTTTTGGGAATCACTATTGATAATAAATTGACTTGGAACAATCATACTGACATAATATGTAAACGATTAAGTAAATCTGCCTATGCGCTATTCCAACTCTCAAAAAAGGTTAATATTGAGACATTACTGACAGCATACCATGGACTTGTGGCTTCTGTTTTACGGTACGGTGTTATTTTCTGGGGGCAGTCAGCTAATAGGGAGTCTGTATTTAAGATGCAGAAACGCTGCGTAAGGTCTATGTGTGGTCTAAAAACGACGGATAGCTGTATTCCATACTTCAAAAGACTAAAAATATTGACACTGCCAGCAATGTACATAATGGAAACTGCATTGTTTGTGAAAAAAAACCCACATTTATTTGTAAGCCTATCTGCAGTCAGAAGGAATCCAATGCGTTCTCAATATCGTAACAAACTTTGCAATGTTAAATGTAAAACAGCCTTAATGAGTAAAAGCTTTTTCAACAACGCCCCAAAAATATATAATATAATACCCGATGCCATTAAAAACATGCCATTATTAAAATTCAAAAAAGCACTTAATAGCTTACTTATTGATAAATGTTACTATACAATGGAGGAATTTCTGAATGATGAATCATTGAAAACCATATAAAATGTTTGTTATTGTAATGCGTCAGTATAAATAAATGTTCTTAATAATATTATAACAGAAATAAAATACTGAGTTTTGTTTGGATTAATAATGTTGACATTTAATAATTTTGACATCTCATAATCTTTGACATGGTAATTTTTTGACATTTTAAATTAAGTATATTGATTTACGTACTTACTTGGTTTTGTTTCTTTTTACTCTCTGACTTTTTATTGTTAATTTAATTATTGGTTCTGCTAATTTAATACGCATGATCTTACGACAATGTTTTTCTCTTATTTTTTCTCTAGACATTTGATTTGTTAATCTCCAGGTAGATACCTACACCTAATATTTGTACGCCTCTTGGCATGACATAGCGCTCTATTTTCATTTTAAACGCAACATCTGTATTTTATTACCTATGTGAACAAATAAATATGATTTGATTTGATTTGATTTAAAACTTACAAAATGTTCGTTATCAAATTGTCTATCCATTAGTGTTAGTATAAAAAATAATTAATGAACACTTTACGAGGAGATGCATGCTATCAATAATGATTTCTCATTTTTATGGTTATGTTGGAAGGAGATTAGTGAAACATATACCTCTTTAAAAATAAAGTATTATACCATTTTGGAATCCATATTAAGTAGAAATTTAATGTATTTTTATTAATTGATATTTATTTTTAAATAAAGAGTAGATAGCTCTTAAAAACTGCACAAAAACGACTAGCGCGGCGTTTTGCTCGGGGAGGCGCCTTAACGTGCTTTGCTTATGTATGAAAGGTCACCCATCCACTGACCGACCTCGACAACCTTTGCTTAACCTTGAAGACCGACCATGCTGTTATTAGCCACGACCTCTTCCGTCACAATCAACGTCACACACACACAGTTAACTTTTCTATTAAACTTTTCCAGGACAATATCTCACACCGGCGTTTTCTTCACAATCGATTCCATACTAGATTTCCTACCGTTCGAGGTTGTTTACTAACAAAATGCTCAGTATGATCGTGTGTTGCGTAACATTTAGTTGAAATGCATTATTTAGGCTTCATGTTTTGTAAATATCGGTATTTATATGAGGAGGGCTTCATAATGGAGGCTCGTTAGTCTAGCTTGGTGGTAAGTTCGCGCATAGTGCGCGAATTGACCAACCACCATAAAGAGATGTGAGACGCGATTGGTCAGTCGATCTTTGTGTCAACTGACCAACCAATCGCGCGCTCGGAACGGTGCTGAACGTTCCCCGCGTCCCGCTTTGTAACCAAAGAGAACTAAAAACGACTTGTGCGCATCTGACGACTCTTGCCAAGTTACGTTACGTGCCGACAACTATAGACAGGTTAAGGCGATGTATACACCCCAATGCTAACGCAGTACTGGCCGTGCGCCCGCTCGATGCCAAAATATCAAAATTGAACCTCCTTTTGAACAGTTTTGTTTGCAAAATATTATTTGATTTAAATATGCTATGTTAGTTGTGAAGAAATACCAGCCATCATTTTTTCTGTGTAAAAATATTTTTAAACATCCATGTCTTTTTGGAGGAGTTTCCAAAAGTTACGAAAAAATAATTTTGAATACACGAAAAAACTTTGTGTTTAAAATTATGTACATGAATCAATAATAAATATACATTTTTTTCAAACCTTTTAACTTAGCAATTACTAAGGAGTATTCTTTAGAAAGTTACCGTTTTACGGCACTAAAGCGTATAAAAGGACCAAGCACTAAATCGTCGCGTATAAAAACGCCATGACTTACAACACCCGTGCCCTCGCAGAGGAGTACAAGTTTTGGCTGTTATAATCAGAATTATGGATGGATGGAGAGGGAGACAAAGGCCAAAGATAAGATGGATGGACAGTTTGAGGAGTGATATGAAAGACGGAGTCAGTGTTAGCGTGCCGGTTGACAGGACGCAACGGAAGAAGAAAACGTGTTCCTAATTTAAAAGTAACAATGGTAAGAAGGTGATGATATGTTTTATGAACAGTACCAGTATGTACCAGCCTTTACAAACCCATACACATTAGATACTACATCCACGAGCCAATTCTATGACATAATAGTGTGACGTCATTGCCGCCATCATAGTTGGTAATTATGAGAGTGAGTATACTTTCATAATTAACAACTTTGATGTGTTCCAACAAAGCTGCTAATTTAAGGAAAACGGCTTCATATGTATAGATTTTCAAACAATTTTCAACTACAATGAGGTTAGCTAGAAGGACAAACATCACATCACATCATCAGCCTATTAATGTTCCCACTGCTGCGACACAGGCCTCCTCTCTGTGAGAGGGAATGGGCCGTAATCCACCACGCGGGCCCAGTGCGGGTTTTTGGATCACATTTCTTCGTAGTTTTGGTACTAGAACATGCCGGTTTCCTCACGATGTTTTCCTTCACCGTTTTGAGAGCAGTGGTGATGAAATAATTTACACAAAGTATAGCGCCTGCCTGGGCTCGAAACCACGACCTACAACTTGTGAAGTCGCGGCCGATACCACTGTCCACTAGGCCACCACTGCTCGCTAGAAGGACAGTTATAGCAAATTAAATGCTTAACATAAAATAATTATTAAACTTCAGATTTCGTCTTCGAGATGTCATCAATTGTTTTCGATACATTTTAAGGATTTCATGAAAACTGATGAACGAAGGCAAGGTAAAAAGACCAAAGTAGGACCAAGCTGCCAAAGAATACGTCACTCAAAAAAACCGGCCAAGTGAGTGTCGGACTTCGCACACCGAGGAATCCGTACAAACCTCAGCTTAAAGATATTATAGACCTAAGTATTTGATCTGACCAGAATATCAGCATGAGATATGAGCATTCCTATACTGGTGGCGCATGAATTACGGTAGTGAATACGCCCAGATTTTAGAATAAAATCTTTATAAAATCGAATATAGCTCTTTTGAAGAAAATAAAACTTACAAAATGTTCGTTATCAAATTGTCTATCCATTAGTGTTAGTATAAAAAATAATTAATGAACACTTTACGAGGAGATGCATGCTATCAATAATTATTTCAAATTTTTATGGTTTTGTTGGAAGGACAAGTGACACATATACCTCTTTAAAAAAAAGTGTACTACCATTTTAGAATCAACATTATGTAGAAATTTAATGTATTTTTATTAATTGATATTTCTTTTTAAATAAAGAGTAGATAGCTCTTAAAAACTGCACAAATTTCGACTAGCGCGGCGTTTTGCTCGGGGAGGCGCCTTAATACCTCTACGCGTTCATGAGGGTAGTAAGTTTAAAATGATTAAAAATATTTTTATTATATGATGTAACTAAAAATTTTTACGGTTTTCGCAATTATTCCTTTATATCTGTGCTAAAAGACGTTGCTTCTTACCAAATTTCAAGATTCTGAGTTCACGGGAAGTACCCTGTAGGTTTTGATTCCCTAGCGAGTGGCGAAAATTTGCGGAAATTTGCGGCATAAACGGCTGTATCTTTTGATTGCGTTGGCTTAGAAGTTTGATTTTTTCGCTTTAAGGGATAGTAGACCTGAGTATTTGATATAAATTTCAGCTTGATACCTCCACGGGTTCCTGAGAAAAAGGGTCTTGACAGACAGACGGACAACAAAGTGATTCTATAAGGATTCCGTTTTTTCCTTTCGAGGTACGGAACCCTAAAAATACTACAACATAAATCGTCACTGTATTTAAAGACAAAATTATTCACGAACCGAGTAAACCCTCTTACTTGCAAGTCGCTGCTAACAACATCTACCGCCGTGGAACGGAACCGAGCGCGATAGATGTACTTACAAAAATAATCAGTTTAGTCAGACGACAAACGCTAGTAACGGTTTCTTTGTATGGGATGAGGCATCTTTACCACGCACGGATTGAATGACCCCAGGGGTCCCTGTCGGGAATCAAGGTGAGTAATAGTTGTAATTTGTGTACCTACCCTACCTACTACTGCTACCCTTTGTATCACCTTCCACCTGCCTGACAGGAACCGGTATCTCAAAGAACAACCCCTAGCTCACAGCTGCTGCGCATCGCAGTTTCGCGGGTATAGACCTGGTGGGATCCAAGAGCCGTAGCATTGCTATGGACCCGTGTTCGCGTCTTGGCTTTGTGATCCGAAGGCCTGTATTAAACATTATCTGTGCCAAAGGGTATCGTGGTACTGGGTTGTCTGGGGTGGTTTAAACACACCTTTTTGCTTTGACAATGAGATGCTAACAACCGAATTTAATTCTCACGCAATGAGCTCCTAAAAAACTTTCACAGAAATAACTAATATTATACTAATCCTTTGACCAACCCAGTATATCTAACACGCTATGGGTGTGGTCTAGAATCACACATTCAGACTAATTTAGACTAAATGAAATTGGTTTATAACCCATCCTAAAATATTTTTAGGGAATTCAACCTGTCCACCCACCCCTGCACCTTTATTGCGTAACATACTTGTAATGACCTTTCATATTAACAACTATAGCTTCTGCTCGCGGCTTTGCCCGTGTATTAAGTGTTTTATCATCCCAAACGAACACACTACCAGCCTGGCGAGCACGGCCTCTGTGATAGGCTTGAGTCACGCATTTTATCACGGGTTTTTTCGCACTGTTGTGCGGATACAAGCTTATTTTCATCGTGTCCAACTCCATATGTCAAATGAAGTAAACCACAGAATAATACAGACTTCAAAATGACAGACTGCCAGCTTTACTCAATACCACCTGACTAAATAGATATACGTCTTGACGTCACAATTATATTTATTACATATTTGTAAACATAATCCTAATAACACATTTACACACAAAAATCAGGCATGTATTGTTTAATTACAAATCGTCCAAAATTCATTAATAACATTTATTAAAAAGACAGGAAATTAATCCAATACCTACCAATTCCATTGTACGCAAAACTATAAGGACAGAATGCCTAAATACATAACGAGTTAGGTAAAAACTATATCAATAGAAGAAGCTAAAAATAACACCAAAGTTGTACAGAAATAACTGTTTAGCGATCAAAGAAAAAGATCGCACACCCGTGCGACCCAAAATTCAGTAGTTTTTTGTACTTTCCTTATACTATTTCGGTTTCATCATGTCATTCGATGTCACTCGACAGTAACAGTTTGAGGAACAACTTGCAAGATCTAACAA
The DNA here is from genome assembly GCA_948252205.1 of Orthosia incerta. Classification (NCBI taxonomy): domain Eukaryota; kingdom Metazoa; phylum Arthropoda; class Insecta; order Lepidoptera; family Noctuidae; genus Orthosia; species Orthosia incerta. The sequence goes on along the minus strand of OX411766.1, from coordinate 13,801,453 downwards.
TCAAACTAAATATGAACACACACACACACACACAAATACATACAATCACATACATTTACAAACACAAACACTCGCACATAATACACACACACACTTTTATAAACATACACACACATGCACTCAAAAATAAACATTGTTGTAATATTATATAACTTCTAAATTACCTACTGTAGTATTGCATTTTATTGTACTAGTTTATTTTCAACATTTTGTAAGGGACAGGGACTGTTATTCCTTAATACAGGTTATTCTGTAACCTAGCTAGGAAAGCAGAACTTCACCCACATAATTGTAATTGTTATGGTATAAACTTGTACTTATTGAACTTTGTATATGCCCATGTACTACAATCTCCGTTTATATTTAAATAAATTATTTGATTTGATTTGATAAAAAAGCCTTAGATCGAAATGTAAATATTTAAATTGTGAGATGGTGAAAATTTAATTAAAATACGCCCGGCGGCTTTGGTGCGATTATCGTTTTTTCGTCCGTGTTAGACATTTTTTAATTATTTTACAAATTAATTACACTATTTTAAATGAATATATTATCTCACAATATTCTTAGACCAAATTATTAAGAAAATGGTTTAATGTAACATATATTTTTTCCGAAATATTACGAATAGCCGTTTAGACGTGATTCTCATTTTAAAATCAGCTACTGAAGGGCATCTGCGCCTTAAGCATTGCCAACGGATTTTACATCATTAGATATTTTATTTCTAATTACTCGTACAATAAAAATACAGACGAAATGAGAACCATCTATTTGTAGAGAACAAAAAATCATCTCAATTTGCTTGGAAAAAACCACACAGAATCCTCTAAAACCACCTTTTACTCAAAACTACCACAATACTTTAATAATAACTTGAAAAATTTAATTTCATGCCACTGCAAAATCTGAAACAAGAACCGCCTTATAACTTTCACAATTTTTGTTGGAAAACCACAAAATTATCCCACTAAATCCACTTTCCTGCTAAATAACTATTACAAAATTACTTTTACAACGATCGAAACTTGTAAAATTTTACTTGAAATCACTGAAAACTGTAAAAAACTGTTAACACTGCAGCAAGGCCGTTCGGAAACTAACTGAAAAGTGTCGAGCGATTCTATTATCGCAAGTACAGATAGCACACAAAGCTAATATTTGTTTTATTATGTCGTAATATGGATATGTTTGTGGAAATTACACAATTTTATCAAGATGATAAGCGAATAATTTTAGAGTTAATGTTTTTGTTTTGGGAAGTTTTTAGGGTTCCGTACCCAAAGGGTAAAAACGGGACCCTATTACTAAGACTCCGCGATCCGACTGTCTGTCTGTCTGTCCGTCTGTAACCAGGCTGTATCTCGTGAACCGTGATAGCTAGACAGTTGAAATTTTCACAGATGATGTATTTCTGTTGCCGCTATAACAACAAATACTAAAAACAGAATAAAATAAATATTTAAGTGGGGCTCCCATACAACAAACGTGATTTTTTGGCGTTTTTTGCGATAATGGTACGGAACCCTTCGTGCGCGAGTCCGACTCGCACTTGGCCGTTTTTTTTTATAATTGAATGTGTCCGCGACAGACCACAAAGAAGATTGCGGGACGAAGTAGACAGATTTCTCCAGAACTGGAAGGAGGATGTGTGGCCTCGTGACCCTTTGCCTAGAAGTGAGATAAATAAATAAAGTTATTTAAAAACATCAAAAACCAGACTGCTCAAAAAGCGAACTAAAAATACGTAAACAAGAAGAAAATCTTGTTGTGCACCGTCAGAAAATCATGTGGGTTCCGTACCCAAAGGGTAAAAACGGGACCCTATTACTAAGACTCCGCGGTCCGTCTGTCTGTCTGTCCGTCTGTCAGCAGGCTGTATCTCGTGAACCGTAATAGCTAGACAGTTGAAATTTTCACAGATGATGTATTTTGGTTGCCGCTATAGCAACAAATACTAAAAAAAGAATAAAATAAATATTTAAGTGGGGCTCCCATACAACAAACGTGATGTTTTGGCGTTTTTGCGCACTTGGCCGGATTTTTTTGTTTTTCTTCTAATATTTCTCAGTTGTAAGAACAGTCAACAAAATGATTTTGCAGACCCTACCAGTATCCTTTATATCTACAATCCTACACGTTAATGCTATAACCACGCCTTCAACGAGCACGCGATCCGCTGAAACACGCCTACGACTACGACTTGCTATTACAATTTAAACTCACGATCCAGACGGCTTGTCTAACTGAACTATGTGTTTAAGATGGTTGTAGACACGGTTTTTATGAAACTTTACGTATTTTGGGGGTTATTAGGGCTTCATTATCGCCAGGGGCGTAACTAACGCGGTATCAGCCATAACAATGTTACGGGGTCCCCAAACTACAAGGGCCCCGATATGCGGTGTGAAAAGTTCGTAAAATTTTATTCACAATCTCAAATTCTTTGTGGTAAGATGACCATCAGGATTTATTTTTATTTGTTAAATACATTTTATTTGTTATGATGACAGTTTATCCTAATAGGAGCTCGTGGCTAAATAATAACAGCCGCACTGGTCGATCATCAAGGTTAAGCAACGCTTGACGAGGTCGAGCCGTGAAAGGGTGACCATTTCAACATAACGAGTTTCCTCCGTGCCTCGGAAAGCACGTTAATCCGTTGGTCCCGGCCGTCATTTGAAGATCTTTGACAGTCGTTACGGGTAGTCTGAACCCTGAGATCTGACACCAGTCTTGCCAAGAGGTACAGTGTTACCCAGTTACTGGGTTGTGGAGGTCAGATAGGCAGTCGCTCTATGTAACACACTGGTACTCAGCTGAATCAGGTAAGATTGGAAACCGACCCCAATATAGTTGGAAAAGGGTAGGCAGATTGATTGATAACAGTTTATCCTGTCCAGTTAAGGATGCTCGATTTATTTTATTGCTCGGGTCATTCTCACATCCGCTTGGTAAAATTACCATGAATACTTAACCTATGCCAGTCTCGATTATCCCATTTTTAAGCTCGTTTCGCTCGTTACCCATGACCATGCCCATTGCCATGGCCATTTAATAAATGATCCGGTATCCTATTTAATAACGTAGTAAGAAGCATTATCTTCCTTTTCTGCAGTTTTTGATGCAGTTGGCTAAAGGGGCCCCCAACTTTTGAAACAGGGCCATAAACGACTAGCTACGCCACTAACTATCGCATGCTCGTATAATATTATCTTTGCTATCGCATAACTGTTGACCGTCATACTGTTAATATTTTCTTCTATTATGTTTTAAATATTGTTTCTATCGTGTTATATTATTTTGCTATCCATATAAGTCACAAATGTCATGCTATGTCGACTGCGTGAACGACGCATTAACACGCTTGAATAGCGCGAGTCCGCTTATGAATATGTCGCAAATTTTAGTCATAAATAAAAACAGTAGTTCTATGATGATTCTTATTTTAGGAAATATTTGCTTGTGTCTACAAGTATCCTTAGTACTCTATTACAATAAAAGTACTCATAATTTTTGTGTCATAGATTCTTGCAAAATATATTTGTGCCTGACCGGACCTCAGGCCCGTGCGTTGGACAAGTATCTCTCAGCAACAGTGCTGTCGTCTGCATACCCAAAGGTTTTAGTAGCTAATTTTTGTGCAGCAAGAATAATGTCGCTGAGAGTACCAACCCTTGAGGAACCCCGGCATTAATATCCAATTGGTCCGATGAGCACCCATCCATAACTACTTGAATGGACCGATCCCTCAGGAAGTCTGCAATCCAATCACACAGACCACCGGGCAGACCGAATTCCTTCATTCGGTTTCAGCTTACCAATAAGGCTTTCGTGCCAGACCCTATCAAAAGCCTTCGAGAAGTCTAGGGAGACGGCAAGCGCTTCCCCATGCCTCTCGATGGCCTCACTCCAGATGTGAATGTCATACGCTAGATTATCATCAGTCGACCGATTTCGGCGGAAGCCATATTGGCGGTCACTAAGGATGTCGTTGCAAGCAACATCTTATAGCTAAATTATAATATTTCTGATCATAGTATTGAAGCACTTTTTCATTAATAAAATAATATTACTTACAAAGCCACTCTTTGCTTTCTCATGGCGGGACATTCTTCTTTTTTTAACATCCAGATGCATTCTGTAACAAATACAATGTAATTTAGAAAGAGCTATAGAAGAATAACTAACACTAGCTGACCCCCGCAGCTTCTTGCCCGTCAACTGGCTACCTACCTACCTACCCTACACATCTACCCTACCCACCCAACACTACCTACCTACCAACCAATTTGTTATACTATTTATTTGAATAATGTAATATTAATTCTTATTCCAATAAATAATGGGCAGTGGCGGCCCAGTGGTATCGGCCGCGACTTACAAGTTGTAGATCGTGGGTTCGAACCCAGGCAGGCGCTTTACTTTGTGTAAATTATTTCATCACCACTGCTCTCGAAACGGTGAAGGAAGACATCGTGAGGACACCGGCATGTCCTATTCGTAGAACCAAAAATTCGAAGACATGTGACATCCACCAACCCGCACTGGGCCCGCGTGGTGGATTACGGCACATTCCCTCTCACAAAGAGGAGGCCTGTGTCCCAGCAGTGGGAACGTTAATAGGCTGATGATGATGATTCAAATAAATAGTTTATAAGAATGTTTTCCGGGATAAAAACTATCCTATGTTCTTCCTAGGGTCTCAAACTATCTCCATAACAAATTTCATCTAAATCAGTTCAGCGGTTTAGTGTGCAAAGTTAAAAAACAGACAGTTACTTTCGTATTTAAATATTAGTATGGGCTCACATTATTTTTATAGCAGGTAAAAACATCCATGGGAAATAAAATTACTGTTAACATCAGTTTATTTCTATGTCAATGTGATCACTGGCTTTCCCTGTGACTTCACTCATATCCTCAATCCAAATGGAATTATGCATTGTTCTGGGATATAAAAGTTGATGTCTATGGCACCCCCTGATAGTTTATATTTGTTGGTCTAGTGGTCGTAAGAGTCACTGCTAAGCATGAGGTGCTAGGTTTGATGCCCGTGTTGGGTAAATAGTTATTGGGTTTTTCCAACTGGAATTTTTCACTGGAAGCCCAGGTCTTAGATTTGTGCCCGGCTTGCTTCCATGGGACTTAATACCTTCAATGCCACACAGTAGAAAATGTATTGTTTGAGATCACTGGTGACCGGAGAGGTAGGTGTTAAACATAACTGGCAATATGTGTATGTACTATTGGATCATTACCTCTAGAGATTACATTTTTATAAATAAGAATATAGTGCCCGGCTCGTAACTTGGCAAGATTACACCAATAGCGCACATATTCTGCGAACTGACCAACCACTAGACAGAGCGAATGGAACCTGGACGCGACACGATTGGACAGTCAATCCTTGTGTCAACTGACCAAACAATTGCACGCTTGGAATGGTCCTAAACGTTCCCCGCACCCTCTTCATTACCTAATACACAGATACCTAAAGAAAGACTTCTGCGCATCTAATGACTTTTGCCAATTTATGTGCAGGGATTATACTAACAATTTTATGTACCTCTTTATAATATTAGTTTAGGTAAAAAATTATTAACAGATGTATTTATAAAACTTATATCACATCTGCATTTATTTAGAATTTATTGTTTGCCGGTTGGTGTAAATCTCAAAAACTGCTGTATGGATTCTGATTCAATACTAACTAACAAATTATTAGAAATTGTTTTTGAAGAAGTTGGCAATAGAGATACTTTCTGATATTCAGACAAGTTTAGATGTTAGAATAAGAATGGAGTTTTTTTAAGTCTGATAACAATCTTAAGAATTTAAGCCTTTGTCCTAATTATTCAATGAAAACAAACAAAAATAAAATAGATAAGATCAAATCAGTCAAGCAATGTAATCTAAACTGTAAGATAGCCATAACTATCTTGTTTACAATTGTGAATCTAGTTATTATACATTCTGCCAAAAACAAAGAAGGCATGGTTTGTTCTTCAGCTCGAAGTAAATTCCTCAAGTGTGTATCAGCATGCAACACAAAAAAATAAACAACAATAAAGTTTGCACAACTCGAAGTATTTTTTTTTGTATACATTTTATTGGCATTACAGTTAGCACAGCCAAAGACGAAGGCCCCAAACAGTAAACATCGGGGTCATCTCGAGTTCTCGACACAGAAAAAAACTTTACCCAATCTCAACTGACAATTCAGTAGCGATTTTCAAACTGCTATATTTCCTTGAATCACGCAACAAACAACAGTAGAAGTTGTTAATACGATGACTGTATCGGTGATTTATCGTTTAACAACTCCATCCGCATTCAAAGATTCGTTTTTCAATCATAAAAATGTAAAAACATGAGTTGATACGTTCACAACGGTCAATGTTCGTCATAACCTATGCTAACTCTGTTTTGGTAAATTCTAAAAAGACAAACTGATAAAGATAAGATAATAGATCTACTTTACCACTAAATAAGCGTAGATTTATTTCCATACAAGTTCACAAACATCACTTTTTTGATAAAAACATGATAGATAACACAAACAACTTTACACACCACACATAGGCAACACAGTAGTGACGGGCCACCGCCACTACGTTTTTTACAATCGACAATCGAGATGAGATTCGTCATTTACGTAGTGTTGTTACTCAACGTGTTTCTCGTAATTGGTAACAGTGACATCTATGTTTCATTTTATACACTTAATTTAAATTCAATCCAATTTTTTATAACTATAGTTTTTACTTTTTAAACATAAAGTAGCAGGCATCCATCCCTGACTGAATATATTTTTAATCCTCGACGGAAAAAGAGGGGTGTTATATGTTTGACGTGTGTGTATTTGTGTACAGTAGTCACAACAAGGTCACAGCGGATCTTGTATGCACTTTGTGTCTCTCAAGTTAGGTTCAGGAAGTTAGGAAAACCATTGCGCAAAAAAACAGTTTGTTCTCGAGTATACTGCATGAGTAAGCGAGACAGGACGATGCGACAAACGTAAGCGAGTGAAAGAGGCAGTTAAACAATGCTAAGTTAAGACGGGCTGGTGTCCGCAACTCCACGTCTATGCGCGTATTTTGCGTACGGGTGGGATTCGTCTTCCTTTTATCTTAAACTTCAACATTGACACAAAAATATATACTGTGCCGGGTCTTAGGTACAGTCAAAGACACAAAGATCCACTGTGACTACTTTATCTGTTTGTCTGTGGCATCACAGCTCCTAAACGGACGAACCGATTCTAATTTTGTTTGAAAGGTGATTTTATCGAAAACTCTTAGCTAAGTTTGATGAAAATCGGTTAAGCCGTTCAAAAGTTATCGGCGTTTTACTGTTTGAATCGGGTGTTTTCGCAAGATATCGAGTCAAAATTACGTGTTCAATAGATTGTCGAGAGGAGCGCGTCTACTAATAGATAAATTATGTAGCACTAGCGACCCACCCCGGCTTCGCCCGTGACAAATTATAGACAAAATCTTTCCTCGTTTCTCACTCTTTCTATTGGTGTAAACCGCATGAAAATCCGTTCAGTAGTTTTTGGGTATAAACACGGCGGGCCGCGGGGGACTTTATTTTATCAGTAGTAAAGTGATGCAATCAAAATGCGTCGGGGATTTTTTGGTCTTCAGATTAGTATTACAAGTGTTTAACCTGACGATCAATGATGAAACAGCTGCATTAGCATGTCAGTTTTTGTGACAATTTAAACGCTTTTGTTTTATTTCTTTCTTTCAACTAGGTATGGCCAGCAGAACTTAACAGAATGATACGCAGAACTTAGCTTTTGGGTTAGGATCAGCTTTTGTTCCCAGACTCCGCGATCAGTCCCCGAGACCCCACGACCTTCATGGTCCAATAAGAATAACCACGAACATGCCATCGCATTTGGAAGTCCCCCTCTTTACCTCTAGGTTCGTTTTCAGTTTATCTGCGATTCCCACACGAAATCTCTAAGGTCAGCAGTTAACTTGCGACTTAAAATGCCAATGCATTCCACAACTTTCATGGATAAATCTTTTACTGTCAAGGCTGCTCGTCTGTGGAATGCATTGCCTGACCCAATTAAACGTGCTCAGCCGTTGCCTTGCCTGTGTTTAAACGACTCATCAAGGAGCATTACTTATCGCTGTAATCGTGCACATAGTTTTATGACATACAATTTGTACGGCACGGCTTATATATTAAATATGTATGTATTTATGTATCATATAGCATATATATCTATTTGTGTTTTTAATAAGTATTTTTGTATCATTATATTCATTGTTGGTATTTTGGTTGGTTGGTAGCAAATTGGAGGTGTGGGGGCACAGACTGGAGAGTGTTGGCCTGAAATTGAGCAGAAACAAAACTGAATACTTGTTTTGTGCCTTCGGCGGTCTTTAGTTCCGTGCCCATAGCTCTCGCTGGAATGCCCATACCAATCTGCTCCGACTTCCGGTACCTAGGGTCGCTTGTCCAAGGGAATGGCGAGGTAGACCGAGACGTAACGCACCGGATCAACTCGGGATGGATGAAATGGCGACAGGTCACTGGCACAACTTGCGACCCACGGATGCCCCTCAAGTTAAAGGGTAAAATTTACAAGTCCGTGATAAGACCTGTCGTACTGTATGGATCAGAATGTTGGGCTGTGAAAAAGATGGATGAAAAGAGATTGCATGTAGCAGAGATAAGAATGTTGAGATGGATGTGCGGAGTGACGAGAATGGATAAAGTGAGAAATGAGTATATTAGAGGAAGTTTGAAGTGGCGCCAGTGACAGAAAAGTTGAAAGGAAACCGTTTGTCCTGGTATGGTCATCTGATGAGGAGGGATGAAACGCATGTTACTAGAAGAGTTATGAATATAAATGTGGATGGATGGAGAGGGTGGGGATGGCCAAAGAAAAGATGGATGGACTGTGTGAGGAGTCATATGAAAGAAAAGGGAGACAGTGATAGCGTGACGGGGGACAGGACGGTATGGAAGAAGAAAACGTGTTGCGCCGACCCCAAGTAACATGGGACAAGGGCAGGAAGATGATGATGATATTCATTGTTGGTATTGTTGCACCACTGACAACCCCATGTCGTGTCCACGCAATCACTGTACATTGCGTTGCCTGTAAGAGATCGCGGAATGCTATAATGCCGCCCTTCGTATATTTTTTAGTTTTAAGTTTCTTTTGTTCCTGTATTTTCTGATGTACAATAAAGTACATATAAATAAATAAATAAGTCCTAGTTCGGCTCCTCCAATTCAAAGACTTGCCTTCATACATAATACGCCTTCGCTTGTCCCTACATCATATATTACCGGTGCCAAAACAGTTTTATCTGGGTTGAGTTAGTTAGGTATAATGCGTGGAATCATCGACATCATCGCTTGCCATCAGAGAGATAGTGGTCAACGCGAGACTGTAAAAAAAAGTAGAAAAGACTGGGTTTCGGGCGTGATCTATGTAGCTATGATGCCCTATATCTACTATATCCTTACAACAAGATGTTTTGGAAGCAAGTCACTATCCAAAAACATGACACCTTCTTGAAGCTTATAGCGAAAAGGTTTCATAAAATTTTCTTTAAAGAATGGAACTGTCCGTCAAGAAAAAAGCAAAATTCAAATTTGAAAATCCAGTTCTGCTAGAATTCGGGATTCTTTTATTATATTTTCAGTTTCCACGTTCCAACGAACCAACAATCATCTTCCATGGAATAAAAAGTTGCTGATTCTTTTAATTAATATATTTTTAAGTTTTTTTTTAAGTAACAAAATTAAAACGTTAGTCGTATCAACATGGACAAGACTCAGGAACCTCCAAAGAAATGTTTTTGTGCGAGATGCTTCCTACCTGTTGACGCTGAAGATAGGGTCGATATCGACGGGCAAAGCTTCCACAGGTTATGCAGCACCTGCTGTTAGTATATCTTTTTATGCTTTTTGACTACTTTTTTGGTCAATTTGACATCAAATGCAGTCTGGCGAAAGTCACTGGTAATATTAGCTGGTCTCTCATACTATTGAAACTCCGGATTACGCTAGGCCAGCTCAAGACCATTACCACTGACATGCGATCGCCTGTACCTCCGGAGCAAAAATGCGAAGTGCGTAGTGCTTCTTGTGAGGAGTGCAGTGCAGGCAAGATTTTTTTAATAAGTTCGAAACTAATCTGGTGAGAAAAACCGGAAGGTTGAAGTGAAATGGAACAGTATAAGCCACGCGCAGAAAGTTTGCCGAAAATGTCATGACGTCACTCTGACGTTCGGCGAACGGACGAGGCGAACGCTGGGCGCCGCGTGATTGAACGGGAGCAGTAGTCATCGGCAAACATTCTGCGCGTTGCTTATAGCCGGTGGAAACAAAAGATCTACAGCATTCATTCGATCAGACTGCATAGAAATTCTATTCAAACTTAATGGTGGCTCTGAACACTCAATCGAGTCACTGCGCAATAGCAATTTCACGTGACAGCTTCAATAATTTTTTAGTTGTCTTTACAAAACACCACTGAGTTTGTATCTAATGGTACTGCAAATTAGGAAACTTATCATATAGGGTAAAAAATTAACGCTCCCTTCACCCACTCGTCGATCTATGGTCACCGCTGCTACTTGGTATTATCAGAACTGGCGGCATCAAGTCACAAGTAACAAAACGGTTTCATTTTCTAGGTGTTTGCCGAACCATTCCTACATCTCTGAAGATGTTCTACGGACATGTGTTCTGTGCTGATTGCTTTAAGACGCACGTCTTATCGAGGTTCAGGGGCGAGAGTCCTCGCATCCACTCTAATAGCTGGTGGATGCAGTGGGCCCCTGGCACCCAGCCTCAAGGAGCGCAAAATAATGAGAGCAAAGGTTAGTATATTTATAGTACTTTGCCCACGAACCTCCTTATGTTTTTTCTGGGCCTTGTTTAGAGCAGGCAATGTTACATCAAAAATCATTGATGCATTTTACGACAAACTTGTGCCGTTTCAAAAAGCTTAGGAAAGCAACTTGTCTACAAAATGATTGGTTTTTCAAATTATCGCGTTTTACCAGTCACTTAATGCCAGTTTTATTAAATAAAACTGCCTTGTTTCTGAAATCTATTTAAAGTATTGTCTACTCTTTACCGTTTGTTCTTACAGAAACGAAGCCTGATGAGACAACAGATGCACCGCAGGAGCCACCCAAGAAATGTATCTGCGCGCGCTGTCTTCAGAGTGTTGACGATAACAACAAAGTGGACATCGGAGGTCAAAGCTTCCATCCCCAATGCGCTAAATGCTGTAAGTTTCTCATGCAATAAAATACTAGTTTGATATTAGCGAAGGCAGTGGTGCTAAGCCCTCAACTATAACATGTCAATGCCATTTCGAACATAACTACACTAACGCTTTTAAAGCCCGGCCTTTGTTAATGAAATCTTCCATTTAATCTCCCTTATTATTTCCTCATCAAGACCGATAACATTTAATAACAGTGAACTAAATTCCAGACTTCTGCCACGCAATTCCGAAGGATAACGTGAAGATCTATTACGGCCAAGTCTTTTGCGAAGAATGTTTCAACAAACACGTTCTGAATCGCAATAAGGACAACCCGTCGGAATTCTTCAAGAGTTGCTTCGAACAGTGGCAGAATAATGCTCAGTTTGCTGAGAATATGAGGGAATTCCTCGCTGGGAATAAGGAGACGGCGGCACCTTTTATATTCATGATGCAAGGACAAGAACCGCCATTCTGTCGATGTGGGAATTGCCCGCAGGATTGGTTTCAGAATAATGAACCCAAGAAATGTAAGTTGAATTTTTTTTTAAGTATCTTCGTCATTTTTGCAGTTTCTAACCACTATTGACCAGCAGGTTCAGAAAAGGCTTGTAAGGTGGCCCAGTAGTAACGGCCGCAAGTTGTAGGTTCAAACCCCGGCAGGCGCTTTACTTTGTGTAAATTATTTCATCAACTGCTCTCAAAACGGTGAAGGAAAACATCTAGGAAACCGGCCTTGCTTTTAGAACTAAACATTCGAAAACATGTGACATGGACCAACTCGCACTGGGCGGTGGTGAATTAAGGCCCATTCCCCCTCTCATAAAGAGGGTCTCGTCTGTGGAGGTCTGTGTCCCAGCAATGAGAACATTAGTAGGCTGATGATGATTGTTCCACTGCAGGCCAGGTCTTTCCATTTATTTTGTTCTTTGCTATATCTAGCAGTCTTAACTCAAGCCATTTTCTTCTAGGCCTACCGTAAAAAAGGCTTGTGAAGGCTTATTTTCAAGCAGTGGTCGAAACCAAGACCAATCGTACGTTTCTGTGGATTGTAGTCACCAAACGTCCTCGTCTTTAAAGAATAGCCTTAGACGGCTGGTTTCACACCAGCTTAGCTGTTTATAAAGCTGCAGAGCTTGAGTCAATTGAAGTTTCTGTTGTAGGCCTTGAGCACCGAAGTACAGTTCATCCACTATGCGAGGACGAGCGGGAAAACATTATGCAAAGTAGGTACACCACTCTGCATCACACATTTCAAGTAACTTCCCTTTTCCTAAAGCTCTTGCCAACTTCTGATGGATGTTTAGATTAAGCAGTTGTTAGTAGATGATAACCAATAACAATCTCCCTTTTAGGTGCGTAAGAGTTGAATATGGAAAATTTTCACAGCTGCAACACCTGCCGCCGTATCATTTGGGGACGACTCTTTGGATCACTGGGACTTCTCAGAGTTCCAGACCGAAGTCGATGTCTCCGATATACCACCAGAGGCGTGCAATCCCATCGACGAATCAGCAATCGTGGAAAATTTTAAACATGTGTCTGCAGCAGAAAAAATTGAAAAGCTGACAAAATATCTACATGAGAAAGGTTTAAGAAAACCTGATAAACGCCTGAAAAAATGGAAAAACTTCAATGATAATGGTAAATTATCGAGAGACTCGTATTCCGAGTCTTCTTATCATGGATGGGTTGATCTACAGAACCCGAAACTGTGCAGTAAATCCCAATTTGATTGTCCTAAGTGTTTGTGGCAGTGTGGTCCTATTTATGTAAACAGTGGTTATTTGTGAAATGAAGTTTTGCGAAGAGATTTTTGAATAAAATGTGGTGTTAATCTATTACTGTGTCGTTTAACTTCTATAATGCCCATAAACATACAGCAGACACAATACACTATTCATTGAATTCTGATGACCCAATGCCTACCCAAAAGGGTTTTGGTGTTTCGTCGCCAAATCAAACATAACTTCACACATGTGTTCGCCAAAGCGGCAGAAGTGCACGTCCACATTTCTTTCTCCAGTTGTCAGTTTGCTGCATTGTCCCAAAGTTACCAAATGCATGTAATGGCTTATTAGCTATTACTCTGTAGCAGACCATCCACATCTTCAGAAATTCCGTCTTAGCCAATTTCTACGCTCGATCAGCTAAGTCTGAAGTTCTGATTACACACATCGCTGAGTCTTCCCTCAAATGTCTTAAGAAAACTCGTTAATGTCTTAATTACACACCCAACGTCTTAATAAAACCGCCACGCAATTTGAAAATGAGTGCGCTCTCATCTTAGCCGTATCTATGACGGCTTCGTCGCAAAATGTCCCTTTCGCAAAACGTCCCTTTCGCAAAATGTGCCCTAGTCGCAAAATGTCCCTTTCACAGAACATGTTATTTAACCATATATATAGTCGTGGTCATAAGAAACAATAATAAATCCAAAAACATAACATGTAAATTCTGCGAAAGGGACATTTAGCGACTAGGGCACATTTTGCGAAAGGGGCATTTTGCTACTAAGCGGCATTTTGCGAAAGGGATATTTTGCGAAAGGGACGTTTTGCGAAAAGGATATTTTGCGAAAGGAACATTTTACGACGAAGCCCCTATGACTTTAAAGCCTTCTAAGTCTTCTTGAGAGATCGCACTATCATCGCCTGGGAAATCTCACGGATACTGTGTTACCCAGTTACTGGGTTGTGGAGGTCAGATAGGCAGTCGCTCCATGTAAAACACTGGTACTTAGCTGAATCCGGTAAGACTGGAAGCCGACCCCAATATAGTTGGGCGAGTTTCTGGAAGCAGAATTATTGCAAAATTAATGTGACAATTTGCTTCCAGAAACTCGTGGTCACTGCCTTCACTGTTTATATCTATAGATTTAGTCTGCTTTCAACCACCGCCGCCGTCTCAAGAATGCGCTCAAACGCCATCTTGATACTCTTCTCTCAAGAAAATAGTTATCACAGCCACTGTCTTGAGAATCAACTCCCAGGTCATTACCTGAGAGTTGATTCTCAAGACAGTGGCTGAGATAACTAATTTCTTTAGCGATTTTCTAAAGACATTTCTTTAGAAAATCGCTCTATCACTCGGCCACACCGTGCTGAAATTTTGCTCACCGCCGCTATCTCTGTTCTCTACATCTTGAGGTCTCAAATGGAACTTTTGAAACGGAATACCCCAACTTTTAAAATCAAACATGCACACGACGGGTGGTTAGGGTCAAAGAGATCTGTATGCTGTGTACATTTTTAGACTGGCACTTGTCCCACCGCAGACGATCAGCGAGCAGCGAGTAGAGCTAGAACCTAACGAGTCGGAGAGCAGCGAGAAGCGAGTGTGTAGTTCCGATAGTTTTACCGCACGGCTATGAATGAGCGAGTGTTTATGTGCGACGGGCGATTACTCGCACCGCTCGCTCGAGCGGTCAGTCCAGCACGCGTTGTTTGGTTGGTCTCTCGGCGTGATTTCAGATACTTCTGACCGCCAAGCGAGCATCGCCGAGCGAGTATTAACTTTGATAGCTCTTGTCACTGCGACAAACTTGTGGCGAGAGAGTACATAATCGCCGGCAGTGTGACCACAGGTGTGAAAAGCCAGCGATTAATTATTAATATTTATATGTTTGTTTGTTCTCTTTTACTGACACGGGATCTATATCTTTTTTTTCGTTTCTTAAGCGAGAAAATATTTATTTATTCATTCATTATTATAACACCTTTACAGAAGCTTCCAATGCGATGTTATAACGTACATATAAAACATTAAAATACAATACATCAATAAGACATTCCAATACATTATTTACATGTTCAGACCTTTTTCTTTTTTTGCGCTACTTTGACGAATCTCGGCAGGTTTTGGCAAAATATATCATCCGATAACGTTATAGTATTTATCAAACGAAATAATAATATAGTATTTATCAATAGTCGAAAGCTAATCGCTTCATCGCCGGCGCGGCATTGGGACAAGCGCCTTAAGCGTCGCTTCGTTTCTATTCTGGCTGAGTAGACTTTGACCCTCAGATCAGCCAGAGAGTTCTATGATGTGAGTCACTGACGGGCTGCATTCGAACTGCATGCCTACTGCACTTTTTGTAAAGTTGACATAACTACTTAAACTGCCAACAGTTTTTGTAAAGTTGACATTAGGGTTGGGCCAACTCGGGTTAAGTACGACTCGAGTTAACTCGAGTTGAAATTTACATAACTCGAGTTGAACTCGAGTTAGCAGAACGAAGGAGGTTAAGTTAGAATTCATTATTTATTAGTTACAAATCACTTTTTTACATATTTGACAGATAATTGGATGACTTCTTTGAGAATTGGCGAGATAAGGCAAAACATCGAATTAAATGAAAGGAATGGGGGAAGCCTTTGCCCAGGAGTGGGTTATTACAGGCTAAGAAAATAAAATAAGATTAAGTAGGTAGGATTAAAATAATTGAGGTTATTTTTAGTAGAAATCACATTTCTGTATTTTTGATTTTAGTCTGACTTATTTTAAACAATTATAATTATATAATATAATCAACAACAAAACTAGTTATACACAACAAATCATTTTGGTTGCAGCTAATACTGACTTTTACATTTGTAGCTTTCGATCGAGTTATTTATTAAAAAAAAAACTTTATTCTCATGTTTTATTTTTATTTTAGTATTTTTGATAGTAACTCGAGTTCGGAAGATAACTCGAGTCAACTCGAGTCAGGCACAACTCGAGTTAACTCGAGTTAGTAACTCGAGTTGCACATCTCTAGTTGACATAACTACTTAAACTGCCAACATAGACATCGTGCAGTTGCATTGCAGTTCTAAAGACTGCACACTGACTGCACGTTTGTAAGCAGCCCTAATGTAGTTTGACCAACTTGAATAAAACTAAGTTTTGGCTCATATAAGAGTCTACACACCAAATTCGGCGACACAGCTTTGTTTTAGTTGAAACTAGGTATTGGTAAAATAATGCCACTGGCACAAACCGGAGTGGGCCTGCTGGTTTGGTGTGTAGAATATACATTGAGCTCCGTAATTTAATTGGTACATAACCATAAATCAAACCCATTAATAACATTACTTATTTTTATTAACTCGCATAGAAATTTAAAGCCCTTTATTTTATCAATTACTCACTTTGCATAAACAATTACTCCTGGCGAACACCACAATGAAATCATTTCAAGAAGAAAACGTGGTAAGCCGATCCGGTAGTAAATTAGGGCAAGACCGGAAGAGGATGAACTCTACAATAAATAAAATTATTATGCGACCTCTACAGCGTCGGTGGCTTCTTCTAGAACTTCTTTTTTCTCTTCCTTTGCTTCTTTTTTATCTTCCCTCGTTTCTTTTTCTTTTTTTATTACGTCTCCAGAACAGTCGGTCTTGGATGGTGAAAAAATATACTTGTAAAAGCAGTCTTTGCAAAAGACGTGGCCGTAATAGTTTTTCGTATGAGCAGGTGGCGTATGGCAAATACCTGTAAGGAACATAAGTCTTTAAGTAGATACTTTGCTGAAATAGATAAGGAACTGCAATGTGACGTAAAAAAGAATTGTTCCTTTTTAGCATTTTGGTATGGAAGCCTAAAAACAGTGATTATAATATAAGAAACTAGACACAAATACATGCGTAGACATAACTGGCAACCTTTTAAATCGATCGATTGTGATCGTGGCCAATCATTCGTTCTTCACAAATAATGTTTCATCACTGCGAGTTTTAGTAGGTAAACAGCTATAATAATAATCAAATTACTAACAGCATAATCCACAGTTCGTTCTAATATTATTGTATGAAATCTTATCATCTTTTTCACTTTTGCTACTGTTGCGTATGTCCTGAAGAGATAGATCTTCCATTTTATTTGGTAAATATTTACTATAAAATTTGCAAAAAAATGCCGCCTTTTGTGACTTTTTAAAGATTTGCTTTGACAAAAATGACAGTGAGTGACCCATTTGGACCCATAATATAATTATTGGCCAGTTCCATATTTATAAAAGCAAGCTTCGCAAACGCTGTCTGGTAACGACAAACTATGACAAACTATGCTATCTTTGTAAATGCTTTGATCTGCTTTGATCATATACATACTGTCAAATTGCAATGACAAAAGTTTTACTCGTAGTTCTCTTTCTGACACACTCGTTTGCCTTAAACACTAGCGCCAATTGACCAAACGGTTCAAATCTGGTTCAATTATCGAATTTAGTCGGCTTATATTCCAAATTGACAACGGAAAGTAGCAACAAACAATTTACAGGCGTGGCTTTTCCTAATAAAACAGATATTTATGAATTAAATTGTAGCTAAAACAAGTTAAATGTGATCTTTGTTGGCTTTTTACAAAACCGGGAGTGTTTTACCCGGTGTTAGGTCAGTGAAACTAGTGTCTGAATACATTAAGGACTAGGGCGTCAACTGCCGTTGAATTATTACGAAAAATAAACATGTACGGAAGAAAGACGCCTTCAACTTATCGATCAACGCCTTCTGTGTACTCACACTACACCGGAAAGTAAGTTTTACAAGTTAATTAAAAACTTCTTATTGGAAAAGGAGTTTGCATGTTTCATGAAAAAAGTTGCTACACCTACCACAGATAACAGACTGTTGCATGATTGTGTTATGAAAAGGTCATGATCTATGGAGTATTTAGTGCAATGCCTGCAGGGGGCATCCAAACAAACAATACAATTTATCACAGAGTAGTACTGAGTGAGAACTATGGTAGTTCATCGACCTTTAATGTCGACAGCCTGACTAATCCTCAAGTGCCGTATTATCCCGTCCATAATGTCCTTTATGGCTCTACATTTAAAATATCATGTCTGTATTAGCAAGGTAACAGAACAGGGAAGTATGGTAGAAAGATAAAGGCCTTTACCTGGCTTTGACTGATTCCAGGCTGTATTTATTGAAGATGTAGACTGTGGAGTGTTAGTGCTCGTATACAGAGCTCCGTTTTACAGGTTGTGGTTTTTATTCAGCGCTGATGTATGTAGGTATATGAGTGACTTCACACACTACAGTATTCCAGATCCAGTAAAAATACCGATCTGGAAAAATATACAGCTATCCGTTTTACACGTCCGCTTTATTGTATATGTTTTATTTGGCAATGGTGTAGGTTGTTGCATGAGCGAGTTCATATACACAATAGTATTAAAATACTGATCCGTTTTGCCATTAACCCCAGTAGCGACAGATCCGTTCAACCAGTACTGTAAATGCGGTGTGAACATCACCTACAATAGTGACGGATCCGTTAATACGGAAATAAAGATGTTCTGTGTGAACAAGCCCTTGGATATGCCCTCTACACTATTCCCAAGCTGTTATATATAAATACCTACCTAGCTTAGGTTAGGTTAAAACGGGCTGTTTTCTGTAACTCCACGACCAAGCCCGTATTTTGCATATGGAAAAATAAAAATAAAATACCTACCTAATTAGGAAACTTAATAATATTTTTGACTTGGGTCCACCCAAGACCAGTTATACTTGGGTACACTATAAGCCATTGAGCCAGCCATTGTATGGTCTGGAGAGCTTAAGAACATTTAAATGTTTATGAAACAATGTATTAATGTAGGAGTAGTCCAACTCAGGTAATTAAAATCACCATAAATTACTTCCAGGTCGTCAACAAACCTCCGCTCATCGAAATCAGTAAGATCACTCAGACTCCCATGGTATCAGAAGCCGATACTCCATGATGCATACTTCCTGGACCTACAGAGAGGTTCCCTGCTTACTGGATTCTTTACATTGGTAAGGCTTTTTTGATTCAGTCAATGCTCTTGCCAAATTATTCGAACCTGTTATCATTATCCTTACATAGTATAAAACAAAGTCGCTTCCCGCTGTCTGTCTGTCTGTCCCTATGTATGCTTAGATCTTTAAAACTATGAAATGGTTTTTTTAAGAGTAATTTTTGTTGGGGCGGGTTGCTAGAAAATATTATCATTTAATATTATAAAACAGTATAATTGTTTGTTGCTAGTAGATCATCTCTGGAACTACCGCTCCGCTTTTATGAAAGTTATTCACTACTTATTTAGTAACTCGTTCTCTCGAAAAACAGGTATGTTTCCTGTGGGAAAAGCTACAAGAGTAAAGCCACCAGAGACAGCTAGTCATAAGTATTGATGCGAGGTGGTGGCCTAGGGATTTCACTAGGCCACCACTGCACTCGTCGGTCTCTCATTAGTCTTGGATATAATTAGCATTCTTTATGTATTTCCACACATTTCACCTTTGCTCCCGCTTAGCTCTTTCCATCATTGGACTACAAGACGTACAGCCATGCGTCAGTACATGGTGGACATCCCACCCATACGCACAAAGCGTTTTGCTAATACTCAAGAGTGAATAGGTTACTTCTAAGCAAGCATTCTGCACCGTAGACCACATCATCATTTACCATCAGACGAGATAGTGGTCTAATGCGAGCCTATCAATAATAAAAAAATAAAACTATAGAGTATTTGAATAAAGAATCTGCTTATTGGATGCCATACAACTCAGAGATGTCTATAAATAAGAGTCCCAAGTTCTGACCCTACACAATAATGTTTTAGTTCATGGCCCTCTTCACGTTTGCGGAGAGCATCTTCGACCTGTACTGCTTGTACATGGCAACACCAGGCTTCACGCACACCGGCTACTATGTTATTAGCTACCAGTTCGTCTACGTTGGGAGTCCTCCAGGTAAAAATTATGTTTAAGTCGACCCGACAGTCATTGTTCTGTCTTGAGCTCATACAAAAATTCTATAGAAACAATTTCAGTTTTCCAATTTTCTGAAGAACTTTTCCGATTTTTTTTCTTTTCCTACGAACCCTATGGGATATATTAATAAGAAACATAAAAATGTTACCGAATAGATCCAGCCATTATCAAGTGCTACCCTACCAACAAACAGTACTTCTTTTTATTTATTTACTGGCTGGCCGCTTAACTGAGACCATTCCTAAGGTAGCAAGACAGATGTTGACACCCATCAACGAACTATTGACTGAAAGGTCACTACATCCACGGCGACACTAAGACCGCTATTACTGACTATATAAGACGCAGACGCGACGTCGACGTCGCGAGACTTTAGTGGCAAGCGTTAGCTCTGAGACTTCGCAACGTTAACGATGCATCAACGCGACGGTAACGTTGCGTTTTTCGCAACAGGTACAATCACGCCGTACATTGATTATTGTAAAACTTATGCCAGTGTCTTTGAATAAATAAAACAGGTAGTAAAAAACATACACATAAGCGTTTTATATACATATCTCAAAGTTATAACAAGCCTCTCTTCTAGTGATACTAAAACTCTCGAGATTAGTGTCTAAATATTCTATGTTATTTTGAATCACTTCTAAAAGTTCGTTAAATGTAGTCGCCGGCATTCGCAAATATTTATAAAATTACGATTCACTACTTTTAATATTTTTAGAGTACAGTGCGAAATATTCACTTTCTTGTAACAGATTGGACAATAAAGGATTTACCCAAAATTGACGATGAGACTTTCTTTTTCGTAATTTTCGTCGAAGTAGCAAAGCCAAAAATAGTGTTTCCTCGTCGGAATACATTTTGTCTTTGATTGTACGCCTCAAATTGTAACATGTGCGCGACGTTAACGTTGCGTTCAGCGGATGTAACGCTTGCCACTAGAGTCTTGCGACGTCAAAATACCTGTTCAAGTGTTCAATGATACCACACATGATGGGGTGGGGCGAATTCTTTTTGTTCTTGACTTCATGCCTAGAGGGCGCCATATTCAATGTAATGTGACTTCGTATAGCTTATAACCAGCGGCAAAACAATACATAGTTTAGAAGTTATGAGGGAACAGATATACATAAATACATACCCACATACATTGATACCAGTCAAAAACAAACCCTCCCTTTTGCTTCGCCGTAGTGGGGTAAATATACAAGTAAACTAAACAAATAGTTTCCAAAAGTTTATTGTGTGTATATAAAATAATGAACTAACTGGAGGCAGTTTTATTAAAATACTAGCTGTGCCCGCGGCTTCGCTCCCGTTAACTAACTGATTGCCTACCCGGGTAGGGTAGGGTACTTACCTTCCTGACTACCTACATACCTACCTACAAATTGTTTTTCTAGAATCATCATTCTTTCGCGGAGAATCTTAACATCGCCATTCAGAAAATTACTTCAGATGCACAGCGCCATCTATCGAATATCAAGTTAAACTGTCCGAGTATCTGAAATGCGTGTGTTGTGATAATTTAACTTCTTGAACACTTTAAATTTATCTAACTTTTGATAGTGTGAACCGATTGCGATGAAACAAAAACTAAGTCTTCATGTTACGCACAATTTTTATGCATAAAACTTACCTACATTGGTTTCGTACATTTCACGTGATGCGTGCACAAATAAACAGACAAAAATTCCAAAAATGCTGGAAATAGGTTTTGTTGGTTATCCTTTAACACCCTTTTTGTTTTTTTTTTTGTTTTGAAAATCATCCAATGACTTCTCCCGCTCTGGATGAAGCGGGAGGGCGTGTCAGACCTTTACTGACTAAAACCCACCCGTGTTCCTTCAGTTGCTTGAGCCAGGGCCGCGGTTACTCTCTTTCAAATTTATCCGCGACCCAGACAGGCATCGGCATCGGCCCAAGCGGACCCCGTCAACTTTTGCTGACATCCCTTTGAGGCGCGCGTGGAACACTACGCGCCGTCGACTCGGGCCTGTTCTTTATCGGACGGCGAGCTACCCATTACTCGCCGTCCGCAAGCCCGATCCTTTAACAACCTGGCAATTTTTTTTGGAAATATTTTCGACTAGCTGTCTCACGCGGCTTCGCTCCCGTCAACTGGCTACGTACCTACCCTATCCTACCTACCCTACTCTACACCTACCCTACACCTAGCCTACACCTACCCTACACCTACCCTATACCTACCCTACACCTACCCTACACCTACCCTACCCTACCCTACCCTACACCTACCCTACACCTACCCTACACCTAGCCCTACACCTACCCTACACCTACCCTACACCTACCCTACCCTACCCTACCTACCCTACCCTACGTAGGTAGGGTAGGGTAGGTAGGTCGTATAGTACTAAAGGTAGCTTTAGTACTATACGAATGCACCTGTAAACTTTTGTTTCTACCGGCGGTGGCGATCTAATTAAAATTTAGAACATAAAAACTGCTATTGTGAGTCAATCTTAAAAGATAGATATATGCTGTCGCGGACTTTTTCTTAGAACTTTTAAAGAAGAACAATTCCATCTTACATTATATTTGCGTAATTTAAACCGTTTACTCAGCGCACGCAACAAAAGCTCCCAAAAAGGAATATTTTTGCCCGTTTTTCCAACATTTTTCGGCTCCTTTTGGTTGTAGCGTGATGTTATATAGCTTATAACCTTCCTCGATAAATGGACTATCCAACACAAAAAGAATTTTTCAATTCCAACCAGTAGTTCCTGAGATTAGCGCGTTCAAACAAACAAACAAACAAACTCTTCAGCTTTATAATATTAAAAATATAATATAGTATAGATGTACAAAAACGACTTTTCTACAGATTTATTATATGTATTGATTATTGATTTTATGTTTCAGTTCGCAACGTATTGATAATATTCGCGCTGTTCTCGTGGCTGGGCTCCGTCGCCGTGGTCGTTACGAGCATCATACTCATCAATGCGCTTAGAAAGGTAAAATATTTTAGAATCATCATAAATTCATAGTACTCAGCCTTTAACATTAAGGTTGGCGCAGTGGTTGGCCGATTGGCTGCAGTGCTGCGTGTAGCGGGTTCAATCCCGCGCGGAACAAATATTTGTGGGCTTACAGATAGTTGTTCCCATCGTGGTCTGAATAAATTGTAGTTTTAAAAACAAAAAAACACGTTTTAATGGTAAATTGAACTAAAAAGTCGCTAATCCTAAAGATCCTGGTAAGGATAATGGGACAAACTATTTAAATTATTGCATTGTCATCGGTCCTTGATAAGTGTGCAAAGTTTCAAATCAATCCGACGTTTTGAAGGGGGTGAAAAACACGTTCAAAGATTCCGTTACATTGATACATAGATACATACACACCAAGCTAATAAAAGTGTGTTAAAAAGAAAAAAGTTGGCTTCGTGTAAACCTGCCTTTAAGTATACTTATGGCAATATTCAACCTTGAATTAACTGACCAAATCTGTCATGACGTGAGTCATCACTGTAAATGTAAATTCAATCTCACTGCAAAGATTTCTTGTATAGTTCCCGGCACGTTGCAAGAGTCGTTAGATGCGCAGAAATCATTTTTTATAGGGATAGGTCCGATATATCAAAACGTAACTTATATCGGATATGTGTTAGATATCGTATCATATCGATATCTATATCAAAATAACCAATATCATAAAAACTGTATAGAATCAAAACCTCTACTTGCGTGCGAAAACGAATAAGTCAAAACTTAAAACCATAACAATGCGAAAACGTACGAACTACGAACAAAACGCAAACTTCACAAACGATAGGAACCATATGCGCTACCTCTCTTTCTAAGTATTATATATTATTTTACTGGTATATAAGAGATGGAGCAAAGACGAGGTAACTCCATTTGAAATAACGTTACAAGCCATTTTTACAGACCGTTCAACCGATTTTGAGTTCTATCCCGTAAATATAAGGATGGCATAAAAAGCATAAAACTGTTACCAAAACTAACTGTTCAACACAGCTGCCATTTGTCTATAACTGTAAAAGTTTGATTTTTCTCATCTAAATAACAATGTTAACTTTTGCAAACTGTACTACTGACTGATATCGATATCTAAAAACCGTTTTTGATATAGATATATAAAGTTTATATCGGTTACATAACCGATTGCGCAAAAATCTGAAAACGCCCATGTCCAGTTTTTTAGGTCTCTTTGGTAGTGACGCGGAGCGCGGGGAACGTTTTGATTGGTTGGTCAGTTGACATAAGGATCGACTGACCAATCGCGTCCCGTCCACGTTCCGTTCGCTCTATATGGTGGTTGGTCAGTTCGCGTAATATGCGCGATTTTACCCCCACTACGCCAAAACCTTACCAACTTACGTGCCGAGGATTATAATTTTGGCTAATATTCACATTTATTTTGCACTTACCAGTTAAGGATTATTCATAAAAAATATTTTCATTGTCATGTTCATTCTATGTATTTACATTCACTCACTCATACTAATTCACTAATTCGTTCACCATTCACGCTGACATCCTATAGTTAGTAAAGCAAGGAAAGAATAAGGTAAGTTTCACATAAACTAATTTTATAATGATAACCTCATTTTTTTTTGAAGTTGGTTAAATTATTTCTTAATTTATTTATAGTTGTTAAAAATTTCTAATTTTAAAATTGCACGCTCTTCTATTTGTATTTTTTCTACTAGCTTCGCCCGCGTGAAAGTCGAAAATTATACCGAGGGAACATAATCCCAGGATATAATCTATCTCTGTACCAAATTTCATCAATGAAGAAGTAATAAACATGCACACTCACAAACTTTTGCCTTTAATATTAGTGTGATTTAAATACTCCAGATTTCATACTATATACTATAATTATATAATATTATAAACGCGAAAGTAACTCTGTCTGTCTGTTTCCTTTTCACGCTTAAGGTTAAACTAGTCGAAAATTCGTCCATACAAACGTAGTCTAAGGATTATGCCACTGTTTGACAATGTACGTTCAAAATAAAAAGTGATATCAATTTGTCTCATCATTAATTAGCCCTGTATGGAAGCAAAAAAGTAAAATAAGAAAATATTTGAAAGTTATGAGCGTCGTAAGTTCAATATTTCGACACTAATTTTATCGCATTTTTGGGCGCGAATAAATACCATAAGAAGACGGAAAATTGCAAAACGGCCTCCATACAAGGATAGATTAGTAGTTCAACAATGCAAATAATTTTATTTTGAACAGATAGATTTAGTCGTTTTTTCATGATATCTAGACTGCCAAAGGTCTGTTTATAAAATTTCGCGCGCTCGGTTTCGTCCTAAATCATTATCCATTTCGCTACAAATTTGCAAAAGTGTGTATTCGTACGCGAACTAGCTTCCTACTGCTCATCACAGCATCTATCTCTTCCGCACGTGTTGTCGGTTGATATAAAATGCATTTTAACCCCGCGCACAAAATAGTTCGTACCGTCGACTCGTGTACCCATAAACCGCTGTGCTGAATTAGATGAAATTTGGTATGGAGGTAATTTGTGACCCTGGGAAGGACATAGGATAGTTATCATCCCGGAAATCATACTTTAGGAGGTGGACAGGGAGTTAGAAGTTTATATGGTGAACTAATGATTTCTCAAGTAAGGCAGCCCTATAATATTATGGCACGATATAAAAAAAAATGGCTATTCAAAGTACTAACGCTACGCAGACGAAGTTGCGGTAAACTGCTAGTAGTTTAAAACAGCCAGAGGAAAGGCACGCAATTTTAAATTAGTCAGTCTCAACCAGGTATAATGCCAAGCCTGGAGCTAACTGGGGTCATTATTTATAAGCTTATCAAACGGCGACTAGTGGCAGTTTTAATTGATCCCAATACTGCCAAAATATACTAACCCACAATCTTCTAAATCAGTAAATTACGTCTAGCTAATCTAATATGCGAAATGGAGTCCGAAAAAAAAAACTTAGAATGGATTCACTATCCTATTCTATTGTTTTATAAAATGGCAGTAGATGTGATTGTAGGTTGACATGTGTCGGCATAGAATTTAGGCATTTGCCTGATGGTGCGACAAAATAAATCTGGTCAATAGGCAATATACATTTCAAGTGCAATTCGGTCCAATTCCAACGCATTGCGTACTTATGAATTTCACTTAATAAAACTCGATTATTTATCGGTGTGATTTAATCGTGGAGACGTCGCTTATGTTCTTGTTTGCTTGATAAAGAAATCTCTACGTGTTGTTCATATTAAAAGGTCCTTTCTTCCTCTTAATCCTAATCGGAGCATTTTCGGTCCGAGGTAGCGTTCCGAACTTCATCCGTCCGAATTTAGAACATTTTCAATTTCTAGAACTCGGACTCAAATTCGGACTCGAATCGGATGCGGTGCAAAACCGCGAAATTTTCGAGCGGTTTAGCACTGCATCCGATCCGAATCTGAGAAATGTCGGTCCGAGGTCACAATAGTAGGTACTACTTGTAACAGGTGTTACACACTAGATCCGAACATTTTCAATTTGGATAGAACTCGGACTCAAATCGGATGCGGTGCAAAACCGCAAATTTTCGAGCGGTTTCGCACTGCATCCGATCCGAATCTGAGAAATGTCGGTCCGAGGTCACAATAGTAGGTACTACTTGTAACAGGTGTTACACACTAGATCTGAACTTCGTCCGACCGAATTCAGAACGTTTTAAATGTGGATAGAATTAGGACTCGGATCGGATGCAGTGCAAAACCGCTCTTAACCATTTTAGAGCGGTTTCGCACTGCATCCGATCCGAATCTGAGAAATGTCGAACCGACGTAGCCATAGTACTACTTGTAGGAGACGCACTAGATCCGAACTTCATCCGTCCGAATTTAGAACATTTCCATCGGTCATCAAGTGCGAGACCGCTCTTTATACTTAACGGTTTACACAAGAATTTCAAACAATTCCCTCCAACCTTTTTCACGAACTTATTCAACCCATTATTCCCTTCCAGGAATACGAGAAACGCATCGTCCCCTGGCTATACACCTTTGGTGTATTCATAGTGTTCCGCCTGATCGCGTTCGTGTTCGCATCCATAGTCAACGACATGATCTTCGCGTACAACGTGTTCATGTGTCTGTTCTGGATCGTGTTCTGTGTCGTGGGCATGTACGGATGGGTATTGGTGTACAGTCTGTACTTGGAGTTAGCTGATCTGACTAAGCTGGAGGACTTGGCGCATTTGAGGGTGAGTTATTTTTCTTACATTTTTTTTAGGGTTCCCTACCCAAATGGTAAAAAACGAGACCCTATTACTAAGACTCCGCGGTCCGTCTGTCTGTCTGTCCATCTGTCACCAGGCTGTATTTCTGTTGCCGCTATAACAACAAATACTAAAATCAGAACAAAACAAATATTTAAGTGGGGGTACCATACATCAAACGTGCTTTTTTTGGCGTTTTTTGAGATAATGGTACGGAACCCTTCGTGCGCGAGTCCGATTAGCACTTGGCCGGTTTTTTTTTTTTGCTAAATCCGTTCAGTGGTTTTTGCGTGAAAGAGAAACTTTTACGTTTATAATAGTAGTAAGATAATCTAGACCAAGATAAACGCATGGAAATAGAAGTTGCAATTGCAGTTGTAAAAGACTATTTAGTTCAAGAGTTTTCCGGCGAACCATGACATCGGCAAATCTTGGTATCGGCCAGTCATTCATTCTATGTAGCGTTATTCGGCGAAACGTGCTTTCTGTAAATAATGGTATCGACTAATAGTTTTTCGTATTACCATTCAACGATGAATCATGCTTTCTGTAGAAAATTAGATTGTTTAAGGGTAATTCTGTTGACCGTACGGGACTCAACTGCGGGCGGGTAATGTTTTTCATGATATAACTTTATGTCTGTAATCTCCAAAGAATAAGGCGAAGGTTATGAGTTTACTAAATAAAACATAGAACACACATATTTCATCATTTAAACAGAATCACTGTCCACATAGCAAAAACAATAGTTAAGGTTACACTAGTCGACGACACGAACTATTTTGTGCGCAGGGTTAAAATGCTTGCTATCTCATCCGACAACTCATGCGAAAGAAATAGATGCTGTGATGAGCAGTAAGAAGCTAGTTCGCGTACGAATTAGCACTATGGCAAGTTTGTAGAGAAATGGATGATGATTTAGGACGAAAACAAGCGCGCGAAATTTTATTTCACAACCAAGAAGGAAACTTATCAAAGGTTTTGTTTAAATTTCGAACTGGCTTGCAAATAGAAAGCTGTTTATTGCAAAAAAAAAACCGGCCAAGTGCGAGTGGGACTCGCGCACGAAGGGTTCCGTACCATTATCACAAAAACGCCAAAAAAATGACGTTTGTTGTATGGGAGCCCCCCTTAAATATTAATTTAAACTGTATTTAGTATTTGTTGTTATAGCGGCATCAGAAATACTTCATCTGTGAAAATTTCAACTGTCTAGCTATCACCGTTCATGAGATACAGCCTGGTGACTGACGGACAGACACAGACAGACGGATCGCGGAGTCTTAGTAATAGGGTCCCGTTTTTACCCTTTGGGTACGGAACCCTGAAAACAACTGAACACTTTAACAAGGAGGAAAATTGTTGTTGTTTGTCATTGCTTTTGAAAAGTAATTGTGTTTGACAAAATGAGTTCTAGATACTAATTAGTTTTAATTGCCGCGCATTATTTGAGAAAAGTAACAAGCTGTGTACGTATGTACTAATAGTACTTTACTGCAGCGGCCAGCAAAAGAGGCATTGATGGGCGAACATGTAAATGTGGGCCGAGGCAAAGCCGAGGCACACATAATGGTTCTATGTTCGACTTCATGAGCACCGATTTCTCCGTCAAATGAGGACCGATTTTGAAAATTCTCTTTTGTTTGTTAGAGCATGTTCCCAACTTGGTCCCATTTTAATTTGGTAAAGATCTGATGAAGAAGTTCCGAGATATACAACAGAACTCTTCAATAATGACGGCAGATCTCTCGGGGTTGCTGCAATCGCATGTCTGTTTATTGATTATACCATTTCATAACATAACATCACGCCAGTACGCTCTAAAGGGGTACAGATGTGTACAGTTCACCGGTTATGTTTAAGTTGCATGATATTCGAGTAATCTATTTTGGCATTATAGGAAAACTAAAAACTGAAAAATAAAAAACTTTTTTACATAACAAACTTCCAAACTTCCAAATAAAAACACTATAAAATTAAAAGTAATTTTCTTTTTAGAAGTCTGTGTCCATAACGAAAAAAAAATATACCTACCAAAGACCGACTTCCAAAAAGATTTTTTTTGAAGTCAGTTGTATTTTTTTGTAAAAATGTTTTTTATTCTTCACTGTATATCCGTATAACATACTATATTTTAGATTTTTCTTGGAAATCACCTGAACAATGTATTTAATCATCTTTTCCCTCTCCAGATGGGTACAATGGCGTCCCTCAACGCGTCGCTGGCCGGCTCCCGGCCCACGACTCCTCACAGCACTGTGTCCACGATGCCCGCCTCACAGATATGATACGCGGCCCCGGCCCTCCCAGATGAGACTACGCCCCTCGCCGAACCTTCGCCCCCCGGCGAGGGGAGTCTCGAGACTCCTGTGTGAATGTTGGCAGTTATTATATGAAAATTTGGGGTAATTTGAAGAAGTTATCAATGTTTTTGGAACTGGCCGGTTAGGACATATTTATAGTATCTAAATTATATTAAAATGGAGTCACGATTCTGAGCAATGAGAGAGCGGATTTGGAAGAGATATTACATATTAACAGTGTGCAACAGACTATACGGAAGACCTGAAATAGTACATTTCGTGTCGAGCATAAAAAGTCGAGATTTTAACACGAGCGATTATTTTTCTACTATCTGATGAGCTTACTTAATTAAATGCAAATAAGTTCCAACAGCAATATATTAGAAACGTTCAGACTATATACACACAATCAACGCGCGCTTTTTCGAGAGGTAACAGGTTCAGTATCATTCTGCCAGTTACATAATGATATCAAAACTCCATACAAAAGTCATTTCGTAACTGTTATTATGTATTTTTTTTTTTTTTTTTATAATCTTGTGTCTAAATGTTCGTATTTCGAAACGAATTTCTTAGGCAATGTGTCTTAATAGACAAGGTAGTGGAAAAGGGATCATTATTACTCATCATTAAGTACAACAGAGCGGCCCAGTGGGCACAGCCGCGGCTTACGTAAGTTACAACTTACGTACGGGCCGTATGTAGGCCGTAGGTTCGAACCCAGGCAGGCGGTTTACTTTATGCACGGGGTCCCAGCGCTAACAAAGAAAATTTGGTTCAAATAAATGTCACTCGATGGCGCGATGCATTGTTTTGTTATTGAATTGTGTGTAAAATGTATATTTTCTAGAATCGATCATAAAAATTGTATGTTTTATTTTAATCAATTCTCCTAAGCATAAAATTATGGAATATTCACATTTCAAAGATTATTTGAACGGATCATTTAAATTATATTCCAATAGATGGCGCGTTTTAAATTTCTGAGGCATGCTACTCGATTTTTGAATTTGTATTGTGTAATAAAATATTATAAAACAAATCTTCACTGTATTTAAAGAAAAGATAGTCACGAACCGAGAAAAGCCTTTACTTGCAAGTCGCTGCTAACACCATCTATAGCCGTGGAACGGAACCGAACGCGATCGATGTTCTTATAAAAATAATCATCTTAATCGGACGAAAAACGCTAGTTACGTCGGCACGGTTTCTCTGTATGGGATGAGGCATCTGTATGCTAATATTATATCTTAGTTAACCATGTATTGTCATCCAAACTAAACGTGAATGCAAAATTTCATCTTAATCGGTGGAGGATAACTGCTTTAAAATTCAGTTGCAAGATTTGACCCGAACGCACTTACATACATACATTGCAAATTGATTAAAAGCTTGTAAAATGGCCCCTTTTCAGGTTTTGCGTTTATTCTGTTACACGTTGTTGATATTTATAATATAAAGGCGACGATAGACAGGCGTTGACGCGATATTCTAAAATGCATTACGTCGAATAGAAATTGTTCTTTGCTGTCGCATTGTAGGTTCTACTAGTGGTATTATCAACACGGTAATGATATCTAACAGTATTCTATCTTCATACAAACGTTCGGATCGATCTCGAGTTCAGCCAACACTCGATACACTACGTTCGCAAACAGTCACGAACAGTGTGATGGTTTTGTAAGCAGTAAGCGTGCGATTTGTGAATATTTGATTGAAATAAGTACAAGTACTTACTTACTTAATATGGCAGAGAGCAATTATAGACTATACTAGCGGACGCCTCGCGGTTTCACCCGTGTAGTTCCCGTTCCTGTGGGAATACAGGGATAAAAAGTAGCCTATGTCAACCGGGGATAGTGTAGCTTCACAACGGTGAAAGAATTTTTGAAATAGGTCAAGTAGTTTTTAGGGTTCCGTACCCAAAGGGTGAAAACGGGACCCTATTACTAACACTCCGCGGTCCGTCTGTCTGTCTGTCACCAGGCTGTATCACATGAACCGTGATAGCTAGACAGTTGAAATTTTCACAGATGATGTATACCTGTTGCCGCTATAACAACGAATACTGAAAACAGAATAAAATAAATATTTAAGTGGGGCACCCATACAACAAACGTAATTTTTTTGCCGTTTTTTGCGAGTCCGACTCGCACTTGGCCGGTTTTTTAAGTTTATTTGTTACATACAAAATACAAATCTTTCCTCTTAAAAATATTAGTATAGATTGTGCTGTTACTGTTTTTGGTTGTTTGAATTCTTCTATAACGCACCCAGAGATAATATTTTTAAATTACCTGGAACCTCCAAAAGGAAAGACTATGAAAAAAATTATATACCTTACCTACCATGTACGTAATTTGTTTTTTATTTTTAATAGGTAGGTATTTCACTTTTTCCACGAGTAGAATACCTGGCTTGATGAATAAATAAGTAGATAGGGTGATAAGGTGACACACGATTGACCTGCCTACACTCGCGTAAAAAAAACTAGTCGGTAGTTCCCTAGGCTGGGCTATCTACTAACTTATGTACTTAGCTACTTACATATATTATTGAATTAGACGAAATATCATTATGAAATGATTACCTATGAGAGTAATAAATGATAGCACCTACCTTGTAAGATTTGAACTAACTTCAAAACTGTAAGTAACTCAAGTAGGTAGAGGCGGGAAACCCTAACGCGTGTATACGTGACGCGCGCTTGTAGGTAATTATTTCAATGACAGAGCCGAGTCCCAATACTGTTAGATATCATTACCGTGCTAGATAACTTTCAAAAGCCAGGTGCTTGATTGATTCAAAGACAAAATTCTAGGGAGTGTTTGCCTGTTTGGGTGTAGTCAATTTTGTACTTTCATATTTTCTGTAATATCAAACAATATTTGGTAAAGAAGCTAGCTCAGGCCGGGTTTCTCAACGCTGCATTATCGCAAAATTTGGCTGGCTGATTGGCTGTTGAAAATTCATTCAGCCTATCACAGCAGATAACCGGTGATTATTCGTCGATTAAGTTAACAGCCCGATAATCAACTTTTGAGAAACCGGGTGTAAGACATGTTTCACTATTTAATTTGTTTAAAATTATTTCACTGGGAGGTTGTCCGAGGGGAATTGAAATGGTCCAAAAAATTGGCAACAAATATAGTTTTTTAATTCTTCATTTAGGGACAGTCCTTGTAACGAAAAATTCCTTTTTTTTCTGAACAAGTTAATTTTATATCATATAATTTTAAAATTAGTGTATTTAATCCGACTAAATGATTTTTCTGCCTCTCTTGTGTCTTTTGGATGTTCAACTCTCGGCCCTGAACCGAGTGTTGAAAATCCTACAGTGCAATAATATTTAAACTGGAACATCGATAAAATGGATACAAAACTAATTTTTCGTTGCAAAGACTGCATTATAAATTAATTTTATAAGTTTCAAAATATAAAGCCCTTATTTGTTATAGAATTTCCGTCCTTAAATGTTTTACTGATTACTTTAATAATTTTTAAGCGAAATATTTTCTTGTTAAGAATCTCATATTGATGTATATTATTTTTATATGATGTTATTTTTTAACATAATTAATAATATGTGTATTATGCGAATTGTAAAGATCAATTTATTATTTTAAGTAAAAGGGTGTTTGTGCACTTACTTGTATTCTTTTACTGCATATGAATGTTTGCACGGCACTTACAATGCCAAAAAGCGCCGACTAATCTCCGATACGGCTAGACCGATTTCGATGGGACTTTCACTGACAGATAGCTGATCTTGTAATAGCGGGCATCATCTAGTTTATCCATAGAAATAATCAAGAATACGAATCGAATAATTCGAGTAAGTAAACAAAAGCCGTAAGAATGAATTTTGAACTTTTTAGATTTTTGTGTCCACTTTTTTTTTGTAATATACCGAATGTAACTTAAAATGTAGCTATTTCATAATGAGACACACTGCCTGTTTTTTTCATTAATATCCAAAATATTACCAGGCAATAGATGTCTAAAGACAAGATTTTTTTTTCTTTGCCTGGAAATAAATTGGATGACGATAAAAAAAAAAGAATGTCCGATTTAAATATTTTTAAGTCTAAATAAATATTGCAAATGTTTTAGTTTTGCAAAGAAAGTGAATTACGGTACATTTAAAACATGTTGCTGAATGACGTGTTTTGTAACCGACTTCAAAAAAGGAGGAGGTCTTGAATTTGTCTACATGTTTTTATGACTATGCATTATATACCTAACGAATGTGTGCCCACCTAATTTAGACGTGAAACAATAATTAAAGCCAAACTTAAGGTAAAATTAGGCTTAATTTGGCACTGACTTAATAAAATATTGCTGTATTTTTTGTAGTACATAAAAAAAAGGGTGGAAAAATATCCGCTGATAATGATGATAATTTATTGGATACAACATTTTGACAACTCAACTCCAATTTTTGAATTAAGAATTTAAATTTGTTTTTTTACAGACAAAAATATTCACAGTTGTATAAAATAATTAACTGACGAAAAATATTAAATAATTTGAAGTTGAAATCAGAATCAGTGTAGTCTGAAAATCTGTAAAACTTTGTCAATAGTTGGCCCACACAAAACCGCGATGCGATGCGATACGACGCGATATCTATCATATAATACGTGCGAGCTCGCAGATATTTGCGATGCGTTGCGAATTCGCAGTTATGTGTGGGAGCCCTAAAGTGGGGTTGACTTAAGAAATGAAAAAAAAAGTAGTCACTGCGGATATTTGTGCCTCTGAAGTTGGCTGCAAGACCCTGCGCAGATTCTATTTTTATGTCAATGTTGAAGTAGAAGATATCATTGTATAACTGCCTCTTTCACTCGCTTACGTTTGTCGCATCGTCCTATCTCGCTTACTCTATGCAGTATACTCGATGACAAACAGTTTCTTGCGCAATGGTTCGCAGAGCCAACTTCAGAGACACAAAGAACCGCTGTGACTACCGTACGCCGTTCATCTCTTTCTCGCCCTATATGCTAGTAAAACAGACAGCAATACTTTAAGTTTATTAGCTAAAGAATCGGCCTAAAAGTATTTTGCAAACACTTTTTGATAATAATTAACTGATTTTAATGAAGGCAGCCTGTTGTTTGAATTTTAGAACGTTCTAAGAAATTTTTACGAAAAAAAATATTGTATAACGCACTTTTTGAAGCGAATTTTTCACGTAATTTAATAAATTGTCATGTTTACAGATTAATGTATAGAAATGACTGTTGTTATGCCATAAAAAAGAAGTATTACAATCACTGTTTGTGCCTTTTTTAATAGTGCCTTGAATATAATGCACAAAGTTCATAATTTGTGGTATACTCAGACTATTTGATACGACTGAGTGGCGGCTTTTAACCATTTTTGACCAATAATGGATATGAAATTAATCTCTGGCTCGGAAAAGTGCTACGATCATCATCTGCCTAGCCCAGGGGTCACCAATTATTTTCATTTGGGTTCCGTATTTTAAAATATTATGACCGTCGCGTTCTGTAAGTTTTAAACTGTTGTATGCCGTAATTACCGAATCGAAAAAAAGATATCGTCTCGCGTGGATCCACATTTCGTAAATTACGTAGGTACTCAATTAACACAAATTATTTGTACTGTTTACTCAAGGTCCACAAAAAATAGGTCGGCGGTCCGAATCGGGATCGCGGTCCGCCATTTGATAGGGGTTATCAAACGGCGGACCGCGAATGGCCTTGCATTTTTCCAGCCGTAAGTCTAACCGGATGTACCTGATAACCATCAGGATGGCAACTTATCTGCGATGCTTCTTGTATTGCAGATATCTATAAGCGGTATCTAGCACTTACTGACTTCATGTATGCCACCTGTATTGACCGTCCAGAAACAGTACATTTCGTGTCGAGCATAAAAAGTCGAGATTTTAACACGAGCGATGTAGTCAATTTCGTGAGCCGAAGGCGAACGTCGAAAGCTACATGCTAGTGTTAAAATAAAGCCTTTTTATGCGAGACACGGATGATTCTTTTTCCACTACCTGATGAGCTTACTTAATTAAATGCAAATAAGTTCAAACAACAATTTATTAACGTTTAGACTAAAAACCACAGACTATATACACACAATCAACGCGCGCTATCTCGAGAGGTAACAGGTTCAGTATCATTCTGCCAGTTACATTATTATGTAATTTTGTTTCTTTTTATTTTATAATCTTGAATGTGTCTAAATGTTCATATTTCGAAACGAATTTCTTAGGCAATTTGTTTCAGGTAGTGGAAAAAAACATATCATCACACCTGTGGTCCCGAAGGGTTGGGCAGTAGTTAATTGGAAAAGATCTTTGTAATTTCGTACTTATATGCACTCAGTCGTCACCAAACTGACTACGCTTTGTAATGTACTGACTAATGTAGATTTTAGTATAGTTGACTAAGCTCCGTCCAATGCGCATTTTTTACTTTATTATTGTACCTACATGTTGTGTGGAATAAACTTGAATTAAGAATATTATGATTTTTATTTTCCACCTCTAAGATATCCCTGTTATAACCGGTCTACCTTGATCCATCCCAAACACGGAGCCAGTGTGGCGGTCACGGGATATTCACCACAGACATAAATCTAACAAGATAACGCAAGTCCCTGGCAGGTGCAGATGTTTGTGCATCACATCACATCATCAGCCTATTAATGTTCCCACTGCTGGGACACAGGCCTCCTCTCTGTGAGAGGGAATGGGCCGTTCCACCACGCGGGCCCAGTGCGGGTTGGTGGATGTCACAAGTGTTCGAATTATTGGTTCTAGGACATGCCGGTTTCCTCACGATGTTTTCCTTCACCGTTTTGAGAGCAGTGGTGATGAAATAATTTACACAAAGTAAAGCATACTGTACTGTAAGTGTACTGCGTAGTTTGTGCATACTGGGCAGGAAAGGAGATGGTGCAAATCACAGACATAAATCTAACGATTCAAAAAGATGAGAATAAGATGACGCGATTGTATGTACTTCGCGTGCCAAAAAACGGAGTAAAGTTACGATCAATGATCGTAATTTCAGCTTTTCATTTAGCATTATCGGCACCGAAAATCCCGTGTGACTGACTCTGGCTTGGCCACCATCAGGGAATTTTGATAACAGAAATATTTAGTCGCTAATTAGTCGCCAAATATCAGATTTAGTCGGTCACTGGTTCAAAAGTTAGAAGGGTTGTTAGTTGGCAGACCTGGAGAGACTCCCCAGCTTAGCCACATTTATATTTCAAAAACTAGGGCACCTAACGAAGATCTGTTTTCGCCCAGATTTAGTCGAAATTAGTCGCCAAGTCACAGATTTAGTCGGGCCTTAGTTTAGAAGATAAAATGAGTTCAACTTTTAAGGTATAGTCCAAGAGCTGGATCGAAAAGTGTACGAAAAATAGCGAAGAAAAAAATATTTCTATTAATATGTGTAATATACTTCTTGTTTTATCAGCCTAAAGTTCTTAGAAATGTCAGAGCGATATAAATTCTCAATTAAATATATATTTTTATGTTTATATTACTAGGTTAGAGTAGCTTAATCTTCTTTGAAAAAATTAAACCTTGCTCTTGGTCTATTTGGTGTCAAGATGTCGCATACAACTGTTCTACCAAATTATATTCGACTAATTAGCGACTAAATATTTGTGTTATCAACATTAAAATCCCTGATGGTGGCCAAGCCAGAGTCAGCCACACGAAAATCTCCCGAAATCTAGAAAAATACCTAATTATGCCATATTGAGCTTGTAGCCACCATCATCAATCCACGTTTTTGACACTCTTTATTAGAAACATTGAAACAAGTAGCCCTTAAAAGGACTTTTGATCACAGTACGTTTTGACACTCTGTTACCAGAAACATTGAAGCAAGCAGTCCTTAAAAGAACTATTTACGTTTTGACTATTCCCAGTTCTGAAAAGAACTCATCTGAGATCCCGAAGGAACTCATTTGTAAAGAAACAGGACACGAGCAGCCATCGCGCCGGACACGTCTGTCTTGCGCAACGGCCGCCCGAAGAAAAAGGCCGAATCTACGCGCCACCTATATTTATAACTTCAGCGCGCAGAACGCCTCGTAGAATGCGCGCCAAAACGACCACGTGCGTCGATTGTGGCGACACTAACGGAACAAACACCAAACTATGCTACAACCCGATTGGTCCCAAATAATCAAGCAACCCTATTGGTTTAGATTTTACTTTTATATTTGTAAACTTGTTTCTGTATTTCCATTGGTTAGAGTATAAGTGTAAAATAGTATTTAAGTGTGTGCAACTAAAAATAAACCCTTTTTATTTACCACAACTTGGAGTCATTATTATTTCCATCAACCTGCGACTCATCGCCAAAGTGCCGTCGCTAAAGTGGTGACCCCGGACAGAACACCCCCGGACAGAACACACCTGGACCAGAACACACGGAAAATGATGGAGAATTATATTCAACTGCCGAAGAATCTCAACTCCCGAACCGAACACATCTGAAGAATAATTTGCCGAAGAACCTCGACTGACCCATTTCAAGATGCCGAATACCTGCTCAACAGAAGTCGCAGCCGTGCAGTCAACCGCTGTACCTACATCATCAGCACCGCTAGCAAAAACGCAATATATCATAAGTGAGTTAAGAAAGCTATCGCTAGAAGTGGCTGAGCTCAAAGCAAGACCGCAATATACGGACAATTATCGCCGCAGCCGCTACCCTTCTCGACACCGCTACCGTTCAAGATCACGCAATCGAACAGAATGGCCATCACCATTCTGTTATTATCACAGACGATTCAAAGAGCAAGCTAGACGCTGCACGTCGCCTTGCTCCTTCATAAAACAAAATGCGGAAAACTAAACAGGACGTTGGCAGAGGCGGACACCGGCGTTCAACATAATTCTCACCGCCTATACATCACCGATAAAAACTCGAAACTATCATTCTTAGTCGACACTGGAGCCAACATATCCGTGCTACCAAGAAGAAAGGGTCAAGTAACAACGCCGTTACCATTTCAATTATACGCAGCTAACAACACAACAATAGCTACGTATGGCGAGAAAACGTTATCTCTCGATTTCAACCTACGACGCCGCTACAAATGGAAATTTATTGTAGCTGACGTTTCGAAGCCAATACTCGGAGCAGACTTCCTCAAGCATCATCAACTCATCGTCGACCTGAAAAACCGAAAACTCATCGACGATGTCACAAGCTTAAAGGTAAATGCCCCAGTACGAGTATCAAACACGCCTACCGTACGCAGCATTGACATGTCGCAAACGTACCACGACATCCTAGCTCAATATCCCAACACAACAAGATTAACATCGATGAAATTAAACTCCGACATCAAAGTTCAACATTTTATCGAAACAAGTGGTCAACCGTTGCATTGCCGCGCTCGACCCATCCCACCGCATCGTTTCGAAACAGTCAAGCGAGAATTCGAAAACATGATAGAACAAGGACTATGCCGACCCAGTAAAAGCCCATGGTCGTCACCTCTACATATCGTACCCAAGAAGAATGGCGATATTAGAGTTTGTGGTGATTATCGCCGACTCAACTCCATTACGATACCAGATCGTTACCCTGTTCCACGCATCAAAGATTTCACGCATCATCTATCCGGAAAAACTATTTTCTCTACAATAGACCTCAATCGTGCCTACCAACAACTGAACGTAAGACAAGAAGATATTGAGAAGACAGCAATCATCACACCAATGGGATTATTCGAATTTCCTCGTATGTGCCCTGGTTTGAAAAACGCGGGACAAACGTTTCAACGATATATCCATGAAGTGCTACGAGGATTAGATTTCGTTTTCCCATTCATCGACGATTTGTTACTAGCATCTGAAAACGAAGCTCAACACCGAGAACACCTTCACATCGTGCTAAAGAGGTTAGAAGATAACGGTATCACTATTAACCCCGTTAAATGCAACCTAGGCAAACCAGAAGTCCAATTCCTAGGATACACCGTATCAACAGAAGGCATCAAACCTCCGGACCATAAAATCGAAGTTATCACTAACTATCCCAAGCCGACCACCATCGAAGAGTTAAGAAGATTTCTCGGTATGATCAATTTCTATCGCGATCACATACCTAACGCCGCATCTCTACAAGCACCATTGAACGCATACCTACACAATGTCAAGAAGCGAGACAAAACTCAGATCACGTGGACCGACGAAGCAACCCAAGCGTTCGAGCAATGTAAAGCTAGCATCATCAACGCAGCTTTACTGGCTCACCCATCGCATCATGCAACACTAGCTTTATTTTGTGACGCATCTGATAATTCAGCTGGAGCCGTATTGCAACAATACATCAACGAAACATGGCAACCGCTTGGATACTATTCCAAGAAATTCACCGATGCACAAAAGAAATACTCTACTTTCGATCGTGAGTTACTAGCAATCTACATGGCAGTCAAACATTTCCGAAAAATATTTGAAGGACGCCATCTTATCGTATTCACCGACCACAAGCCGCTTACATTTGTAATGTCGAAAACGCATACAAACTCAGAAACACAGAGGCGAACGAGACAACTTTTGTTTATCAGCGAATTCACCACGGACATAAGGCACGTGAGCGGTAAACAAAACGTCGTTGCCGACACACTCAGCCGCATAGAAACCATTTCATGCCCATCTGCTGTAGACTACAAAGACATAGCCAGCGCACAACAAAAGGACAGCACCATAGAACAATTGTTATTACAAAAAAACATAACTCTAAAGAAAGTAATTATACCCAATACCGACGTCGAGTTATATTGCGAAACATCAACCCCATTTTTACGACCTTATATACCCAAGCAGTATCGACCAGATGTTTTTAAAAGCTTACACAATATAAGTCACCCAGGCACACGCACGACGCGTAAACTTACGACCCAAAAATATTTTTGGCCATCAATGAACGCAGACATCAACCTTTGGACTCGATCCTGCATACATTGTCAGAAGAGCAAGACACAGCGACACACATTCTCGAACATAGCATCTTTCCCACCAAGTGAACGTTTTCAACACCTACACGTTGACATCGTTGGACCACTCCCTACAACAGCTCAAGGTCACCGATACTTAGTAACAATGATCGACCGATTTACTAAGTGGCCTGAAGCCATCCCTACCGATGAAATATCAGCTGTTCGAATAGCCGATATCGTCTACCAACACTGGATAGCAAGATTTGGTTGTCCTACAACACTAACGAGCGACCAAGGACGCCAATTCGAGAGTCAACTATTCCAAAACTTGATGAAGCAAATGGGAATCAAGAAAACTCGAACAACAGCGTATCACCCTCAAAGCAACGGTATCGTCGAACGGTGGCATCGCTCTCTTAAAACTGCGTTACGCGCGAAAACCATCGACTCAAGCACATGGATCGATGAATTGCCTACCGTATTACTTGGACTACGAGCCGCTCTACGTACAGATTCAGGCGTGAGCGCCGCCGAGCTTACATATGGCTACAATCTTCGTTTACCCGGCGATTTTTTCAATACAAGTACCTGCACACCTGCGATGGATTATACCTACGTTGAGAAACTGCGTGGTATTATTCAAGCAAACAAACCGCAAGCCGTAACCGAGCATCACAGCAATAACAGACACATGTTCGTTCATCAAGAATTGCCCACGTGCAGCCACGTTTTTGTCAGAACTGATGCAGTAAAAAAACCACTTCAAACTCCATATGAAGGCCCCTATCGAGTTATAAGCCGAACGGATAAAGTGTATTTCATCCAGTTACCAGATCGGCAAGTCAACATTTCCATCGATCGATTGAAGCCTGCATATGTCATCACAGAGGATACCGATACCTTACCGCCAACCAAGATTACCACACCAATACCAGTTACCTTTACCAAG
The DNA here is from genome assembly GCA_948252205.1 of Orthosia incerta. NCBI lineage: Eukaryota > Metazoa > Arthropoda > Insecta > Lepidoptera > Noctuidae > Orthosia > Orthosia incerta. Next base: position 13,760,003 of record OX411766.1, on the reverse strand, counting down.
CAAAAAAATACCGACCCAACCGTCACCAAGCAAGGAACTCAAGTACCTGCCGCCAACATGCCGCTACAGCCCGCCGTGAACAAAACAACACGTACAGGCCGCACAGTCAAGCTGCCGGTACGCTTCGCTTGAAGGGGAGTACTGTAGCCACCATCATCAATCCACGTTTTTGACACTCTTTATTAGAAACATTGAAACAAGTAGCCCTTAAAAGGACTTTTGATCACAGTACGTTTTGACACTCTGTTACCAGAAACATTGAAGCAAGCAGTCCTTAAAAGAACTATTTACGTTTTGACTATTCCCAGTTCTGAAAAGAACTCATCTGAGATCCCGAAGGAACTCATTTGTAAAGAAACAGGACACGAGCAGCCATCGCGCCGGACACGTCTGTCTTGCGCAACGGCCGCCCGAAGAAAAAGGCCGAATCTACGCGCCACTAGAGATGTGCAACTCGAGTTACTAACTCGAGTTAACTCGAGTTGTGCCTGACTCGAGTTGACTCGAGTTATCTTCCGAACTCGAGTTACTATCAAAAAACCTAAAATAAAAAAAAACATGAGAAAAAGTTTTTTTTTTTAAATAAATAAAGCTACAAATGTAAAAGTCAGTATTAGCTGCAACCAAAATGATTTGTTGTAATTGTGATAATTTGTGAAAGCTGCTGTATAGCAGCCATATAATATGTATAGTGTAAAATAAGTCAGACTAAAATCAAAAATACAAATATGTGATTTATACTAAAAATAACCTCTATTATTTTAATCCTACCTACTTAATCTTATTTTATTTTCTTAGCCTGTATTATCCCACTCCTGGGCAAAGGCTTCCCCCATTCCTTTCATTTCCTTCGATGTTTTGCCTCATCTCGCCAATTCTCAAGGAAGTCATCCAATTATCTATCAAATATGTAAAAAACTGATTTGTAACTAATAAATAATTAATTCTAACTTAACTTCCTTCGTTCTGCTAACTCGAGTTGCGTAACTCGAGTTCAACTCGAGTTATATGAATTTCAACTCGAGTTAACTCGAGTCGTACCTATCCCGAGTTGGCCCATCACTACGCGCCACCTATATTTATAACTTCAGCGCGCAGAACGCCTCGTAGAATGCGCGCCAAAACGACCACGTGCGTCGATTGTGGCGACACTAACGGAACAAACACCAAACTATGCTACAACCCGATTGGTCCCAAATAATCAAGCAACCCTATTGGTTTAGATTTTACTTTTATATTTGTAAACTTGTTTCTGTATTTTAGTGTTGGGTAGGACACGACATGAAAAAGAGTTTGTAAGAGTAGCCTCTTTTTTGTACTGAGCCAGTACAATGTCCTACTTCAAATGAGGCGAGGCGTACTGAAGCTCGGCCTTAAGTTTGAAGCTATGATGACTTCACGAGTACAAATATGAAAATTGATGTTATTGCAGTACAATATGGATGTTTCCTGGGTAGAAAAATTATAATACTATTTAGTCCGTCAGTGAGATTAACAAATAAAAATAACATTAGGCCCGTATTTTTTGCTTTATCAAATAAATTAAACAATTACAAAGATAAAGCGCAGCAAAATTCAGGAGTGGGGGCTTGTGACGTCACTTTGTCAGTATAAAGTGTAGCACACCGTGACATCACGATATTTCAACGCACTGTTATCGTCGTATTTTGTAGTTTACCTGGTAAAATAAAAATACGTGTTCCATATTTTTAGGTAATCTAACTGACGGACTTAATAGTCTAAATTCTGATTGATGACATATTAAACAGGCAAAGTAATATGAAACGATTAGGATATTCAAAACAGTCGCTTCAATGCGCGCCTCACAATATTCATGAATGTCAACATAATTCTCTCTCGCTCGAGATTCGAGACGCGGTCACGTAATGTTCATTGCAGAATGACGTACAATTGTAATTTGTAGCATGCGGCTCGCTTCCTCTCTGTCCTCGTCCTATAGTTTTACGGAGACGGAGAGTGAGTAACGCGACTGCCGCGACATAAAATTTGAAGTAGTACAATAAAAAATTTTGAGCCGCTCTTACATTTTGACGTCATGTACGGGACAAATGTACCGCCTCTTGTAAGTCCTACCCAACACTACTATTTCCATTGGTTAGAGTATAAGTGTAAAATAGTATTTAAGTGTGTGCAACTAAAAATAAACCCTTTTTATTTACCACAACTTGGAGTCATTATTATTTCCATCAACCTGCGACTCATCGCCAAAGTGCCGTCGCTAAAAGCTATAGACTGTATAGAAAAGTTGGCCGAGGCATTGGAAATGTTTTCTTCCATTGGTAAGTAATTCTAATGTATTTAATTGTACCTGTTGTCGTCACCTTTAGGATTCAAAATAAAACCAAAAGAATAATGAAATATAATATGATTTTATTACAACATTTTACATAAATTCACATTCAGAAATATAGTTTTTTTTACAATAAGGACACGATTTATCGCCTATAAATATCTTTTCAAAACCATGTGATCGATTTAAGAAAAATTCAGCATAACACAGGACCCGTTTTAAGAAAGAAATACGTTCCATGTGTTCATCAATCGGGCAGAAATCTAGACTCCGGTCTGCTTCTGGTAAATTCCAGATCGAAAAACCTAATAAATCTACGCGATCCGACAGCCTTATTGCGTATTGAATTCGGCAAGGCGAAGAGTATGAAAAATCGACCAATCAAATCCAGTATATATATAGATGCGAGATGAAAAACGCTATATATGTGGATTTCCGTCCATGTGATTGGTCAATTTTTAGGGTTTACCCTAGGGGTAAAAACGGAACCCTATTACTAAGACTCCACTGTCCGTCTGTCACCAGACTGTATCTCATGAACCGTGATAGCTAGGCAGTTGAAATGTTCACAGGTGATGTATTTCTGTTGGCGCTAAAACGTGGAGCTCCATACAACAAACGTGACATTTTTGCCGTTTTTTGCGATAGTGGTACGGAACCCTTCTTGCGCGAGTCCGACTCGCACTTGGCCGGTTTTTATTCATACACTTTGCCATGCCGAATTCATTACCTACGCAAAAAGGCTGCGGCAATCGAACCTACGAACTCATGCACTGGACCAACGAGGAAGTTTTGTAAGTTTTGAAAAGATCTGTAATTCCAATGGTAAGTACAACATCGATCACATGATTACTTAATAGCAAGAGGCGTCTATAAAAGAGATACATTATAACATACATACCGATAACATTTTGAACTGCACAGTATATTTGGTATTACATTCGCCTCCTTGAATGATCTGTATACATAGTTTTAGAAATAATAAATATCTAGCAGAGAAACAACATAATATCACGCTGTAATCAATTCGGCAATTTCAGCACGTCTCCTTCCACTCCTAGCTAAGCTTTGGTCTCTTGATCGGAACTCACACACAACACTGCGGCACAGATAATATAATACTAGCATACAGATGCCTCAACGGAATGCCTCAGAAATTTAAAACCGCGCCATCTATTGGAATGCATTAGAAATGATCCGTTCAAATAAACTTTGAAATGTGAATTAAGATCCCAATATTCCATAATGAGTTTAATTCAACAATATAATACAATTTTTATGATCAATTCTAGATAATGTTAATTTTACACAAAATTCACAAAAAGTGATGCATATCGCGCCATCTAGTTAAATTTATTTGAACTAAATTTTCTTTCTTAGCATACATAATCCTCCATACCGCTGACGCATATTGCGTCGAAGCTAAAGACCATTCTAGACCGTTTTTCTATCCTGCCGCACAATTCAGTGTTTCGATCAAGAGACTAAGGCTTAGCACGCACTGCGATTTTTATTCGCGCGAATTTTGCCGCCCATTCTGCGACCTATGGAATTGTGTAAAGCTGCACGCATTGCGGTAAAAAAATCGCGCGGAAATAATACCGCAAGAAATCCGTGTTTTGCCATAGAATCAACCACACCGCGGCGCGGATTAAATTCGCGCGAATATTTTGAACTCTATGAACTGGTAGAAGGAGACAAAAATCGCGGTGGAGTTTTATCCGCAGCGCGTGTTAGTTAAATTCAGTACGCGGACAAAAATTTAATTCGCGCGAATAAAAATCGCAGTGCGTGCTAAGCCTAAAACTTTAGCCATATCCCTACCTACTTTCTAGACATAATTATGATTATTCCCCAATCGTTAATACGACACATCGAGTCTCAGGCCCAGTTTTTTATACGTAGTTAACTCAACCAATAGTAAAAACTAACCAATGGTTTAATATTTCGGTAAAACGTGTTTATTTATCAATCTCGACTCTAACAAAATGTTCAAATAATTAACTTACCAACTTATGTGATTGATGAAAATTCAGATCTTATCGAAGTTTCAAACCATTTGTTAGACAAAAAACTGAGGCTTAGAAAGAGCCTGCCACACTGTTGAGTAACAGAGACCATGCTTTAGCCGCTAAAGCTTTTTAGGATACGTTTTCACTTGCAAGCAACTCGCATACAGTTTTAGTTTCATTGCGAGACAAGATCGATCGATTGATCTCATTTTACCTCTGTAGCCCACAATGTAATACAACTTGTTGCAGCTGGAAGTATGACCTTAGGGCCAGCTCATAGCAAACGTGACGCTGCGTGCATTTTTTTTAATAGTGATACAATTTAGAACTTAATGAAGTCGATATATAAATTAGAATTTCCGCGAGTTATTTTTGAATTATCTCAAGTCTTTATATAATTAAAACTAGCGGACACCTCGCGGTTTCAACCGCGTAGTTCCCGTAGGCTTATTACGTATCTTTTGCAAGAGCAAAACGATAGCGATCAAACGCTTTGTACCATAAAAGTCGGAATTACCTGCAGTGTAGGTATGGTAGGTCATATACAATCATTTGCTAAACGCTCGCTTGTCAATTGCACTTATTTAAAAAAAAACCGCCAACAACTCTAAAACTTTTGTATTGAAGAGCAATTATTGCGCAAAAATCACCATCGTTTTGCTCTTGCAAAAGATAAGTAATAAGCCTGCCGTTCCCGTGGGAATGCAGGGATAAAAATTATCCTATGTCACCCGGGGATAGTGTAGCTTCCCAACGGTGAAAGAATTTTTGAAATCGGTCCAGTAGTTTTTAAGTTTATTCGTTACATACAAAAATACAAATCTTTTCTCTATATAATATTAATAAAGATTAAAAAGTGCGCGCAGCTCCGCGTCACGGTATGAACTGACCATTGAACTCGATATGCTGTATTACGGCTACCAACTTAAACCTTAGTTGACTATTAAGGTACATCCCACTTATAAATATATAAATGCTAAATATTTGGAATTGGCGACAAAGTTAATATAATTCTACATAGCAAAATGTATGAAAAATCTTAAATATTAGTTTTAACAAAAGTTTGAAATTAAAACCCCCTGTATTTTCATATATTTTTAATTCTATTTTTAATAAAAAAAAGCTTTTTTAGCGCCTGTATCAATGATTCTAGACTACTTTTAAGTAAACTAGATGATAAATATGTAACAGAAATACAAAATTCACCCTTCTTCAAATTATTTGTATTTATAATGACTTAAAAAAAAAAACAACGACCCTTCCTTCATTGTATTAAATACTCCTTAGACACAGTATTTACTTATAATTCTGAAAATATGTACAAAAATAAAAATAAAATTGAACCTTAAAAATACTGGTTTATATGGGGTCACGGGGTTACCCCAACAAAAATCATTAAATTAATGATATAATTTATATTTTTACACAGTTATGTAACATGTACATTTTATAACAAGATTATACTATTTCAATGTACATAATTATTATATCACTGGGGTGCAATATTGCCCCATTCCTGTAGTACGCTTGAACAACGTTACTTCGAAAATCCTACAACATTATTACAAAAGCTACTTTGTGTGAGGTACGAAATATCCCTAAATTATGCCAAAATATACCAACCCACTTCGAATAAGTCGTGGCGAATTTTTCAATCATGAAGCAATATATATAAGTGTGCTTAGATGGGCGGGAGGTGACTCGGCTTGACAGAGTGCGAAATGAACACATACGAGGCAGCTTCAAAGTCGTACCTCAATCAATCTACCTAGCCTTTTTTCAAACTATATTGGGGTCGGACTAGTGTTTTTACATGGAGCGCATGCCTATCTGACCTCCACAACCCAGTAACTGGGTAACACGGTACCCCTTGGCAAGACTGGTGTCAGATCTCAAGCTTCTGACTACCCGTAACGACTGTCAAAGATCTTCAAATGACAGCCGGGACCAACGGCTTAACGTGCTTTCCGAGGCACGGAGGAAACTCGGTATGTTGAAATGGTCACCCATCCACAGACTGACCTCGCCAAGCGTTGCTTAACCTTGATGATCGATTAGTGCGGCTGTTATTATTTAGCCACGAGCTCCTCAAAGACTTACTTATCACCGATAAAATCCCCGAAAACCGCCTTAGTTGATATGGGCACGTCAAGAGACGTAATGAAGACCATGTGGTACAAATATCTCTGCACCTACCAGATAAAAATCAGGTAGAGGCCACCCGCCATTAATTTGGTTGGACGACCAGGAAGGAAACCTCATGTAAACCCAATTTTCGGAAAAGACAGAGCAACTTTGAGCAAGAAAGTGAGGAGACCCGACCCCTAATAATGGGAGCAGTGAAGGGAGAAGACGGAAGGAATGTATCAGGAATTTATTTCAAAAGCCTTGAATTTGTTACGCAACTGGGCTGCTGATCTCATAATTGTACACAACTTGGGATAAAAAAATTATCTGAAGTTTTATTTACATAGATAAGAGTGTATACAGTGTATCAAATACTTAATTAACTAAATTAACTCAATTACCTAGGAAATTTTTTGAAAGTGCTCGGCTATAATGATTTTAAATTATGATTAATAGGGTAGTTTACTGAAAATTAGTTTTTTGTCCATCAGGTAGATAAACAAAAAATATTGAACACGTATTTTTTCTTTGACACGTAAACATAAAGTGACTACGATATAATGCGTTGAAATATCGTGAAACGTCACGCCGCTACTACACTTTATACTGCCTTAGTGACGTCACAAGCCCCCACTCCTGAACTTTGATGCGCTTTAACTTTGTAATTGTTTTATTGATTTGGTAAAGCAAAAAATACGTATGCAATATTATTTGATAATCTCATTGACGACCTAATTAAAATTATTATTTTTCTACCCAGTAAACATTCGGTACAAGTAACAACTACATAATATATTTATGTGGGCTGGTACACTTTGACACGAAATAATCTCTGTTATGGAAGATATATATTTGTTTGTAAAATTTTAATAAATGCTTTGAAAGTAATATCAAGGTATTTTTTAAGCAGAGATTCAAATGACAGCCTAATTAAAAATAACGTTTATTTAGATACATATAAGAAAAATTGAATCCCGCAAAATGTCTTTAATATTTCTATTACAAACTGAAGAAGTTACAACTACACCATTTCAGGCACTATTGAATAGGTCCAGCGTTGGTCAGTCACCAGTCTTCTCCATAGGAATGAAGAAGAACGGACTAGAAACTCCATGGACACCATAGATTTAAATAATAAAGATACTGCCGTACTGCCCGAAGATAGCCGAACGCCAGGCGACTTCGCTTCGGCCCAGCATGACCAAAAGAGATGTTTGATTTTGGGCCACCACTATGTACACTACATAGATAAATAGAAAAAAAATAGAGGAATTCCTTATAAAATACTAACAATTTAATTTGAAGAAAGGTACACGCGTACAAAAATGATCATTTGAACAGTTTTTTATTACGTTAACCCTATTTTTAAGGGCAGCCATGACAGTTGTGTTTGACATGACGTTCGACAACTTTGACAGTTCTATGAAGTGACGTTTTTGAGTCTGTCTTTGCTTTGGCTTTGAATTGGCTATGTTTCGATGTTTTTTATTGAATATTCTAGTTTTTCAATCCAGTTTACTACTACGGACATTAATTGATTGCTTCTCTGCAGCTTTTGAATTCGTGTTGTTTTTTTTATCGCAGATTTTACGGTGCAATGAGGTAGGAAAACTATGGAGACGGCATATTCTACTATATGAAGAATAGTTATACAAATATCTATAATATCGACACACGCATGTCAAAAAGCGTTTCGTCTCTTTTTAACTAACCAAGAGCTGCATATGAAAAGAGAGACATCTAAATGTTTGTCAAGGACTAAACTTGGTAACACTTTTGAGTGAAGTCAAAATCATGTCTATGCGTGACCGGTCGCCATGTTGATTGCCGAAAAAATTGGTAGTTGTGTGCCGTATATATACGTTTATCTGTGTAGTTGTGCTGTCAAACAGTTGCAAATGGCCTACCTCATTGACAAATGGGCAGCCATCTTAATTGCCCGATTTATGTAGGTATGCACGCTAATTTTGTAGGTATGGCAGGTTTATAAGTCAGTGTTACGGTGACACGTCAATCAAATGTCATTGTCAAAATTAAATTTTTCGCATACTACTGATCTGATGCACCATGTATAGCTAAATGTTGTGTTGCTCTACTTGACAAAGTTAAAGAGTTTACATTGAAACGAAGAGAAATTAAAGAACATTAACAATAAAAACGGTTACTATATTATATAGCGATTTTTACATAGTTTACATAGTGCTGGCCCAGGCTCCATACATTTCTGGAACATTCCTTTTGACGTAGGAAAAACGCGCGGTCCGGCCTATCCTCACCAAATAAGTCAATGATGGACACTCTTATAAAATAAAATAAACATTTGTGAAATTGTTTACATAATTAATATCCATAGGAATTCTAACAAAAGAATTTGCTTAAAGAAATAACAACAAAAATGGTGCTGTAATAACTAGAATAATACATACAATCCAAAAAATTATAAAACAAGATCAATCTTTATAATTTCTGCTTTTGATTATAGATGGCGCTTGCGATGAGGGAGAACGAGGGTGATTATTTTCTGCTCACTTTCAAAAACCTAATAACACTTTGCCTGACCGAATCCAGCCAAGATCCTTATGTTATATTTTTATCAGGCAACATTATGACATTAATAAAATTAAAAAAGCTAACAAAAGTGTAACAATTAATCTTCCAACTCTTTATAATAGATGGCGCTATCCCAAACATCACAAGTGCATTCTACCAACTTACAATTTTTTTAAATTTATTTAACAGTGCTACCAACTTAACTGTTAAGTCCAAGGCGCTTGCGCTTGATCCTAGCATACGGTCCGATTTCCGGGTCCATTACGAAATCGTATAGGACTTTGGTCCAACTGTCGTGGTGTGGAAGGTTGTCGTAGAATTCTGGGGCGATGCGGCGTACCTGTAGAAATAAAATATTGCTGTAGTTAGGAATACAATTATTCTTTTTTTTTTCGTATTCTTCTCAGCAAACCCTTTCATTTGATACCCATATCATGGCAGTGCACAAAAATAACTGGTCGGCCATCTTGGGTCGTTCGCCATATTAAATTTAGAACGACGTCGCTTAGCTAACCATGCATTGTCATCCAAACTAAACGTGTATGCAAAATTTCATCTTAATCGGTGGCTGATAACTGCTTTAAAATTCAGTTGCAAGATTTGACCCGAATCATTGCAAGTTAAATAAAAGCTTGTAAAATATCAAAGAGAATACATGTTCTCTAAAGCCCAACAGCACGAAAAACTTAACGCCAGTGTTAGTTGCTTACACGAGGTTAAATTGGCAGTTTGTCATCAGAGGCGGCTGTACTTTAAGTTCACTCGTGCACTGAACTGCCAGATTTAAAAAGGTTTAGAAATAAAATAAAAATGTTCAATAATATCTGATTAACGATATATTCTATATATACGAAATTATGACGAACAAATTTAAGCTCTTTCCTAAAGTAATAAGACGTATATTGCTGTAAAAAATACTCCCCGTGCGCTAGGCTAAAGCGCACGGCGAGAGTTCATACAATTCTATGAGAAACAAGCGAAAACGCCTGGCACGTGAGACAGAGATAGTTCAATAGAAAATGTACGGCGAAATATGACCATTCTCGTGCGCCGCACCAGAAAACCGAAGATTACCGAGAGCGGGCGAGGTTTGACGAACGAAATTTATCTTAGGGTCGAGTACCAACATTAAAAGTTGTACAACGACGTAACTAGATGGCGTTGGCGTCGAATTAGAAGTCGCTAGCGAGATGGTTTGCCGATTTACATAGGCTCCTGTGAATTTTAGCATATCTAACACAATTACCCAGTGAGACGGCAAAGTGCACTACCACTACTATGATCCACCAGCCGCCACTGTTTGTCATACAATATTGTCATTTTAACCTAGTTTTAGCAACTAAATCTAAGTTAAGTTCTTCGTGCGAGTGGGCCTAAAGGTGATATAAAATAAATAGTGGACAACAGTCCAGAATTATGTAGGAGTTCAGAGAGGCAGTCGCACCATGGAACACACACGTATCACTGGTAGTGTTTTACATGTAAAACACTACCAGTGATACGTGTGTTACAGTGTAAGGCTAGTCAAAATCCTGAAAACTGACACCAGTCTGGCGTCAGTTTCATTCATATCGTGTTTCCCTGTTACTTGGTTATGAAGTCCCGATAGGTAGTCATTTTCTATTATTGGGCTCGCGCTTGATTGACCAAGAAACCTTAAGGTTGCCCTAGTCGACGGCACGATCTAATTTGTGCGCGGGGTTAAAATGCATGCTATCTCATCCGACAACACGTGCGAAAGAGATAGATGCTGTGATGAGCAGTAAGAACCAAGTTCGCGTACGAATTAGCACTTTTGCAAATTTGTAGCGAAATGGATGATGATTTACGACGAAAACGAGCGCCTGACATTTTATAAACTGACCTTTGTGAGTACGGATATCATGAAAAAAACGACTAAATGTATCTGTTCAAAATAAAATTATTTGCATTGTTGAACTACTAATCTATCCCTGTATGGAGGCCGATTTTCAATTTTCCTTCTTCTTATGGTATTTATTTCCGCCCAAAGATGCGTTAAAATTTGTGTTGAAATATGGAACTTTCGACGCTCATAACTTTCAAATATTTTTATTTTTAACTTCCATACGGGACTAGATAATGATGAGACAAATTGATATCATTTTTTATTTTGAACGTACATCGTCCAACATTGGAGTAAAAGCCAGACTACGTTTGTATGGAAGAAAAATCGACTAGTGCAACCTTAACCTTACCTCTCGATGAACATTTCCTTCAAAAATACTGGCATCTAGCTGCATTCGGATCGACCCAAACAAAGTTACGTAAGAGTTGGCCAATGAGGTAGGAAAACTATGGAGACGGCATATTCTACTATATGAAGAATAGTTATACAAATATCTATAATATCGACACACGCATGTCAAAAAGCGTTTTGTCTCTCCAAGAGCTGCATATGAAAAGAGAGACATCTAAATGTTTGTTAAGGACTAAACTTGGTTGCAAATAGGCAGCCATCTTAATTGCCCGATTTTTGTAGGTATGCACGCTAATTTCGTAGGTATGACAAGTCCATAGGTTTATAAGTCAGTGGAGTTGGCAGATAAATGTCATACCTCAGGTAGTTTACTGCCGGGCACCGCCGGGAAGTCGTGATGCTCGTTGTGGTACCCCACGTTGAACGTGATCCAGTTCAGAGGCCCGTAGTACGAGTAGGTCTCGTAGCCTTTCTTGAACATGTAGTGTTCCGCTATGAAGTGACCTGGAAGGCACACAAATAAAATGGTGATTAAAAACTGGCCGAGTGCGAGTCGGACTCGCGCACGAAGAGTTCCGTACAACTATCGCAAAAACGGTAATAAAATTACGTTTGTTGTATGGGATCCCTACTTAAAATGAAAACAACAGTGAAAATTTCTAGCTATCACGCTTCATGAGATACAGCCTTGTGACAGACAGACGGATCGTGTAGTCTTTGTAATAGGGTTCCGTACCCAAAGGGTAAAAACGGGTACGGTACGTTTTTACCCTTTGGGTACGGAACCCTAAAAATGATAAAAAAATTGGGTGAGCCGCTTCGTTTACTAATAAACTTATCAAAGGTGATCTTACATTACGCCAGTATTCTATACCTGAATATGGTCACAGATAATATAATACTAGCATACACATGCCTCATCCCATATAAAAAAACCGTGCCGACGTAACTAGCGTTTTTCGTCTGATTAAGATGATTATTTTTATAAGTACTTCGAACTTGTTTGGTTCCGTTCCACGGCTATAGATGGTGTTAGCAGCGACTTGCAAGTAAAAGGGTTAGATTACTTAGATTGTAGCTGTCGGGAAACACAAACTCCTGCAAGGAATGCCACTTCTTAGCTGTACGCATAATAAAAGTATTCCCAAAACGTTTGGTGCGAAAGAGTAGGATGTCTACCATGTACCGATGGCGCATCGCTGTACGTCTCGTAGTCCGATGATGAAACGGGTAAGGCAGAATTAGATCATGCAATTCCATCGAACACTCCCCGAAATGTAACCGATAAAAAACAGACAAGCTGGCAATTCGGCGACGATGTTCAAGGCTCTGGAGCTTTGACTTGACCAGTGCCTCATCATCGATGAGCCTCTTGGCCTGCCTTTCGATCGTCTCTAGTGCATCAAACTGGTATTTGGCAGATCCGTCCCAGAGATGAGAACAGTACTCCATGCATAACCGAACTTGCGTATGATACAAATTGATCAGCTGTTCCGGCGTGCAGTACCTTCTCACCTTTGCACGGATCCGCTACTTTTTGGCAGCCAGCTGAGCCTTTGCCTCAATGTATGTAACTTAATTTAAAACAAGTAAAAATAAAAATTGCCTCAACCGCCGGCAATTTTTTTTGTTTCATACTTTTCAAACTACATATTTTTTTATTTTTTTTTCTATTTATTTATCAACAATCTATCGAACACGTAATTGTAACATGATATCTTGCGAAAATACGCCGTTTCAAACAGAAAACAGCCCATAACTAATGTACTTTTTGATTTAAATACGATATGAATTGTTAGCTAACGTCGTATTAGTTTTGTAAGATTCCTAAATATTCTGTGGAAAACGTCGTTGGTTGTACATTTTTCACACAGTTCTGTTTAAAAATTGTATTTATACTGTTATGTGCAACCGTTGGTTTTCCTAATAAATAAAATAAAATAAACTTTTGAACTGCTAAACCGATTTTCACCAAACATAGCTAAGAACACTCACCACAAAGTCACCTTTCAAACAAAAAAAAATCTAAATCAAATTTGGTTCATCCGTTTAGGCGCTATGATGCCACAGACAGACACACAGATACACAGCAACACACGTCAAACTTATAATACCCTTTCAGTCGGGAGTTAATAACTAACCTGCAACTGGATGAACTCCCATCGCCATGAGAGCTCCATATATCAGATAACCAAGCGCTTTCCATCCTGAAACAACAATTAAATAATTTTAAAAGTGGATAAGGAAAAGAACTGCATTCAATACAACTTTATAGAACGGCATTTCCTAAATGAATATAACATAAAACGACACATATAAATGTACTCAATGTAACATTGTCATGACTCAATCAGGAAAAACGGTTATCAATCATCAATACATATAATAAATCTGTAGAAATAGTTATTTATGCTACAAGTGCGGGAAGTATGTGATTTCCGATGAGTGCTATTTTTATTCACGAGCGAGCGAAGCGAGTGAGTGGATAAATCGAGACGAGTCGGAAATCATCTTACGCACGTGTATCATACAACATTTTACTATGCATTGTGCGAGGAAATAAAAAATATATCTGAACCAAGCAAGAAATTAATAAAATGGCGCTTATTCAAAGGCGCTCAGCATATCCACAGATTAACTAATAAAAGCTGTCACGTCGTAACGCAAAAAGGCACGAGCAAAATATTCATTCTGCCAAACATATTTAATGAATACTTATTTAAAATTAATTTATTGATCAAAATCTAAATCTAGAGTAATAAAAACGCCTTAAATGAAGTATTAGTTTTGTTTTACCTTTTATATAAATGATAATATGTACTTAACTAATTTTTAAAACTTTTCTCAAATAATAAAAACTCTATGCGGCGGGCTGACGTTGGAGTTAAAAATTAAAAAAGTACAGGAAAGTAAAAAGCACTAGTAAAAAAAAGTGACACTTTCCGCACAGTTTGGCTGCTTGGAAAACGCTCTTTTCGAGGACATGCATTGTAAAGTAATTTTTGTACATTTAAAATATTTCCAAAAAAAATAACCAACAGAACATATTGTGTGTGTTTGTCTGTTTATTTGTGCACGCATCACGTGAAATGTACGAAACCAATGTAAATAACTTTTACACATAAAAATTGTGCGTAACTTGAAGAATTACTTAGTTTTTGTTTCATCGCAATCGGTTCATTCTATCAAAAGTTAGATGACTTTAAAGTGTTCAAGAAGTCAAATACACACGCAATTCAGATACTCGGACAGTTGAACTCGATATTCGATAGATGGCGTTGTGAATTTGAAGTCATTTTCTGAATGGCGATGTTAAAATTCTCCGCGAAAGAATGATGACTATAGAAAAAGTTGGTATGTAGATTGTAGGTAAGTAGGGTAGGCAGGAAGGTAAAGTAGGGTAGGGTTTGCAGACAGATGACGGGAGCGAAGCCGCGGGCACAGCTAGTCTATACTAATATTATAAAAACCGGCCAAGTGCGAGTCGGACTCGCGCACGAAGGGTTCCGTACCATTATCGCAAAAAAACACATTTGTTGTATGGGAGCCCCACTTAAATATTTATTTTATTGTGTTTTTAGTATTTGTATTATAGCGGCAACAGAAATACATCATCTGTGAAAATTTCAAATGCGGTTCACGAGATACAGCCTGGTGACAGACGGATCGCGGAGTCTTAGTAATACGGAACCCTAAAAAGGTAAATTTTGTGAGTTTGTGACGTTGTAGGGGGTAATCTCTGGATCTACTGAACCAATTTTGAAAATTCATTCACCAGTAGAAAGCTAAATTATTTCTGAGTGTCATAGGCTATAATATATTTAAAAAAAATAGAGATCCTTATGAAAATTGCAACAATTGACGCAAAGTAGCAAAATGTTGCCTGTAAAATACATTCTTTGGCGTGCGCTGAGAAAACTATTGATGATAGATAAAAATTATTAGGTAGGTAGGTACGGTAGGCAGGATAAGCAGGGTAGGCAGGATAGGCAGGGTAGGCAGGGTTGGCAGGGTAAGTAGAGTAGGTAGGTAGGTAGCCAGTTGACGGGAGCGAAGCCGCGGGGGTCAGCTAGTAATATTATAAAGAGGAAAATTTTGTGAGTTTGTGACGTTGTAGGGGATAATCTCTGGATCTACTGAACCGATTTTGAAAATTCATTCACCAGTAGAAAGCTACATTATTTCTGAGTGTCATAGGCTATAATATATAAAAAAAAAAAGAGATCCTTATGAAAATTGCAATAATGTAACCCAAAGTAGCAAAATGTTGCCTGTAAAATTCATTCTTTGGCGTGCACTGAGAAAATTGTGGTTTTTTTATAATTGGCTAGCTGTTGCGCGCGGCTTCGCTCCCGTGGACCACCCCACAGGACCCGTTTTCGGGATAAAAAAATAGCGTATGTCACTCAGGAATAATGTAGCTTTCTATTGGACAAAGAATTTTTTAAATCGGCCCGTGGTTTCGGAGCCTATTCGGTACAAACAAACAAAAAAATCTTTCCTCTTTATAATATTGGTGTAGATAGGCTCGCGCTTGACCACTATCTCACCTGATGGTAAGCGTTGATGTGGTCGACGATGTAGCACGCTAATTTTGTACTACATGATTAGGTTGGGTAGGTAGGTTAGGGTACAAGGGGGGTAGGTGGATAGGGTAGGTGGGTAGTAGAGTAGATATGGTGAGTTAGTAGCCAATTGACGGTAGCGAAGCCCCGGGGGTCAGCTAGTATAACATAAAACCAAACATATAAATGTACCTAATGTAACATTGTCATGACTCAATCAGGAAAAACAGTTATTTTCTGATAAAAGTCTGTTGATTATTTTGAAATGTATTTCAAACATTGGACATAAAGTTTACCTATATTATAAGGAATAATATAGATTAGGTATTGATTACATTTTGTCGAGGTGGCCCAGTGACTAAGACATCGCCTCTTCTGCTTGAAGGTCGAGGGTCCAAACTTTGCACTCGGGTAGACCATGCCCTGGATTGTCGCTGGCCTAAGCTAGTTATGAAAAAAGTTAATTGAAAAGATCAAAAAACCCGACTGTTTAAAAAGCGAACTATAAAGACGTAAACAAGAAGAAAATCATACTGTGCAGTCGGAGGATACATATTCGCGAGCTGGCTGACCAAGTCCAGATGTATCCTCCGACTGCACAGCATGATTTTCTTCTCTTTTACGTCTTTTTAAGCAGTCGGGTTTTTTGATCTTTTTAATTAACTTTTTTTATTTACAACTTTTTGGTTATTTTTTTTTTAGAATTAGGTACATTTAAACATATAAGTGTTATGTATTTTTGAAATCACCTTTTAAAGCCCTTTATTTTGATACCCCACACGATGGGTTTGGAAGAAAAAAAATACCCACAAAATTGCGCCCAAAAGCCGCCATTTTTTTCTTTTCTAATTTTAATGTAGCCAGTGACACTCGCAGGGTTAAGACGAATCGATTGATGTAAGAATCATCAAAATCGGCCAACGCGTTTGGTCTCTAGAACGCCACATAGGAACAAACATACATACATACATAGACTGATAAACACATTACCCTCCTTCGGCAGTCGGGTAAAATATACCAAAAACACTCACCCCATAACTTAATAATGACAGCGTCAAAGAACAGCTGTATGACCAAGTTGATCAGCTCCATTGGTGTAGGCGGCTTAGGCCGGACCACCAGCGGCCGGAAGCTGTAGAAGAACGGCTGAAGGATCACCCAGAGGAACTTGCCGCCGGTCGTGCAGAAGAGTTTGGCCTCTATTAACGTTGGGAGGTCTGTGTCTATTACCTCGTCGCCTTGGTACTGGAAAGTGAGAAAGTATGGTCACAGATAATATAACACTAGCATACAGATGCCTCATCCCATACAAAGAAACCGTGCCGACGTAACTAGCGTTTTTCAACTGATTATACCGATTATTTTTTGTAAATCGATCGCGTTCGGTTCCGTTCCACGGCGATAGATAGATCACCATCTATATCCGTGGAACGGACTGGAACGGGACCGAATGCGATCGATTTACAAAAAATAATCAGAATAATCAGTGTAGAACGTCGGCACGGTTTCTTTGTATGGGATGAGACACCACTGGTATGGTTAAACTAGCTGTTCCCTGCGGCTTCGCTCCCGTCAACTGGCTACATACCTACCCTACCGTTCCTACCTACCCACCATTCTACTCTACCTACCTACCTAGCCTAATCTAACTACCTACCAACCTACCTATCCTACCCTACCCATCTACCTACCCTACCTTCCCTACCCTACCAAAATATATTTTTTTAATTCAAAAAGTAGCCTATGGCTATATGCCTCAGGATGCCATCGATCCCCTAGCTAAATTTCTTTGAATTCCGTTCAGTGTTTTAGGCGTGAAAAGATAACAGACAGACAGAGTTACTTTCGAATCATCATCATTACAGCCAAAAGACGTTCAGTGCTGAACATAGACCTGCCCCATAGTGGACCGATGGCCTGATTGAGGCTGCAAGAATTCGCTGTTTGAGAAACGCACAGTTCCGGCCGATGTGACGCTGGCGAGGCGACTCTGGGGGGAGGCCTTTGTTTTAATAATAATCTTACTTAATATAGGAGGCTGAACGAATTTTGATGAAATTTTGAACGCAGGTAGATAGATGGCATGGATTAGAACATAAATAGTTTATGCTACGGTCATATAATAGGGGTTATTAAAACACGAGTGTGGGTTTATCACACGAGGCGATTCAGAGTGTGATAAGCCCACACTCGTGTCCGACCCGGGTATCGAACCTAGGACCTTATCAAGAACAACGAGGTTACATTGATTGACAAGATAAATGCAGAATGGTAAGAAAAGACGTGTTACCCAAAATAAAGGTTAAAGAAAGGAAAAGGAAGTAAGGGGAAAGAAGGGGAGAAAAAAAAGAAAGAAAGAAAATACATTAATTTGACACAAGCCAGAGCACACAAAACAAACATAAAAAAAGAACAACGACTAAACAGCAACAATATAAAAAAACCGGCCAAGTTCGAGTCGGATTCGCGCATGAAGGGTTCCGTACCATTACCGCAAAAAAAACGTCAAAAAATCACTTTTGTTGTATGGGAGCCCCACTTAAATATTAATTTTATTCTGTTTTTAGTATTTGTTGTTATAGCGGCAACAGAAATACATCATCTGTGAAAATTTCAGCTGTCTAGTTATCACGGTTCATGAGATACAGCCTGGTGACAGACGGACATGCAGACAGACAGACAGACGGATCGCGGAGTCTTAGTAATAGAGTCCCGTTGTTACCCTTTGGGTACGGAACCCTAAAAAATACAATCAAACAATATAAAAGTAACATTGTGTGTCCCACGGCTGCGCCAAATAGGACCAGTTCAGCAAAAGGGAGGAGGAGGGGATGGGGTTTAATGGCAAAATAATGATAAACAAACACGCTCGTTTGTATATATAGATAAATTGGAAGTTCGATCTTACTTCAATCCATACTATCCATACCTACTAATATTATAAAGGCCTATAAATACGAAAGTTTTTGAGTGTGTGTGTCTGTGTGTTTGTATGTTTGTTACTTCTTCACGCTCAAACGGCTGAACATCCAGATCCGATGAAAGGAGATTGCCCATACACAGGCCCCTTATGAGGTATCGTGTCCGCGATTTCAATTTTATCCAATAATAGGATTTATATTTTGTGTTTTTTTTTCCATCCGTGTCCTTTACTTTTTATGTACCAACAACAGATCAGGTTTCTTCACATTTGTATGCACCTTATTGCATTGTAATAAGGGTTCATTTCAAGAACAGAAACATCGTTATTTCTCGTGAACCCCGCAAAATAATGCAAAAATGTTTTCTAATTATGAATATAACGTGTTTTTTCTACAATATACAACCAAATTCATCAAGATACAACCATTTTTTCAAAGGGGCCCAAGTTCCCTTACAAAATGGGCATTCCCCTTTAGCACAAATATAGATCTAGTGATGTTATATAATCTCACTGACTTACCCTATGATGTTCCAAATGATATTTCTTAAAGCTGATAGACACAGGCAGCCCTATCGGCAGATTTGCGAAGAAGCCGAATAACCGATTGGCTAGCGGCCGGTTGTGTCCAAAGGCTAGGTTGTGCGCGATCTCGTGGATTGCTGAAACAAACAAAGTTGTATTAAAACTTTGGAAAAAGAAATAAGTATGCAATTGCATCGTGGGGAATCCAGCAGCCAAATGGGGATGTGAACGCAAAGCTTAGCGCAGATGTCGCTGGCGGCGCAATGGCTGCTGTCAAATAGCTTTTGCTTTGTTTACATAATGTTTTATTGTTATTTTTGTGTTTAAACTTGTCTACCATCGTTATTGATAATATGTATTGTCCCTGGAAGCTTACCTGAAGGCTCTTTCTATACCACCCGAAGAATTTTGATTTGAAAATTATTATCTATTGTTAATCTTTTGTTTTATACTCGTAGTAGTTTTTTGCATGTTTTACAGTTTCATTGCACCAAAATCTGCTACAATACAAATTTAAACAATCGAGTGGAATGCCTCAGAAATTTTAAAACGCGTCATCTATTGGCAACAATTTTAAATTATCCGTTCAAATAATCTTTGAAATGTGAATTAAGAGCCCAATATTTGAAGCTTAGGAGAATTGATTAAACACTGAAAACTGCTTAAACAAACAGAAAGTTACTTTGAAACATTGTAAAAAAGAAACAAGTATGCAATTATATCGTGGGGAATCCAGCAGCCCAATTGCGTGAGGCACTTTCTATATCACCCGAAGGATTTCGATATGAAATTTATTATTTATTGTTCATAAGATTTAAAATCGTATTCTCTACAACGTAGATAACGCAATGAATGTTGTTGAATTGTTACAACGCAAGGGCACAGATAATATAATACTAGCATACAGATGCCTCATCCCATACAAAGAAACCGTGCCGACGTAACTAGTGTTTTTCATCTGATTATACCGATTATTTTTTGTAAATCGATCGCGTTCGGTTCCGTTCCACGGCTATATTTGTTGTTAGCAGCGACTTGCAAGTAAAAGGGTTTACTCGGTTCGTGAATATTTTTTTCTTTAAATACAGTAACGATTTGTTTTATAGTAATTTTTGCATGTTTTTGCAGTTTCATTGCACCAAAATATGTTACAATTGAGGAGCTCGTGGCTAAAGAGGAGCTCGTGGCTAAATAATAACAGCCGCACGGGTCGATCTTCAAGGTAAAGCAACGCTTGACGAGGTCGGTCCGTGGATGGGTGAACATTTTCAACATACCGAGTTTCCTCCGTGCCTCGTAAAGCACGTTAAGCCGTTGGTCCCGGCTGTCATTTGAAGATCTTTGACAGTCGTTACGGGTAGTCAGAAGCTTGAGATCTGACACCAGTCTTGCCAAGGGGTACCGTGTTACCCAGTTACTGGGTTGTGGAGGTCAGATAGGCAGTCGCTCCATGTAAAACACTGGTAATCGAGTGGAATGCCTCAGAAATTTATAAACGCGCCATCTATTGGCATCGATTTTAAATGATCCGTTCTAGTAATATTCCATTTTTTTATGCTTAGGTTAGGTGTGTTGAAGAGCATACAATTTTTATATTTAATAATGCCAGAAAATTTAAATTTAACACACAATTCAACAATAAATCGGTGCACATCGCGCCATCTAGTGAGATTTATTGTAACTACATTTTCTTTCTTAGCGCTGGGACCCGTGGCAAGGTATTGCTATTGACTGTGTCCTAGAACCAAAAATTCGAGGGAAATGTTGAAAAAAGGCTGATTATGCATGCATGAATATTCTAAACTTTTATTTAAAGAGATAAAATTGTTTGTTTATTTATTGATCCGATTTAAAAAGTGTTTTCGCTGATAGAAGGCTATTGCTGCCTGCACGTATCCCGTGGGTCAAGCCACAGGATATAGCAAGTATTAACAATATATTTTTTTTTTTTTTTTTTTTTTTTTTTTATTTGTGGTGGGTTTGCTCTTGACTCTAGTTTAGGTCAAAGGTGACAGAGACAGAGTCGACGATGGAGCGAGCTTACCCAGAAGAAGCCTGTTCACTCTAACTTATATATACATAATATGGGACTTCCTAAGGATAGATTTACCTAAACTCATTTACAGGAAAAACCCAAGTATAAAAAGCCTCTTATGTGGTTATCACAGCGCATTTACACAACCATTCTAAACATATTAATTTTATACTTTACACAAGTACCTAACATAACAAACTCCTTAGGAGATGACGTGTCGTCTCTATGATAATAATAAGTAAAGGTGCAAGATCGCGCCGCGACCGTGACGCGAGATCAAGGCAGGAGACGCGCGACTTTAGGGCTTGCGATTTTTATTCGCGCTAATTTTTGTCCGTGTACTGAATTTAACTGACACGCACTGCGTATAAAATTCCGCGCGACTTTTGTCTCCTTCCTGTTCATAGTGTTCAAAATACTCGCGTGAATTTAATCCGCACCGTGGTGCGGTGGGTTCTGTAGCAAAACACGGCTTTCTTGCGGTACTATTTCCGCGCGATATTTTTCCGCAATGCGTGCAGCTTCATACATTCCGCAGAATGGGCGGCAAAAAATCGCGCGAATAAATATCGCAGTGCGTGCTAAGCCTAATTGTATCGGCGCGAGTTCGCGCAAAGAGACAGAGATGCATGACAGAAGACCGCGAGACGACCTCGCTCCAAAGCCTGTATAATATAATGTCATCAAAAACACGATATACTACCACATATTGAAGACGATCCTTTTTGGTCCTTTATAAATAAACCTAATTGTGTTTCATTTCATCATCTAAAACCCTGTAAACTAGAATAGAAACCATTTATTCTTCATAGAAACGACACAACACAACAGCAACAATCACAAAGTAACAGCGTAGAATAGTTATAAAAGTACAATCAAGTACAGGAGGAGAGGAGGTAATCGACGACTAAAATCGGCAAGTTTGTCCTGCCTCGGACTCGCGTCATTGTCGTGGCGCGAACTCGCACCTTAACATTGACTGACACTGGCCTTGAGTTCGTATGGTAACTATTGTATAATGTTAAACGAAAATGTACTAATTTAGCAACGACGCTCTGTGTATGTACAGAGACATTATCTAGCTTAACATTCCCAGAATAAGCTGGCCTCTAATTGAACGGAAATTTAGACAATTCAGGGATCAACTTGAAATGGCAAGCTAAGTCGTTGGTCGGCTGTATTTTTACCAGATGTCATGATGGTTGAGTATTATTTGCAAGTAATGGTTTTCGATATTAAGACAACACTCCATATGAGTTAGTTGTTTTTACAAGCTTTTATTTAATTTGCAATGTATGTATGTATGTAAGTGTGTTCGGGTCAAATCTTGCAACTGAATTTTAAAGCAGTTATCCTCAACCGACTGAGATGAAATTTTGCATACACGTTTAGTATGGGTGACAAGGCATGGTTAGCTAAGTGTCGTCATTGTAAATTCAATATGGCGGACGGCCCAATATGGCGGACTAGTTATTTTTTGTGCACTGCCATGATATGGGTATCAAATGAAAGGGTTTGCTGAGAAGAATACGAAAAAAGCTTATTTAAAAAAATATTTCTAATTTTTCTGAATTCTGGTTGAAGTTAATATAAAAAATCTATAAGGAAGGAATCAACGACACGAAGAACCAGATCTCATCATCATCATCAGCCTTTTAAATGTTCGCACTGCTAGGACACAGGCCTCTCTCTGTGAGAGGGAAATAGGCCGTAATCCACCACGATCAAAGAAAATCGAACAAGATCTCAATCAATCTGCCTAGCCTTTTCCCAACTATATTGGGGTCGGCTTCCAGTCTAACCGGATTCAGCTGAGTACCAGTGTTTTACATGGAGCGACTGCCTATCTGACCTCCACAACCCAGTAACTGGGTAACACGGTAACCCTTGGCAAGACTGGTGTCAGTTATCAAGCTTCTGACTACCCGTAACGACTGTCAAAGATCTTCAAAAGCCGGGACCACGGCTTAACGTGCTTTCCAAGGCACGGAAGAAACTCGGTATGTTGAAATGGTCACCCATCCACGGATACGTGACTTGGTGACCGTAGGCAAGGCGCAGATTGGGCACGCCACAATTGCGGCGGTAAGGCCCCTCTTTGAGGAGTGGCTTGAGAGGCGTCATGGCGGCCTCACCTTCCGCCTGACACAGGTCCTCACCCGACACGGCTGTTTCGGGAGGTTCCTGTTCAGGATAAGGCGGGAGGAAACGCCCGGGTGTCACCATTGTATGGACCGCCAGGAAGACACGGTGGAGCATACGGTGGAGATCTGCCCTGCTTGGGCGGAGCACCGCCGTGTCCTCATGGAGGCGATCGGCGGTGGCGACCTCTCGCGTCCGGCCCAGGCCATGGTACAGAGCGAGAGGGCATGGGAAGCTGTCTCCTCCTTCTGCGAAGCAGTAATGCTCGCAAAGGAGGAGGCGGAACGCGTGAGGGAGATGCAAAGGAGGCGCCCTCACGCCCCTAGGCACCGCAGGAGACGCCCCGGGCGTCGGGAGTCGCGAGCCGATTCCCGGCCACCGTAGGCGCGGGCTTGCGGGCGGAGAGTAATGGATAGCTCGCCGTCCGAAAAGGACCAAGCCCGAGTTTACGGCGCGTAGTGTTCCCACGCGCGCCTCAAAGAGATGTCAGCAAAAGTGACGGGGTCCGATAGGGCCGATGCCTGTCTGGGTCGCGGATAAATTTGTTAGAGAGTTACCGCGGCCCTGGCACAAGCAACTGAAGGAACACGGGTGGGTTTTAGTCAGTAAAAGTCTGACACGCCCTCACGCTTCACCCAGATCGGGAGAAGTCATTGGATGATTTCCCACCCAAAAAAAAAAAAAAAGGCAAGGCGCAGATTGATCTGGAAAGGTGACGTAAGAGACACACTCGGTACAAAGTTCTAGCCGTTTACACAAAGTGACTGTTCACCAATTATGTTTGTTCGGGGTTGGGGTGAGATAAATATAAACTAGGATTAAAGATTATAAAGATAGGTATATTTCAGTAACTTAACTGGGATAACTATTAAAACTAATGAGGTGAATGAGATGAGGTTGAGTCGCGCCCGATATGCTATCCGAAAGCGTACTGACTATTTTACTTAGGTAATACATAAATTGGAGATGTTGGATCAATTTTTCGGGCTCACCTTTGATCTTACTCTTTAGAAACTGCATCTTTTGTGCATTTGACAAAGAGGGGTTGTTGTGCACAGCTTCGGTAAAAAGGTCTTTGAACGAAATCCACTTATTGTAGTTTCCATCAAAGGTGACTATCTCCATTTTGGGAGTAGATTTTTCAATATGCGCAACGGACCACATTTTCTTATTGATGTCTTTCTTGATTTTGTTATAATACTCCTCATAATGGGTGAATTGCTCTTCGTATTTGGGGTTTGATCCGCCATACTCGTTGTCCAGCTCCCAATGAAGCGAGTCAATAGCCGCCCAACGGGATTGTATAGTCTTCAGGATATCTTCAAACTCCCATTTTTCCGTGACGAGATCAAGGTTGATATTGGAAGAAGTTCTCAAGAAAGCCTTAAAATTGGTAGCTTGCTTTTTGAAGAGAGTTTCAGCTTTACTCTCTTCAAGAGCAGGGGTTTTAGAAGCAGCGTGAGATGCGAGGTTCGAGGTTTGAGATTCCGCAGTAGGTTGGAACGAAGGAGGTTTCAATTCCGGGGTTTGCGGTCTGTTTGCGAGAGGGTTATAGCTTTGTATAATAGTCTTAATGTTGTTATATTTCTCCTTCATTTGATCGTATTGATCAGTACTGAAATATGTATGAGATTGATCACCAAAAGATATCAAAGTCATGTGATTATTATGGAACTCTGTAAAGTGTTGTTCCAATACAGCTAATCGTCGACGTAAGTAGTCTGCGGTCTTGCGCTCTGCACCATCCTTCTTGAAATTGGTGAAGAGCTTATCTACGGCTTCGATTAGTTGTTGTTGGGTTGCTAAAATGTCATCCATTTCCGACATTTTAAAGATATAAAAGAGACCTTACTTGTACTGAAGGCTTCTTTGGAGATCAAATGTCCTTGCGATGGCTGCAAGAACAAACCTGGAGTAGCAGCGCGATGAGATGACGCGATGCTTTCGTATAAACCAGGTTCAATCAGGATCAGCAGGATGATGAACTTTTCGGAAAGTAAATCCGATCAGTTCTGTTTACCAGGTTCTGGTAATAATTTCCAAGCGAGACACTCACACAGCACAGTTAGTAGATGCACGCGTAATGATCCCGCTCCGATGGCTCGAAGGACCAATGTTCGGGGTTGGGGTGAGATAAATATAAACTAGGATTAAAGATTATAAAGATAGGTATATTTCAGTAACTTAACTGGGATAACTATTAAAACTAATGAGGTGAATGAGATGAGGTTGAGTCGCGCCCGATATGCTATCCGAAAGCGTACTGACTATTTTACTTAGGTAATACATAAAATATTCAGGGCATAGCGCGCGATGTCGCAATTATGCTGACATGTTTATTATTGTTCGGTGATTGACCCGAACAATGTTCAAGTTCCATTTATACGGGGCGAGTCAATTGCTACGAACCTACTAGACGCTAATTCAGACTGGGCTATAGTAGTCACAACGGATATTTGTGTCACTGAAGTCGGCTCTGCGAGCCATTGCGCAAGAAGCAGTTTGTCATCGAGTATACTGCATAGAGTAAGCGAGATAGGACGATGCGACAAAAGTTAGCAAGTGAAAGAGGCAGTTATACAATGCTATTTTCTACTTCAACATTGACACAATAAAAATTAAATTTAAAAAGCCCCGACACAAAATCCTCTAAAAAGCAAAATATAAGCCCCGTACTCGCGTCGGGGAATCGCCAACGTTTACAGCAGATTATTTTATTTACTTGGGCCAGCTTATGCTTTTTAAACTACATATAATATACCTAGTATAGGTACGACACGCTTCAATCAAAAATCTATCGAAACACGTAATTATGACATGATATTTTGCGAAAAAACCCAGATTCAAAGAGAAAAATGCGGATAACTTTTGAACGGGTCAACCGATTTTAATCAATCATAGCTAAGAACAAAGTCACCTAGCTATCAAACAAAAATAAACAAAATCAAAATCGGTTCATCCGTTCGTGAGCTACGATGCCACACACAGACACGTCAAACTTATAACAACCCGTCGATTTTGCGTCGCGCGTCGTGTGTTAAAAATAGCAACTGCGCAGGGTCTTGCAGCTAACTTCAAAGACACAAAGATCCGCTGTGACTATTATAACAGATTGTATTCCCCGAAAGGTTGCAGAAAGGTTCGTATCTACATTCCAATTCCAACCACACTAAATCATAAATACAGGTTCCGGGCAGCTACTAAAAAAATCCTGATGGCATACCCTAACAACATTTCGCCCGATCTGGACAACTCAGGATTTCATGTTAAGGCGCAGATACCCTTGAGTAGCTGATTTTAAAATGAGAATCACGTCTAAACGGCTTGTCATATTATCTTGGAAAAAATATATGTTACATTAGACCATTTCCTTAATGATTTGATCTCAGAAAATTTTGAGTTTTATTCGTATAACATAGTGTAATTAATTTGTAAAGTTATGTCTAAAACGGACAAAAACACGACAATCGCACCAAAACCGCTGGGCGTATTTTAATCAGATTGACACCATCTCAAAGACAATTTAATTATCTACATTTTGATCTGAAGTTAAAGTCATAGAATATTAAGGAAATTACAAAAAACTACAAAATTTTGGGTCACGCGGGTGTGAAACGAGTGCGCGTTTTGTTCCCTCTAGGTCGTTGGCGTTAGTCGTCGATGCGATCTCAAGACTAACGGCGCAGTCAGACAGGCATATCACAACAAATACTCACTTTTCTATTCAAATACATACTCGTACGGACATAAACTCACGCCTTTTTTCCATGGAGGCAGGCAGAACCCACAACACGCCACCTGCTACGATCTTTAGATCATCTGGTCATACTCATAATTACTACCACAACGTTCTGTTCAAAATTCAAATACGCCATCAATTACTAATACTACAGTCGTCAATCGATTCTCAAGGCTAAAGACCTTAGTCATTGTCGTGTAGTGAAACCGTTATTCAGTAATCTGTGCCGTTAGTAACATTTCATGGCACAGATACGGTGTTGTCGCGCTTTAAGCCTTGAACTTACTGGGTTTGTCTAGTTTCGGCTGGCCTGGCCTGGGAGAAATTAAAATGTCATGCCCTTTTTTCAAAAGGTTAGATAGAAAGTTCCAAGGACATATATATATATTATATAATTTATTTATTATCAGACATCAAAAGGTCCACACTGACAAAATAAAAAACTTAAAAGGGTGTTAGTAACAATATAAAATCTTATAACCTACGTTAGTACCTATATTCTAGGATGATAGTAACAATATGGCTTATGATTTATGTTAGTACTTATACTACACTACGACAGACAGTGTTGTTTTGATGAGATGTCCCATTATAGGACTCTCATCAAGCCTGTCAGCTATCACCCTCAGGAGGCTGTTGCCACTGCCACGCAATCTGGCGAGCAGAGACGCACTTTTCTTCCGCACGACAGCTGAAAAGCTGTCGACTAGTGCTTTTGCGAACATTTCTGACGCACTGCAGTAACGTGGCAGCCGCATCAGCGCCCTGAAGGCATTATTATATTGGACATATCGGCATAGATGGTGATCTATCTATCCCCGTGGAACGGAACCGAACGCGATCGATTTACAAAATGTAATCGGTATAATCAGATGAAAAACGCTAGTTACGTCGGCACGGTTTCTTTGTATGGGATGAGGCATCTGTATGCTAGTATTATATTATCTGTGCTAATATTATAAAGAGGAAAGATTTGTATTTTTGTATGTAACGAATAAACTTAAAAACTACTGGACCGATTTCAAAAATTCTGTCACCGTTGGGAAGCTACACTATCCCCGGGTGACACATCACATCACATCATCAGCCTATTAATGTTCCCACTGCTGGGACACAGGCCTCCTCTCTGTGAGAGGGAATGGGCCGTAATCCACCACGCAGGCCCTGTGCGGGTTGGTGGATGTCACATGTGTTCGAATTTTTCGTTCTAGGACATGCCGGTTTCCTCACGATGTATTCCTTCACCGTTTTGAGAGCAGTGAAGATGAAATAATTTACACAAAGTAAAGCGCCTGCCTGGGCTCGAACCCACGACCTACAACTTGTAAGTCGCGGCCGATACCACTGGGCCACCACTGCTCCACTGCCCCGGGTGACATAGGCTACTTTTTATCCCTGTATTCCCACGGGAACGGGAACTACGCGGGTAAAGCCGCGAGGCGTCCGCTAGTTAACTATATAAGTCCAGGTTTCCTCACGATGTTTTCCTTCACCGTCGCCTATGATGTCCAAGATAAACTTAGAAAGTACATATGAATTTCAAAAGTTACATTGGTACTGCCGGATTTGAACCCACGACCTCAAGCACGAGAGGCGAGGTCTTAGCCACTGGGCCACCACGACACGTATAGGTATAGCTGACCCGACAAACTCTGTTTTGCCATAAAAACACCAAACATTCATCTACCCTACCCTACCTACATAGACTACATACCAATACCATACCATTTTTTTTTTCTTAATATCCTTCTCCTAACAATAACAAACACAACAAAAAAAAGAATTAGCGAAATCGGTTCAGCTGTTCTCGAGATTTGAGCTTAGCAACATATTTAGCGATAAATTTTTTGGGGTTCCGTATCCAAACAGTAAAAACGGGACCCTATCTAAGACTCCGCGATCCGTCTGTCTGTCCGTCTGTCACCAGGCTGTATCTCATGAACCGTGATAGCTAGACATCTGAAATTTTCACAGTTGATGTATTTCTGTTGCCGCTATAACAACAAATACTAAAAACAGAATAAAATAAATATTCAAGTTGGGCTCCCATACAACAAACGTGATTTTTTCGCCGTTTTTTGCGATAATGGTACGGAACCCTCCGTGCGCGAGTCCGACTCGCACTTGGCCGGTTTTATATTATAGATAACAGGTGAGATCTCCTTATCTCTTCGAGAGCTCTCCGAACAGATATTTCCTCTCCTCAGAGTTAATAGTTTGATAAGATATCCTGATAATGACACACATTACAAGACGTGCCGTGATTGCCAGAATTACTCTGATAACTTGTTATCAGTTTAAACTTAACTGTAATAGTTTGTATGTGTTTCTAAGTAGACGTATCTCCGAGTGGTTCTTATATAAAGGAGTGGGTAGGTGCGAGAGTTGATAATGATGTTTAGCTATTTTCGTCTGTATTGTTTCGGACTTAAAGACACATATTGCATGATTTATTTATGTTAGGCAACCATATTTTAGGGCAGGACACTCAGAGGTGTGGTACACTCAAGTAAATGAGACATAGATAGCATAAAGCGGCTTTCAGACTACGCTGTACTATTGTGCTATGCTAAAAGAAGGACCCAATGCTATACTATACAGCATGGAATTCACATTACGCGATATTATCGCAAGCTTTTATCTATACTAATTACTAATATTACTAATACTAATAATAATTAATAATAATATTATAAAGAGGTAAAATTTGTAAGTTTGTAAGTTTGTATGTAGGGGGTAATCTCTGGAACTAATGATCCAATTCTAAAAAAATTTTCACTGGTAGAAAGCTACATTATTCCTGAGTGCTATAGGCTATATAACATCACGCTATGACCAATAGGAGCGGAGCATAAATGAAAAACGTTGCAAAAACGGGAAAGAATATTACTGTTTCAGTTATGCAATCATGTATGTAGTGTAGGTAGGGTAGGTGTAGGGTAGGTGTAGGGTAGGTGTAGGGTAGGTGTAGGGTAGGTGTAGGGTAGGTGTATGGTAGGTGTATGGTAGGTGTAGGGTAAAAGAAGCTAAAAGAAGTAGGGTAGGTGTAGGGTAGGTGTAGTGTAGGTGTAGGGTAGGTGTAGGGTAGGTGTAGCGTAGGTGTAGCGTAGGTGTAGCGTAGGTGTAGCGTATGTATGTGTAGCGTAGGTGTAGGGAAAGTGTGGGGTAGGTGTAGAGTAGGTGTAGGTTAGGTGTAGCGTAGGTGTAGGTGTAGCGTAGGTGTAGCGTAGGTGTAGCGTAGGTGTAGCGTAGGTGTAGCGTAGGTGTAGCGTAGGTGTAGGGTATGTGTAGAGTAGGGTAGGTAGGATAGGGTAGCTACGTAGCCAGTTGACGGGAGCGTAGCCACGTGGGACAGCTAGTAGTATAAATAGCAAGATCAGTTGACCGCGATCTTTGAAGAGTGTGCACAGTGCTTGCGGGAAGGCCGGAGGTGAGGGAGGAGGAAGAGTGCGGCGCGTGATATAGGACATCATGAACTCAGCGCATCGCAACCATTTTATACATAGCGTACTAGCTGTGTCCGCGGCTTCGCTCTCCCGTCATCTGTCTGCCAACCCTACCCTACTTACCTACCTACCATTTTTTCTATAGCCATCATTCTTTCGCGGAGAATCTTAACACCGCCATTCAGAAAATGACTTCAAATGCACAACGCCATCTATCGAATATCGAGTTCAACTGGCCGAGTATCTAAATTGGCGTGTGTTGTGATAATTTTACTTCTTGAACACTTTAAATTCATCTAACTTTTTATAGAGTGAACCGATTGCGATGAAACAAAAACTAAGTAATTCTTTAAGTTACGCACAATTTTTATGTATAAAAGTTATCTATATTGGTTTCGTACATTTCACGTGATGCGTGCACAAATAAACAGACAAACAGATAAACAGACAAAAATGCTGGAAATGGGTTCTGTTGATTCTCCTTTAACATCCCTGCTATTTTTGTTTGGAAATATTTTCGATGTACAAAAACGACTTTTCTACAGATTTATTATATGTATTGATGATGATATTGAAGTAAGCCAATAATATATAGTACAGTACAGTGTGAAGGTGTCCATAACAATGTGTGGTGTGCGATATTGTTGAACTATGAGGTATCTACTATATTATTGCGTAATCTGAATACCGCTTAGTGTGTATATTATGGAATCTTGATAAAAGCCGATTCAATTACATCCAATTTGGCGGTGGCCTTTATAATTAGGCAAGCAATCGATGTAATGCTTTTAGTTGACATCTAGATGCGCCCGCTATGCGCAGCGAGGGTAGGTCCCTCAAAAAGTGGAACCACGAACTATTGATCCCGGCGGGAATTCCCAGATTGAATTAGGGGCAACCTATGTCTACTAAGGTGCCCAAATATCAAAATATGATCAAAGTCTAGCGCCTCATATAAACGCTAGGCAATTTCTTATAATGGACAGATCATAATATATATGAGATCCTCGTGGGCAGTGAACGGAAATAAACATGGAAGCATTCCTAGCTTTAAAAGATGACCCAACGCAAATTGTGCCCCGGTGGGCGGGGCTTACCGATCGTGCCGCTCACGCTTTTAGTTCGTCCGCAGTAGGCAACAGCGGCGGTCGACTAATATTTACTGTTTTTCGCATGTTAAATATTTAAAAATGCCTTCTTGTGCAGTGAAGTGGTGCATAAATAAATCACATTTGCATAACAAGAATGTTGGAATTAGTTTTCACGTGTAAATACATCGCTATTCATTATATTTCTATTAAAAATGAAGTATGCCACGAAATCTATAGGGATGATGTTATGCCAACCAAACAATTAACTTTTTTACCTGACAATAATGGCAAATATAATTTAAAAAAAAAATGGCGTGTATTTTTTTTTCTATGGGGACGGCACTATGCAAAATATACCAAGTTATTGTAGGTACATAAAAGTTCCTTTAACAGCATGGAGAAAATAGATATCGTTGCTGTATCTTTATCTTTTCTAATATATTTTTGACCGTTCCAAAAAGATATATTTTTAATACAATAAAAGATGGTTCTTTAACACGAATTGCCGTAGGATTTGACTGGTAGAAATCATCACGCGAAAAAGCATTCATACTTCTATGCGATATCCTTCTTTCGAATTTGGTCAAAATATAAATCCAAAATGGCGGCTGCGAAATCTTTCATATTTTTCATCATGGGTTTAGTTTTCGAGGATGCTTAAGTCGATTGTGAGGCTAAAATAATACAAGACGGCAAAAATAAAAAAAATGTTTTTGTTTAAATCATACGTGAGAAGGAACTTTGTTCCTGACGGTGGTACCCTGATCACACACGTTTATTTATGCTTCTATATTTTCTTTCATATTACTTTAATACCATCACTATCATAATTAATTATTGCGTTGCTCCATATTGCATAAAGAATCCCGGGCGACGCGATTGGTGGACGCAGTGGCGTCGTAGAAATGTCGTTAGCGGCCTATACGTTAGATGATAATTTAAACCCAAACTTTAAGTAAATAAGGTCTATTTTTTACTGTGCATCATGAGTTGTAATAATATTGTTTGTGTACTTTGGCTAGTTTGACGAATCAGTGGCGGGGTTTCGATGTGTGAGTTTGTTTGGGATTTTGTGTCAGGATGCGCGTTAAGTTCCTTCGAAGTAATGCTTCCATGTTTATTTCCGTTCACTGCTCGTGGGATGTTTATTTTCGACTTTCCGCTGTGTTGTATATGAAACTAAATGTATCTCGTTCTGAGCTCCATTTTGTCTTTGTTAAAACCATAAATA
This sequence comes from Orthosia incerta, assembly GCA_948252205.1. Lineage (NCBI taxonomy): Eukaryota > Metazoa > Arthropoda > Insecta > Lepidoptera > Noctuidae > Orthosia > Orthosia incerta. The sequence goes on along the minus strand of OX411766.1, from coordinate 13,727,091 downwards.
CGGTAATCCCCAATCTTTTTGGCCGATCTGATGTCGGCTACATCACAAATCCCATACTAAAACACCAGCTTCCTATAGGAAAGCCAACGTTCTGCCCAGCCTAAAAGATTGGGAATTACTGTACCTATGAGGCTTCAGCATTTTTGAAAATTGTACACAGTTTTTAATAGACCTATCTCAACCGTTAGCACCAAAATTTTTCAGTCACCTTTTAGCTCAACGACCCGACGAACATTACCATAAGAAGACCACTTGGGAAGTTCTTATGAGAAAGATTATGGAGGTATGGGGAACAGGTGTAAAATCCCGCAAACCTCCATTAAAAAGGGTGGATCCTCCAACCAGACGGGTGTTGTGTCTGCTGGTTGTGTGCTCCGTGGGTCCGGGCAACTGCCCGACGATTGTTTTCAGACAGTTTTAAATATTTAAATCACGCCGAAAGCTTTGCTTGCGCGATGCAGGATTTTCGAGATTTGCTTCGTATATAATCATCATCAATTCAGCCGAAAGACGTCCACTGCTGGGCATAGGCCTCCCCCAGGCGTCACCACATTGACTGATCCCGTGCGTCTTGCATTCCCACAATCTTAACCAGCGCATCTGTCCACTTAGTGTGAGGCCAGTGATTCCAGAACTTTTCGGACCATCGGCCATCCGTTCTGCGAGCAATATGCCCTGCTCACTGCCACTTATATTTCGCAAATCTTCGGGCTATGTCGGTAACTTTAGTTCTCCAGCGGATATCCTCATTTCTGATGCGATCACGCAAGGAAACGCCGAGCATAGCCCTCTCCATTGCCCTTTGGGTGACTTTAAGCTTTCTGATAAGGCCCATTGTGAGCGACCACGTCTCGGTCCCAGAAGGGATCACTGGCAGGCAACACACACTGGTCATTCACTTCGTACATGCCGTCATAGATTTCGTTACAAAAGCACTCACCTAACATAAGAGAATGATTGATGACTCCCCCGAAGCAGTAAGCCACCACCAGCATCACTGGCCAGCTCAGCTGCGTCACGAACGGCAAGGAGATGATTTGGACCAGCACCATAAGAGTCACCACCCATTTGAAGTTGGGATCGTAGCCGAAGAGCTTCTTGATTTGTGGGTATTTTTCTGTGGACAAAAGATGATCAGGGTTAAAGATGCCGAGAAATATGGCAATAGGCTTAGGCTATATAACATCATGCTAAGACCAATAGGAGCGGAGTATAAATGAAAAATATTGCAAAAACTGGAAAAATATTCCTTTTTGATAGCTTCCGTTGCGTGTGCGCTGCGTATACGGTTTAAGAGGAAACGGGGGCAGAGAGCGTCGACTGAATTTCCTTAGTAAAAAGTCATAATTCGAGGTTTGGCTCTCGTCTCTTTCCTCCTTCAGTATTGGACCAATTTAAAAGATATTCCGTAAACTGAAAATTAAATATATATACTATGTCCCTATGTTTTCCTTTTTGATGATACATTATCTTTAGAAGCACTAGAGCCCTCAAAAAATGCTTAAAATTGCGCTGTCAACAGAGGCTTGAGTGTATAAATTTGACAAATATAAATGAAAAAAGGAAAACACCAGACAGAGGACCAGATTAAGTCTGTAGTGTGGCCCATTGCATGAGTGCACACGAATAACAGCCGATAGAGAGGGATGGCGTCGCATCGTTAAACATATTATGGCAACCCGAAGTCTCACTGCAACATGATGACCACGACCGCTCTGCCAAGAGTTTACCGACGAAGAAGATGATTAAGGAAAGATTCATTCAATTAATCAACGATTTATCGTTCACTTCATTCACTCATGTATTCTGTTTTCTTTTTTTATTAACAGCATTAGCAATCAACAAATTAGTAATAAGTGGATAATGTTGCTAGTAGTATAATAAGTATTTAGTTTAATTAGATAGTATGTACATATCACATTTAATTGTACTCCTGTTTTTATCCCCAAATAAAATAAAATAAAAAGCAAGAAATACAATTTAAAATATGCCGACACAAAAATCTCTAAAAAGCCAAAAATTAACCCTCGTACTCGCGTCGGGTCAACGTAAATAAAAAAAATTTATAAACGTTGGCAGTTCTCCGACGCGAGTACGAGGCTTATTTTTGCTTTTTGAAGGTTCTAGTGTCGCGGGCTTTTTATTTTTTTCTAATGGGAGTGCGAGATGGAGCGATACATGACAGACGGCACCATCTTTCTTTAGCAACGAAATATTTATTATGGTATAGAGATATGAAGAACATGGTACAAAGTCCCATAGAAAAAGAGGGATCCTCCAACGAAGACGGATTGTGTCTGGGGGGCAACTGCCTGACGGTTGCTGTCGAGCTGTTGTATAAGTTCAAATGGCGCGGCACAACATTTATTGCTCGATGTAGGCTTTGTGTGACGTTAATTCTTTTTTACCCGGCTGCAAGGAAAGGGTTATGTTTTTCGCTCGTATCTTGTATGTTTGTATTTATGTAATATTCTTTATTACCTCGTATCTTTCAAACCACTTGACGGTTTTTTATCATTAAGACATCGTTAGAAAGGTCTTGGCCGCCCTAGTGTTCTTAGATAAGTGCCGTTGGAAAAAAAGAAACATGGCGGATTTTGAGCGCCATATTGTAGGTGTTGCAACTTTTTTTCTTCTAAACCCATCGAGTGGGGTAACAAAATGAAGGGTTTTTAGATTTGATTACGAAAATATATACCACTTATATGTTTAAAGTCATTCGAAAAAAAAAGTATAACTAAAAAAGTTGTAAATAAAAAAAGTTAATTAAATCAAAAAACCCGACTGCTTCAAAAGCGAACTAAAAAGATGTAAACAAGAAGAAAATCTTGCTGTGCAGTCGGAGGATACATCTGGTTTTGGTCAGCCAGCTCACGAATATGTATCCTCCGATTGCACAGCAAGATTTTCTTCTTGTTTATATCTTTTTAGTTCGCATTTGAATCAGTCGGGTTTTTTGATTTTATTAACTTTTTTTAACAGACATTTTAAAAAGGAGAAGGTTCTATGTTCGACTTAACGTTTTTTTTTTCTTTTATTTTTACCGATTTCTTCGTCGATTGTGGACCGATATGATCCCGAAAATGTGCCATTTCAATTTGGTGAAAATCTGATGTGAGCTTCGGAGATATTCAACAGAGCTCTTCAATAAATGTCGGGCAAATCTCTCGGGTTGCTGCAATCGCATGTCTATTTATTGTTTACTAGCTGACCCGGCAAACTTTGTTTTGGCATAAAAACACCAAACATTAATCTACCCTACCTATGTATGGATGTAAGGTACCATTTTCTTATATTTTTTTTCATAAGAGCCTTCTCCTAACAATAACAAACACAACAAAAAAAGAATAAGCGAAATCAGTCCAGCCGTTCACGCGTGATGCCGTGACCAAGGGAAATAGGGACTAATTTTTGTATATATAGATACCATTTCATAACATAACATCACGCCGGTACGGGGCTAAAGGGGACTTGCCTATCAGGTACAACTGAAAAGCGAAAAATAAATACCATAGACATCCAAATAAAAACAAACAAAGTAGTAAAAGTACAAAGTGAAAAATAATTTTCCCTTTGGAAGTCGGTGACCATAACGAAAAAAACCGGCCAAGTGCGAGTCGGACTCGCGTACGAAGGGTTCCGGACTTGGTAAATTCCGGTTTACGATTTATGACGTACTAAAAAAATACTACTTACTAGATCTCGTTCAAACCAATTTTCGGTGGAAGTTTACACGGTAATGTACATCATATATTTTTTTTAGTTTTATCATTATCTTATTTTAGAAGTTATAAGGGGGGGAAACACATTTTACCACTTTGGAAGTGTCTCTCGCGCAAACTATTCAGCTTAGAAAAAAAATATATTAGAAACCTCAATATCATTTTTGAAGACCTATCCATAGATACCCCAAACGTATGGGTATGATGAAAAAAAAATTTTTGAGTTTCTGTTCTAAGTATGGGGAACCACCAAAATTTTTTTTTTTTCTCTTTATATGTTAAATTCTTAATGCGGTTCACAGAATACATCTACTTACCAAGTTTCAACAGCATAGTTCTTATAGTTTCGGAAAAAAAGTGGCTGTGACATACGGACGGACAGACAGACAGACATACATGACGAATCCATAAGGGTTCTGTTTTGGCACACCGACTGCCAAAGTATTTTTTTGTAGTTCGTATGTTTCATGCCGTTACAATGGTAATAGTACTTCATAACCCCTGTTTACAGACGACGTAATAATCAGAACCACCATTTTGTTATGGCTATCAAATACTTAATAATAGTTAATGTACTTCAACCGAATGTTTAATAAAACCGGGGCGCTTCAATTGAAGGACAAGAGTTGGAACGTGTAAACACTTGATTTACAAATGAATATAATAGATCTGTAGTACTTCGCATCACAGAATTTCACCAGAAACTATGTAGACATAGAAGAAATTTTAGTGTACTCTCGAAGAAAGAAAGAAACATTTATTGCCAACAATGTATATCTGAATCAAAGATTGATGATTTATTGACGCGACGGCGACCTGACTCGACTGCATAGAGCAGGCGCAGTACCAACGGCTTTACGTGTTTGAAACTCCAGTTTCATCATCATCATATCAGCCGAAAGACATCCACTGCTGGACATAGGCCTCCCCCAAGCGTCGCCACATTGATCGGTCCCGTGCGTCTCGCATCCAGCGGATCCCCGCAACCTTCACCAGGTTTCTGCGAGCAATTTGCCCAACCCACTGCCACTTAAGTTTAGCAATTCATCAGGCTACGTCGGTAACCCTGGTTCTCTTGCGGATCTCTACATTTCTGATTCGATTACGCAAGGAAACACCGAGCATAGCCCTCTCCATTGCCCTTTGGGTGACTGCAAGCTTTCTGATGAAGCCCATTATGAGCGAACACACACTGGTCATAGACTTTCGTCTTGAGACACTGTGGTAAGTTGGACGAGAAGATACCGCGCAACTTCCCGAACGCTGCCCAGCCGAGTCAGATTCGAGGGTTGACCTCTTTCTCGAAGTTGGCCCTACCCAACTGGATCGTTTGTCCAAGGTAGACAAAGTCACCCACAACTTCGAGTATAGAGCTTCCGACTTTTATAGGAGTGGGTGTAACATGGTCATTCAACATCACCTTGGTTGTCACCTTCAAACTAAAGTTTGCTGTTAAGTTAATTCATAATGGAAACACACTAACACTGCCTGACTCGGTAATCGACCCGAGGACCTCGAAGAGAAACTACAAACACAGTTCATCATCCAAACAGTACTAATTGTTTAACTAGCCACTACATTAGTTACTTCGTACCTTCTAACAGCCTTAATTGCTGTTAATAACACTCAACTACCAAGCGATGTTTAACAGATCTTTATTAGTCCTGACTCCGTTTATATAGAAACGCGTTCGCGAAGAAACCAAAAGTGAAATAGAATTTTCTGCAAACATAAATTTGCCTATCCTCCTCATGACTAAGCAAAAAATAAGTTCAGGATTACCTGCAAGGCTTTAACTTCACTGAAACGGCAAATCTATTAAAGTAGTAGCTGACCCGGCAAACATTGTTTTGCCATAAAAACACCAAACATTCATCTACCCTACCCACTCTACTTACCCCTACCCACCCTACTTACCCCTACCTACCCTACCCTACCGTATTGAGAGGCCTGAAAATCGGTAATAGGAATATTTGGAGGAATGCGGAATGCATAGAACCTCTATTGAAAAGTATGTATTTAAATTTTTTTGTTTGTTGATAATCTTGCGCTTGACCGCTATCTCATCTGATGGTAAGCGATGATGTGGTTGACGGTGAAGCACGCTTGCCTAGAAGAAACCTATTCACTCTTGACTTAAAGTTTTAACTTATCAGGAAACACAGACTCCGGCAGGTAATTCCACTCCTTAGCTGTACGCCTAATAAAAGTATTCACCAAAACGTTTGGTGCGTATGTGTGGGATGTCCAACATGTACCGATGACTCATCGCCGTACGTCTTGTAGTCCGATGATGCAACGGGCTAGGAGGAATTAGTTCATGCAATTCCATCGCACACTCCCCGAAATGTAACCGATAAAAAACCGACAGGCTGGCAACTCGACGCCGATGTTCGATGATACGACCAGTACTTCATCGTTTTTCGATCGACTCAATTGTATCCAGCTGGTATACTTGGCAGATCCATCCAAGAGGTGAGATTAGTACTCCATGCATTATCGAACTTGCGCTTGATACAACAACTGTTCTGGCGTGAAGTACCGTCTCACCTTCGCGAGGATCCCCAATTATTTGGCAGCCAGACCAACCAGACGGGTGTTGTGTAGGTCCGGGCCCTACTGTGGTGTCGGCCTGCTGTATACGTTCAAATCGCGCGGAAAACACTGCTTGCGCGATGCAGGATTCGTGTGACGTCAGATCTTTAATTCGCAGGTTCGTACAAACATTATAGACTCCTTTCGTCGTGGGTCTTTCAGGAAACAAAAATGCGTGACGGAACCACACGCACACTATGCAGGCTGGCATATTATAAGTTGGGGGATTACATCACTGATAAAAATGCTTGGCTAAATGCTAGCCCTGCTCCACATCCACTAGGGCGCAAAAACAAGTGATATGCAGAACATTATTGTTTTGAAGTATTGTTGGACCTTCTGAAGACTGTATAAATATATTTGTATTGTATAAACTCAATTTCATTCATTAAGGTATGTACTTATGTACCTAAATATTGTAAAACATATTTTTTTTTAAAGAGTAAGTATGGAGGTTCTTGTGCATTCTTCTCCATTACAAGCTACTTTCCGATTGCACGGTAGAATCCACTATTATTATTTGTAAAGGGGAATGCCCATTTTGCAAGGGAACTTGGGCCCCTTTGAAAAAATTGTTGTATCTTGATGAATTTGGTTGTATATTGTAGAAAAAACACGTTATATTCATAATTAGAAAACATTTTTTATTTATTTTGTGGGGTTCACGAGAAATAACGATGTGTCTGTTCTTGAAATGAACCCTTATTACAATGTAATAAGGTGCATACAAATGTCTAAGTGAAGAAATCTGATCTGTTGTTGTCTGTACATAAAGAGTAAAGGACACGGATGGAAAAAAACACAAAATATAAATCCTATTTTTGGATAATATTGAAATCGCAAACACGATACCTCATAAGGGGCCTGTGTATGGCCAATCTCCTTTTAATGTAACGTTCAAAAGTGCCGCTTGGTGGTCTACTTGAAATAAAATATCTTTGTCTTTGAACCACATGAAAATTCATTGTAGTAGCCTAATAGGTACTCCAACAAGCTTCAGAAATATTTAGCCTATTGTATTGGTCACGTAGACCGTCCATTTAGATAAGATAATATATACACGGGCCGCAGTATTTAACGACTATTGTACTGTTTTAATCTGACTACGTGGCGATGTATGTGTCTGAGCGATTACTTATAATCTGCCTTCATTTTTATCTATATATCTTTTGGCTCTGAATCAGCTTATATCGGACTATCGGTCAACGGTACCTACCTACACGTTATAAAGGTCATTGTGAAGAAAATGCGTTTTCAAGGTTATTTGAGAGAAAATGATTTTTTTATAGTGTTGGGGGAAAGTACCGAGCAGTTTTTTCTTTATGGTTGCAGTATAAAATACTGAAGTGGCAATTTTTCTTTATTTCATCCTTTTAAACTACATAATTTATCTAGTAGTAGACATGCTTCGATCAACAATCTATTGAACACGTAATTATGACACGTTATCTTGCGAAAATACTCCGTTCTAAACAGAAAAAAAAAAAGAGTTAATAAAATCAAAAAACCCGACTGCTTCAAAAGCGAACTAAAAATATGTAAACAAGAAGAAAATCTTGCTGTGCAGTCGGAGGATAAAAATTCCCGAGCTGGCTGACCAAAACCAGATGTATGCAAAATGAGAATCACGTCTAAAAGGAAAGTCGTAATTTTTTGGAAAAAATATATGTTACATTAGACCATTTTCTTAAAAATTTGATCTAAAAAAAAAATGTGTTTTATTCGTATAACATTGTGTAATTAATATGTAAAGTTATGTCTAAAACGGACAAAAACACGACAATCGCAACAAAACTGCTGGGCGTATTTTAATGAAATCGACACCATCCCAAAGACAATTTAACCATCTACATTTTGATCTGAGGCTTTTTTTTAAAGTCAAAGAATAACAAGGAAAGTACAAAAAAACTACTAAATTTTGGGTCGCGCGGGTGTGAAACGAGTGCGCGTTTTGTTCCCTCAAGGTCGTTGGCGTTAGTCGTCGTCTTAAATATGCTAACCAATGGATGCAAAGGGGAATGCCCATTTTGTAAGGGCCCCTTTGAAAAAATGGTTGTATCTTGATGAATTTGGTTGTATATTGTAGAAAAAACACGTTATATTCATAATTAGAAAACATTTTTTATTTATTTTGTGGGGTTCACGAGAAATAACGATGTTTCTGTTCTTGAAATGAACCCTTATTAAAATGCAATAAGGTGCAAACAAATGTCCAAGTAAAGAAACCTGATCTGTTGTTGTCTGCACATAAAGAGTAAAGGATACGGATGGAAAAAAACACAAAATATAAATCCTATTTTTGGATAATATTGAAATCGCAGACACGATACCTCATAAGGGGCCTGCGTATGGGCAATCTCCTTTCGGTTAAACACCATTTTCTTCGGCTATTAGTCTCACAAATGGTCAAATAAGTTGGAGAGTTAATTATTTGACCAATTACAATTGGTCAAATAATAAACTCTCCTTATTGGTCAGACGGATAAATAAACTTTGCCTAATGGCCGGTTTCTGATTTATGTATTTGAGGTTAGTCTCGCAAGGATACACTTTTAAGGCACTCAAGAGGGGTAAGTTAGATTTATTATCCGAATAAACCGAATAGTAATAATTTTCGTCGATTACAGAACCGCTCATACAGGAAAACAATAACATCTAATTGATATAATGGTATTGTTGTTGTAGACTACGTGCAGGTGTGAATGAATGATTCACCCACAATGATAAACCGAAGGAACCTGATAAGGTTATCAGCATATTCGGTTATGACATGGATGACACCTAATCATTATCACTAACGAAAAATTGACCGATATAATAAATCGATTTATTTTATATTGTATCGGTAATTTTTATTACGATTTTCCTGTAGACTCTTTATTAAAATTTTGCACACGAACTTATAAAACCGGCCAAGTGCGAGTCGGACTCGCGCACGAAGGGTTCCGTACCATTATCGCAAAAAAGGCAAAATAATCACATTTGTTGTATGGGAGCCCCACTTAAATATTAATTTTATTCTGTTTTTAGTATTTGTTTTAGGCAACAGAAATACATCATCTGTGAAAATTTCAACTGTCCAGCTATCACGGTTCATGCATGAGATACAGCCTGGTGACAGACGACCCACTATTTGAGGTATGTTCCTATGTCACTTTTATTTATTGCATGTTTTTTTTTTGCCTTTTTACTTTTTTGTATGTTGGCACCTTGTTTTTATATACCTCGTGTAAATTGCAAAATTTAATTGTGATTTTGTGTGTTGTGCTGTGTCTTTTGTGTGCACTAAATAAATGTTTTATCTATATAGACGGACAGACAGACAGACGGATCGTGGAGTCTTAATAATAGGGTCCGTTTTTACCCTTTGGGTACGGAACCCAAAAACAGTAATGCGTGGTCATGTAACACAAAAAATGTACATGTCGAACTGAGAATCGCCTCCTTTTTCGTCGGTTATTTAAAATTGAAAGCTCGAATTTCAGGAAATTTAATACCGCCTTGGTGAGTCAGCGGCTAAAACTGAATAGTCTTCCATTAATCATTATTATTATAAATGGAAGAACAATCTACATCATAACTTAATATACCCATATCATACGTTATCAAGCTAATTGAATGAATATAGATAAGGATCAGTATTAAGGGTACACTAGTCGACGGCACGAACTATTTTGTGCGCGGGGTTAAAATGCATTTCATATCAACCGACAACACGTGCGGAAGAGATAGATGCTGTGATGAGCAGTAGGAAGCTAGTTCGCGTACGAATACACACTTTTGCAAATTTCTAGCGAAATGGATAATGATTTAGGACGAAACCGAGCGCGCGAAATTTTATAAACAGACCTTTGGCAGTCTAGATATCATGAAAAAACTACTAAATCTATCTGTTCAAAATAAAATGATTTACATTGTTGAACTACTAATCTATCCCTGTATGGAGGCCGTTTTGCAATTTTCCGTCTTCTTATGGTATTTATTTGCGCCCAAAAATGCGTTAAAATTTGTGTCGAAATGTGGAACTTTCGACGCTCATAACTTTTAAATATTTTATTTTTTTACTTTTTTGCTTCCATACAGGGCTAGATAATGATGAGACAAATTGATATCACTTTTTATTTTGAACGTACATCGTCAAACAGTGGAATAATCTTTAGACTACGTTTGTATGGAAGAATTTTCGACTAGTGCACGGAGCACGAAACCAGTGGTTTCGTGCTCCGTGGACTAGTGTAACCTTAGGATAGGACATTCACGTGAAACAGAGACATTTCGGTAAACAAATAAAATTAGGAAAACAATTTTTCCTGTAGAACATTGAAACTGTTCTATAGATCACCATCTATATCCGTGGAACGGAACCGATCGCGATCGATATACGAAAAATAATCGATGTACATATTCGCGAGCTGGCTGACCAAAACCAGATGTATCCTCCGACAGAGAATGATTTTCTTCTAGTTTACGTCTTTGTAGTTCGCTTTTTAAGCTGTCGGGTTTTATGATTTTTTGAATAAACTTTCGAGTTAAGACGAATCGATTGACGTAATAATTATCAAAATCGGCCAACGCGTTTGGTCTCTGGAACGAAACATAGGAACATACATAGACTGATAAACACATTACCCTCCTTCGGCAGTCGGGAAAAAAGGCCCTAAAAAAATGTGGGCTGTAATGGAATTTGAACTTTGTACTGTATGACATAGAATTTGTTGTTGAAAAATTTTGATAATTATCTCGAATTCTGTATACAAATAGTCAGCTCTCAAAGGAGATGGTTGTATCCGTCGCGTCGTTATCACACATGGGTGAACAGCTCATCCATTCATAGAGGATATAAGGGCCATGTTTGATGGACTTCTTGATAAATTCGATATCACTAACGTTTTATAGTAATCTGTATACGTGTGTGATAAGAACTATGAATGGGGACGAAGGTAGTGAATTTTTAGGGATTGTCACTGAGCATCATTATCGCCGCAAGACGTTTACTGTTGGACATGGCCTCCCCCAAGTGTCGCCACATTGACCGGTCCCGTGCGTCTCGCATCAAGCGGAATCCCGCAACCTTCACCATCGGTACATCTAATGGGAGGCCTTCCAACGCAACGTCTTCCGGATCGCGGTCGCCACTCCAGAATTTTTCGGCCTTGGGGCCGACCATCCGTTCTGCGAGCAATGTGCCCTGCCCTGCCACTTCAGCTTCGCAAATCTTCGGGCAATGTTTGCAACTTTGGTCCTCCTGTGGATATTCCCACGTCATAGTCAGTTCCCATTGCTGGGAGTCAGGCCTCGTCTCTGGGAGTGGGCCGTAATCCACCAGGCGGGCACAGTTCAGGTTGATAGGTTGTAGGTGTGTTGTGTGTGTAAATTGTCGTTGAATTTTTCGTTTTCGGGACCCGAAGAAGACCAATCACGTCAAAACACGGTCATCATTTAATTTTTTTTTGCCCTTCTTGAACTCATTTATTTGTGGTCGGTCAATGTTGTTTTTTAGGGTTCCGTACCCAAAGGGTAAAAACGGGACCCTATTACTGAGACTTCACGATCCGTCTGTCTGTCCGTCTGTCACCAGGCTGTATCTCATGAACCGTAATAGCTAGATAGTTGAAATTTTCACAGATGATGTATTTCTATTGCCGCTATAACAATAAATACTAAAAACAGAATAAAATTAATATTTAAGGGGGGCTCCCATACAACAAACGTGTTTATTTTTGCCGTTTTTTGCTCGATATTAATAACAGCAACAGGTAGACGCTTGAAATATTCACAGAATATTTAATTGTATATTCACTTCAAAAAATAATAAAATTAAAATAAAATAAATTAAGGGGGGCTCCCATACAACAAACGTGTTTTGTTTTGCCGTTTTTTGCGATAATGGTGCGGAACCCTTCGTGCGCGAGTCCGACTCGCACTTGGCCAGTTTTTTTCACTGGCAACACTGCCCAAGTGACATGTCAAATTTGTGCTCCGTATATTAAAATTAAATTTAATTAGTATTTAAGTGAAATTAGGGTGTACTTATAAGTAAGAATACAACAAAACGGCATAAATACTTAGGATTATTGTTTTCCTGGAAAGAGTTTTGCCCGGCTGTCGACCGGTAACCTATCGAACAGCTGACGACCGGACTATTGAATTACATGGGGAGTATTGTATTATTGCACTTGTCTTTTTATCACTGTCGCTTTTTTCGCAGTTTTCCTCAACACAGCAATGAGCACCGAGCCACCGATTCGGTCCATTCGATGGAAATCGAACATTAGTCATTGTTTCAGTACTATCCTCTCTTCTAGACATATCTTGTTGTTTTTCCCCTACTCTGTAGTATCCAGGCGGTGGATTTTGTAAGCCTCTCACCTTGGTAACATAAACTTAAGGCGCCGATTCCCTTGAGTAGCTGATTTTAAATTGAGAATCACGTCTAAATGGCTAGTCGTAATTTTTTAAAAAAAATATATGTTATATTAGACTATTTTCTTAATAATTTGATCTGAGCAAATTTTGAGTTTTATTCGTATAACATAGTGTAATTAATCTGTAAAGTTATGTCTACAAACAAAAAAATAAATAAAAAAAATGTAAATATTACCTATCGTGATTTATTCTCAATATTGCACCTACCACTATTTGTCTCTGCATCACCCAAAGGTCGACTGGTAGAAAATGCCTAAGGCATTAAGTCCGCCTCTGTACGTTTTTGTGCATGAAGTATTAAATAAATAAATAAATAAATAAATCTTATTCTGTATGGTGACTGTTCTGCAAATTTCCTTTTTATGGTATTTATTTGCGCCCAAAGATCCGTTAAAATTAGTGTTGAAATATGGAACTTTCGACGCTCATAACTTTCAAATATATATTTTTTTTTTACTTTTTGTTTCCAATCTATACAGAAATGAAAAATGTTGCAAAAACGGGCAAGAATATTACTTTTTGAGGGTTTCCGTTGCGTGCGCTACGTAAACGGTTTCAGTTACGCAATCATGTATGTAGGGTAGGTAGGGTAGGTGTAGGGTAGGTGTAGGATAGGGTAGGTACGTAGCCAGTTGACGGGAGCGAAGCCGCGTGGGACAGCTAGTAAAGCCATACAGGGCTAGATTATGATGAGAAAAATTGATATCATTTTTTATTTTGAACGTACACCGTCAAATAGTGGAGTAATCGCTAGACTACGTTTGTATTGAAGAATGATAGACTAGGGCAACCTTAAACGAAGTAAGTCCGAAGTAAGCTGTCATTTCAACCGATGTTAAGGACCTATTTTAGAGTTAAAAGCAATCTCAAGGAACAAACAAGAACAAAGAATCCTCAAGTCAAGAAACTCTAGAACTAATTGAAGATAGAAGGAATTTAATATCAAGAAAGAATGGGAAGAGAAAATTTTAAAGAAATCTCGAGCCGAAGCAAACGAATTCGGGCAAATATGAGGCAAGACGGAAAAAGGACGAATCAAAACCCTAGAAAACCAATAACGGGAGGTATACGAAAAACCCTCAAGGAAGTTATAAGATCGGTTATTTACTACACGCAGCACAATACTGAACATAGCAACAGACTACTATCCCTCGTTATATTCGTAACAAACAAGCATAGCATCGCCCGATAGTGGACTCAGACTGGATAATATGACAGGAGATATCGGAGAGGTACCAGAAATATTGCAATCGGAAGTAAATAACTGGCCAAGTGCGAGTCGGACTCGCGCACGAAGGGTTCCGCACCATTATAGCAAAAAACGGCAAAAAAATCACGTTTGTTGTATGGGAGCCCCCCATAATTTATTTTATTTTAATTTCATAATTATTATTTTTTGATTTGAATATACTACTTAATATATTCAATACAAAAAATAATGTGAATATTTCAAGCGTCTACCTGTTGCCGTTATTAATATCGAGCAAAAAACGGCAAAAAAATCACGTTTGTTGTATGGGAGCCCCCCTTAAATATTTATTTTATTCTGTTTTTAGTATTTGTTGTTATAGCGGCAACAGAAATACATCATCTGTGAACATTTCAACTGTCTAGCTATCACTGTCCATGAGATACAGCCTGGTAACAGACGGACAGACAGACAGACAGGCGGTCCGCGGAGTCTTAGTAATAGGGTCCCGTTTTTACCCTTTGGGTACGGAACCCTAATTAAAATTATGTCCTGTGTGTAAACTACTGGATATATTCGATTGATTTGTGTGCAGGTTGGGCATATCATTATTTATACGAAGTTTAATTTATTGTCATTCAGTCCTCTCCAGGCTGTACATGTCTATCCATCCGAGAGCAACTAAGTTACACAAATCGCCGATTTGATGCTGAGAATTTGCAGGTTTTCTGGCTAAAGTAGACTTGAAATTAAAGTAAGATCGAACGAGTCCCACGCGGCTTCGCTCCCGTCAACTGGCTACGTACCTATCCTATCCTATCTACCCTACTCTACACCTACCCTACACCTACGCTACACCAACGCTACACCTACCCTACACCTCCCCTACACCTACCCTACACCTACCCTACACCTAACCTACACCTACCCTACGAACATGATTGCATAATTGAAACCGTTTACGCAGCGTACGCAACGGAAGCCCTCAAAAAGTAATATTCTTTCCCGTTTTTGCAACGTTTTTCATTTATGCTCCGCTCCTATTGGTCGTAGCGTGATGTTATATAGCCTAAAGCACTCAGGAATAATGTAGCTTTCTACCAGTGAAAAAATTTTTAGAATTGGATCATTAGTTCCAGAGATTACCCCCTACATACAAACTTAAAATTTTTACCTCTTTATAATATTATTAGTATAGATTATAATCAGGCTTAGATTATAATCATTCTAAAAAGTTCGCCTTTATTGAGCGTCGTATACAAACTTAAAAATTTTACCTCTTTATAATATTATTAAGTATAGATTATAATCAGGCTTAGATTATAATCATTCTAAAAAGTTCGCCTTTATTGAGCGTCGTCTCACTCACTCAAATATTTCTCGCCAAACTTCTTGGCCGCCCTGAAGTTGGCTACAATGACTTTGCAGAAGTAAATCTCATAGAAGAACAGCACCGTCTTGGCTTGCGCATCGGAAAACCAACTTCAGGGCGGCCAAGAAGTTTGGCGAGCACTATACCACTTACCAGTGTGACAGTCTCCTTCTAAAGCTCGATGTGTCATATTAACGGCCGGGTTCAGTACATTACTCCTAGACATTAATAAGAAGGTACTAATTAGGTTGGTACCTGTTACGAGTTTATAAGAACCTATTAGAAGTTGTTAGCGGACGTTGGTAAATTTAAACGTTTTGCGAGAAGCTGCGGTAATACTGACAGCGGATAGAGGTAAAAGTCTTTGCTTGTAGGCAGTAATCTCCGATATACTGGTCTTATTACAAATAATAAATTGTAGTTCTAAAAACTAAAAAACACGCTTTAATGGTAAGGATAATGGGACAAATTGTTTAAATTATTGCATTGTCATCGGTCCTTGATAAGTGTGCAAAGTTTCAAATCAATCCAACGTTTTGAAGTGGGTGAATTTCACGTTCAAAGATTCCGTTACATTGATACATAGATACATACATACCAAGCTAATAAAAGCGTGTTAAAATTGGAAATATTCGACCACCTCCCTGATGGCTCGATGCGATTCGATGTATATGTTACAGTTTAAACCAGTTTTGAGATAGAACTAGTTTTTACTAAATGCCGTAGGCGAGGTTTTTAATAGTATTCACACGAATGTTTTAGTACCTAGTTATGTGCAGTTTCATACACTACTTTATCTACTCATACATTGGGATTGAACCTACTAAATAAATACCTTTTTTACATTTTCCATGCCATAAAGTCGTGATAGCATTTATCATATAATTTTCTCGAGTTTGCTGATAATAGATTATGAGTAATTTCCTTCGCCGCATCTAAAATATCGGGCGGAGTCAAATTTTCTTCACATTCACTGACATCGGACATTTTTAAGCAAGAATTTAAAATGCCGGGGTACCCTAAGCGCCCGAGCTCGCTTCGCTCACTCTTTGACTCATTCATTGACCATAATTATCCTGGTTACCGTTACGTAGCAATATTCATAATGACCAGACAATGTGATAAATACAGAAGTTTAAATCAGTATTCATTACATTGCCCGATTTGACTTGAATAGATTCATAATGCCCGGGCATTATACATAGTGCCCTGATTAATCAATTGGTCCATGATTAGTTTCTCAGGTGCTAGTTTTAGCTAAAGCTCGGCGTGACAAATAGTTTTATCTGAAAATCAAATATATCAGTGGTAAATTCTAGTTTTGACTAGGTATTTCCAGTTTTAACAAAAAAAAAAACAGAATAATCAGTATAGAACGTCGGCACGGTTTCTTTGTATGTGATGAGACACCACTGCCGTGGGTAAGCATAAGATTTCTATGGGTGGTGACCTCTTACAAGGTGGGTTGTCTACTGGTTCGCCATCGCTCTTAAACGTGCCTGTTTGTCAGACACCAGAACACATCAACGATGCTTGGCAGCAAAAAAGCATGAAGGTTGAGTGGTATTTTTTTCCCTTTCACAAAGATCACTTCATACTTTCTTCGTCGTGACTCACAAAGTCCGAACAACACGCCAGCATTACGACCTAGCCCTATACACACTGCGGGGGTGCGCGTCGCCCCACGCCAACGCTACTGGAGCCATCATATAGGACTAACCTGAACAAGTTTGCCCCCTTGTCACGCGCCATAAGATTTTTAAATATTATATCTTATGATTTAGATATATTTCACTGTAGCCTGATGACGTTCACAAGGGTAGCACTGAAGTGCATTGAAAATGTTGAAAAATGGTTTTAATTGAAATTTTAATTGGATTGTAATGGTATTTTAATTGTATTTTATTGTGTTTAATTCTATGATAATTGGATTTGAAATTGTATGAATGATTGTATTTTAATTGACATTTTAATTGTAATATTTTATTGTATTTAATGGTATTTTAAATTGTATTTAATGGTAATTTAAATTGTATTTTTAATGGTATTTCTAAAATTCTAATATCTTTGTGGTAGTAACATCGCATTGGCGTTATAGCTGTTAAGGTGTTACTTACATAATTTTGAATAAATAAATAAACAGTCACTATTTCAGACTTATCTTGAAAACACTCACAACGACTCACGATTGTGAGTCAAAACAAGCGATTTCTTTAGAAAACTAGTTACATATTACACAAACTAATTTGCAAGAAAAGGGTGTCAGTGTAGATAATGGTATATTTGACAATTAATAAAAAATATGCATGAATGAATATCTATTAAAAATACAATATGTGCAAATGGAGAAGTTAAATTTTAGAGAGGGAGCTGGCAGGGTTTTTGAGCAAGCTTATTCAGGTCGAAAACATGATAGGCGAAGTTGCGGCTTACTTAGAGATCATCGAGAATATATTTATCATAAAAGTTTCAGATAGGTTCAGAGTGTTCAGAAACTAATAATCAGGGCCATTCTTTTCATTGGAACTAAGAGTAGTTACATCTTCGTCTAGTCCTGTCAATCATTTGGCAGCGCTATTTTTTAGGGATCCGTACCCAAGGGGTAAAAACGGGACCCTATTACTAAGACTTCACGATCCGTCTGTCTGTCTGTCTGGCCGTCTGTCACCAGGCTGTATCTCATGAACCGTGATAGCTAGACAGTTGAAATTTTCACAGATGATGTATTTCTATTGCCGCTATAACAACAAATACTAAAAACAGAATAAAATTAATATTTAAGGGGGGCTCCCATACAACAAACGTGATTTTTTTGCCGTTGGCCAGTTTTTTAAGATAAATATCCAACTTAGCGTCTGGACTATTTGTCCAGAAAGGTGGATAGCTGCTGTTACCTTGTTTTTATCACTGGACCAATTTTGCCACACTATTTCTAACCACTGGAAGTCTGGAAGTCAGAATCACACTTAGCGCCGAGACAATGAAGCTCAACAATTCGGGGAGAAATGATTCAACTGTCTCTGATCCCGCGACGAAATTAATCAGATCTCAATCAATAATAAAAACCTAGGCAAAAAAAAATATTCCTTCTTTACAAGCTCAATGAGGCTCATCGGCCTCTACTTCCGAGTCGTTCGAGTCGTAGGTCGTGGGTTTGAATTTTGAACCCAGGCAGGCGCATTACTTTGTGTAATTTTTCATCACCGCTGCTCTCAAAACAGTGAAGGAAAACATCGTGAGGAAACCTACATATCCCTTTTTTAGGGTTCCGTACCCAAAGGGTAAAAACGGGACCCTATTACTAAGACGCCGCGATCCGTCTGTCTATCTGTCTGTCATCAGGCTGTATCTCATGAACCGTGATAGCTAGACAGTTGAAATTTTCACAGATAATGTATTTCTGTTGCCGCTATAACAACAAAAACTAAAAACAGAATAAAATAAATATTATAGTGGGGCTCTCATTCAACAAACGTGATTTTTTTGCCGCTTTTTGCGATAATGGTACGGAACCCTTCTTGCGCGAGTCCTACTCGCACTTGGCCGTTTTTTTTTTAGCTCTGGGAAACCTTCAAAAGGCGCCTGGACTTTAGGGGAAAAGATCACCATCAGCACGTAGAAGGGGCCCCGTGACCTCTCAAAAGACCACCGCGGAACCCCCCTCCCCAGGGGATGTTAGGGCACATCCCTGGGGAGACTGAAAAAGCGCCTCCTCTGAGCCTCGCTGTGCAAGGCATCGGCAGCACGTGATCACTGTGCCACCGTCTGGAGTCACTTGGTGTATAGAGTCCCCAAACTGAGCGCCCGCGACACCGGAGTCCCGCCTTCTTTGATGGAGGTGGGGTTTCAGCATTTTAAGCATCGGGGCGGTTCGTGGGATCGGCTCTCTCACGAGCCCGCTTAGCGGCCTCCTTCTGGACCTTTACGGTCTCACAGAAGGGGGCCATCTCCCTCCAGTTACCTGTCTCTGCCAGCATGGCCCTCACAACTGCTGGCAAAGTCAGGTCTCTCCCGATCCTGGCAACCAAGAGACCCACACATGTCCTACTACTAAAAATTTTAAGACATTGTGACATCCACCAACCCGCACTGGGCCCGCGTGGAAGATTACGTCCCATTCTCTCTAACAAATTGGAGGTCTGTGCCCCAGCAGTGGGCATAATACGCTGATTATGTATATGTGTATGTTATGTTTGGCCTTGATTAAGTTAACTGAAGTATTGTTAAACATTATGCAATTTGTTATGATGTAACATAATTTGCCTAAATTATTCTCTGACATTCCGCCCGTTAGCAATCAGACCTGTTACTATAAATAGCTTGATGATTACCGGTTTTATCACTTGACGAGAGACGATAAGCATTTGGTTTCGGAAACTGGCTTGTGGTCCGGTGGTAGCAAGACGGACTTGTGACTGAAGCGAGTTGTGATCGGTACAATCCACGAATTGAGAAATTGTTTTTGGGATTTTCTATAATAGGAAACCGGAAAAAAAAGTTAATAAAATCAAAAAACCCGACTGCTTAAAAACCGAACTAAAAAGATGTAAACAAGAAGAAAATCTTGCTGTGCAGTCGGAGGATACATATTCACGAGCTGGCTGACCAAAACCAGATGTATAGTTGTATACGCCGACTGCACAGCATGATTTTCTTCTTGTTTACATCTTTTTAGTAAGGTTTTTAAGCAGTCGGGTTTTTTTGATTTTATTAACTTTTTTTATTTACAACTTTATAGTTACCTTTTTATTTGAATGACTTTAAACATATGTGGTATATATTTTTGTAATCACCCTTCATTTTGATACCTCACTCGATGGGCTTCGATGAAAAAAACATTGCAACCCCTACAATATGGCGCCCAAAATCCGCCATGTTTCTTTTTTTTTAACGGCAATTATCTAAGAACACTTGGGCGGCCAAGACCTATCTAAGGATGTCTTAATTATAAAAATCCGTAAAGTGGTTTGAAAGATACGAGGTAATAAACAATATTGCATACAAGATACGCGCGAAAAACATAACCGTTTCCTTGCAGCCGGGTAAAAATATAATAGACTGTTCGCCTTTCGGAACGTGGATTACCGGTTAAGAGAGTTCATGGAACACGCCAGCACGGTATTTCATGCAAACGAAACATTTAGAGAGAAAAAGTTTTTTTTTTTTTGATTTTTAAAGGAAAATTAAAAACGTTCTCTCATTTTCGCTAAATTATTTTTCGGAAACTTCATTACTAAACTAAGTTATTAGACCTAAGTATCTAGCCTATAGACCTAAGTATCATCAGAAAGCTTACAGTCACCCAAAGGGCAATGGAGAGGGCCATGCTCGGAGTGTCCTTGCGTGATCGAATCAGAAATGTAGATATGCGTAAGAGAACCAGGGTTACCGACATAGCCCGAAGAATTGCCAAACTTAAGTGGCAGTGGGCAGGGCACATTGCTCGCAGAACGGATGGCCGATGGGACAGAAAAGTTCTGGAGTGGCGACTCGGAAGACGTTGCGTTGGAAGGCCTCCCACCAGGTGGATGGACCGATGACCTGGTGAAAGTTGCGGGGATCCGCAGGATGCGGGACGCACGGAACAGGAATGTGGTGAAGCTTCGGGGAGGCCTATGACCAGCAGTGGACGTCTTTCGGCTGATATTATGATGATGATCAATTTATTTTCAAGATTTTGGCTTTTGAAAGTTTTTATGAAATGTCGCCCCAAATTCCTATTACATGAGATTTAAAGCAGAAATCGTGAAGTGTAAAAGTAGTACTTGTATAAAATGCTTTTCTATAGGATGGCCTGTATAGGAATGATGTTGAACGCGAATACGCAATCATCGCAAGTTCGCGCGAATTTTAGTCGTACGAATCCTCGATCAAACACACTAAATGACGAATAGGTGTCCTAATTAGCATGCGCGCGATGCGGTCGCGCGACTAAAATGTTTGATAATCTATTTGCGCGAACTAAGTGCATACGAACGCGCGATTAAACATATTGATGTCGAATACGTGAAATTAAATTCGCGCGATGAACGCGACGCGTCGTCGGGGAGCACTTTGCTGCCCACGTTTTTATTTTTAATTGCTATCGAGATCCGCAAAATAGGTCATCCACACACGTTTCCCGAAAGTTAAAACTGAGCGTTTTCGATGTCCATGGGAAGCGCCGCCGCCACGCAAACTGCTCGCGTCGTTAATTTGCGCGATGATCGTGTATTCGCGTTCTATTCCATTTCACACACACATACACACCACCGTCAAACGTCAAAAGTCCGCACTCGGGGTCTGCCAGCGAGCGATGGAACGAAGTATTCTCGGAGTCAAAATCATAGATCGCATTCGGAACAGTATACTTCGTTCCAAAACACAAATTGCAGACGTAGGCAAAACAGCCGCCAACTAAAGTGGAATTGGGCAGGCCACATCTACCGCATGTCGCAACAGAATTGGGCAAAAGTAACCACTGACTGAATTCCGAATAACAGGAACCGGCGACGCGGTAGGCCCAGAAAGAGATGGGGCGTGACGAATTAGACGTTTATCTGAAGGATTGGCCAGATGTAGCAAGAGACCGGGAAAATGGAAAGACGGAAGGGAGGCCTTTGCCCTGCAGTGGGACGTAACGGGCTCATAATAAAATAATAAAAATACACACCTACACATGAAATGGCATTCAAATAGGATTATTTTATAATGGAAGGCTACTAAGGGACGACTATTTAAAGAAGGCTATAAACTGCAATCCGAGACACAGGCTGCCGCCTAATTCGGATGCAGATAGTCCTAGCCGTACATTAAAATTTTATTTTATTCTGTAATATATATCTTTGTGGAATAAATATTTTTTGATTTGATTTGATTAGGACATCCAGATTTTCTTACCGCGCGACCACGCGATGGTCGCATCGCTTGCTCGCGCGATAATCGCGTAGTCGCGTTGTATTAGAACGACGCCTTAGGCCGTAATGGGAGGAGGAGAAGTGGAGCGACCAGGGTCGCTTACTGTCAATAATGATGATACAGAATTCTGATAACAGCACAACAACCAGCTGTGAAGCTGACCCGTAAAATATCTAAAATACTTATGAAAAATCAAAAACCCGCCTGTAAGTCGGAGGATATATATTCGTAAACTGGCTGACCCCCTGATCCTCCGACTGCACAGCATGATTTTTTCTTGTTTACAGCTTTTTTGTTCGCTTTTTAAGCAGCCGGGTTTTTGATTTTTAAATTTACTTTTTTTATTTACAACTTTTAAGTTATCATTTTTTTTTCGAATGACATTTAAACATATAAGTAGTTTATATTTTTGTAATCTCCGCTAAAATCCCTTCATTTTGATACCCCACTCGATGGGTATGGAATAAAAAAAAAATTGCAACCCCCACAATATGGCGTCCAAAATCAGCCAGGTTCCTTTTTTTTTAACGGCAATTAGCTAAGAACACTTGGGCGGTCAAAACCTATCTAAGGATGTCCTAATTATAAAAATCCGCCAAGTAGTTTGAAAGATATGAGGTAATAAAGAATATTACATACATACAAACATACAAGATACGAGCGAAAAACATAACCCTTACCTTGCAGCCGGGTAAAAACTAACACAAAATTTCAGAAGGAAATGAATCAACAATCAGCGATTCTGTAATCTATAATACTGAAAAATGACTAATAAATGGATGACCATGAAATACCTATTACGCATTTTTATCATGATTCGGTATGAGTTATAGACTAAGTGTTTTTGTATTAATAACACATATAACTATATATTGCCGTATTTAGGGCAGAGGGAAATTATAGATGTTTAATATCCATACGATAGCAAGGCAAACTTATAGCAACACTACCCAATAGGCACGAATTCAGACTCTGAGCTGCAAATTAGAAATTCCAAAACAAAACACGAAAATACTGCCCAACCCAATGTTGGCAGAAACGACGAGCATCGGAATGAAGTCGAGTGAGGTGAAGCTTGAAACTCAAGATTATTCGTGATGGAGGACTTCTCTGGACGCCCTCTGCCCCATCTAACATATGACATTAAGAAATAAGTCAAGACTGCCCTAACCTGGAATCAAAATCCAGGAAACCTCGTGCTCAGCAGTAGCACTACAACAAAACTAGACTGCCTTATTGGACCACTGGACCCATGCCTTATTAGACCACTGGACCCATGACTTATTGGACCTCTGGACCCGTGCCTCATTAGAACACTGGACCCATGCCTTATTGGACCACTGGACCAATGTCTTATTGGACAATTAGATCAATGTCTTATTGGACAATTGGACCCATGCCTTATTGGACCACTGGTCCAATGAGACAGTCAAATGATCTTAAAAAGAGGTAAAATTATATTATTTTTAAATTAATTAGGTATGTTTGTTTGTAATGGATATTCTTTGTAAGCACTGATCTGATTATATCCAAATTCTAATACATCTATCAAAAAAAAAAGTGTCCTGTGGGGTGACAGAAGTCGCGCGAAAAAGTTAGTACTTCAATATTTGAAGAAGCTAATTAAAAAAGTTTGAATCTATAATGTAATTGTAGAGTTACAACCACCCACTATGAAATAGTATGTAAATCGCAGAACTGATAGAGCTATCATGTTCATGTTAATTTTTGTGTTAGCATACAATAACTTTGGCACGGGAAAGCAGGTATAATTAGACTGAAAGCGACAATATCATATAAACTATACCTATTAAAAAACTTTGATATTACCAGTACCCTTTGATATTATCAAGATATTGAGGTAGACCAATGCTCAGCAGTGCTCATCTTTCAGCTGAGATGATGATGATTCTGAAGAACATTGAACATCAAATAATAGATGTTTAAACTTGAAACCACTACGAGCTGCAAGCCTTATTTTCTCTAAACACAAAGTTTTCACATTGCCTTGCCTATATATATTAGAAAATGCCATGTTCTTAAGAAATAATTCTCATTTATTTTCTTGCATGGCAGATCTTGACAGATCAATTTCCTCGTAAGTGACGAGACAATACTCAAATTAGTCAACATCAGCACAAAACGGCACTTATGCATAAAAGTGTCTTTTGCATGGCTCCAGAAATTTACAATAAATTTCCAAAAAGCTGGAAGCAGTTTTTTAATAATTTACTGCTACAATTGATAGTTCTTATTTGATTTATTATTTTATTATGTTGACATTTTTAATCTTGTTTTTATTTATTATCTTAATTTTTTGTTCTGACGTTCTAGAACGAAATTTGAATTGTATTCTTATTATACTTTATATGGCCTTTTTTATTCATTTGACTAAACGTGACAAACTAGAATAAATACTGTAATTTTATTTAATATTTTGACATGTTTTAATAATCTTTCTCACATTCTAGAATGATGATATAACATTTGCACATTTTTAATCATTGATTGACATGACATTTTGGAATTATTATTTTGATTTGAATTTTGTCGTTTTGCATTTTATTATTTTGATTTGAATTGTATTATTTTGATTTATATTCTATTAATAATATTTGCATGCCATTATAAACAAAGGCAAACATGACGCTCTGTATTTTACTTTTTTTTACTTCTCTTACATATTGACAATTTGTGTGTACTGTACTCATGTTTGAGCAAATAAAAAAATGATTATGACTAGAGGTGAATGAAAACATAGTGAGGAAACCTAGACTTAAATAATATAAATTTAAAATTGCCAACCGGCTTACAGCAAGCATGCATATCAATGCGTAAACTAAAACTTCAATAAAGTTAGAACTATCTATGTAGTACAAGTGACACTGGAACAGTTGATGTAGACCATTGTACAGAAGACTTTTCAATGTTTGAAAGGCCAAGTTTACCGAGGAAGCAAAATTTTGGGTGATATTGAGTAATTTAATTTTGTCTATACTAATATTATAAAGAGGAAAGGTTTTTTTGTTTGTTTGTTTCTACCGAATAGGCTCCGAATCTACTGAACCGATTTAAAAAAATCTTTCACCATTAGGAAGCTACATTATTCCTGAGTGACATAGGCTATTTTTTAATCCAGAAAGCAGGTCCTGTGGGGTGGTCCACGGGAGAGAAGCCGCGGGCAACAGCTAGTTTGGTATATTTTGCCATTCAAGTGTCGATTTTATTATTGATTTTTTCATTGCTATACGAAAACCTGTTTGATTCTTATCAATGCTTAGATTTGTACTAACATCCTAAATGGTTCTTCTAGTTGTAGGTAATTGAATCAATTAAGGTATTTTTTAGGCTTGTGAATTATTATTATTACACAGACAGCTTTTGTCCGTTTATTTGCCCAGTAACTGGCCGATGGTAGTCAGATAAGAATTTCTACTATTAAAATACTAGTATTAAACTACATCCAGTTAAGATTGGAACTGGCAGCAAACTCCTATCCAGTTGGAAAAAGGATAGGAAGATGATGACGCTTAGAGTGCAGTTAGATATAACTGGCAGTTTTCTAAGTTTAAAAAGTAGAGTAGAGCAATTTTTTTTATTTTTATTTATTTGTAATGGGTTTGCTCTTGACTCTAGTCTAGGTCACAGGTGACAGAGACAGAGTCAAGGATGGAGTGAGCTTACCCAGAAGAAGCCTGTTCACTCTAACTTTGAAGAGACTTTTTACTTTTTTTATGGAAGAAAAACAAACAGTTTCATAATTTTGGTCAGTAAAAAGGTAATAAACAGAAAAAAAAACCTCATTCATTCAGTGTCAGGATTTATCGTTTTCTACTTATGTTCATGGTCAAATAGATTGATAGAAAAAAACTTTATACATAAATACGATTTTCTGCATTTATTAGCAAGTATGTCGTTAAATACATTAAGTACATACTTTATTATACATACATTATAATTTTTATGGCTATTTTTATAGCGGTTTTATAACGGAAAGGGCGGAGTACCGACTGAAATTAGTTTTTCTAAATCTAGGTGCATAGTTTCCACTTTGAAATTTTTGAGCAAACAACAAATCTAAGTAAGAACTAAATAAATATTTGTGATTTCTGTTGTCAACCGTTAACTAAGGCAGGCAGCAGTTATATTATTTTTTTCAAATTAAGACTCAAAGAACCAATTCGCTTCAGCCAAAATCTAGTTAGCCGTTTAATGTAGTCTAATGTTACATGTACGTGCGGTCAAATGGTTTCTATATATGATACGTGACGTAATTACGTACCTAGGATTATTTTCCGGCGACTTGCATGAGGCTCCTCCGTGTAAACCCACTCGAAATCAGTTCTGGATACCTTAGCACCCATATTTGAAACACATAAACAACTGTTATTTGTATAACACTAGTTTAACTTCACTCTGTGAACGCTTTATAGCGCCACTAAAAAGATTGAGATGACGCGGTTACACGAAATATCGCCTTTTTTGTAAAAGCAATGAAAACACGAAACGGTAACTTTCTAGCACCGCGTTTGACAGACTGATTATTAAATTGAACTGAATGAAATTCGCTATTCGCTAATTCGTTCAGTAGAAATAGCACCTCATGTCATGACTGACGCGAACGAGTGAGTGAGCATCTATGAGTCACTAGGGAAAGAGCATTAATAATTATTATGTCTATGGGAATGGGAAGGAGGCGCGCGGCAATCAGCGAACCTCCGAAAGGAAAAACCGCTCAGAAAAAAATGATAAAGGAAGGGCACTTCACTTCATATAGTAGAATATGCCGTCTCCATAGTTTTCCTACCTCATTGGGCTGTACACATTTATAGGTTATGTTATGTACCTGACTACCTGTCAAAGAAACTGATTATATTGCTTGGTAATATTTGGCGATATAGTGGAGCTATTAACGTATTGATAAAGTTCTACATCAGGAATGTCATTTACTTGGCCTTCAGAAGCTTGAGGGATTTGATTGCCGAAAATAAATTAAAACTTCTAACCTAAAACGTAAATAATACCAACACAATAAATATTTCAGGTTTCAATGTTCTCTTATTTTTTGTAAATTTTCCTACCATGAGTTAAGTAAGAATTAATACGTTACAACAAAAAAATATGCAAATCTAGAGCATATCACCGATGAAAAATATTTTATTATGTAAAAGTCTGCCTCTCAATAAGATCTGTTTTCTTTCCAGTTATCCTTGCTTCTCATTTTTGGGGTTCCGTACCCAAAGGGTAAAAACGGGACCCTACTACTAAGACTTCGCGGTCCGTCTGTCTGTCTGCCTGTCTGTCTGTATATCTCTCTGTCTGTCACCAGGCTGTATCTCATGAACCGTGTACCGTGATAGCTAGACAGTTGAAATTTTCACAGATGTATTTCTGTTGCTGCTATAACAACAAATACTAAAAACAGAATAAAATAAACCTCCATAAAACAAAAGTGCTTTTTATTGCAGTTTTTTTTCAATAATGGTACGGTACCCTTCGTGCGCGAGTCCTACTTGCACTTGGCCGGTTTTTTTAGTTCGTCTTTCAATTCCCTACATATAATTATTATATTATTATTATCAATAACGATAGTAGACCAGTTTAAACAAAAAAAAAAAGTGATGTAAACAAAGCAAAAACTATTTGACAGCAGCCATTGCGCCGCCAGCGACATCTGCGCTAAGCTTTGCGTTCATTAGCAATATTTGCGCAGAGATTGTGCAATCATTGCGCGATTATCACATCACATCAAAAATATCGGCAGGCTTATTTTTGCGACATAATTGCTCTTAAATCGCATATCCGCATTATGTATGAGCGATAGCCACACCATAATAATTCTACGACAGCACTGCAAACAATAAAAATCTGCTAACTAAAATATGCATTTATCGCAAGGTGATCGCGATCATTTCGTCTACGCATGGTTTTTTAGAGCAGAGCGATAGCCATCGGCGAGCAAATGTAGCTGTCAAATTACGATTACTTGTTCCCTTGTTGAATGTCGAATGCCAATCGCTCGGTGATGGCTATGTAGGTACAGAAGTATTTGAGTTTTTTGAGACATTTTTTCGTGTGGTATTTTCATTCTCTGCGAATTTATTCCTATTGAATATTGTAATGACAAATTGGTGTAATTTTGTGTCTCAAATGTATACGCAACTGGACAATTTGTTGAATCATTGAAACAGACGTGATCTCGGGCAAGTGGAGGAGAGATTCTTATTGTAGTGTTGGCTACGCAAAATCGACATCGCCCTCAACGAGATGTTTTGAAAGATATCGGGATGCCTTAAACCGACCCCGCTTCACAAAATCTACCTGTTGGCTGATATATCACCGCTAGTAGTACGAAGGGATATCGCATGAGCTCTCTAGAAAAAAAAAAACTTTCTACCCTGCACACAGGGCGTCCAAGAACAACCACTCACAATGAGAAGCAAGCTGTGGGAAGAACTTCACCCACCACCACCAGAGTTCTTGAAACCCCACGAACACCTGGACATAAACTGTAGTGGCCTAAATGGAAAGCACAAAAAGGCAGGTCGCTGCAAACACAATTTGGCGAAATGGGTTTTATAGACCCGTCTGATACCTAGTGTGAATGCAGTGCCCCTTTGCAGACCTTGACACACATGTTGGAGTGTCCCAAGTACCCGTACACCTGCACTTTGAAAGACCTTATGCTCGCCACTTACGCCGCAACTGGCGTGGCCACCTACTGGGCCCAAAATATCAAAGGAGATTTCCATCGACTCGAGAAGAATTAGACGGCTTAGCTCTATATGAAAATCAAGGCAAAATAGAGCTGGACTCCGGCGCCGGGTGACTCTGCGGGCCGGTCAGGCCGGTCCGGGCCAGTTCGGCTGGTGGACCGGACCGGCCTGGGCCACATCCTGACCGTGCACATTTTGTAGCTAGCTGCAGTTTTAAAATCAGTCGCGGAAAAATACTGCCAGTGCAGTCGCTTGTATTGATATAGCCACATTACAAAATTAAGCGGTTCAAAACTACGAGCGGTTAATCGCAGTGTGGCCTAGCACTATCTCACTAATCACGGCTTGGCTCTGTATAAAAATGATGGGAAAATGGAGCTGGAGTCTGTCTCCGGTTCAATCCGCGCCGGTCCGCCAGCCGAAGCGGCCCAAGGAGGGACCAGCCCACCGGGAAAAGTACCGGAAAAGTCACCGGGAAATGTGTCTCCATGGGGCCAGTCCGAACCAGTGGGTAAGGTATAAATATCTGACTATTGAAAAATTATCCTTAAAACAAAGTTGAGAAATACTTTTCAGACTCGACTATCTGTGCGTAGCTCTCAAGTACAAACTGACTAATCGACTAAAACTTTTTGCTACATGTTGTCTTTGGATATTGCAACTCGACTCGCATCCATAAACAAATAAATTCTTCTTTCAGTCTTTCTAAAGTTAGTAATTGAACATGGCGGTTGGTAAAAATAAAGGCCTCTCGAAAGGCGGTAAAAAGGGTGTTAAGAAGAAGATGTAAGTCTCCAATAAACCTCAAATCTATTAAATAATGTTATACTCTTTCGGTTAAACCATTGACTTAAGTTGTGATAAATGTGATGTCGCGAATATTTTCGGATAGAAGTTCCATGTCTCGTGTCATGATGTTTTCTCAATAGAACTTAGTCTTACCAGTGATTTGCTTGTTCCAGTGTGTTGCTATCGTTAATTCTCGTGATATAAAGAAAATGGCATGCAGTAATATTTAATTCTTACAATAGTGTGGTGAGTTTTTTTGGTCATAGTTTTGAGGTTAAGTTTAATTGTTGTAAATTTTTCAGTGTCGATCCCTTCACCCGTAAAGACTGGTACGATGTCAAGGCACCGTCCATGTTCACCAAGAGACAAGTGGGAACCACCCTTGTCAACCGTACTCAGGTATGTGAACTCTTCTAACCTCCTGACCTAGGCTGTAAAAGTTCATGTCTTGGCCTGGCTTCTACCGGCAAATGTAGCATCCCACTCTATGCTTGATATAGCGGTTAATTCCGACTTTTCTTACTGTGATTTTCGCAATTTCTTTAAAATAAATACCACATGGGCATGTCCCATAGTATTTTCCTAGATTTAGAGTTCTTTTAGTGTTTGATCATAACCTCATTGCCAGGTGTTAAGTTTAATTTTCACGATCATGAATTCACACAACCCGTTTATTTATTTTTATTAATTTTTTGATTAATAACTTCGATTAAGAACCAATCGCAATAACTAAAGATGAAAATGAATACCATTGGCAAACATAAAAATATAGAACAAAAACAAAGCAAAGTTTGAAGTGAAAACAAAAAAGGTTAGCAAAACAGTCCATGAGGTTGATAATAAAAAATAGCCATTCCTTTCACTACTTTCTAAGTTTGTTTTTGTTTTCACTAGCAAACATGTGGTATTTTAATTTCAATGTGTCCTGAATGTATTTGTTATTACTGATGTCTCCAGTAGAGGTTAAAGCCAGTGAGTAAGCCAAAACATGAATTTTTTAAAGTCATTGCATTGCAAACTTTTATGAGTAAATTCTCTTGGTAATGCTGTTTTTAATAAGTTTTTATTGTAACAGGAACAATTTAGGTCCCACAGAGTTTTGAAACAAAAAGTTTGCATTGTACTATATTGTATCTATGGTATTATTTTATCTATAATGATGATCCACCTAGCTCGCAATGAAACATACCTGATGAAAACTTATGTTCCCTTTTGATTTACTTCTGAAATTGTTTAAAAAATTACTTCAGAATGTAATGTTGTTAATTTTTTAACTAAAAAATGTGTTGAATTTCTGTTTTAGGGTACCAAAATCGCCTCTGAGGGTTTGAAGGGCCGTGTGTTTGAAGTATCGCTGGCCGATCTTCAGGCTGATACTGATGCCGAAAGGTATTGTACATAAATGATTATATTCTAAGCTTCTTTTCCAAATTTCTGAATGCCTATAAAGTGTTATTGCATGCTGCTGTGACTGAAACAATCTACAGCCTTCTTCTCATGCTGAACAGGCACAAGCATTAATCACCATTGCTTGCTCAAGGCAAGTTTAAATATTCACACAATATTTTCCTTAACAAATACCTAACTTGATTATAACATAACATCGCGCATGTTAGATGCGGCTTATGTATCCCGAATGGTAAGTCAGAGGTGCACTTAAATTACACCCACATTTTTGGTTGAATGGGCATTCAGAAATTGGATAAGAAAGTGTATATTGCAGTCCAGCTATATGAAGAAATACCATATGGTCTTCATATCGTTTTTGTCTGCAGAAAGAATATGCTACCGCACTGAAACGCCTCTGTATTTTATGTACTCTGGTACCTTGTGTCGTTGCTACAAACTTTATTTTATTAAGTTACCTTACAAACTTATTTTTCAAACAATTTATAGTAGAAACTAAGAAGGGTTTGATTCCCGAGTTACCTCTGCCCTGGCTCAAGCAAATGAAGGAACACGGGTGGGTTTTAGTCAGTAAAAGTCTGACACGCCCTTCGGCTTCACCCAGAGCAGGAGAAGTCATTAGATGATTTCGCATAAAAAAAAAAAAGATGTAAAAAGTTCCTAATATTGTATTAAATTACATTTGTTGGCCCACAGAGGTCTTAAAACTAAAACATGCACCCTTTGCAAAAGTTTTGCTTTTGTCCTCCTTTGTAAGGACCTCCCTTACAAGTCTGCTATTTGTAGAGGCATAGGTGCCATTTTGGTCAGTGGGTCGTCTTAGGGGCGGAGTTTTAGGAGTTTGAGTATAAGCTTAGGGGCACTATGAGCAGCAAGGAATTTTAATATTAAAGTACGATTCAAACTGAATGTCTGCTCAGAACATGTGGCGAGTCGCCGTGCCTTTGCATATTCTTGTGACAATGGGGGTGAGGGTCTGCACACTGCATAGCAACACTGCCATTGAGTTTGATGCTTACCGTTTAATAAGTCATAACATTAGTTACAGTTCTCGCCAAACTTCTTGGCCGCCTTGAAGTTGGCTACAATGGCTGCGCAATAGAAAATCTCATACAAAAACAGCACCGTTTCGTGCCTCGCGCATCCGGTAAACCAACTTCAGGGCGGCCAAGAAGTTTGGCGAGGACCATAAACCAATTTGTGATAAGCGTAAGCAAAACTAAAAAATAATTTTGTTGTCAGGTCTTTCCGCAAGTTCCGTCTGATCGCTGAGGATGTCCAGGGACGCAATGTGCTCTGCAACTTCCACGGTATGGACCTCACCACTGACAAGCTCAGGTATGTACTCTCATTTCTTTTTGTCTTTCTACAGTAAAAAAGGTGTGTCCATGAAAAATTACAAAGTTGGTTTTGAATCTTGTAATAATTATTAGCAGTTCTGTGTATAGTTTTAGAAAAAAAATATAGTTAAGGTAAACAGAACGTTATCCAGAGCCACTGAAATACGCCTTAACACTATCTCTGTGTAGCTCCATGGACAACTGTTTAACAAAAGAATTTTTTAATAGTGGATACTAACTTCAAATATAAATTAAATACATAGTATATTGCAGTCCAGCTATATGAAGGAATACCATATGGTCTTCATATCGTTTTTGTCTGCAGAAAGCATATGCTACCGCACTGAAACGCCTCTGTATTCATGTACTTTGGTACCTTGTGTCGTTGCTACAAACAAATCTATTAGTACTGTCCATGAGGTCCTGGTCCTGGGTTAGATCCCTAGGTTTGACAATTTTTAAGGGTCTATGCATTTCTCAGCAGAGAACCAAAATATTAGTTTCTCATTTATATCATTAATCTCATCCCCAATAACATACATGTGTATAGCACATTTTGCTAACAAAATGTGCTATACACATGGACTTCAAAAATGTTTTTCAATCTCCAAGGTTATATTAACAATGTGATTTTCATCGCTATCCTTCAAAACATTACCTGTTAATCAAAGATAAAATTATTGTTACAACCAAATCATTACTAAGAAAAAGTACATTTTTGGTTGCATAACTCTTAAAAAGAAATAGGGAATAACTGGATTTTGTATGTATAGTCCCCTGCTAAATAAAGATCAATACATATTTCCATATTTTCGTTTTTTTTTTATTTATCGATAGGCTCGCGTTTGACCACTATCTCGTTTTTCCTAAAATAATTGCATTATTCTAACCATCCCTTAACTTTTCTATAGATGGATGGTCAAGAAATGGCAGACCCTGGTGGAGGCCAACATTGATGTGAAGACCACGGACGGCTACCTGCTCCGCGTGTTCTGCATCGGATTCACCAACAAGGACTCCCTCAGCCAGCGCAAGACCTGCTATGCCCAGCACACTCAGGTAGGCAGATTATTGTTTTATTTTGGTAATTT
Source organism: Orthosia incerta (assembly GCA_948252205.1). NCBI lineage: Eukaryota > Metazoa > Arthropoda > Insecta > Lepidoptera > Noctuidae > Orthosia > Orthosia incerta. The sequence goes on along the minus strand of OX411766.1, from coordinate 13,693,547 downwards.
ATCTGCTTCCTTGCAGTAAAAGCTATTGTTAAATTAGTAGTATAATTCTCGCCAAGCTACTTGCCCTGAAGTTGGCTTGCCAATGCACAAATCGCGGGGCCGTGCGTTTTTGTATGAGATTTACTACTACGTAGCCATCGTTGCCAACTCCAGGGCGGCCAAGAAGTTTGGCGAGTACTATACAAGCAAACATTGCCAACACCAGAGGCTGTTTCTCTCATAATAAATTATGGATAATTTTAATAAATTAAGGAAAGAATTTTTAATGTGATATTTAAGGCTCACAGACGGACTGCATTTGAGTGGACTGCGCTGTCGGTTAGCAGTTTCGATGCAGTTGTTTTGTTTGTCAAATGCACATAAAAAATTTCAATTTGCAGTTTGAGTGCAGTTGAGATGCAGTCCGTCTGTCTTTACCTACCAACTAAGCCTAAGTTTTATAATTCTTTAGGGCAGACACAGCACCTAACTAGCCAGACTTATCTGTCGTGTTTCACATTATTCTGGTGTTTTGAAACTTCCTTCACTAAACTGAGAAAGATATCTTTTGCAATCCTCAATGCTCTGCATGGATTTTGTGGTCGCGCTTTCTTGCTCAACATTCTCAATCTAGTGATAGAATAGGTTTACGCTCCTTTCATTCTAAGTGTCAGTCCTACTTTTTCTTAAAAACATTAATTTGTGCTCTTCTAACCTTTCTAAAGATAATGTGAATGAGCCTGGATAATTCTGGCTGTGTCCTGGCCTAAGGTCTCCACCAGATAACTAAAGAATAAAAGTCGAAACTATTTCCTTACGTATATTAAAAACGTGATTTTTCGTTTGAGATATTTTATCCGTTTAAATCATGTAAATCGGTCCACGCGTTTGAGATATTAACTCCTTACTGAATGCCAAGTGAAAGGGTCACGGAAGCCCCTTACCACGATACGTTTGCTTTGATCGTGTTAGCGACACTGGCCTTACATTTCTTTCGTTTCGTTTTGAAATATTGGAATACATTGGTAGATAGGTGTTAACGACTTTTATTTTTTCGTTAGCTGGCGGTGACTTGGATAATCTAGTATTAGACTATCGCAGTCAGCACTATAAAGAGCTTAGGTATAATTCTCGCTCTTTGTAGCTGCATTCTCCTGTCCGCCGCTGCGTACATTATATTTTAGTCATCACCACGAACGCGGCTCTCGGGATTCCGTTGGCTTTTCGTGGTTATGGTACATTCACCCTAACTAATAAGTTCTTTTAAATGGCTTTTTGTGCTTTGCTTTTGTTTTTTTTTTCGTTAAGGCTCACATTTCACAGGCGCGACGCAACCACTGTATAAATTTGGACGAACAGAATGGAAACTACCTAAAGACAGGCACGCACTGCTGATAGCATCGCGACAACCACTTAGGGGTCTCGTCGAATGCGCATGTTCGTCCATATTTATACTATGACGCAACTGTGTGATTATCGCGATATCCAATAAAAAATACATTTTCTTTCTATAATTGTCGAGAAAAGTTTATTTTACTGCCTCGTCTATTGGTGACAAGCGCTTCTGCTAAGCATGAAATCCTGGGTCAGGCCACGTCTCTATGAAAGAGAGTGGATCCTACTCTCACGGCCCAGTGCCGATTGATGGATCATGAACATAAATATACAGCAAATACATCTACTAAACGAACCCTTCACCCTATAGGTCCGTGCCATCCGCAAGAAGATGTGCGAGATCATCACCCGTGACGTCACTAACTCTGAACTGCGCGAGGTTGTCAACAAGCTGATCCCTGACTCCATCGCTAAGGACATCGAGAAGGCGTGCCACGGCATCTACCCACTTAGGGATGTATGCATTAGGAAGGTATGTAACTAAAGACTTGTTGATGATGTGGGGTTGAAAGAAACAGGGGTGAATTGAGACAAAAGTTGCAATGTTGAATAAGTGTTGTTTTTAGCCGACTAGGACTCTGATTTTTACAATTTTTTCTAGTAAGAAGTAACAAAGTTTTATTTCTTGAATCAGCCCTGTTTCTCATCCCATTTTACAAAGTTTGTTTGACAAGTCTTTGAAAAGGGAAAAATAACTGTTTTTGTTAGTACGCATGTATCTTTTGTTTTTGGATGATGAAAATTAAATCAATTACATGAAATGATACTGACTACAATGATTTTGGAACTGGCTACTGTGTTATTCTATAAGCTATATAAACAGTAGTTTATCTTTAATATTTCCACACACAAGACTTGTCAAAACAACCAATCCGAAATTCATAATGATGATCCACCTAGCTCGCAATGATACACACCTGATGAAAACACTTGTTCCCTTTTGATTTTTACCTGAAATAACTTTCCTTCTAACCATCAACAATATGTCCACCTTCACCGATTAACCAAAGAGTTTGTTGCCTCCAGGTCAAGGTTCTCAAGAGGCCGCGTTTCGAGATTTCCAAGCTCATGGAGCTCCACGGCGAGGGCGGTGGTGGCAAGCGAGGCGAAGCCGGCGACAAGTCGGAACGCCCCGAGGGCTACGAGCCTCCCGTACAAGAGAGCGTTTAAGTTAATATACGTTAAAAACTGATTTTTGTCTTTTATTTACTTTATCTGTGGTACAGGGGGATTTTAGCAGCTTTTGTAAAGGTGAGCATTACTTTATTTTTTTAAATTTTAGCTTGCACTATGAATCACTAGTACGAGATCCCACTGCTAAAATCTGCATTTATTTTTTGTATTGTCTGGCAACCCTGTAGCAATCTGATCAGTCAAGTATCATCTATTATCCTGGTGCTTTTACTTGTGGGATCTTATACTATAAATGCAGTCAAATAAGTGATTTGTGGTGTAAGGAGGCTTAGAATATTTTGGTTGAGTTAGTTATTTCAATAACAAGTTTTTCTAACCAGTTTTTGTCAATTTTGATACTATTTTTATAGAGTTAATGATGGTCACCAACTCAACCAATTTGATTTACAATGATGATCCACCTAGCTCGCAATGAAACATACCTGATGAAAACTCTTGTTCCCTTTTGATTTTTATCTGAAAACTTTTTTCTTTTAATAGTAATACCATTTTTCCAATTATCATCTTGTTAATTTGTCATTTTATATTCACAGGACAATGCATTGAAGCGGCTGCGTATTAAGATCACATGCAAGTTGAAACTATGTTTGAGTGAAAAATGCTTCTCGGTTTTATTTATAATAAACGTCTGAAATGGGTATTTTTTTTGTTTTATTTCTGAAGTCCAAAGCTATAATAGTGTGGCTGACTCTGGCTTGGCCACCATCAGGGATTTTAATTTTGATAACAGAAATATTTAGTCGCTTATTAGTCGAAATTAGTCGCTAAATATAAGATTTAGTCGGTCACTGGTTCAAAAGTTAGAAGGGTTGTTAGGTGGCCGATCTGGAGAGACTCTCCCCAGCTTGGCCAAATTTATATCTCAAAAACTAGGGCATCTAGCGAAGATCTGTTTTCACAAAGATTTAGTCGCTAATTAGTCGAAATAAGTCACCAAATATCAGATTTAGTCGGTCACTGGTTCAAAAGTTAGAATGGTTTATCGGTGGCTGATCTGGAGAGACTCTCCCCGGCTTGGCCACATTTATATCCCAAAAACTAGGGCACCTAAAGAAGATCTGTTTTCGCCTAGATTTAGTCGAAATTAGTCGCTAAGTCACAGATTTAGTCGGTGTGTAATTAAAAAGATTTTAAAGTAATAAATTTATCCATACATTGGTACAAGCAAGTACAAAATACTTTAAGTACTTAGTTTCTAGAAAATACCTATGATGTTCTAAGGTGGAATGTTTGTTTCGAAATATAAACCTAAACATAAAGTTATTCTATGTTATTATATACCAAAAAGGAAAGCAGTATGCATTACCTAGAAACAGATCTACAATAAATATAATGTAATTATTAATTGAACATAATGTGGCAGTTGCTGGCAGATAGATCGCTGCGCTCCATTTCATTTATGTATGGTAAGTAAGAAAGAGATAAATGCGCATGTACAGACGAACTACATAGAGCGAATTGTCCGTGACGTAAATTAAAGTCACCCAGTTTACAGTGGAACTTCTTAAGAATTGCTAAGAACTCGAGTAATACCGGTTTTGTAATAAATTAGTGTGCGTTTTATATATTTTATCTACTCTCATATCGTAATATTCGAATTATAAACATCAAAACGAGTTTATATTGACATACTTTATAAACACAAAACCACATTTTAAAATAGAATTGTATTTTAACATGCACATGGTGCATATCTCGCCATCTAGTAATATTTATTTGAACCAAATTTTCTTTCTCAGCGCTGGGTCCCCGTGCTAGCATAGTATTAGGTAGATACATCATATATTCTTATTTGGCAACAGAAGTTTTATTATTTTAACGTAATTTAGACCCTAACTAACATTATACTTTGGTAAAACAGTTGTATGTGACTGTACATCTTGACACGAAATAGACCAAGAGCAAGGTTTAATGTTATCAAAGAAGATTAAGCTACCCTAACCTAGTAATATGAAACATAAAAATATATATTTAATTGAGAATTTATATCTCTCTGACATTTCTAAGGATTTTAGACCGATACAACTAGAAGACTATTACACATATTAATAGAAATATTTTTTTCTTCGCAATTTTTCGTAAACTTTTCGATCTAGCTCTTGGACTATACCTTAAAAGTTGAACTCATTTTATCTTCTAAACTAAGACCCGACTAAATCTGTGACTTGGCGACTAATTTCGACTAATTAGCGACTAAATCTGGGAGAAAACAGATCTTCGCTAGGTGCCCTAGTTATTTAGATATAAATTTGGCCAAGCTGGGGAGAGTCTCTCCAGATCGGCTACCGATAAAACCTTCTAACTTTTGAACCAGTGACCGACTAAATCTGATATTTGGCGACTAATTTCGACTAATTAGCGACTAAATATTTCTGTTATCAAAATTAAAATCCCTGATGGTGGCCAAGCCAGAGTCAGCCACACGCTATAATATAGTGAAAAGAAAATGACCAAATTCGTTCGTAGACACAGCTATAGCAGAATAAAACCAAGCGACTCCACAATAGAGTTAAATCATATTACAACGAATTGTGAGGAAATAAACTTACCTAGGTAGGCTAGTGCTAGATAGACCTACATAGTGTATATTCTTCGCCAAACTTCTGGGCCGCCCTGGAGTTTGTTTACCGGATGCGCGAGGCACGAAACGGTGCTGTTTTTTTTTGAGATCTACTGCGCAGCCATTTTAGCCAACTACAGGTCGGCTATGCTATAATAGTACATTATGGTACAAGTGTGCAATGTTGGTGATTACCGCTGAGGCGTCATTGAGACCCGAGCCGTAGGTGAGGGTCTTAAGAGAGCCGAGGACGGTAATCATCAATACACACGTGTATCATACGACGTTTTTCAACACACTTGTGAAGAAAATAATACAAAAAAAATATTTTTAACAGTAAAAACGAGTTGTGAAATTTTTCAAAATGGCGGGCAAAATTAATTAATTTTCCTATGCGCGCGCATCTTACAATGGCGATCGACCATAGACTAAAATAATGAAATTTCTTTTTATTTTGGCTTATCGTGGATAGAGTTTTAACCACGTACAAAATAGGAAATTTCAATTTTTCTTAATTACAGAGCAAATAAAATTTATATTTGAGTGAAAGTTTTATTTATTAAGCACGTACAAGTTGAAATTAATACGAAGTTGCATGAAATGAGCAAGCAATAGGTACATTAATTTATTTGTACTATTGAGCACAACCTTTTTTGTTTCGAAACTTTTTTAAGAACAAAGCAACTCAACCAATAAATTAAAAAAAAACTGTATAACTCACTTTGTGAATAATAGTAATGAAAAAGTCACAGTTTGATAACAGGCATCATTATGTGCCTAATTGCGGTGAAATTAGAGCCACTTTATGAGCAAGTGTGTTGAAAACGTAGTTTTATTTTCCCTGATGGCGGCCAAGAAGTTAAGTGAGTACCTACTATACAGTGCAGTTCAGCAGGTGCTCTACAGTATCAGTCTGGTACCACTACCCTACCATCGTATCAAAGAGTATACAGCTTTATTGTGAAGTGACGACGACATGTCAAGCTATACCTAAATTTCCCTTAAATTCTGTTATAAAAAAGCTCATCCAAAAAACTGCGCATTTAAGCCTTAGTGGTGGGTGGTCACTGGTGACCTACTAACACCAAAAACCTTACTAATACTATGAATCCATACTAACATTATAAATGCGAAAGTAACTATGTTTGTCTGTCTGTTTTCTTTTGACGCTTAATTATACCATTGAATCGATTTTGATGCAATTTATCATGGAGATTATGTAGTTTGAAACCCTGGGAAGGACATACGATAGTTTTTATCCTGACAATCATCTGGAAACCAATAAGGCCCTCTTAGGTTAAAATTTCCTTTATGGACCGTTGATTATGGGCGCGGGGAGGGTGGGGTAGGAAGGGGGGGAGGTTCGCTCGCTTTTGGACTAATTCAAATTTTTGTACCTCACTAATAATTATATTTTAGTAAGATGGAAATTTTTATTCTAACCTGAAAACTTAAACCCTGGATATCCCCATAACCATGGGGCTCCGCGTGGTGGGAATGGTACAGGGGGGTGAATTTCAATTTATGCATATAGGTAGTATGTACATATATTTTAGTTTATATTAATTCATGAATTAATATAATTTCAATATTGTATCTATTTAATAATGTCAACCTAATAAAAACAATAATTAATGCATCAAAAAAAATTTGGGTATATAAATATGGGTGCTAATTAAGGCAGCTTCTTTAAAATGTCATTCTCGTCTGCAAATATATTTAGTTGTCTAATTAATTAATAGGTCAGCGACAAACTTTTAGCGTCTAATAAATGGTTTATAAGCGACCATATATTGTAAAACAAGCTACTGTTAATATGACGCAACATGGTGATAATTCTTAAGCAACTAAATTTGTGATATGTCTACTCATTGCTAGCTTCTAATAAGTGTATCAACTTCATCTATAAAATAATATCAACGTACTCTAATTTCATAGAGTCACCTTTATTTTTATACTTTAGCATAAGTAATTGATGAGTGAATCTACTATATTTGAACATAAAATTTCCTTATTATTGTCATCAAATAATGGTCAATAAAAGCTATAATTTCATGTATTCGCCTATCTATTTATAATGTTACCATAAGTAATTGACTATTATACCTACCCAAATGAACATACAAAAAATATTGTTATCATAAACAAACATCTGCAACTCTGTGCTTGTTTGTGTTTGGACACACCTTAGGGAAAATTAAAACCAAACAACTATTTTATTTGTAAATCAGATAATTTTAATGGCAGTAGCACAGGTTTTTATGTTAAGTATAATTGTACTTATGTCCTAAGTTACAATAATGTAAGGCAATCAAATAATATATAACATTGTTATTTGTCACTGAATAATCAGCGCAGGTTGTGCTTTACCTGGTCTCCCACGCTTCCTCTTTACACCTATTTTTTGTGTTTTTGCTTCTGGCGGCGGAAATGCATGTTTCATCCTGATAGCCAGACCCACCAAATGCTTGCAAGAATACTTGCGGTGAAAATCTGGACAGTCACAGTGGCCATTAATCCACTCCTCTTCTATTTTCGGTAATGTAATTTTCCAAGAAGAAAAAAACACATTTTTGTACTCATCAAAATCGTTGAATGTTTTCTCCGTCAAAGTAGTCCTCGTGTAGTTGTCACCTGGGACCAGGTAGGTATTAGTTGTTGGTGTTGATAGTATTGTTCTAATTTTGGTATCGGTTTTAGCCCATAGATATCCGGCTGTCCAGTCAGCTAATTTTAACACCGGTGTCGTCGCAAAGAGTTCTTCCGTTGCCTGTTGTGACCAGCTAGTAACCATGTCCTCTGCAACTACTAAAAAACGGGACAACGGTATACGCTCGCGGAGGGTATTTTCATCTTTAATAATCCTATTAAAAGATTCGAGAGCATTGTTAGTCACAGGTGATGAGATAGGTGTTGCACCTAAATACCAATTAGGGTTTTTAGTGAGCCATTCTTTTTTAAAATATGTCATAAATGCCTTTTGCTCATGCCATTTCGCCAAGAAAACTTTTGAAGCGGCGGTAAACACTTCAGGAGAAGTAGCACACTGCAATGCGTTTATATCTTGCAATATGGCTTTTCGTGAACTTTTCTCACTTGTTTGATCCAATTTCGTACACATTTGCTTTTTAGCGTGTGCCCAGCACATTCTTACTATAGTTTCTTCTCCGAACACGTCAATAAAAGCATTTTGTATGCTTTTTGCGGCGTCGCATATCAAAACCTTTGGGTCAAATGCATATGAGAAAATGGAAAAAATGCAGTCTTTCAATCCCTTAAACACAGTTTCAAAATCTTCTTTGCGTTCATGTGTAGATACTGTTAGGCAAATAGGATGAAATTTTCGGTTTTTGTCCGTTGTTCCAATTACTAGAACAGGAAACCCTTGCCAGATTAATTTGTAGGTAGCATCCGCATGTAAAATTTTGGCAGTAAGGCACAGTTTTAATAAATTCTTAGAAGACAAAACGAAGCGGAAGCTAGGTGGGTCTTTTTCTAAAATATGATAAGCTATCACAAAAACTTTATTCTCATCGTCAGGAACATCTGTGCGGTTAATTATCCATTTTTCTAACTCTCCTAGGTGAATTGAGGACGGCCCATACTTTATACGCCTGCGATCTGCCAAATAGTTGTAGAGCTGCTGTCTTGTAGGTATTTTAAGTCCATCTATCTTCTTCAGATTGTGTAAAATGGCTTTCGGCTTTAAGCAGAGGTCGAAAAGCTTGTTAATTTCCAATTTAGTTTCGTCGCAAATACCAAAACTGTAACTACTTTTGATGGAATCGTGGTTATGCTCGCAATCAGTGCGATAGAGTAATACCGCGTCCGAGTTCGCCTCAAATAACAAATACATCTGTGCAACACACTGCTGTCCCTTGCGTGGTACTTTATTGCACCTATAAAAGCGTTTTTTTCCATCTAGCGTCATATGAGTAGTTAATATTGACCAAGTATTTTCTACTTTTACGACTTCTTCAGCGGCACGAACATTCAAATATTTCTCCACAAACATCCAATTCCTCGATTCACCACGCCTTTTCTTCACCTCCTGAACGTCTTCCGAGTCTTCATCAGAACAGTACAAAGGGACTTCATTATTAGACAACATGCTTAATAAATACTTTGATACAAATCCGTATCATAACCACTATCACAAACGTTTTTCAAATAAGAATACGAGCACTCCTTAATCGTGTCATTAATGTAAACAAATACACGTGAACTCGTTGCTGCACGCACCGAATAGAGCTCGCTCATTGGTGCAAATGGCCGGTCGCGCCCCTCTGATTCCCAACGAGCGTCAGGTACCTACACTCCCGCGCTTGTGTTGCAAACTTTCACGAAAAAAGAATATGATTTATTAATTTAGTTGTTGAATGAAAAACTTTGATTGCTAATTTTGAGGCTGGAATTTGATTTTATTAGCAGACAGATGTTGAATCTATAAAATATATAAAGTAGCTCACTTACAACATTAGTCGCTGAGTTATCAAATCAGAAGTAAATATATTTATCGGTAGCTCGGAGTCATATTAATTTACGCTCGTAAATTGACGCTGGTTTTTTGATATTCTGTTGGAGTAGTAAAGATGATGAATTAATATAATTGAAGCTGTTCTATTAACTCGTCGCCCACATATAAAAAAAGACGCTAGGTTGCAGGTGCTAAAGAAAACTTTTGTTGCCGCACATATAATTTCCCTATAAATATCCTTAATACTACCACATAAATAAAGCAGGTGAATGAGGCGCGCTGCAGCAGAGGGAGCAAGACCCTGTCCCATGCTAGGAGCTAACCTATGTTAAATCATTATAGATGACTGATTTGACTGATTAATTTAATAATGCTTGTCATGTCATAAATATTTAATTTAACTTTAATCAAATCAAATTTGTTTATTTGTGATACATGGGTAACGTGACCATTTATTCTTTGACTCAAAACGGGACATTGGCCACAATTCAGATGAGGGCTCTTCAAAAAAGTTTTTTAGTAGGTAACAATACTCAAAAAGTAGTTAAATAAATGGGTTAGGTAATTAATATCTGATACATTTTTAAAACCCTCTCCAAGGCAGGCATAAGAGCAAGCCATCTGGTTTTGCATTTGTTGATATTCCGTTTCAGTTTCGGCGCATAACTCCTTTAGAGCTTCAACACGAATCGTGTACCTAATTATATAAAAAAAACATAATAATGCTTTCGTAGTCTAAGGTTAGCCTGTCTGCAGCAGATTTCATTGCATTTTGAATAACATGGGCTTCACATTCAATAGGTACCTAATAATGGCTTTTTCAGAGGTGATTGTAATTTCGTTAACACATGCGGCGGCCGTCCGGCCGCGCCGGCTCAACTACTAAAAATTTCGCGCGTTTTCAGAAAACGGGACAATTTTGTGTCCAAAAGTTCATTTCGGGGACACCGGGACTCGTAATTATAAAAAGGGACAGTCCCGTTCAAAACGGGACGTCTGGTCACGTTATACATGGGTTACATGCAGGTGTTCATTACATAATTATATAATAATAGTGTTCATGCCATGATCAGCCACTTATGCATACAAATTATTAAATACCATAATGTAAATATGAGTGTAAATTTCTAATTCCATTTCAGATTAAATACAAATTATATTATTACTATTAGTCATAAATAACAGACAAAACACAATCAACATAAATAAAAAATATCGTCAGGCGGAATTAAACATTTAAAAAGTTCTCTTCGATTCGATAAGAATAATAGTACTGGAATGTTGCAAAAGTAACAATGAATTTATTTGTTTCATTAGAAGGCAAAATATATACAGGGCAAGTAGATACCGGTCATCTGGTAGATATCGCTGTCAACAATAAGACTGCCTTTGTACGTGTATAATTATGTACCTACTGTACTTGTTTTGAATTACATAGCATGACACATATTTTTTTTTGTATTCTATCGATGGATATCATTTAGAGACATCTATACATTATAATAAATATAATTAAAATTGACACGGAATTATTCCCTTATGACTCGACCAGTGATACCAATAGATCAAACTACAGTTTTTTGTTATTTATACTAATAATATATATGCATTAGTTTATTATATAAGCTTAAAACACAGTGTATCTATCGGCTATTATTTGTAATAACCTTTATTATGCAATTAAATATTTGACTTTATTCTTATTGGAGGATTAAACATTTGTTTTATTTTATTTTTTAAGGAACCCTTGGTGCATCTGCGTCCGTGCCGAGGGCGAGGAGACCATGTATGTATTACCTATTTGTTTTGTAAAACTTAAATATGACTAAAACTTTAGAATCTATTGATACATAATTATGTTTTGTATTTCAAAATATCTCAGAATCAAAATTAAATTATGTTTTCAGACAATCGGATGGCCCTGCACCCCAGTGGGTCACTCAAATGGAGGAAAGACACAAGCAGATGACCTGCAGAAGCCCTGCAGGGCCTCCGCAGAATGTTCTGAGGACGGAGGAGCAGGCTTTTGGCCACTATCTCGCCTGATGTTAAGTGATGATGTGGTTGATAGTGAAGGACGCTTGCTAGAATAACCTATTCACTCTTGATTTAAAGACCCTTTGACTCATCAGTTAAGTAGATTTTGAGTTCATCCATTAAAATAAATAAAAATAGCCTTTATTCGCTGATTTTGTTTTTACATTTGTTACTAACTAGCCGTATTACTAATTTTCCTATTGCTAATACTTAATTCTATTTTACACACTATGTTCTAGAAAAATTGGTAACACCAGCATTTACTATCCATCAGGTTGTCCTCCCTGGACATGGGCCTCCTCTAGAATTCGCCATTTATGTCTGTCCATTGCAGATCTGCGCCATCCTTGTGGTAGATCATCTTCCCATCTTCTTTGTGGACGTTCATCCATTACAAACAATCAAATCCTTCCCCTATATTATTGTAGTGTATATGTGTAAAAATTTAAGCATATTCTGCCTAACCCCAGCCAACTGCTGAATTCTGTTAAGGCCCTGCAATGTCTCTCGAGGACTAATAAAATACTTGAATGTTTATCGCTAGTCCTCAACAGAGACACAGGGAGAGTCGAGTCTCAGGCCCGATTTTTATGAAAACTGTAACTGAATTATAAAATTTTTGAAAAATCTTATTTCTATTTAGGAATCAAACCTGTTGATTTTGGACATATTTAACTTATTGAATTTTAACATGTTTTGTATTTGATTATGACAATTATACTTTACCATGTATGACGTTAGTTAAATTAGTTGCTAGTAGGTGATTTTGTTTTGTCTATAATGGATGAATTATTTCATGTATGACATTGTGACTATTTAAATAAATATTGTATTTTCAGAATATGTTGGTTTTATTTGATATTGGATAACTATTTATAAACTTCAGAAATTCCATACCAATGTAATTTTCAATGTTCCGATAACCGTGTTTACTTAACTTTTTTTTTTTTTTCCTTCTATTGCAATGTATCTAAAAGACATTCAGCAATATTTTTGTTCTTTAGATATAAGTCGTGCAAGGTACATGTCCAATGGCATGTCCTTATAATGTATGCATCAGAGAAAATCTTGCGGTACCTACTCATTTTTTAAGTCGCCGAAATTTTGGAAATATTTCATCCATGAGGTGGTGTGCCAGTTTGTTTGGATGTAACTGCAATCTCTCTTTGTAAGTTTTGACCTTTTCCTTTATTTCTTCTTTCACAGTTTTAATACCGAGGTCGCAGTGAAGTCTCTCATTTGTGACATACCATGGTGCGTCTACTATCATTCTCAACATTTTAGACTGAAATCTCTGTAGGATTTCTATATTTGAATTGGCAGCCGTGCCCCATAGCTGTATCCCATAAGACCATATTGGTTTTATTATACATTTGTATAGCAGGAGTTTATTTTCCATTGAGAGTTGGCTTTTTTTATTAATTAGCCAATACATTTAGCGTACTTGTTGTCCCATTGCTAGACGTTTCGTAAATATATGTTTTCTCCAAGTTAATGGTCGGTCTAAGTACATTCCAAGATACTTGGCTACATCAGATTGAGGGATCTGGACACCATTTAGTGTAACTGGTGGGCAAGTCTGAGCCGGGTAGTAAATGTGACCTGTACAGATTTCGTTTCATTGGCTTTAATACGCCAATCCTTCAGCCATGTTGTGATTTTGTCTAAGCTGGCTTGCAGCTTATAAGAGGCTTGATTTGGCGTATCGTCAGAGGCCATAATAGCTGTATCATCGGCAAATGTTCCCATTACAACATCATCGGATATTGGTAAGTCCGCGGTGTACAACAGATATAGTGGTGGTCCCATAACACTACCCTGCGGCACCCCCGCTTGTATTTTTTTAAGCTCTGTTGTTGTATCTCCTTCACTGACAAAAAAGTGCCTTCCAACTAGGTATAACCTTATTAGATTTTATTTTTTATAGAAGTCCATCATGCCAGACTCTGTCGAATGCTTGAGATATGTCAAGAAAGGATGCTGTGCAGTATCCTTTCAGTTCAAATGTTTTAGTGATACCTTCAACAAGCCTGTGAATCTGTTCAACTGTACTGTGCTTTCGTCTGAATCCAAATTGATGGTCGGGTATTAGTGTAGACTCATTTATTATAGGATTTAATCTTCTGAGAATCAAGATCTCCATTACCTTAGATGCGATTGGCAGAAGGCTAATTGGACAATAGGACTTAGCTTCTTCTGGGCTTTTGCCAGGTTTGAGAATCATTATATTTTTTGCAACTTTCCATTGTGGTGGTACATACCTATTCTCTTCGTATAATGGCATGATAGAGTTGTGTTAGTTATGCCCACATCCAGTAGTTGTCTTAGGATAGTTGCGGTGATTAGATCATAGCCTGGTGCTTTCTCTACCTCCAGTTGCCTGATTACAGATCTGATTTCGGCTGTACTGAATTTCTCAATTGGCAGCTCTGTTTGGTGTGTTTGACCCAGTGTTTGTATGACTGTTTCTGTCTTTGAGGAACCGGTGTCGGGATTCGGTTTAAAAACTTCCTGTAGATGTTCCATAAACACGTGTGCTTTCTCAGTATCATTGTTGGCCCAGGAGTTATCTGCCTTAATCAGCGGCGATTGGTGAACTGTCAGGCGTTTAAGATTTTTTGTCGCCTTCCATAAAGAATAATCTGTTGCGGATTTAGCATCCAAGTGTTGCAGGTACATTGCTTGGTTCTGGTTTCGATCGTCACTTAGTAGTTGTTTTAGTTGTGCAGTCAGTTTATTATAAATTGCCTTATCACCTGGATATCTTGTAGTCTGCCAATGCTTCCTAGCTTTACGCTTTTCCCCTAATAATTTCCTAATAGGTAGTGGGCATTGGGGTCCATTTCGAGTAAAACAAGGTGGAGGAGGCATGGCTTCCCACGCAGCCTGCTGGACAACATGGTTAAAATGTTCCACTGCGTTTTTTTTTATTTTTTTTTTTATTCGAGATGGTTTTGCTCTTGATTCTAGTCTAGGTCAGAGGTGACAGAGACAAAGTCGACGATGGAGTGAGCTTACCCAGAAGAAGCCTGTTCACTTTAACTTTGAAGAGATTCGGGTTGTATGCGTTCGGAAACACAGACGCAGGCAGTGAGTTCCACTCTTTTGCAGTGCGCATTATGAAGGATGTTTGGAAGCGCTTGGTGCGAATTGGTGGAATAGCAACTAGGTGAGGATGGTAACTTGCAGTGCGTCTAGATGTCCGATGGTAGAAGGGGGCCGGTGGGATGAGGTCGTGGAGTTCATGAGCACACTCGCCAAAATACAGTCTGTAGAAGACCGACAAGCAGGCAACCTTACGGCGATGAGCTAAGCTGTGAAGCTTGGCATCCACCAGTTTGACGTCGCCAATTAGTCTCTTGGCTCTGCTTTCCACCGAGTCAAGCGCGGCAAGCTGATATTTAGCTGAGCCATCCCAGAGGTGGCTGCAATACTCCATGCAGGATCGGACTTGCGCTTTGTAAAGAGTTAATAGCTGTCCAGGCATAAAGTAACGCTTCACTCTGTTTAGGACGCCCAGTTTCTTTGCCGCAATTTGGGCTTTGTACTCGATGGTGGCGCCGAAGTTGAGACTGGATGTCAACTCCATGCCAAGGAGCTCGAGACGGTCAGTTATAGGAACAGATGCACCCCGAAAAGTAGGCGTTCTGATGAAATGAGTCCTCTTTGCGGTAAAAAGACATGCCTGTGTTTTGGTGGCGTTAAAAGAGACCAGATTGTCATCACCCCAACGGGAGACAAGACTTAAGGTCAAATCAGTACGCTCCACCATAGCCTCTCTCAAGGAACGAACTTCATCCCCGCCGGTTCTTGCGCTGGAAAAGTATCTCTCTGAAACAGTACTGTCATCTGCGTACCCAACAATACCAGGCAGAAGTAGGTCATTGATGTGCAGCAGGAAAAGAGTTGCAGAGAGAACAGACCCCTGAGGAACACCGGCATTAATAGTCTTAAGGTCAGAGGAGCAGCCGTCAATGACTACTCTGATCGACCGTTCACTAAGGAAGTCTGATATCCAGCTACAAAAACCGGCTGGGATGCCATAAGCAGGATGCTTGCCGAGTAGACTAGCGTGCCAGACCCTGTCAAAGGCCTATGTTTATGATGTCTGCGTCTGTTTGTAGTGGTATTTTTACCTCCAAAGTGTTTGTCATCAATTCTCGAAAATATTCCCAGTTTGTTTTACGTGTATGTAGTCGGCATGGATTTTCCTTGTGCAGAATCTTTCGACTTAGCAGTATTTCTACAGGAGAGTGATCAGACGATAGATCGCCACCGGATTTGCAGCTAAAGTAAGTGCCATTAATACCTTTAATCACGCAAAAATCAATTAGATCCGGTTTCTTTTTTATGTCAGTGGGCCAGTATGTTGGTTCACCGGTCGAAACGACGCCAAGTCGAAGTTTGTTTATTGTTGCAAGTAATTACCGACCCTTTGGCGTTATTATCCGAGAGCCCCAGAAAGTGTGCTTAGCATTAAAGTCTCCACCAACGACAAATCTTTGCCCCAAAGATTTTAAGTAGCCCTCATAATCTTCTTGCTCTAAGTTAAGTTTTGGTGGGCTGTACAAAGGTGAAATTGTGACAGGCCCTGACCAATCATCTATAACAATATTTGTAGCCTGGAATTTTTCAGTACAATAACTATTAACCAAATGATGCCTGATGTTGTTCTTTATCAATACTGCACTTCCTCCATGAGCTTTTCCATCAGGGTGCATTGTGTGGTAGAATTTGTACCCTGATATGTTAAAATGGTTCTTCATTGTAAAGTGTGTTTCAGAAATCAGCATTATCTCAATGTTGTTTATTTGCATGTATTTTTTAACCTCTAAGGTATGTTTTGACAGCCCATTGACATTCCAGAGCACCATTTTTAAGGAATCCATTTTGCAGTTAGCATATTCGTTAGGTTTAAGATTTGGTTTGTTATTGCAGTTAATTGTTGCATCATTTGCTTTATTGTTATCATTAATTCCTTAAAATCACTATTATTATCATTTATTTTATTGTTTGGTTCATCTATCTGTGGTAGCGTATTACTTTTTACTTTTTCAGCATACGTTGGGCATGTAGTTGATGTCTTGTTTTGTTCGTGTTGGTTTGTCTCGTAAATTCGTGTTGTTCTTTTTTCCTTTACTTGTGGTGGCGGTGGGAATTTAATTTTTTGTAGTTCCCTATAGACCTTGCACCCTTTGTAATTTGCTGGATGGTTGCCTTCGCACAGCACACATTTAACACCGCTCGATCTGGTTTTTTGTGAGCAGTCAGGTGACAAATGATTTCCTGCACACTTTATACATTTTGGATTTCTCCGACAATAGGTTTTCGTATGTCCGTATTGTAGACAATTACCGCATTGAGGAATGTCTCGTTTTGGTCTTTGGGGTTCAAATATTACTTTGCATTGAAGGAGGTATTTTATATCATATATAGCTTTATTATTTTCTTTCTGTTTTAGTTCCACTATAAACATTGGTAGTGGTTTTTTAGTTGCATATTGTTTGATATTCCAGATGTTGGTACATTCATGACCAAGCATATCTAGGGCTTCTTTCAACTCGTCTATACTACTCGTCTATATGTTTACCTGAAGAATAAATATCAGCAGTATAACATTTTCCATGCAAAAGCTGTGCTGTCAAATTGCCATTTTAATTCCCCAGATAGTCATCTGACAAATCTGCCCTCAATCTATTGTCCTTGTTATTTTCTATGTTATCACTTATTTTTTAGGTTAATTATTTCATATTTTAGAATATTTGATGTGAATATACTTTAACGTCGTTAGTGTAGGTACCTATAAGCTGTCAGCAGCTAGCTAAGTGTATGTATAGAATGGGTAGGAACAGAAAATAATACAACAAAAAATTGTGATATTGTATTTATTTGTAACTGATTAAATTCAAGAATTTGAAAAAGTTTTATAGTTCATGATATGCACACGTTCCCGTCTCCTGTGAGATAGTGTACTTGGCGCGTTTTTTTTAACAAGGTTTCCCCGGCGAGCCCATTGCACAATCTATTTAACTGAGATCCTGTTTACCTAAAAAATATTGCAAGTACATACAGATTACATGCTTAATTTACGTTCATACATCCAGTCATACACGCACGCCAGTTATGAGTACTCAAATCTGCCTAGTAGATACCTATTATTAATCTCCTTTCATTCATCCTCTTACCAGCATTGGTGTTCACCATCTAAGCATATTCTTCAATGTCTCTCACTATATCTTCTTTAAACCACAACATGCCTTATGACATCATTCCTCGTCTATCATTCAACGCATTTCCTCAGCATTAATTCTACTTTCAAATCTTTTTTGGAGGGAAAGCAGGAAAATTTGTAAATGCCTATGCAGTCATGCACAACTAACTTTCACTTCCATACATAAGTGAAGGCACCAGCACACTATTGTGAAAAGGTTGTCGAACCTTTTTGAACATGGACTGGCTGGTCACAATCGCTGTAATAGGAGAATAATGTAATACCCTGTGAGCAAGTAAGCATCGCCAGCGACTCTTCAAAACCCCAATGCAGCGCTTGACCACATTGCGAGTGTGAACATGGATTTTCCTCTGGTGACTTTGGGGCAGAACGAAGCTTCAGTGTCTTAAGATCTATCTTTACGCGTATCCGGCATCTCTTGAAAAAATAAGTTAGTATAGGCAATCTTGTTTAATTTTATCTTTTGTTTTAAACAAAAACATAATATATTTTATAATGAATATTTTGGTTACCTAATAGCCTATACTTCGCCTTCATCATGTAAGTGCTGCATGATATTTTGGACAGGATACTTCCAAATATGGGAGTCACCCCCGAATGACGCATCATTATATTGAATGTGTAGGTCGGCATCACAAATCTAAAAGTTAAGGAAACATTTAAATCACATCAAATATCCTGCTTTATATACTATACATATGTTCTAGTTGTGCAGTTAAATTTTTTAATCATATCCTTCTAACACTTGTTAAACTTTTAATCTTCAAGTCTATGTGTCCTCCAACGCGATCGGCCTTGAGCTTCACGCTTTATCTCGCTCCATGTCATTCCGATGCTCGTCGCTTCTGCCAACACGGTGCGACGCCAGGTTTGACGGGGACGGCCACGCTTTCTTTTCCCTTGGGGATTCCAGTCCAAAGCTTGCTTGGGTATGTGGTCGGGACCCCTACGGAGCGTGTGGCCAATCCATCTCCACTTGCGACGCTTGATCTGGCGGTCGATCGGGCTCTCGTGGCATTTCTCCAACAGCTCTACATTGGAGATGGTCTCGGGCCAGTAAATTCCGAGAATGCGACGAAGACAGCGGTTGACGAAGACTTGTATTTGGCGTCAGATGTCCTTTGTGACCTTCCACGTTTCGCACCCGTAGAGCAGCACGGATTTGACATTGGACCCGAAGATTTTGAGTTTAATCCTTCGGGTCAGTTTCCGCGATTGCCAAACAGGTCTCAGCTGCGCGAAGGTTGCTCGGGCTTTGGCGATCCGTGAAGCGATGTCCTCTTCACTACCCCCAGTCTCTGACACGACACTCCCGAGGTAAGTAAATTTGTGGACGCGTTCCACTGCCTCTGTGCCAATCAGCAACGGTGAGTGGTTCTTCACACCAGATCTCATTTCTTGGGTCTTCCGGATGTTTATTTTGAGCCCCGTTTTTGCCGCTTCCTGACGTAGATCGTTTAACTTTGCTTGCATCTTGGCGTGGGTATGACTCAGCAGGCATAGGTCATCGGCGTAATACAAGTCTTCCAAGACGTTGGATAATCCCCACTCTATGCCGCGGCGCCTGTTATCATAGATGCGAAGCATAATTCCATCAAGAACGACTAGGAAGAGGAGCGACAGGAGGCAGCCTTGGCGGACACCCGCATGCACTGTTATGTCATCCGATATGAGGCCGTTATGAGTAACCTTACAGGAGTATTTCTTGTAAATACTCTGCAACAGACGGACTATTTTCGGCGGCACTCCAATGTCCAGTAGGCGGGACCAGATACTAGACCACTTCAGCGTATCAAAGGCCTTTTCGAAGTCTACAAAGGTTAGATAAATCTCCCTCTGCCATTCTGATGCCTGTTCCAGTATGATACGGAGAGTGTTGATCTGGTCCGTACAGGAGCGGTTCGAGCGGAAACCAGCCTGCTCCTTGCGTAGAAGAGGATCCACGGCCTTCGACAATCTATCCAGGATGATCATGCAAAAGACTTTAGAGGGAATCGATAGCAACGTTATACCTCTCCAGTTATCGCACTGGCTAAGATCACCTTTCTTAGGAACAGTTATAAGAAGACCTTTGTTCCATTCGTCCGGGAGTTCTTCGGCAATCCAGATCTTTTCAATGAGCGGTGTCAGGACGTCGACTGCGGTGGGTAAGTCGGCTTGTAGCATTTCCGCAGTTATCAGGTCGAGTCCTGGTGCTTTGCCTGTCTTCAAAGAGCGGACTGCCTCCGCAACTTCAGAGGCTGACGGTGGTTCCGTGTTAATGTTGAGGAGCTGGGATGGTGGGGAACTGACTTGCAGCGCGTCAGGCGTCGATGTAGCTGACAAACGGAAGACCTCTTCAAAGTGTTCACGCCAGCGGAGTAGCTGCCCTTCTGATGTCACAATGAGCTGACCATCTTTGGACTTTAGCGGCTTCTTCTTCGACTTGCTGTTACCTGCCAAGGTTTTGGTAGCATTGTACAATTCTTTCAAGTTGCCGGAGTTTGCAGCTTGTTGAGCACGATCAGCAATACCATCAGCCCACCGTCTTCTATCTTTGCGGGTACTGCGATAGATTTCCTTGCGTTTCTGACGGTACTGCGTTTTAAGGTCTGCTCGTATGACGTCGTTATGGGTCTCAAGCAGTCTCAGATTTAGATTCCTTCTATCTTCGATCAGGTTCCACGTGCGTTGTGACATCCAGTCCTCCCGAGAGTGAGTTGATTTGTGCCCTAGAACGACGGAGCTGGTCTCTGTATAGGCCACTTTGATGCGGTTCCACTCCTCGTCTAATGAGTCCGTAGCAGCATCGAGTACAGAAAAGCGATTGCGCAATTCCAACTGAAAACTTTTACGCGTGTCTGAGTCGTGCAGTTTGCTCACCTCGAACCTTCTTCCAATCTTGCCAGGTCCTCCAGCCGCACGGGCTACTGCAACCTTGAGCCGGACTTCAGCAACTACCAGATGGTGGTCGCTATCAATATCGGCGCCCCTGCGGTTGCGGACATCGAGCAGTGAAGACCGCCATTTGGAACTAATGGCGAGGTGGTCAATTTGGTTCTTGGTGACCCCATCGGGTGAGTTCCACGTGTACTTATGGTGGTCGCCATGAATGAATAATGTTCCTCCGATGGTAAAGTCGTGGTTCTGACAAAACTCGATAAATCGCTCCCCATTCTCGTTGCACACTCCAAGTCCCTGTGTACCCATATGCCGCTCGCGGTTAGTGTTAACACTCCCAACCTTTGCATTCAGGTCTCCCATGACGATGACGATGTCTTGTTTTTTTATGCTCCTAATGGTGGCGTTGAGGGCAAGTCGTCCTTGGTATCCTCTGTTGATGCATTGGTTGGGGCGTAGCACTGGATAATGGAGATCTTCCGGGCTCTTGAGTTGAAGCGGGCACACATGATCCGGTCTGAGATCGGTTTCCAGTCCAAGAGGCTATTCTTAGCTGCATTAGATAGGAGGAGCCCCACGCCATACTCGCGCACATCTCCCTCACTTTCTTTACCTGAATACAGCAAAGTCAAGCCCTCGGACGTTCTCAGCTCACCAAAACCGTTTCTCCTCACTTCGCTTAGAGCGAGTATCTGCAGGTTGTAGCTAAGCATTACTGCTTCTGCTTGTGCTAGTCGGCTGTCATCGCTAAGCGTGCGTACATTCCAATAACCAATTCGTGTCCGTTTTTTCATGCCAAAAGTCGTCGGTAAAAGATCGGTCCGGTTTCTTTCTGTTTCGGTTTCAGGAATCAATTATTGTCGGGCAAGCGGGTGATTAGCCCACTGTGCCTTAATCCGATAGCGGGGCTGCCGCCTTAGAGCCTTCGGATGTGCTCGGTTTTATTTCGGGTATCCTCCCTAGTGAGACGATTCTGTTTTAAGGCGCAGAATATTCGCCCTTCGCCCTGCATCCGTTAGCTCAGCTGCAACTCGGGGTGGCGGACGCGCGGCGGCGCGGTTGCAGCAGGTCCCAGGGAGAACGACGGGGACGTCGATGACTCCGCCACGAGTACAGCAGAAGGTATTTTTGGCATTTTATAGGTAATGCTGTTCTCACCAACAGCGATTCCCACCAAAACATACCCTAGCTCATGTACACCATGTTTAAACAAATAAAATTTACTTTACTTTACTTACTTTAGCTTCTCTCCCCTAGAACACTACCAGAATAATACTTACAATTAATACATTAAGACTGTGATAAAGCTTTCTGTTGAAATAAGCTTCCTCATTTTCATGAGGTCGGATCACAGCAACATCGGTTCCATCCATTCAACCCAACACACCGGGAAATTGAAACATATCCATAAATCTGAAACCAAATAATTAGGATTATTATGTATTTATTTAATACATAATAAAATCAAACACTCTGTAGGTAATAAATGTGTTACATAAATGCTGATTCTCATTATTTTTTGTTTAAAACAATGGTAAATAATAGTCATAGATGTTTAAGAGTTTATATTATTATTATAATTTAAATATTGTACTTATTTTCATTGTTATCTAATTTCATACTCACTTCCTTTTTAGAGCACCCCTCTCTTCCTGTGTCATAGGAAATTTAATATATCTTCGAAGAATCTCAATGCTGGTGAGAGCCTCAGTAACCTAAAATAAAAAGAATATTTGTCAGAAACTTACACCAGTGTTTAAATATAAAAGAATTCAAGTAGCACTTACCGCGCACAGACAATCATGTACTGTTATTTGTGATAGCCCCAGATGGTAATACGCACCAATATTTTTTTTATATGCCCCATTAGCATAAAAACTAACTGCTGCTAAAACCTGCAATAAAATATTATTTCTTGGAGCAATTATTTTGAAGGCCTTTTTCCACACTTATATTATATCCAAGCACCATATTGTGCTTGGCTTTTTTGGTAGGTAACTCGGTTTTACTGGCCATGAAGTTTCTGCCCCACATAAGTTACCTACGTTTTGAAATACTAGCTCCAACTTTGTGACTAATTGACTGGCAGCTTGACTAAAGAAATAAATAATTTAACTTTGCCAACCTACGTCTAGCAAGTGTGTAACGGTTACTTTAAACTTAACAATAAGTACTTAGAAAGGTTCAAAAGTTACCTTAAGCTGAGGGCAAACAGCGGAATTACGACGTCTTTGTAGAAGTGGAAACAGTTCCTCACAAAGCATCAATAATTTTGGTTTGGTGAGCCTAAATTTAGCCACGAAGTAATTGTGTGGCAAATCGAGGGGGTTGCTGGCACTTCTCAAAAGACTACGATTTATTTTAAGCATTGCTTTAAGGCGCTCCTCTTCCCCGAGATGCAATAAATAACCCCGTGACATTGTGGATGCTGAAAAAACAATAAAATCTAATTACAAGATAGCTAAAAGTGAGGTCAACTTCACGCTACTTACTTGGAGCGCCCGAGTATTTCGGCAGAATCTAAAATATCACAAATATTGATTAATAATTGCGGTTTCACACTAAATCACTTTCACAATCATTCAAGAAGAATGTTGACTTACACTTTTACGTATTAATTTTGAAACTAATACGAGTAAATCACATAGATAAGTGCAACGACAAATCGGCGCCAAAAAATATTGGACATGTCAAAGTCAAGTTTATTTGAGAATGACAAGCGTTTTCCCCATTCATACTTGACATTTGCATTACACAATACCAGGTGATGAATGAAGTTTAATCTCGATTCTGCCGCTTTCGTTCATTTTTTACAATCAATTCTACGTCAAAATGTTGGTAATGAAAGGAGCATAACCTTTCCGTTTCAGAGTGCAATATGCAATACGTAAAGTCGGTTTTGGGAAAGAATTGTTTCTTTTGCTTTCGATAATATAATTACGCAATTCGGCTGCGGGACAGTAGGACACCGTGGAGTTTTAGTGGGTTAGAGTCCCACATAACTTCGCTATCTCCCCGTGGTAGCGCAGTATGCATGAGCATTTCTCAAAGTTAAAAAAAATAAAAGGGCAGTAGGATAACTAGGGTGCTAGGTCATTTTTATAGGGCTAGGTTTGTACTCAGTGGAGTCTTGGGTCTCATAGGTACCTGGCTCAATTGGTGCCAACATAGCCACACTGTACGCATTTGGAATAACGGCCGTATTAAGCTGTAAGTCCCAGTGCATACAGTAATTAATTTTACAATGCATGTCCTCGAAAAGAGCGTTTTCCAAGCAGCCAAACTGTGCGGAAAGTGTCACTTTTTTTCACTAGTGCTTTTTACTTTCCTGTACTTTTTTAATTTTTAACTCCAACGTCAGCCCGCCGCATAGAGTTTTTATTATTTGAGAAAAGTTTTAAAAATTAGTTAAGTACCTACATATTATCATTCATATAAAAGGTAAATCAAAACTAATACTTCATTTAAGGCGTTTTTATTACTCTAGATTTAGATTTTGATCAATAAATAATTTTAAATAAGTATTCATTAAATATGTTTGGCAGAATGAATATTTTGCTCGTGCCTTTTTGCGTTACGACGTGACAGCTTTTATTAGTTAATCTGTGGATATGCTGAGCGCCTTTGAATAAGCGCCATTTTATTAATTTCTTGCTTGGTTCAGATATATTTTTTTATTTCCTCGCACAATGCATAGTAAAATGTTGTATGATACACGTGCGTAAGATGATTTCCGACTCGTCTCGATTTATCCACTCACTCGCTTCGCTCGCTCGTGAATAAAAATAGTACTCATCGGAAATCACATACTTCCCGCACTTGTAGCATAAATAACTATAAAAAGTTTGTAATATTCAATTGTTTTTAATATAGGTAATTAAATAATTGATCTAAATTAACATATATTTTTTATAACTCAATTCATACTATAGTTTTCGCCGACCCCTATTATCTTTTTATTGTAATATAAGCCTTTAATACCATAATATTAATTTCAATCTGCGAATAATCGACCTATTGCCAAAAAATATAATTTATCCTCGTTGACAAGAGATTAACATTGAAAAAGGTTCTCAGAAACCCAAAACTGCTGTAACATATTGTGGTAAATTCGAGATTTTTCTCAAATGTGACAAATTGTCAACCGCTTGACACACTTGGTGTTGAGAAAAGGAAAGTAGAATTAACCGGCGATTATTCGATGATTACGTTAACAGCCCGATAATTGAGAGCTGGGAAACCGGTCGTAAGTGTTTGTTATACATAAATCACATTTGTAACAGATCTCGGTGTTTACGAATAAGTTTTTATTTTACAACTATTTATCACATTTGTAAGCTTTTTCACTAGTTTGTATCAGAATATGTCTTGTAAGAATTGTTTTTCGACTAAAACTACGATGACATATATTAGGTACATCCAAAAGGTTTTCACCAGTGTGTCTACGCATGTGATTACCTAAAGCGCGCTTTCGATTACATACATGCAGACATAGGTACATCACAAATGTGTTAGGTTTCTCAGCAAAGAGCACCCGTAAATATCCTGCGAAATATTTTTTTTTTATAAAATCTACGCTGACATAAATATCACATTCAAAAGGTTTTTCACTCGTGTGTATTCGAATGTGTTGTTAGAAGATTCACAGTCCACAGCCTATAAAACAATACAACTTAAAGGTTGGATTGTGAACCTGTTAAATCACCCTTTCGATTATAACTATACTGACATAGTTCACAGTTATAAGCTTTTTCTTAAATGATTATCTGGATATTATGTCTTGTTAAGACTGCGCCGAGCGAACGAAGCGCGCGGCATTTAGGTATTTGCTACAGCGCGCTAGTCGTGTGCGTCGTCACACAAACAATCACAAGTTCGCTCGAGTCCCGCTTGCAGTTGCACGACAAAAGTTGGTAATATAGGATTTTTTAATTTTGCGGCGTTGTGTTGAGTGACTTGAAAAGGCGAATATTGATTATTTAGATGTTTATGTAGGTACATAAAGGCCATAATTCAATCTAATAATCTATATTATATAGAAAATAATGTTTGTTTGTACTATAGCAGTGGTGTCTCATCCCATACAAAGAAACCGTGCCGACGTTCTATACTGATTATTCTGATTATTTTTTTTACATCGATCGCGTTCGGCTCCGTTCCGTTCCGCTCCACGGATATAGATGGTGTTTTATCTATCGCCGTGGAACGGAACCGAACGCGATCGATTTTCAAACATTAATCGGTATAATCAGATGAAAAACGCTAGTTACGTTGGCACGGTTTCTTTGTATGGGATGAGGCATCTGTATGCTAGTATTATATTATCTGTGACTATAGTAATACATTATCCGTTCCGTTACTATTCATCCGATTGCGATGCAATTTTGGCGTTGTGGATTGTACGGGAATTTTACTGAGTAAGTAGGTAGGCTAGGTGAGTTGATAAGTAAGTTAGATGGGTAGGTGTATTGTATAGTAAAACCAGTCTGTAATAAAAATCTTTATTTACCTAATGTAATTTACCTTGCGTGTTTTCCCATTTTACAAAATCTTACACAAAACCCAGGGAAACGTGGTATATTTATTATACAGAGTGTAACAGAACTACTTCTAACTCTGTAAATGAACAACTATCTCCAGGGAAGTCAAAGGCATTTCCCAAAAACTAATGGAAATGGAAAAGAGACAAGAAGGGTAATATAAATCTCATTTAAAACATGATTGTTATTTTCAATCACTGGTGCATTATGGAAGAATGTGTTACGTGCTCATACGATTTATTGCAGTTGTTTATAGAGGTATGCGAAATTAATTATTCTATTGCCATTTATGATGATCTCGTCTTTGTCTTCAGTTTCTTCTTCTACCAAAATGTTTGAATATGAATCCGTATGTTTTGAAGAATCCTGAAATAAAATAAGATAATTGTAAGTAGTCCCTAAGCCACGGGCAGAAACTAGTACTAAGGCACAATTAAAAATGTATCTAAGAACAATTAACTTAGATCGTGATTGTTGAATGGAATATCATCACTAACTAAAGGTTTTTCACCAACGTATGGCCAAGGTTCTTCACCAACGTAAGGGCAAGGATCTTTATTGGTCAGCATTTCCTAAAAACGTAATAAAATATAGTTATTGTAAGTTATTTAATAAAATTATTAAATTGACGTAGTTATCAGATGTATTATCAACCTTAAAATGTTGTGAACAGACTAAAAGAAACATAGTTTACATAATACATTAATATTTTCCCATGTGAAAGACTTGCCAGCAAACACTGGCAATAAAATAAGTATAATGAATTTAAAATTTCGTGGTGACCCCTTGGCCTCACTTCTCGTGCTTGAGGTCCTGGGTTCAAATCCAGACAATGCGTCTTTTTCAAATTAATTTGTACTTTCCAAGTTTATCTTGGACATCACTGACAACGGCCAAAAAAAATAATCTTCCATCGTGTATTCTAAAACGAATGTCAGCAATCGCATAGCAATCGGCACCCCCAAATACCCATTACACGATACCCATATCGAATGTTTGAGAAAAAGTTGCATCCGCCATCTTGGATTTTAAAAAGAATGTCAGATTTGCAATCACCATCCCCAAAAACCCATTACACGATACGCATATCGAATGTTTGAGAAAAAGTTGCATCCGCCATCTTGGATTTTAAAAAGAATGTCAGACTTGCAATCGGCATCCCCAAAAACCCATTACACGATACCCGTATCGAATGTTTGAGAAAAAGTTGCATCCGCCATCTTGGCTTTTAAAAAGAATGTCAGATTTGCAATCGGCATCCCCAAAAACCCATTACACGATACCCATATCGAATGTTGGAGAAAAAGTTGCATGCGCCTTCTTGGATTTTAAAAATAATGTCAGATTTGCAATCGGCATCCCCAAAAACCCATTACACGATACCCATATCGAATGTTTGAGAAAAAGTTGCACCCGCCATCTTGGATTTTAAAAAGAATGTCAGATTTGCAATCGGCATCCCCAAAAACCCATTACACGATACCTATATCGAATGTTTGAGAACCAATGGAAAAAAAAACGATTACATGCGCCATTATGTTAGATATTTTTTTATAACAAAAAAATACAACCGACTTTCAAATAAAAATACTACAAAGTGAAAATAAATTAAATTTCGGAAGTCGGTGTTCCTGTTTTTGATTCTTCGTTTTTTGACACTGACTGGCGAAATTGAATTGATTTTACATATTGTAGTGTTTTGATTTGGAAGTTGGTTGTTTTTTTGGCAAAAAAGTTTTTATTTTACACTTTTTAGTTGTGTACATAATGGGCAAGTTCTATAGCCTGAATGAAATTAGGGTGTACCAGGGTTTACTGTATTCATCTGCGTACCCCTTTAGAACTTACCGGCGTGATGTTATGTTATGAAAATATGGTGTAAACAATAAACAGACATGCGATTCCAGCAATCCCGAGAGATCTGCCGTATTTTTTGAGTAGTTCTGTTGCATATCTCCAAAATTCTTCATCAGATCTTCACCAAATTTAAATGGAACGTAATCTTTCAAACGAAAAAATAATTTCTAAAATCTGTTCACAATTGATGCAATCGGTGAACATACACAAAAAAAAATCCTTCTCTTTGGAAAGTCGGTTAAAAAGGAAATAATGTCACAAAATAGAAATATGTACTTTGTATGAGAACAGATTCTTTTTCGGAAATGAGCAACAACTTTCTTCTTATAATATGTTTCCTTACGCTTTCCCATTATTACTAAAACAAATATATAAAAAAAAAATGTAAAAACATGAAAAGTAAATGTTAAGTCATACTCAAAAAACAAAATATATAACTTACCTTATTCAACTATTTGCAGCAAGGTATACGTACACAAAAGATCGCGAATTATCGTTATCGGCGCGTCGCTCCACGATGAGACGTGACCACTCTCCGAGCTCTCGTGGACGACTGAATTGAGTGAATTGCCGACCGGTTTACGTTTCGCATGATTCAAAACAGCGCAACAATTAAGAAAAAAAAAAAACTTAAATAACCGAGTGACATTTCGAAAATGTTAAAACCATAAATTGTGGTATGACAATTAGAGATTGATATGAATTAAAGTTTGTGAAAAAATTCAACAGTTTACTATCAATATTCAATAAAACACTAGCATGCTATTTTAATATTTTTGTGCAACTTTACGTATTTTTGTTATTTAAACTAAACAATATTTTTTGTTTTTGCCAACAAAGAATCGTTAAAACATTCATTGTGGTGTTCATTACATATTTTTTATGGTAATAATATTGAGATTATATCCCTATAACTGTGACGATCGTTTTGGATTATTTTGCTCGGCGCAGTCTTAAACTGGTTTTTGAGTAAAACTACGCTGACATATAGTTCGTTCAATCCACGAAGACGCGCCACACCAATTATATGATTAGTCTATTCTTCTTCTTTATATTATTATATTGATTAGTCTATTCATTGTAGTGTGCGTGTGCACTCATAGGTAATTAGTGTGTACCGATAACACTCAAACATTGACGGAAGCTTGCACACATACTATAAACGGTTAGGAGGAATAGTGGAGGAGCGCGTCTTCGTGGATTGATTGAACGAACTATACTCCATACAAATAAATAAATAGAGACACCGCTCTCGTGTTCCGCGGGCGGTATCTGTTTCCATTCTCTAGTCTGAGTATCTACGTATCATCCAGCAGTAGTCCGCCATCATATTAATGTCCCAATAGCCTGGATATCTTCTTGCCATCTCTTTTAAATCTTGGTGAAACCTTTCACCTTGCTCCTTACTGTAATCGCCTGATTTTTTTGGGAAAAAATAAATAAATGAGTATGAGACTTCAAAAATTAATTTTCAAACTCATATTATTACAACCTATATTTTTATAGGCGTTTATAATTTTTGGCCAATATTTTTATAATCAGAATCCTCATTCATCTCAAGCAGCCAGCTCAGCTCCGCCTACATCTCAAGCATACGCGTGTAAAATCGCTTCCCTGTGAATACTCACACAACGCCGTTTGAATTTAGTGCTGGTCGCACCCGCACCGCCCGACGCGCCGCGTTTCCGGAAATTAGGCGTTTACAGTGATAGCTATCTGATAACTTTCGCGTAATATTACTGGCCGACTATAAAATTATAAAGTCCTTGGCATTCTGGAAACATTAAAAATGTTCGAAGTTTTTGTTTTTTATGATTTTAAGACAAATAAGGACTTCTTTTGTGTGGTAAAATAAAGATATATTGAATAATAAAATGAAACAAAGCTTCTAAAAACAGTAAATTTATTTTTTCCACTGCCTTGTCTATTATTTAACACATTGCCTAAGAAATTCGTTTCGAAATATGAACACTTCGACACAAGATTATTAAATAAAATTTTTAAAAAGAAACAGAATTACATAACAAAAGTTACGAAATGACTTTTGTATGGAGGTTTGATATCATTTTGAAACTTGCACAATGATACTGAACCTGTTACCTCTCGAAAAAGCGCGCGTTGTTTGTGATTGTGTATATAGTCTGTGGTTTTTAATCTGAACGTTTCTAAAAATTGTTGTTGGAACTTATTTGCATTTAATTAAGTATGCTCATCAGGTAGTGAAAAAGAATAGTTCGTGTCTCGCATAAAAAGGCTTTATTTTAACACTCGCATGTAGATTTCGGCACACGTTGAAATTGGCTACATCACTAGTGTTAAAATCTTGACTTTTTATGCTCGACACGAAATGTACTATTTATAAGATAAATAAAATGAAGAGCTTCTAATAAAGTCGTGGCGCTGGTGGCTATTGAAGTCCGTGGCGGTGAAAAGGTTAAAAAGATCTTTTTCTGGGTGTGTATTGAAGAATTCAAGCAACCAAAAACAGCACAATTATAGTTATAATTTTACTTTGCCATATTAAGTAAGTACTTGTACCTACATATTTCACCACACGCTTAGGGCTTGTCCAAATCACGCCGTCGCGACGTCGTCAACGTAGAAATGGTGTGGTGTCACGGCGCGGTGCATTGACGTGAAGTTCTAATGCACGGTTTGGCAACGTCGCCGCGGAGCGACGCGTCGGAAGCGGTACGTGGCGATGCGCTCGCTCAGTTAATGTTTAATATTCTTTGCGATTAGTTGTGCAAAAAGATACCATAAATGCCGTAACTGACAGGAAACAAAACTAAAAGTTGTTTCGTTTTGTCAGAAATGCTTTAAAATGTACCAGAATTTTACAAGGCACGACAACATGCAACGTTGTGGCATCGTAACGTGCCTTTTTACACAATAACGTATATTAGCACGTCACGTCAACGTGCCGCGCCGCAACACCGCAAATTACCACGCTGATGACGTAGTGACTCGATGTGGACAAGCCCTTATAGTAGGGGAGACGTGGAAGATCGACCTTCACCCATCAGATAACTGGATGAGACACATTTTTTATGAAATATAATCACCAATTATAAACTTTAAAACTCGGCGTTTCATAATTGAAAACAATATATCACGGTAATTTAACGCGATGATTTCGATTATTTATTTACCTATTTCACCCGAAGTTTCGGCCGTGTTGCAACGACCGTGGTCCCGGGTAGACTGGTGTCTCGGTGTTCTGGCTCCGTTGGGGCAGAAAATTCTTCCTCTACCCTCACATTTCTACACACAACACTGACCATGTCCTTATTCTGTAAGTTCGCCGACTGCACAAAACGAGGTAATGTTTTTTGAATCACTGGCTTCCACGCCGTGGATAATTTGTAACCATCATCCCGATTGAACTTTTTTTTTTAATTTCAATCGCTTCACGCACAATTCTTGAATAGAAGTGGCGTTGCCAATGCAACCAAGACGTTCTAAACAGGTTTGCTCCTAACGTCAGATCCCTTCATGAGTAGCATAAGGCCGAAACTACCGAAAATATCAAGGCCATTTAGCGCAGCAGCCATGGAAATGTTACGGCCGAGTAAAGTTGAGGCATCAAATTAAAGAAGTTGAAATTACTGAAGATATCGATGAAACTAATCATTCTATTTATGGAGACGAGTGGGACTCATCCACTGAGTCATTATATCTTGTATATAAACAATTTTATTTAGTATTTTAATGTTTTATTACAATTTTTTCCTGAAGAAATAGCTAAAATACGTTTCACTCTTTGCCATTTTCCAAACCCCATTAAGTAAAAAATCAATTTTATTATACATATTACTGTTTTGAGCTTATATGTCATTTAAGACCGCAAAATAATTTTAACCGTATTTTTGAGTCAAATACCCCTATGTGCGTCGGGTGAAATAGATAAATAAATAATCGAAATCATCGCGTTAAATTCCCGTGATATATTGTTTTTTCAATTATGAAACGCGAAAGTTTTAAAGTTAATAATCTGTAAAGATGTTACTTATAATTGTTGATTATAAATAAATAAATCAATTTTTCAATTATATTTTTAAATTTGGGTGTTGTGTTTATAAAGTATGTCAATATAAACTCGTTTTGAAGTTTATAATTCGAATATTACGATTTTACACGAGCATGCGCACTCAGATACAGTCAACGGTTAGTTAGAGTGCATCTGCTATGTTGTATCCTGTTCTATCACACGGACCTAGGAGCTTCAATTCTAAAACTTTATAGCTTGGCAATAATATTTCATGTACGATTTTTTGCAGCCAAGCATATACGATTGGTTTTGTAATTAAAATATCTTACTTATGATAACTATTTCGATTGGTTATCAGGTCGGTGTAGTTACCTATATTGACTTACCTGTTCACATCTGCTTGCCAGGTAGCCATGAACAGAAATAAGTAGGCAAGCCTACCTAGGCATATTCTGTGTGTTAAAAACTATCAGTTGAGATGAAATTCATTAGGTTATCAAATGAGTGAAGGTGATGAAAAAAAATTGATTTCAATTAATTCAATTAAAAATAGCTATGAAAACTTTTCGATAGGCAAGTTATAATAAGCATGTTTGTTAATAAATTATATTTGATAAAACATATGTCTCATCCAGTTATCTGATGGGTGAAGGTCGATCTTCCACGTCTCTTAGGCTATTAATGCTTACAAAACCATCACATCGTTCGTTCGTCACTGCGGCGCGTTCAAAGAGTAATGGCGCGTTCGCGTGTTTATTTTATCTATTTATTTATTAATTTATGTACACACAAAACACTTTAAAGAGAAAGTACATATCAAGATACAATAGCACAAAGGTGCTGCTTATTTCTAAAGAAATTTCTTCCAGCAGACCTACGACAGGAAAATTAAATAAGAAACATAGACACAGTGTGTATAAGTAAAAGGAAAGATAATAAAACTAAACTAATACAAATATATAAAATTACAATAAGTACCTCAACAATATATATATATACATATATATAAAAAATATACTTAACTACTATAAAATTAATAAATACCTATAATATATAAGATCACGGAATAGAAGAAAGATAGTGTTCTTTGACTTGTTTTTTAAATATAGCGATAGTTTTAGCGTCACGGATCTTAGATGGAAGCGAGTTCCACAGTCGTACTGCATGAACAGAGAAGGAGTGGGAATAGAAACGAGTTTTATGGGATGGGAAATTGAGATGGAATTTTAGGCGCGTTCTACACAGGACGTTAGCAGGGCGGGTAAATGAAAAAAGGTCGCGCAGGTAGCCAGGGTATGCAGGGTTGAAAAGGATGTTGAACAGGAGACATAATATGCGAGTGTTCCTGCGAAGACAGATAGGGAGCCACTTGAGATCCTTGCGGAACTGAGAGACATGATCGTATTTCCTAAGACCAAAAACAAAACGAATACACAGGTTTTGCAAGCGCTCAAGCTTATTTAAGAGCTCCTCAGTAGCATCCAGATAGCAGGCATCAGCGTAGTCTATGATCGGCTGAATTAAGGTTTGGGCTAGATAAATTTTAGTTTTAAATGGCAGGAAACTTTGAAGAGATTTTAAAGAGTGGAAGGAGAAATGCACCTTACGACTAACTTCGTTTACTTGCGCTCGCCAAGTAAGATTGCTATCAATTAAGACCGAGATTCTTTGCCGTATCGGTGTAAGCTATGGTCGAGCCATCAAGGGATAGTGGCGTCAAGGTAGAAGGGTCAAGCGCAGTGCGATAACATCGACTGCCTATGATCATGGCCTGGGACTTGGAAGGGTTTATCTGTAAGCCATAAGACTTAGCCCATTCACTGATTCTCTCCAGGTCACGATTCATGTCATTAATCGCTGAGTCCGCGTCTGCAGGCAGAAAGTGTCCATAAAGCTGCAAATCGTCTGCGTAAAGATAGAAGTTGGAGGTGATAACCTTGGTAACAGTGTTTATGAAGATAGAGAAAAGAAGAGGAGAGAGAACGCCACCCTGAGGAACACCAATCAGAGAAGATCTCTTCAAGGCGAACACACTGAGAGCGACCCCGAAGATAAGAGTCGAACCAGGCTAATGCAGAAGAAGAGAAGTTAATAGATTGTAAGATCCCAAGCAGAATGTCGAAATCCACAGAGTTGAACGCACAACTGAAGTCAAGTAGGACTAACACGGTTAGAAACTTATTGTCCATAGCCCTGCGGATGTCATCAGTGACCTTCAGAAGGGCAGTTACAGTACTGTGACCCGCACGAAAGCCAGATTGGAAAGGACAGATAAGTGCATTAGCCGAAAGAAATCTGGACATTTGACCATGAACGATGTGTTCGAGAACTTTAGATAGGAAAGGTAATATGGAGATAGGTCGGAAGTGAGATAAAGAAGAAGGATTGGTAATTTTGGGCAGTGGAATAACGTGTGCCTGTTTCCAGGCTGAGGGAAATATGCCAGAGAACAGCGAATAATTAACAATATGTGTGAGAATAGGAAGGAGTTGTGGGAGAATAGGTATTATCATTCTCGAACACAGATTATCATGGCCAACGGCAGAGGAGGAAATAGCAAGAAGAGATTTTTTGACATCGTCATCAGAAACAGAGTTTAAATTAAATAGTGGGCAATTCGGTAAAGGCAACTCGGAGAGTTCAGTCAAAGTGAAATTTTGACACTAGGGTCCAGAGAGACAGGTGGAAGGGAAAAGTGCCTATTAAGAGCCGACAAGTCGACATCTTTACAGGCATTAGTGGGCGATTTGCCGATACCGACAGACTTTAGAAATCTCCAGACGTCAGAGGATTTGCGATCGACTAAAGATTCGTGGAAATAGCGTCTCTTTGCATCTCGACACAGACGATTGCAGTGGTTACGTAGCCCTTTGAAACAAGCAAGATTCTGATCCGTGGGTCTATGCCTGTATCTGCTCTTCGCCTTGTCCTTGCGAGCAATAGAATCTTTAATTTTAGGAGTCATCCACGGAGCAGGATCATGCCTAATTTTAATACGCCGACGCGGTGCATGCTTGTCATAAAGGCTCAACAATTTGACATTGAAACAATTTACTTTTTCATCGACACAGGTGCTTTTGAAGACGGGAGCCCAATCGATATCATCAGCGTCACGACTCAATGCCACCAGATCTATTCCATTATAATTGCGCAAATAACAGAGTCGAGGTTTGCGTTTAGGAGGCCGGACACGATAAGAAAGATAGATGAGGTCATGGTAAGAGAAAGTTGCAGTGAGCTGCCCGAACCCAGCAACATTGTGAGGGGAAGAAACAATCATTAGATCAAGAAGAGAGGGCGTGCAGTTCGGAAAGTTATGGGTCGCAGAAAGAGGTAGAATTTCCAGATTAAAGGAAGATAGGAGAGAACGAAGTTTTTGTGAACGAGAATCATTTTTAATTAGACATGTATTAAAGTCACCCATTAAAATGACATGCTCATACGATGGGCATAAATTATTCAGTGTCGTCTCAAGAGAGTCAAAATAGTTGATGTGAAGATTAGGAGAGTAAAATACCGCAAGTAATATTTTAGTGTGATTTAAGGTGATTTCAAGGAAAAGGAATTCTGCCGACCCTGAGTACTGAGATGGAGACGCACTCACAATTTTGTGCGGTATATCAGAACGTATGTAAATCGCAACACCACCACCACCCTTGCCAGTCCTGTCATTTCTGACCAGAACAAAGCCAGGAAGTGCATAGTGCGTAGAAAGGAGAGAGGGCTTTAGAAAAGATTCTGATATGAGGAGTACATCAAGATGAGCACTGCTAAAGGATGCCAGAAGATCGGAGTAGTGGCCAGGAACACTCTGAGCATTTATATGGGCTACATTTAAATTGTTGGGATATTTAGAAAAAAGAGTGGAAATGTTGTCACGCAAGGTAAGAAGCGGAGACTCACTTCCCGCACTAACAAAACTACAAGTCGAAGAAGCACAAGAAAAAAAACTGTCATTTAAGTCGACAGGATCAGAATCAAGCATAAATAAATACGTACACAATAAAAATATAATAAAATTAAAAGAATAAAACTATTTTACACAAAACTAAACAAATTAAAACTAAACTTATAGGCTGGTTAACTTTAAAATAAAATAACCACCCTAACTCACTGGTGAGTTGGATACAATTGAAGTCATCCACAATCAGCGTACAACGAAACACAACACAACAGTACCAACAAACATCAGCGTACAACGAAACACACCATGACAGGTCGTGAAACGTCAAGGCCGCTGTCAAGCTGACAATAACAAAGACAGTTCAGTTTGGATCTTGGATGACTTGTCGTAAGCTAAAATTTATTCATTAAAATAATAAATATGTAATTATACCGACATCTTAATTATCAAAAGAGAGTGATAGAATGAAGGTGATGCGGCAAGTTACAAATATTTAAGTACCGGCACATAAACAACTAAAAGTGATCGTACACACCGGCTCAATTAAGAAGTAGATTGGCGAACGGACAAAACAATTACTATATTAATTACGCCGGCGCGCTTTCCTTTGATCTCTAGATGGTGTAGCAGCAGTCGCAATCGTGTTCACATTCGTTGATGAAGAATGTTCCCCAGCCTGTGTAGCGTTACTAGATCCGCTAGTAGCCTTGGGGAACCGCGACACCAGAGCTTGAAGTTCCCCTGGAGTTTCAATCTTGTGGCGCTTGGAATCAGATGTGATGATCACGATCTTGCCCTCCACCGACCAGCAACTCTGGACCCCAAAATGCTTGCGCGCATCCATAAAAGTGCGGTGCCTTGTGTGTGTCAGGAATTCTGAGATAGTGGTGCCCGTGCCTTTTAGAGACTTCTTGTTTTCCCAGATCATATGTCGGTGCTCAGTGGTATACAGCCTGACTAGTATAGGCCTAGCTTTGCCTTGTGCAAAACCCAACCTATGGCAGATATGGATGCTGTCCTTCCTAATTTCGGGCAAGTTCATTTGGTTGGATATCACTTTGTGAACCACTTCAGGCAACTTTTCTCCGGGATGCTCAGTGATACCATGGAATAGGAGTACCTTCCTCCGCATCAAGGTTTCATGTCTGTCCAGTCCTAGAGACAACATCTCAATTTGGTTCTTAAATTTTGAGAGTGCCTGCCATACAAACAATTTAAATTCAGTGAACTCACTTGCTAATGCTGTTATATCCACTGCAGGCCGGGCTTCAGAGGACGCTTTCTTAAGCTTTTTCTCGTAGTCTGCCATCCGTGAATTGAACAACTCCTCAAGATCCGCCAAACTAGTTGCCAATTTGGAGTCCATGGTATGTGTGAAAAAAAAAATAGATGTATAAGATACCCGAAAGACTTGAAAATAGTAAGTAGTGAGCGTAGGGTGGTAAATTTTGATAAAATATAATTAAAACATTGAAAATTCTATTAAAAATTAATTAAAATAATTTAAAACTGGGAGCTGTCGAAAAGTCGTGTTTACCCTGCGTCTACCCTCAATCTCAATCGAAATCGTGTTGTGTATCGAGTGCATGCCGAACTCGAGGCGCGTAGGTATGACTCGCGTTCCGACCGTCTGTATGAAGATAATATCGAATAAAAACTACGATGTAGATATACTTTTAAGATTTTCCCCAGTGTGTTTTACACGAATATGTTTTGTTAAATTACTCTTTACATTGCTACTAAACTGACATACTTCACATTTATAAGGTTTTTCATTAGTGTGTATACGAATATGTCTTGTTAAACAAGACTTATGAATAGAACTATACTGACATACTTCACATTTATAAGGTTTTTCACCAGTGTGTATTCTAATATGTTTTGTTAAATCACCCTTTTGATTACAACTATACTGACATACTTCACATTTATAAGGTTTTTCACCAGTGTGTATTCTAATATGTTGTATTAAACTATAATTTTGATTACAACTAAACTGACATACTTCACATTTATAAGGTTTTTCATTAGTGTGTGTACGAATATGTCTTGTTAAATGAGACTTATGAATAGAACGATACTGACATACCTCACATTTATAAGGTTTTACACCAGTGTGTATTCTAATATGTTTTATTAAATCACTCTTTTGAGTAAAACTTCGCTGACATTTATCACATTTGTATCGTTTTTCACCAGTGTGTATTGTATTATGTTTTATTAAATCGCCCTTTTGATTACTACTAAACTGACATACTTCACATTTATAAGGTTTTTCATTACTGTGTATTCTAATATGATTTGTTAAATGAGACCTATTATTAAAACCATACTGACATACTTCACATTTATAAGGTTTTTCACCAGTGTGTATTCTAATATGTTTTATTAAACTACCCTTTTGATTACAACTATACTGACATACTTCACATTTATAAGGTTTTTCACCAGTGTGTATTCTAATATGTTTTATTAAACTACCCTTTTGATTACAACTAAACTGACATACTTCACATTTATAAGGTTTTTCACCAGTGTGTATTCTAATATGTTTTATTAAACTACCCTTTTGATTACAACTAAACTGACATACTTCACATTTATAAGGATTTTCATTAGTGTGTATACGAATATGTCTTGTTAAACAAGACTTATGAATAGAACTATACTGACATACCTCACATTTATAAGGTTTTACACCAGTGTGTATTCTAATATGTTTTATTAAATCACTCTTTTGAGTAAAACTTCGCTGACATTTATCACATTTGTATCGTTTTTCTTTGACACATAGTCTTCGATGCATATTTACACCATCACTGTCAATATTTTTGTTCGATATTTTACATCTAATATCATCTTTACCACAATTACTCGTATTACAAAAATTTGTATCGGAAAAAGTATTAATAACACTACTACTATTACTAATAGTATTATCAGCTATAAGATTTGTATATGTTAAAGGTTCATTGAATTGCGGAATACGTTTAGCGGCATTTGTCCCGATAATTTTTGAATCTGATTGTTCATCTTTCTTTGGTTCTTCTGTTATTACATCTTGTAGTTTTGTTCTTTGTATATGTAGTTTTGGTTTCTTCGCAACGGGCGCCCCTGTAATAATAAATTTAGTAAGTATCAAATTTAAAATGAAATTAAATGAGCAGGGGTTTGTATGCTTCTTCCTCATCCCTTTAACCATCCACATTCATACCCAAAAGTTCCACACGACATGTTCCTCATTCCTCCGCATCACATACCCATATCAGGACAACCGATATAGTACTGGACTACCAGCCCTGGGTTAGAGCGAGAGGAGCGGCAACTCTTGGAGCCAGATGACAAGGAGCGCCAAAAAGCAAAATGCGAAAAACAAATTCAAAATCTATTGCGCAATTTCGATTTGATTTTGAAATATTTTGCACTGGAAATTGCGCAAAAGATTGTTAAGAGGTGATTTCAAAAATATATACCTACCACTTATACATTTAAAAGTAATTCGAAAAAAAATGATAACAATAGTTATAAATAAAAAAAGTTAATTGTTATTATGTCTTTTTAGTTCGTTTCTTAAGCAGTCGGGTTATTTAATTTCTGGAATTAACTTTTCCTGTATGAGATTTACTAATGCGCAGCCAATGTAGCCACCTTCAGGGCGGCCAAGAAGTTTGGCGAGAACTATATTTAATTTAAATTCAATAAGTGCTTAAGGCGATATTTACGCCGCAGTACTGGCCGTGCGCCCGCTCGGCGCCAAAATATCAATATTTTGCAAACAAAACTGTTCAAAAGAAGGTTCAAACCTCGTTTTGAACAGTTTTGTTTGCAAAATAT
The DNA here is from genome assembly GCA_948252205.1 of Orthosia incerta. Lineage (NCBI taxonomy): Eukaryota > Metazoa > Arthropoda > Insecta > Lepidoptera > Noctuidae > Orthosia > Orthosia incerta. The sequence goes on along the minus strand of OX411766.1, from coordinate 13,653,667 downwards.
CATTGTGAACCTCCTTTTGAACAGTTTTGTTTGCAAAATATTATTGTATCACATATGCTATTTCAGTTATGAAGAAATTCCAGCCATAATTTTTTCTGTATAAAATTTTAAACATCCAAGTCGTTTTGGAGGAGTATCCAAAAGTTGTGAAAAAGTATCGTGTATTTAATTACTTTTTTAAAGCAAAACTATTAGTTACAGGAAAAAAACCTTGTTTATAAAATTATTTACATGAATCAAATATATATATATATTTTTTAAACCTTTACTAGCCGTTACTGAAAGCATACTCCGCTTTAGAAAGTTACCGTTTTAAGGCACTAAAGCGGTTTTAGGCCCTTATTTATTTATTTATTTATTCAGGACCTCCAACGAAAGATGTACACATAAAACACAATGGATCATCAACATGAAGTAATAACAAGTGTACTACCTCAATTATAGGAGGCCACAGCATGCATTTTAGATTATCGACTAAATAGAAACTAAAGTATAAACTCTTATTACAAGATAATAGTAAAACATAAAAAGAAAAAAGAAATTAAAACATGACATACTTATAAAAAAAGACTCCTTATATGTAATTAACCTTAGGATTTACCAACATTATGGCAAACCAGACGGCAAAAATGTATACTTTTTACAAACACTATTAGGTTAAACAAATTTAAAATAAAAACATAATGGTATACAAAATTGAGAAAAAAAAAATTATTACAGAGGGTAAAGCGCTTTTAAAATAGACTATAAAAATAAAAAAATAAAATTAAAGTCTAAAACATAAAACTATAGAGTAACTTAAAAATAAAAACTCAGAACCTCAATCAATGATTTTTTAAATTTATGCAATGGCTCAGAAATGCCTACAGAGTCTGTGTACAGCGGCATAGTGACCAAGATTGGTTTTTGAATATGGTATTTCCAATAAATTGAAAACTTTTTTTCTTGGTATGCGGTTGGGTATGTTTATATTTATGGAGTTCAGGAGTTCGATGCAGTCAATGGACCCGTTAATAATTTTGTGTAGAAATATTAAATCTATTCAATAATCATTTAATCTTTTTTTTTATTTTCTATTAAATTGTACCCATTTTTGAAGAATAAATATTATTATTATTATTCCCTTCGTCTAGACAACGTTTTAATCTGGTAATGTTTCATCCTATCTTTGTAACTCGTTATCTGCTTTGCTAAATGATCTCCATAACTGAGATGATAAAGAAAACGTATTTGAACACTCTCCAAGCGTTTAATATAGACATCGTAATGTGGGTTCCAAATGACTGAACTGTATTCCAATATCGGGCGAACAAAGGTGTTAAATAGTTTAATTTTTGTTGAGGATCGCTTGAATTCTTTGCAATTCCGTATAACAAATCCTAGTATTTTGAAGCCCCTTGACACAATGTTTAGGATATGGACATCAAATTTGAGTGCACTGTCGAGCTGAAATCCTAGATCACGGACAATACATAGTTTCTTTAATTGGACTCCTTCAATAAAATATTTGTTTGGTTGTGATGTTTGTTTCGCGTGAATTGGATATAATTACATTTGCTGATATTTAATAACATATTATTTTCTTTACACCAGAGCGTTAGTCGGTTGATGTCTTCTTGCAGCTTATAAGCGTCCTGATTACTCTGAATGGGTTTCATGATTTTAAGGTCATCCGCAAATAAGTAAAATTTTGAATGTTTGAAGCATAGTGTTACGTCGTTTATAAAAATGTTGAACAGAATAGGTCCCAGATGTGATCCCTGTGGAATGCCAGACGTTGCTCTATATTCTTTGGAGAAGTGACCGTTTGCGACTACCCTAGAATGCCTGTTATGTAAATATGATTCAAACCAGTTAAACAATGTACCTTCTATGCCAAGTTGGGCCAGTTTTTTAACAAGGAGGGTATGGTCTACTTTGTTGAAGGCCTTACTAAAATCTGTGTAGATTGTGTCTACTGGGATACGTTTATCGAGACAATCAGATAAAGCAGAAGTGAAGCACAGAAGGTTAGTGGTGGTAGATCTGGATTTAATAAAGCCGTGTTGGTACTCAGTAATTTGTGATTTGAGATACCACATGAGATGTTTGCTAATCATCATCATCATCATCTGCTTAGCCTTTTCCCAACTATATTGGGGTCGGCTTCCAGTCTTACCGGATTCAGCTAAGTACCAGTGTTTTACATGGAGCGACTGCCTTGCTAATAATTTTTTCAAATACCTTGCCAAAAGTTATTAAAATTGAGATAGGTCTATAGTTGGCAACAAAGTGTTTTTCTCCAGACTTAAAAATAGGTACAACTATAGCTTCCTTATGTGGAAAGACGCCTTCCTGTAAGGATCTACTAAATATTATGTGTAGAGGTTCGACTAAGGCCTTAGCACAGCGTTTGATAAAGACTGGAGGGATACCATCACTACCAGCACCCTTAGCTTCATATAATCCTTTTAAACCTCTATAAATTTCTCTAGCATCAATAGATAATGTACATAATGCAGAGGAGGATATGTTAGGATTAGTGTTTGGCATAGACTGAGTTGGAACTGCTGTTGGACAGCTGAAAGATTGAGCAAAATTTTCACCAAACAAATTGCAAATGTCTTCACCATTATTAGCTTCTTTGTTTTCAAAGAACATTTGAGCCGGGTATGTGCTACTACCTTTTCTTTTATTTTTAATAAAGGATCAGAATAATTTTGGGTTCTTAGATATTCCATCTTCTAGGCTAGAAATATACTTTTTGTAAGAGGTTGCTCTAAGTATATTGCAGTCATCCCTTAATCTTTCAAATGCTAACAAATCTAGTGGGTTTTTATATTTTTTGAAACGATATGATATTTGTACTTTTCTTTTAAAAGCCGTATGAGATCTCGCGGGTACCATAGTGGGTAATTCTTATTCCTCATTTGTTTAATTGGAATCGTCTCAGAGATTGTGTTTCTTAAGATTCTATAGAAAACATTAACTGTTTCATCTACACTAAGACATTGGTCAAATTCTTGTTCCCATATAATGGACATTAACCGACTTTGAACTTTTTCGTAGTCAGCCTTAAAAAAGTTAGGTTTTGATATATTCTTGGGTTCTAGGTGATAATCTGCTAAAGTTGGCAAAAAAAGTCTATGGGCGGGTGTAGCGGATCCTCCTTGGACAGCGCGAAATTGCATCGTATGATTTTCTCTAAACATATGTTACTCAGTATAAGTTCTAAAATTTTTGATTTACTGTTGACAATATGGTTGAATTGATCCAAAGCATTATAAGTCATAAATTCTATGAATAAAGCGTTGATTTCAGAGTTTTTACAATCAGGCAATAATAATTTATCTTTTAAAACCCACGAGATATTACTAAGGTTAAAATCGCCTAAGATTAGTGTGTCTACATTTTTATCTAAGACTTTCTGGGCATTGGAGGTATAATGCAATAATGTATCACGGTGTAGGGGAGGTGGAAAATAGACTCCACATATGTACAATTTCTTTTTATTATTTTGCAAGGATTCTACATCAATACTAATCCATACATCCTCGATCTCGCTTTCAAGATGAGATGCTCGACATGATTTTAAAGTTTTCAAAATGGCTATTAAGACACCGCCACCATCTTTACGAGTTTTATAACTACTGGACTCGCGGTCGCGACGGTAAACATCGTATCTATCATCAAATAACTCGGAATCATGTACGCCACTGTGAAGCCACGTCTCAGTGAGCACTACAATGTCGTAATTATGTATGGAGATATTATGATATAAATCTATTGTTTTTGTTTTCAAACCTCTGACATTTTGGTAGTAAATATGAAGTGGAGAATTGAATGTGATTAGTAATAAAATAACAACTTGCTAAGACTTACCTAAATATGTACAAACTACTAAAATTAGGATAGAGTTTTCAACTTATCTAAGCTGTTGATGACAATATTTTGTGATGTCTCATCCTTCCTAATAAAGATTTTGCCGTTGCGAAATCTTTATTAGGAAGGATGAGACATCATTACTTCATACTACACTTCCTTCATCTTACTACATCTTAAGGACGCTATTACATTTTTCTACAAATAACAGTGCTTTTCAGGTACCATTTTAATGTATAAGCAATCACAGATGTGAAGATATTATGGTCTTAAATTAAAGATAATATATTCAGCTCCAGATTGGCATCAGAAAAAATTTATGACATCATACAAAATTTAAATAATCGCAAATATATTCAAAAAGTTGGCTCCGAATAGGGACCAGTTTAGGTAAATTTACAGCATATTTAATCTTCAAAATTATAAGAAATTGCGGTATATATAGTCCTTTACAGGTTCAGCTAATTATTTTTTACCTAAATCAACACATTTTTAAAGTATTCGCGAGGAATTAACTACGAGGCTCCACAGCTCTTCAGGCTTACTGATAAGCGACCAAAACCTCCGAAATCGTTTACGTGAAGTGGGTCTGCGTTCCCGAAGGCCGCTGAGAGTTCCACCTACAGCACTCCGCAATCGTAGGGCCCGTTTACAATTTTCTCGCAACACAGAAATTGGGAGGAAGAAGACTGGCGTTATGTTGCTGTTCCGATGAATCTCGTTTCGGTATGAGGACGGACTTACTCGAGTTTGAAGGACCTCTGGACGTCAAGAAGGTTTGAAATTTTGGCAGGAAATTCATTCATATGGAGGGGGAACAATAATGGTTTGGGCTGGTATTTGGATCGGTGGAAGAATGATCAGATTTATGCGGAGAGGATTGTTTCAGATGTGATCATCCCTTTGCGACGCCGCCGCAGGTTGGGTGATTCGTTTCGACTAATACACGTCCACACACGGCTAGAATTGTAACAAGCACTCTTGACGATGCTCGTATCAACGTTCTGCCGTTACCTGCCCAATCACCAGACCTCAACACAATTAAGCACGCTTAGGATATGCTCCAAAGAAGAGTTCTGCCGAGTATGGATGCCGTGCATACCCACAATAAGAACGTGTGCAGCCATTCCTCAAAGTGATTTTGATGAACTGATTTTAATCATGCCATATCGCTGTGATTGTGTGGAAACACAGATTATTATTTTTTTCTTTAAAATAAAAGTTTAAAAAACCCTAATTTTTGCCATTTAAATGACGACATTAAGGGCGCGGCGAAGCATGAATTGTCCATACAAACGTAATACCTAAATCATTTGTAAGTTGAGTTTATTTCTACCATATTATGCTGATATTCGGATTTAGACAGTATTTATCTAGGTTCCTACGTCTTTATTTTTTCAAAATACTTACCTAAAATGAAGTTAGAGCGAATTCAATTTCGTACATTTTTACAGCGTAAATGACATGTTTTCTTATTGATTTTTCTGTATTATAAAAAACAATTTCTATAATATTGTCGTAGCAGAAACATAGCTCATATTATCAAGTTACAAATAATTGAAAAAGTAATTTAAAAACATTAAGTTTTCATTCATAATTTTTGGTATTACGGAACACATCAAATTAATCATACTTTTTCAATAGCTAGTATTGCTGTCGCGTCAAGCAAACGTCAATGTGTGCGTAGTCGTACTGCTCACGTGCATCGTTCGTACGGGGTTTGTTCGGGGCACTTCGGGTGTGCTTCGGGGATGTTTCACTGTTTGTTGTATTACATAGACTAATATATATAAGACTGGTTGTATTATTTGTGGTTTGTCGATTACTTTACTTACTGTGCTGTAAGTGCGTATTTATTTATTTTCTAAATTGTACTTATTGTTACCTACACTCCATTTTTAGGGTTCCGTACCCAAAGGGTAAAAACGGCACCCTATTACTAAGACTCCGCGATCCGTCTGTCTGTCTGTCTGTCCGTCTGTCACCAGGCTGTATCTCATGAACCGTGATAGCTAGAGTGCTGAAATTTTCACAGATGATGTATTTCTGTTGCCGCTATAACAACAAATACTAAAAACAGAATAAAATAAATATTTGAGCGGGGCTCCCATACAACAAACGTGATTTTTTGCCGTTTTTGCGATAATGGTACGGAACCCTTCGTGCGCGTGTCCGACTCGCACTTGGCCGGTTTTTTACTTACCTACTGTTAGTTAGTACGTTAGTTCGGCTCACCCAGGGTAGGGTGACCATACGATCGGATTTGCCTGCACAACCGCGGCTTTATGCCCTTGGTCCAGTTTGGAACGTTTTTTGTAAAATTCCTATTACAAAAAACTAAAATTAAAAATCCACAGTCGTTATAGTTTATTTAATTATTCTGGGTTTTTTTCTGGCCTTCGGTGACCCTTACTCTGGGGAGGCAGTTCCAATAAACTTTGATAACTGGCTGGCTAATCGACTTCATAATAAAATCTAAATCTTTATAATTTTAAACTCTCGCTGATATGTATTTTATGCAAATTTTTATATGTGAGAAAAATTTTAATTGGCCATTTTTTGCATGTTGTTTCTGCGTATTTATTGTATTAGCTGTAATTTTTGCTAAGATTAATAAAATAAAATAAAATTGTAAGTACTTACCTATAAACTAAAAAGCAGTGCGTACATAAACTAAAATACTACTATTACTTACGTTTTATTGCGGTCGATTATCATCTTATGAATGGTACCTACTGCAGATTACCTATTTATACATATTATTATACCTACAAGCAAAATATTATAAATCAGCGAGTTTTGTGTGGATCTTTGACACTAAGTTTTCTGATTATCATTATTGTATTTTTTTTATTTCGTTCAGTCGATCATTTATGGTTACTCTACCTACACGATTTTATCACGTTTCGATTTATATTTTTAGGGTTCCGTACCCAAAGGGTAAAAACGGGACCCTAAAAATATAAATCGAAAACGGACCTAAGACTCCGCGATCCGTCTATCTGTCTGTCTGTCTGTATGTCCGTCCGTCTGTCACCAGGCTGTATCTCATGAACCGTGATAGCTAGAGAGTTGAAATTTTCACAGATGATGTATTTCTGTTGCCGCTATAACAACAAATACTAAAAACAGAATAAAATAAATATGTAATCCCATACAACAAACGTGTTTTTTTTGGCATTTTTTTACGATAAAGGTACGCAACCCTACGTGCGCGAGTCCGACGTCCACTTGGCCGGTTTTTTAAACAGATGAATGATGATCTATAAAGTAAGAACATAACAAAATAAATGTTTATTCAAAATCCGTGTTTTTATTTTTAATATTCTTAGCTCAGAGCACTGTTATTATTGTCTGTACTTATGCGTAAATAGGCATAAATTATTGGAATATTAGTCTTTTACTAATACTTTGCCTAAGTAACGCTTGTATTATTTTACTTGCTTTCATTATTTATTATAATAATACATATTTGAGGTTTATTAACAGGAATACCTACATAAATAAGACAAAAGAACGCCAACGGCGGCGCCGTTCGCGTCGGCCGGCTTGCCCCCAAGACTCAAGACGCTTTGCCTGCATAAACGATGTACCTACTTATTTATTCAAGAACACCAATATTATAAACTTTCAACATTGCTTTACAAAAGTACCCATTTGGAAAGGTAGGTACGCATAACGTATCTGTTAGATTCTCTCTATAGGTACAAAGACAAGCGATAGCTAACTATCCTAAACTTAAGATATTGTAAAGAAATTTCGTAAAAACGCTTTACTAGTCTGTACATTTACCAACGCTTCCCCAAAGTAGTCAACAAAAAAAGCAAATAGTGTACATACCTAAATAATAATATTCTAAATGCTTTCGAGTCGTTAGGACGATTAGGAAGCTATCTATCGCGGCGCTGTGCGCAGCCGTGTGTGTGCGAGTAACTACCCGCTCACACACGCAGCGCCGCGTGTGCGTGCAAACTGAGATAGCAATACTCCGAATGAATTTTTCACTCGCCTCGAATTGCATTTGCGAGCTTAGTTCGCCGCGTTCACTTAGATTAATTGCCAACAATTTGCAAAAATCGCAATCTTATTAAGTTTAAAAAAATATTGGGCTAAGTTGTTAACTTCTAAAACATAGACTAAGACTAGGTTTGGTAAAAATTAAAAACGTGCCGGTATTGCGGTGCGCCGCTCTCCCTACCTTCCGACGCCTGGACGGAGTCGCCACCGTCTGATGGCGGACGTGGTGGGGCCGCAGGGGAGGTGGAGTGTCGGTACAGCGTTGGCCGCTCTCCCTATCCCCTTTGGCCGAAAATTGGTAGGTGGCGGTGCCACTGACCTGACCCGTCGAAGGGGGACCAAGGGTGCCAGACACGGGGCCGTATAGCGCCCATGTGCTTGTTTGGTCCCTGCGGTGGTCACAGCGTGAAATGCGTTTTGGTGTGCCGGTTCACGGATGATTGCTAACGCGTGCCCGCGTTCCCGCCATAAGCGGCACATGAGTACACCGTGGCATTTTTGTGGGTTGGAGTCCCACATAACTGCGCTATCTCCCCGTGGTAGCGCAGTATGTATGAGCATTTCTCCACGATGAACCAATTTACACACAACTTTCTCATTTCTTATTCTATCCACTTACGTAACCTCCCTTTATTTCTTCTCTATAGAGACCTACTGACGCTTGCGAATGTACAACTAGCTTCATCTTTTGCTTAACAATTCAAAAGTACCTTTGTATTGATTGGTACAACATTGTGATCTGTACAAGACAGCGGGGCTGGTCATAGTTTTATAAATCATCCCGTTCTGATTAAGGACGCTGTTACATTTTCGTCGAACTCAAATTTAGGTATCTAGTCGCACACAGCAACATTACGCGACACTACTGAGCGCTCGATTTTATACATCACTCAAATAATGTTGGTCCTTGATATTATTTTTTAATTTTATTGAAGTTGATTCAGGAAGGTTAGTTGTCACTTTGAAAATGCATTTGGTAACTGTTACAAACCTTCGTCGTAAAAAGTAGGTTATTATTTTCAACCGACTTCAAAAAAGGGGGTTCTCTATTTATTCGACCCGTATGTATCTGCGATTTTCTTAAAAACTACTGATCCGGTTTCTTTTTTGTGATTGATTGGGTTTTCGTCGATAAATGTATGTGTTATCAGGGAAGGTTTTATTGTGTAATAAACACATCAACACGGCCTAGGGATATTTCATTGCATTGGAATCTTTTATACACCGATTTGTTTGTAATTTATCTCAGACTAATTCCAAATTTTGAAAATTCTTTTGTTTCGGTGGCATGAAAATGTCTTGATGTGTAGGAGAGGGAATTTTCATTTGTGCGAAATTTAGAAAACAATACGAATTACGTTTAGTTACAGTTTTTTTTCATTTTTAAACGAAAGATAAAGTTCAAATTCAAATTAAGTTTATTGCATCCATAATGTACATACAGGTGGTAAATATAAGTTACAGAAACAATTATGGACCCTGTCGGGCACAGCAACATTCTAGATACAGTCAGTGTCTAGGAGAGAGGAATAATGCTTAATAATTTTCCTATATAATTAACATTCAAGTATGGGTTAAATCAATACATATAATAAATCTGTAGAAAAATATTTTTTGTACATCGAAAAAAAATCCAAAAAAAATAGCCAGGGTGTTAAAGGATAACCAACAGAACCCATTTCTAGCATTTTTGGAATTTTTGTCTGTTTGTCTGTTTGTCTGTTTATTTGTGCACGCATCACGTGAAATGTACGAAACCAATGTAGATAACTTTTATACATAAAAATTGTGCGTATCTTGAAGAATTACTTAGTTTTTGTTTCATCGCAATCGGTTCACTCTATCAAAAGTTAGATGAATTTAAAGTGTTCAAGAAGTAAAATTATCACAGCTCACGCAATTCAGCAGTTACTCGGACAGTTGAACTCGCTATTCGATAGATGGCGTTGTGCATTTAAAGTCATTTCCTGAATCGCGGTGTTAAGATTTTACGCGAAAGAATGACCCTAGAAAAAAAATTGGTATGTATTAACCGACTTCCCAAAAAGGAAGAGGTCCTATGTTCGACATTATGTATGTTTTTTTGTTTATTTATGGTCACCGATATCTCTGTCAATTGTGGACCGATTTCGAAAAATTTTTTTTTGTTTGAAAGGGTATGTTCCGAAATTGGTCCCATTTTAATTTGGTGTAGGACTGACGAAGCAATTCGAGGATATACATCAGAACTCTTCAATAAATAACGGCAAATCTCTCGGGATTGCTGCAATCGCATGTCTGTTTGTTGTTTATACCATTTCATAACATAACATCACGCCAGTACCTACACTCTTAAGGGGTACGCAGATCTCTCATTTCACCGGTTATGTTCAAGTTTCATGACATTTGGGTAAACAACTTGCCTATTAGGTAGGTACAACTAAAAAGTGAAAAATAAAAAAACTTTTTACAAAAAAATACTAAGACTTCCAAATAAAACTACAAAGTGAAAAATAACTTTATTTTTGGAAGTCGGTGTCCATAACGCAATAAATTGGTACATACGCAAGACACCGACTTCCAAAAATAAAGTTATTTTTCACTTTGTAGTTTTATTTGGAAGTCGGAAGTATTTTTTTGTAAAAAGTTTTTTTGAGTTTGTGGAGTAGGCAGGCAGGCTGGTAAGTATGGTAGGGTTGGCGGGCAGATGACGGGAGCGAAGCCGCGGGCACAGCTAGTATACTAATATGTATGTGTCATTCTGTGTGTATGTTAAATTATGTATTATTTTTACTTATTTGTTTATTCGATTACATTTTTGTATTTATTACAATTAGTTTATTTGATATTCATAGATTATATTTATTAAAATTAATACTTAAAAGGTCCATATTATATTGTGCGTCAATTAATTATTAATGTCATTTTCCTTATCGGGTTAACAGCAATCTTTATTTTTAATAAAATTAATATTTAAATGTCCATATAATATATTATAATTCTGAGTCAATTAATTATTGTTTTATGTAATTTTACTTATCAAGCTAATAGTTGTCTATATGTTTAATAAAATTAATACTCAAAATAAGTCCATATTATATTTTGAGTAAATTTTTTATTATTAATGTTATTTACTAGTCTTATCTTTTATTGAATTTATCCGACAGATATTCGTCAATGGTGTAATAACTTTTATTAATTAAGAATTGTTTTAATTTATTTATAAATAGATTGGTTTTATTTACTTGTTTTATGTTTTCCGGTAAATTGTTGTATATTTTTATCGACATAGAATACGGACTAGAAGAGTGCAATTTTAGGCGGGAGGAGGGTAGATCTAGTCTGTTTTTGTAGCGCAATGAATAGTTCGTCTGCATGTCATCACGTGTGTTGTAAGACTCTGGGTATTTGCGAACTAGTTTACATAATTCTAAAATATAAATATTAACCAAGGTAAGGATTTTGTGTTTCTGGAAATAAGGTTTGCAGCTATCTGTTTGTTCTATATTGGTAATTATTCGTATCAGCTTTTTTTGTAGGATAAATAGACTGGGGGCGTCCGTGCTATTTCCCCATAAGATTACGCCATAGCTTAACCAAGCGTGCGCATACGCGTAGTATGTCACTAGTGCGGTTTGTAGGTTGGTCGTTTTTTTTATTTCTCGTAGGGCATACGAAAATTTTGAAATTTTTGATTTAACTTTTTGTATGTGGGTTTTCCAGTTTATATGTGTGTCTATTGTCAAACCTAGGAGATTGACATCATTAACTACTTAAATTTTTTGTTGGTTATATATAAAGTTTAAATTGATTTGATTTTTTTGTCGAGGGTGAAAAGTAATTAATTTGGTTTTGGTGAAGTTGATTTCGAGATTATGCTCGCTCATCCAGTTTATTATTGTATTAAGAATATTAGTAAGTTGGTCATTTAAATTAGCATTTGTTTGGCATGAGGTGAGGATAGAAATATCATCTGCAAACAGTACACAGGGCCCGTCTATGATTTTAGGTAGGTCGTTTATGTATATAAGGAATAAGAGGCAGCCTACTACACTTCCCTGGGGAATAGAAGCGTGTATCGGTCTGACATCGGATCTTATCCGCTGTATTTCTTTTGTTTCCTTATTATAATATTCTACCTCAACAAATTGCTCTCTGCCCTGTAAATTAGTAAAAATAAAGTTAAAATTGAGGTATTGTAGCCATGCAACGCCAACATTTGACGAGGGCGGAGATGTTACGAGCTGTGGGAATGCTGGAAGCTGGGTCTGTTCAGCGTAATGTTGCTGAGGCCATAGGGACCCACCAAAATGTAATTTCAAGATTGTGGACACGCTATCGTGCCACAGGTGAAGTAGCGGAGAGGCACCGGGGGCCAAGTCGCATCACTACCCCCAGACAAGACCGATTTTTGCAAATTACTGCGCGAGCTCAACCAAATGCAACGGCGACTCAATTGGTCCAAAGGCTGCGAGTGGAACACCAAGTGCTTGTGAGTGACCAAACTGTAAGAAGGCGACTGCATGAAAGCAATCTACGCTCTCGTAGACCACTCCGGGTCCCATCTTTCAATCAATCAATCATTTATTTATTTGCTTTACGGAGAGGCAATCGTGGACGACGATTAGAATGGGTTCGGAACCACGTGGACTGGGGCCGTGAGCAATGGTCCAATGTGCTGTTCATGGATGAATCCAGGTTCAGCTTCCATCCAGATTCACGAAGGACGCGTGTTTGGCGAGTTCCTGGACGATGGAGCCGTCTTCAGAACCCTCAGGAAGTTCACCCATAACAAGGAGGAACAATTATGGTTTGGGCAGGAATTCGTCTTGGAGGACGGACGGATCTCGTTTGGGTGCGGGGCAATATGACGGCAGAACGATACGTCCAACAGGTGCTGGAGCCCGTAATCTTGCCCCACAGAACACAAATGGGGCAAGATTTCCTGCTCATGCACGACAATGCCCGGGCACACACGGCGAGAACGGTAGCAGCTTGGTTACATACACACAATGTTAGGGCCTTAGACTGGCCTGCTCAATCGCCAGATCTAAACCCATTGAGCATGCGTGGGATATGCTGCAAAGAAGAGCTCTGAAGGAAGTTCCTGAAAATCTGGCTACAGAAGATCAACTTTTTGCGCACCTCAGAAGGACATGGGACAATATTCCGCAGCAAGACATTGACAACCTTGTTCTGATAATGCCGAATCGTTGCCGATGTGTTATGAACATCCTGGGCGCTTTCTCAGACTACTAACTTCAAGTTTATAAACACAAATTAAATGTTATTTTTCAGTTTTTACTCATAAATTAAAAGTTATTTTATGAGTAATTTTAAGATTTTTTCCATAAAATCCTGAAATTTTAATCGAAGTACCTTAACCATTATTAAAAAATGGTGGAATATTAAATATCGTATCTTTTAAATATATACATGTCATATAAATAATTAACACATTGATAGTAATTCGCTTTTTTAAAAATATCCCTAGACCGTGTTGATGTGTGTATATTAGGATCTGATAAAGATCTTCGGAGATAGAAAAGGTAACTCTTCAATAACAAACAGCAAATGACCTGCGATTACTGTGATCGTATGTTCATGAATTGTTTTCACCATACCATAATATAATATCACGCTTGTACGGTTTTAGGGGGTAAACAGATGTATTTAGTATACCTAATATTATTCTCTTTGTTGTAATAAGTAGGTATTTAAAAAAAAACGACACGTGATATAAGTAGATACCTAAAACGAAATAATTGCCGGTCACTAGGAAAAAAAAATACTTGAACATTTTGCATTAAATGGAACATATAAAATATTATTATCCAAATTTTTTTGGAGCATTACATAATGAGCAGCAGCTAATGATGTACTATCCAAAAACCATGAAAATGACACCCATGACGAAAAGATATCAAATTTTCGTCGGCGCCATCTTGTATTTTGGTTTTGACCCCATATTCGATCTAAGCCACCCCAAAAACCATGAAAATGACATCCATGACGAAAAGTTGTCATTTTTTTATCGGCTCTATCTTGTATTTTGGTTTTGACCACATATTCGATATAAGCGACCCCAAAAACCATGAAAATGACACCCATGACAAAAAGATGTCAAATTTTCGTCGGCGCCATCTTGTATTTTTGGTTTTGACCCCATATTCGATCTAAGCCACCCCAAAAACCATGAAAATGACATCCATGACGAAAAGTTGTAATTTTTTTATCGGCTCTATCTTGTATTTTGGTTTTGACCACATATTCGATATAAGCGACCCCAAAAACCATGAAAATGACACCCATGACAAAAAGATGTCAAATTTTCGTCGGCGCCATCTTGTATTTTGGTTTTGACCCCATATTCGATCTAAGCCATCCCAAAAACCATGAAAATGACATCCATGACGAAAAGTTGTAATTTTTTTATCGGCTCTATCTTGTATTTTGGTTTTGACCACATATTCGATATAAGCGACCCCAAAAACCACGAAAATGACACCCATGACAAAAAGATGTAAAATTTTCGTCGGCGCCATCTTGTATTTTTGGTTTTGACCCCATATTCGATCTAAACAAAAGAATTTTCAAAATTCAAAATTTTGAAAATTCTTTTGTTTCGGTGGCATAAAAATGTCTTGATGTGTAGGAGAGGGAATTTTCATTTGTGCGAAATTTAGAAAACAATACCTACGAATTACGTTTAGTTACAGTCTTTTTTCATTTTTAAACGAAAGATAAAGTTAAAATTGAGGTATTGTAGAAATAAAAAAACGCTACGTGATATAAGTAGATACCTAAAACGAAATAATTGCCGGTCACTAGGAAAAAAAATTACTTGAACATTTTGCATTACATGGAACATATAAAATATTATTATCCAAATTTTTTTGGAGCATTGCATAATGAGCAGCAGCTAATGATGTACTACCCAAAAACCATGAAAATGACACCCATGACGAAAAGATATCAAATTTTCGTCGGCGCCATCTTGTATTTTGGTTTTGACCCCATATTCGATCTAAGCCACCCCAAAAACCATGAAAATGACATCCATGACGAAAAGTTGTCATTTTTTTATCGGCTCTATCTTGTATTTTGGTTTTGACCACATCTATACTAATATTATAAAGAGGTAAAATTTGTAAGTTTGTAAGTTTGTATTAGACCAGGGTAGAAGCCTTGAAAAATAATAAAAAGTGAAAAAAATAATAGTAGGATGAAACCCATTAGAAAAGGAGGGGAATATTATAAAAATGAAAGGAAAAATAATTTACGGGCGATCTGAGGTCGGGAAGGGGATGGGGGTGAGTTTTTAAGGGTAAAAAACGGTTTTTCTCGATTTCCGGCAAAACTAAAAGTCGTATCGAAAAAAGTCAAATGGCAAAGTTGTAGGTAATAAAAAGATCTAAAACTTTTGTATTTACACTTTTTTCACATAACCTCAAAATTTATGTGAAAAATCCAAAAAACCAAGTTTTTGGTTGGAAATTTGGTGAAAACTTACTTTTTTATATCCCAAATACGCTGTAATTTATTTGATTAAAAATATTTATATTTTCACCTTATTTTGAATTAATATCAAAAAAACACCCTAATTTTCAATCGAAAATTCACCCGTCAAAATATCAGCTTTTTTCAAAAATTTGGTATGGTTTCTGTTCGTTGAAATCTCTACTTTCCGATGGTGAAAAAAAAAAATATGTTACTACAGTAAATCTTCCCAGAAAATGCAAAAAATCCAAAAAAACTTGAATTCGAAATTTTTTTTTTAATTATTATAAATAATTTGAGCTATTTATTAAAATTTACACTTTAATTACTCGAAAAACGTTAGATTACATGTGACATTGATAACAAAAAAATTGCAAATAAAAATATACTACTA
This sequence comes from Orthosia incerta, assembly GCA_948252205.1. Classification (NCBI taxonomy): domain Eukaryota; kingdom Metazoa; phylum Arthropoda; class Insecta; order Lepidoptera; family Noctuidae; genus Orthosia; species Orthosia incerta. The sequence goes on along the minus strand of OX411766.1, from coordinate 13,637,916 downwards.
TAATTAACAAACAAATAAGTTAATAAAAATAATATTTAATAAGACATCTACAATATTTGGAGAAAGTTGTCGAATCTTCTTTAAATTATATGCGTAGATGCCTATTTATAACTATTTTAAGATAAATTATATATACCTGAGTAGATATACCTGAGTGACCTACGAAAAATTGTAGCCCATCAAAAGGTATTTCGTGGAGAAGTGGGGCAGGGGCTAGGCGGGTCTGGGTCTTACTACATACATACCTACTATTATATACTATATATTTCGTAGCAGCTGTTACAACCGTTAGCCTAACCAGTATTCGAAATACAGTACAGTATACAACATCGTTTATAAAAATACACGTGCACGCTGAGTTTCTTGAAGATAATTGTGACAAGTTTACTTAAAAAAACAAAAAAACTTTTCGAAAAGAAATGCCATCGAAAAGACAAAAACTAATGGATAAGTGATTAGAATTGAAGATAAGGTATTTATGAATGATAAGATTAATGTGTTTAAAAATATTGTAATGAATAACGTAATCAGAATAAAGCATCTACATTTAATAGTACGATTTACATTTATATTTATATATAATGAGATTTTCTATGACATAAATGTAATAAGCATTAAATAAATCAACTTTTTAATTGAAACAAATTGCAGCAATCACATTTTTTAGATGAAATTATTTATAATAATTAAAAAAAAATTTTCGAATTCAAGTTTTTTTTTATTTTTTGCATTTTCTGAGAAGATTTACTGTAGTAACATATATTTTTTTTTCACCACCGGAAAGTAGAGATTTCAACGAACAGAAACCATACCAACTTTTTCAAAAAAGCTGATATTTTGACGGGTGAATTTTCGATTGAAAATTTGGGTGTTTTTTTGATATTAATTCAAAATAAGGTGAAAAAATAAATATTTTTAATCAAATAAATTACAGCGTATTTGGGACATAAAAAGGTAAGTTTTCACCAAATTTCGTTAAAAAAAAAAAAATTTTGCAAAAGATAAAAATAAAAAACCAAAAGCTTGGTTTTTTGGATTTTTCACATACATTTTGAGGTTATGTGAAAAAAAAGTAAATACAAAAGTTTTAGATCTTTTTATTACCTACAACTTTGCCATTTGACTTTTTTCGATACGACTTTTAGTTTTGCCGGAAATCGAGAAAAACCGTTTTTTACCCTTAAAAACTCACCCCATCCCCTTCCCGACCTCAGATCGCCCGTAAATTATTTTTCCTTTCATTTTTATAATATTCCCCTCCTTTTCTAATGGGTTTCATCCTACTATTATTTTTTTTGGTTTAAAAAATTATCGACCCTGGTCTATATGTAGGGGGTAATCTCTGGAACTAATGATCCAATTCTAAAAATTTTTTTACTGGTAGAAAGCTACATTATTCCTGAGTGCTATAGGCTATATAACATCACGCTACAACCAATAGGAGCGGAGCATTAATGAAAAATGTTGCAAAAACGGGCAAGAATATTACTTTTTGAGGGCTTCCGTTGCGTGCGCTACGTAAACAGTTTCAGTTATGCAATCATGTATGTAGGGTAGGTATAGTAGGTAGGGTAGGTGTAGGGTAGGTGTAGGGTAGGTGTAGGGTAGGTGTAGGGTAGGTGTAGGGTAGGTGTAGGGTAGGTGTAGGGTAGGTGTAGGGTAGGTGTAGGGTAGGTGTAGGGTAGGTGTAGGGTAGGTGTAGGGTAGGTGTAGGGTAGGTGTAGGGTAGGTGTAGGGTAGGTGTAGGGTAGGTGTAGGGTAGGTGTAGGGTAGGTGTAGGGTAGGTGTAGGGTAGGTGTAGGGTAGGTGTAGGGTAGGTGTAGGGTAGGTGTAGGGTAGGTGTAGGGTAGGTGTAGGATAGGGTAGATACGTAGCCAGTTGACGGGAGCGAAGCCGCGTGGGACAGCTAGTATTCGATATAAGCGACCCCAAAAACCATGAAAATGACACCCATGACAAAAAGATGTCAAATTTTCGTCGGCGCCATCTTGTATTTTTGGTTTTGACCCCATATTCGATCTAAGCCACCCCAAAAACCATGAAAATGACATCCATGACGAAAAGTTGTAATTTTTTTATCGGCTCTATCTTGTATTTTGGTTTTGATCACATATTCGATATAAGCGACCCCAAAAACCATGAAAATGACACCCATGACAAAAAGATGTCAAATTTTCGTCGGCGCCATGTTGTATTTTGGTTTTGACCCCATATTCGATCTAAGCCATCCCAAAAACCATGAAAATGACATCCATGACGAAAAGTTGTAATTTTTTTATCGGCTCTATCTTGTATTTTGGTTTTGACCACATATTCGATATAAGCGACCCCAAAAACCATGAAAATGACACCCATGACAAAAAGATGTCAAATTTTCGTCGGCGCCATCTTGTATTTTGGTTTTGACCCCATATTCGATCTAAGCGACCCCAAAATCCATGAAAATGACACCCATGACGAATATTTACCTATATTTTTTCGGCGCCATCTTTGGTTTTGGCCCCGTATTCGTTATACATACATACCTACATATAAATCGATTAAAATCATAACCCCTCCTCCCACCCATCCACTTCTAAACTTCACCGCCGACAGCTTGACCCATCCAAATCTTAACCTTACTAAGAGCTGCTTAAACCCACCCATCCATTTCTCAACCTTGTCAACAACTGCTTAACACCACCTATACAAATCTCGATCTTACCCAACATAATTTCTAAATCACATTCATAATAATAGGAAACTCAAACATACTTTTTTTTCGTTACGATAAAATATCAACTCCTTTTGATCACGACAAACGACGCGTGGAGGTACTCACACGCATGCACGTTACAATCTTTCTGTTACTTTTATCGTATTTATTTTTTGCGACAGAGCGATACGCCCGTCCTTCCACGAGCGCTTCTGAGCGCGGAATGATAAACCCTTAGAGCAAAATGTATGAAGACGTCGGCAAGTGTTTTTATTTTAGCTAATAATTAAAAAATATAAGGATTTAGGTAAAAAATAATTAGCTGAACCTGCAAAGGACTATATATACCGCAATTTCTTATAATTTTAAAGATAAAATATGCTGTAAATTTACCTAAACTGGGACCTATTCGGACCCTACTTTTTTAATGTTTTTGCGATTATTGTGATGGGAAAAACGTATTTGTGCGAAAATTTTGTATGATATCATACAATTTTTCTGATGCCAATCTGGAGTTGAATATATTATCTTTAAATTAAGACCATGATATCATCACATCTATGATTGCATATACATTAAAATGGTACCTGAAAAGCACTGTTATTTGTAGAAAAATGTAATAGCGTCCTTAAGGCGATGTCATGCGGCGAAACTCAAGTTCTGAGACAGTTAGTAGTAGGAGTGTGATCTCTAGTTAGAGCAACAATTCAAAGGCATATTGTGTTTATGCTACTCAGGCGTGTAGGCGGGATATATTATGGTTTTAGTTATAAGTCCGTGTTGTCAAGCCAGTCGGCCTGTTCACTTACCTAGATTAACTAACTAATACTTACAGTTAGTCTCTTGTTCTTCTTCTGCTTCTTTTTTAAACTCAAATAAATTCACATCATCTACTGAATCAGAATGGAGTACTGGTATGTCTTCTACATCTGAATATTCTGAATTTTCATTTTCTACCTCTGTAAGTGAATAAAAAATCAGTCAAGAGGGAATCTACCAAATTTTTTTTTGTTGATTATTTTTTTTTGTTTGATTCCCATGGAACTATCACTCAGATTTGAATATTTTTTTTATATTCACAGCTCAATTCTAATGTTATAGGTTACTTAACATCAAGTCAGAGGTAGCAATAGCACAGGCAACTATTTTTGAAATGCTTTAGGTATTTTATTTAAAAGTATCTAAGAGAACTTTAAATACAATTCATCATCATCATTTCAGCCGAAAGAAGTCCACTGCAGGACATAGGCCTCCCCCAGGCGTCGCCACATTGACCGATCCTGTGCATCCCGCAACCTTAACCAGCTCATATAAATTAATAAATAAAAAAGATATTTAAATTATTAAATATAATTTCAAATGCAATTGAACTAAATTAAATTTAATTGTATTAAAATATTAAATTGACTCAAAATTGTAAGAGGAGCCGAAAGAAATAGAGGAAGCGGAAGCGAAGATGTGTGAAAAAGCAATTACAAAATTATATACCATCGAATTGAAGTTCCTCCTTTGGCTCAATAATATCAGCTTGACTCTCACAATCAGCTGGCAATTCTTCTTTGACCACATGGTTATCTGTTTGACATTCTCCAACTATACTTATAAGCTCAATCGGCGATTTCACAAACCCATTGTTAAACTCCAGAACGTCTAGGTTTATAAAAGGATTTGGCTGTAAAAAGATGACGATAATAAGATGGATGTTCATGCATTACACACTGAGACCCCTCCGTGCCTTTGGAAAGCAAGTTAAGCTGATGTTCCTGGCTGCCATTTATGGAAATTTGCTATTTGATTACCTGTGATAGTCCATAATAACTGGATGCAGCTAAATATCAGTATTGTATAATATACAATACTGATATTTATATTATGAAGAAGACTGCCTATCATAATTTCCCTAGGCAAGTAATGTAAGACTTTAGTAATTAGATGTTAAACCATAGTTACGTGGAGTCAGAAAGACCCCAGCACACATTCAATCAGTCATATTTCATTTGGTTCATTATCTATCTTCAAGAATCGATCTAATCCCTTGCGAGTAGTTACCTGATGTAATTTTGGTTGGCCTTAGTATCCAGGTTCCCGAATTTGGAGTTGTTAGGTGTTTTTGTAAAGGGGTTGGCAAATGCGTAGAATATTTTTATCTGTGTTCAATGTTACGTGCAATGGAACGTCATTATGAGTTTACAAGTTCGTTTTTTAAGTTTTGTTTTGTCGTTTTTTAATTATGTATGTTTGTTTTATACTTATTGTTTTAATAATAATTCATTATTATATTAGATTTAAAAACAAAAGTAATAAAACAATTATTTGCGCGATCATGAAACGGTACGTTTGCCGCCATTTTGTGGGTCAGTAACCTGATATGACGTGTCATTCATTCCATTCCTCTTGTAGTTACATTTACATTATTTATTACAATTCATCAATGCCGTAGGATAACGGACGTAAAGAATTTCACCATCCCATATCTTCCCGTGGTTGTCGTAAGAGGCGAGTAAGGGACACACCAGAGAATGGGCAGCAGAGTTCTTCGTGCACTTTAACAACAAACTGCGATCGCCAACCCGCTTGCCAAGCGTGGCGATTATGGTTAACTCCCGTTGTCATGGGGGACTTCAACGCGAAACTGGGCAAACGAGACGAGGATGAGCTGCAAGTGGGGCAATTTGAAGTTGGACGTCGGAACCACCGGGGTCACCTACTGGCCAGTTTTATGCAGAAGGCGGGCCTCTATATGTTGAACTCCTTCTTCAGAAAGCGTGAGCACAGGAAGTGGACCTGGCAAAGCCCCGATGGTGCAACTAAAAACGAGATTGACTTCATCATGTCAACCAAGAGCCAAATGTTCAATGATGTCTCTGTGATCAATTCGGTGAAAACCGGGTGCGATCACCGCAGGGTAAGAGGCAAATTGAACATTAATGTTATGCTTGAAAAGTCTCCATCCAGCACAGATCCAGGTCCAAAACCCCGAGACCTTTCAGCTCGAACTCTAGAATCGTTTCGAGTGCCTAGGGAGCTCCGTGGACGAATACAGCGATGGGTTCGTGGAAGCTGTCGGTCGGGTCTAAGTTTTTCAAGACCTGCCGTAAAGATAGGAACAAAAAGCTCTCTGATCCTACTCTCAAGCTCATGGAGGAGAGGCGTGAGATGATCCTGCAGTCTTCAGACGATGCGTTGAAATACCGGCAGCTAAATAGACGGATCTCAAAGTACTTGAAAAGCGACCTCCGCCGCTTAAATACAGAAAGTATTAAAGACACGATTGAGCGGAATAAGGGCTCCAAGGTCTTTGCAAGATATCTGTCTAATGTGCAGAGCCAGCTCACGAAACTGAAGACCGATGATGGCAGGATCGTATCCGCCAAATCGGAGCTTCTGAGAGAGATTTTATGGGCAGTTGTACACGACAACCAGTAAACCCGTCGCGAATCTAGTGTATGACCCTAGAGCTAGATTGAGCCGACACTATACCGAAGACATTCCGGACGTCAGCCTGTATGAGATTGGGATGGCTCAGAAACAGCTTAAGAACAATAAGGCACCGGGTGATAACGGAATTACGACCGAACTCCTGAAGGCTGGTGGAAAACCAGTACTTAAGGCCCTTCAGAAGCTGTTTGATGCCGTCATACTTAAGAGGAAAACGCCACAGGCATGGTGCAGAGTGTGGTGGTACTCTTCTTCAAGAGGGATGACAATAACCTACTAAAGAACTATAGGCCCATCTCGCTTCTTAGCCATGTCTACAAGCTGTTTTCAAGAGTCATCACGAAACGTCTCGCGTGCAGGTTTGACGATTTCCAGCCAACAAGCCGGATTCCGTAAAGGCTTCAGCACCGTAGACCACATACATACACTGCGGCAGGTTATACAAAAGACCGAAGAGTACAACCTGCCTGTTTAGCGTTTGTAGACTACGAGAAAGCCTTCGATTCGATCGAGACTTGGGCTGTACTACAGTCTCTCCTACGGTGCCAAATTTACTACCGGTACATCGAAGTGTTGGAAGTGTTTGTACAAAAACGCCACCATGTCAATTCGACTTCAGGATCAAAACTCGGAACCCGTCCTTCTGCAGCGTGGTGTGAGACAGGGTGACGTCATATCTCCGAAACTGTTCACCACTGCACTGGAGGATGTCTTCAAGATTCTGGACTGGAGAGGGCTAGGCATAAACGTCAATGGCGAATACATCACTCACCTTCGGTTTGCCGACTATATAGTGGTCATGGCTGAGACCATGGAGGACCTCAGTACAATGCTCGATGACCTCAGTAGAGCTTCCGAAAGAGTGGGTCTTAGGATGAACATGGACAAAACCAAGGTGATGTGCCCATGTTACACACATTCCTATCAAGGTCAGACACTCTTTCTACCTGGGACAAACAATCCAATTGGGTAGGGCCAACTTCGAGAAAGAGATCAACCGTCAAATCGACTCGGCTGGGCAGCGTTCGGGAATTTGCACGGTATCTTCTCATTCAACTTACCACAGGGTCTTAAGACGAAAGTCTATGACCAGTGTGTTTTGCAGTGATGACATATGGCTCTGAGACGTGGTCGCTGATAATGGGCCTCATCAGACAGCTTACAGTCACCTAAAGGGCAATGGAGAGGGCTATGCTCGGCGTTTCCTTGCGTGATCGAATCAGAAATGTAGAGATCCGCAAGAGAACTAAGGTTACCGACATAGCCCGAAGAATTGCCAAACTTAAGTGGCAGTGGGCAGGGCACATTGCTCGCAGAACGGATGGCCGATGCGGCATAAAGGTTCTGGAGTGGCGACCGCGAACCGTAAGACGTTGCGTTGGAAGGCCCTCTACCAGGTGGACCGATGACCTGGTGAAGGTTGTAGGGATCCGCTGGATGCGAGACGCACGGGACCGATAAATGTGGCGACGCTTGGGGGAGCCCTATGTCCAGCAGTGGACGTTTTTCGGCTAATATGATGATGATGATTACAATTCATCTATTTATCTATCTATATATGTATATAAATAAAAAGAAAAGTCTTGACTGACTCATCAACGCCCAGCCCAAATCCTTGGACCTAGAAAGCTGAAATTTTACACAGATATTCCCTTTGTAATGTAGACATCCGCGAGTGGTATTGTGAATCGCCCGTGCATTTGTTTGTGTATATATTTGTATGTTTTTGTCGGGAGCGTGTCTGGTTGTCTGCCGGGATTCCGGTCCACACACCACATCGGTTGTTTCTTATTATTATTTGGGGGCATGCGGAACAGGGTGTAAATTCCCACAAACCTCCATAGAAAAGGGAGGATCATCCGACCAGACGGGTGTTGTGTCTAGTCCGGGCAACTACCCCCAAACTGGTGACCCTCGAACATGAACGTCAGCGCAGCCTTCGTGCAGAACAACTTCGTCGTGACGTCAGCATCACTTCCTCAAGCTTTCGAGCAGCGAGTCACACAGCCAGCCAGTACCCACGGCATCTACGAGGGTATCCTGACCACCAGCATGCAGCGGACGCGCATTCCTGGTCATCACCCTCAGCTTCTATCATCACCGCTCCGACCCTCTGGAGCCAGCAGCACTGTCCCGACTCACTGGGACATCATCACCGCTCCGAACCACTGGAGCCAGCAGCACTGTCCCGACTCACTGGGCCATCATCACCGCTCCGAACCCCTGGAGCCAGCAACACTATCCCGACTCACTGGGATATCATCACCCCGACTCACCGGGGCACAACCGTTCCGACTCACCGCGAACTCTGCGACTTCCGTTTCCGACCCACGGGAACCAACCTTCCACTGGCCAGGCACGCATCACAAGATGTACGGACGACTCAACCTGCTATCGACCTCCGGTCTCCGGAGGGGAGTGATGTAGCGGCACCAGCGCCGCTACTTACGAACCACAAACTAATGACATGACGTCACACAAATCCTGCATCGCGCAAGTAAAATTTTTTGGCGCGATTTGAACACATACAACATTCCGACAATTACCCCGGACCAGACATAACACCCGTCTGGTCGGAGGATCCTCCCTTTTCTATGGAGGTTTGTGGGACTTTACACCCTGTTCCGCATACCCCTAAAATTATATATATTTTCGTCCTATAACCTCCAACAGGACACGGGATTGAACGAGACCAGGAGACCACCATGGGGACAAATGTAAGTGTAGATGTAGCGTGTGTATGCTTTTACGAGTAGAATTGTAGGACCACTCTCCAACTATACGGGAATCGGTATCCCAAAAAAAACCCTAGTTACCGCTGCCGCGTATCGCGGGTTCGCGGATATAGACCTTGTAGGATCTAAGATTCGCAACATTGCTCATGGGCCCCAGTGTTGCCTCTTGGCTTGTGATCCGCAGGCCTATATTCTAGAGAAAGACGTTGATCGATCATGGCTACTGTGGTCGATGAGGTGACCACAGTAGCCATGATCAACGTCTTTCTCTATCCTTAAAAGGAATAAATATATTATTATTACCACTACCTATCTTTTTTTTTATTTAATAAATAGCGATATTAGAAGAAAGACTAAGGTCCAGGACATAACTGGGAAAATACGGAGACAAAAGTGGAAATGGGCGGGCCACTTGATCAGAGGAAAGGATAAGTGGAGCAAAATAACCACACAGTGGTACCCAAGGGATGGGAAAAGAAAAAGAGGTAGACCACACAAAAGGTGGGATGACGATATTAGACAAGTCGCTGGAACAACATGGGGTATAGTGGCCATAGAAAGGCCGGAATGGAGAAGATTGGAGGAGGCCTATGCCACCTTGCAAACGGACACACAAAAATGGAACAAAAGATGTATCTATGAACAACAAAGGAAATAATGTCGTGTCTGGATGAAGGCTTATATAAATAAATAAATAAAAACACTATCTTACCATCAGGTGAGAGAGTTGTCTATCGCGAGCATATAAATAACAGAATAAAAAAATGGAACTGGAGAACATGTGGTTCCAACATGATAGAGCAATGGCACATACTACACGAGGCACAACCAACATTCTGAGTGCTGCATTATCCAGACTTGCTCTGGCCGGTAAGATAGCCCGATTTAACTGTTCCAGGCTTATTTCAGTAGTTTTTTTTAGTCACGAGTCTATATCAACAAGCCTCAGGCTCTTGAGGCCCTCAAATATAATATCCGAATTAGCCAAAATCGTGTAGTCCACGCAGGCGAAACTGCAGGCAGAAAGCTAGTTTTTAAAACAAGTCGATTCTGTTCCAAAACGGGCGCACGGTTGGCGCAGTGGTTGAGCGATTGACTGCTGCGCTGCGTGTCGCGGGTACGATTCCCGCACGGAGAAAATATTTGTATGACCTACAGATGGTTGTTCTGGCTCTGGGTGTTGTGTATGTGAGTTTCTGTTTGTAAACGCACCCACGATATTTCTAATGTAGGAAAACGTATATATATAAAAAAAAAAACAATCGGGGCGCACCATATTTAATCTTTTAGCTACTACTACCAGGCCACCAGCCAGCCGAAGCTGCGGTGGTGAGCAGGGGTGCCTATCCTTATTTATGTAAGGGGTTGCAGTGCCACCTGCCTGGGCACCTTCATAGACATCGAGGGGGCCTTCGACAATACAAATTTCTCCAGCATCGGTGCTGCACTCTCCAAACATGGCGTGGAGCAGGTGCTGATTGACTGGATTACTAATATGCTCAGCAATCGAGCGGTTCGTCTGGAAGGAGAGCAGCAGCAGGCCTTGATAGCCAGAGGCTGCCCGCAAGGAGGGGTGCTTTTACCCCTTCTTTGGAATCTGGTAATAAACGATCTCATCACCAGACTAAACGAACACCGTTATTTTACAATAGGGTATGCAGACGACCTCGCAATCCTCGTACCCGGGAAGGTGACTGGTACAATTTACAACCTTACTCAGCAAGCGCTACGTATAGTACAGCGATGGTGCAGGTAGTATGAACTATCAGTAAACCCCTACTAGATATAGAATTTGAAGCGGACAGAATCAAGGTGGGCACCATCGGTGCATGGGAAGATAACTGCCCAGAGAAAAGAGCCTTTTGCAAAAAGGTACCATGGTGGACTCCTGAACTAGCTAAAATACGTCAGGAAACACGACAGGCCTTTAATGATGCAAAAGCCAGGAAAGACTTTTCTGGCTATCACAGCATGCTAACAAGGTATAACACGGCTGTACGCAAGGCCAGAAGAACTAATTGGCGGCAGCATTGCACTTCCATCGAAACTCTGCCAAATGGGATGAGATTGTGCAAAGCAATGTCCATGACTAAGACAAACCCACTATCATCTGTAAAGGATGAGAGTGGGCATCTCACGGAAACTGGACAGGACACTCTGGGCGTGATGTTTAGAACCCACTTCCCAGAATGTATACTGCGCGATAGCGATGAAGAGGAACCAGTCACAAGGGACGAGCTCACAAGGCACACGTCCAAATATAACTGGCTCACGGCAAAGAAAGTGGTAGATGAAAATAAACTGAAGCTGGCCATAGCGGGCTTCCAGCCACTCAAATCCCCTGGTCCGGATGGCATCTACCCAATACTATTGCAAGAAGGGGCATCTGTTTTGATACCCCATTTGAGTAAGCTCTACAGAGCCTGCATAGCCTTTGGGTACGTACCCAAGGCATGGAGGGAGGTCAAAGTCACCTTTATACCGAAGGTGGGTAGACCGACTTATGAAGAAGCTAAAGCTTACAGGCCCATTAGTCTATCATCCTTTCTCTTGAAAACTCTGGAGAAACTGGTAGACAGGTACTTAAGAGAGGGTCCACTGAAAGTATTCCCTCTACATAAACTACAATGCGCCTACAGCCCTGGCAAATCTACGGAAACGGCATTGCACTATGTTGCGAGTCGAGCCGAGGCTGCGCTAGAGGGACAAGAAATCTGTGTCGGGGCTTTCCTCGACATAGAGGGAGCCTTTGACAAGACAACATTTGAGTCCATACGCACTGCTGCAAAGGAACATGGCATCAATGATACCACGTGCAACTGGATTGACTATATGCTGAGAAGCAGAATAGTCAGATCGGAACTAATGGGAGACAGACTTAGTGCAAAAACAACAAGAGGTTGTCCGCAAGGCGGAGTGCTGTCACCATTACTGTGGTGCTTGGTAGTAGACTCGCTACTTACCAAACTTAATACCGGACCATTCTACACAGTAGGCTATGCAGATGACATAGCCATAATGGTCAATGGTAAATTCCCGAACATAGTGTCTGGATTATTACAACAGGCATTGAGGATGACAGAGGAATGGTGTACAAAGAACCACCTCTCTATCAACCCAAGCAAAGCAGTCATTATTCCATTCACGAGGAAAAGACAACTAAGAAACCTAGGAGAGCTCTCCCTCAATGGAATGAAACTGCCCTGGTCCACCGAAGTTAAATATCTGGGGGTCACGCTTGATAAAGAACTCAGGTGGAAAACTCATGTGGAAAATATTACGACAAAGGCCTTACGAGTATTCGGAATGTGTCGTTCCACCTACGGTAAAACTTGGGGGCTTAAGCCCAAAGTTTTACGATGGCTGTACCGGACAATGATAATACCTATTATCACATACGGCAGCATAGTGTGGCGGCCAAGAACAAAGCTTGCCTCGTGCAAAGCGCCACTCACCAGGTTACAAAGAACAGTGTGTCTAGGCATCACGGGTGCTTTTAGGACAACACCTACGGCAGCGATTGAGAGATACCTCAATATCCCTCCTCTGCATATGATGGTTGAATTCGAGGCAAGGAAGACATTACATCGTCTCGCTGTTGCTGGACTATGGGATGCCTCTAAGCCAAAGACTAACCATACAAAGTTCGATGAGAATGAAGACCTGGATCGGGTAACAAGCATGTTATCCGATAAAATGCAAACTATGTATGTGTTTGAAAGGTCTTTTAAGGTCCAAATCCCTACAATAGAGGACTGGACGAAGGGACTCGATCCACCAGAACAAGATAGTCTGGTGTGGTACACTGATGGATCCAAAATGGAATCAGGTACAGGAGCGGGAATATACGCAAAAGGCTACAAATGTAGCAAAAGCTTAGGGAAGATGGCAACTGTATTCCAAGCAGAAACATATGCCATAATAACCTGTGCTCAAGAGAATATAGATAGAGGAACCAGAGGTAAATCCATATATATTCTTAGTGACAGTCAGGCTGCAATCAAAGCCATGGCATCCTACAAAGTGGACTCCAGACTCATTCTGGATGCTGTCCGGACCCTAAACAGGCTTGGGCAGCACAACAGGGTAAGACTTATGTGGGTCCCTGGGCACAAAGGATTCCATGGTAACGAAGTGGCTGATGAACTGGCAAGAGAGGGCTCAGCAAATGATTTTGTGGGTCCGGAACCATGTGTAGGCATCTCGACGTGTCTCGTAAAAGCCGCATTTAGGGAGTTTGCAGATCACAGACAACAAACTTGTTGGCTGTCTAACGCCGGTCTACAACACTCCAAGAAATTCCTAGGCTCTACGTTCAAAGCCCGGGAATGCATTTGGAATATGAGCAGGGGGCAAATCCGCTACCTGCTTGGGGCCTTTACTGGGCACTTCGGAACCAACGACATGCTCATGAAGATGGGTCTAACCGCGACACCCATGTTCAGGTTGTGTGGGGAACATACGGAACGCATGGAGCACCTACTGTGCACATGCGATGCACTGGCTGGTAAGCGAATGAGTCTCCTAGGGATTGGATATCCAAAACCAGAAGACTACAGGCTCATATCGCCAAATCACGTTGTAAAGCTAATGAAAATAGTTTTTAACGAGATTGGGGAGGAGTAAGTTATCTAGGGGACCACAATAGATCCCAATGGGTCGAAGTGTCCGAGTTATTTCTCGGCCCCTCCATAAGATAAGATAAGATCAGTAAACCCCACTAAAACTGAATTGGTCATGTTCACCCAGAAAAGGGCACTAGGCCCCTTCCGCCTGCCTAAGCTGTTCGATACAGAGCTCCAGCTCTCCAACGAGGTCAAGTATTTGGGAGTCATTCTTGACAGTAAGTTGAACTGGAGCAGTCATTTAGACAATAAGCTGAACAGGGCCTGCATCACCTTCTGGCAATGCAGGAAAATGATAGGTAAGAAGTGGGGCCTATCCCCCAAGATTATACTTTGGCTGTACAGCGCGATAATCCGGCCCATGATCACCTTTGGAGCCGTGGTTTGGTGGCCTCGCACTAAACTAACTACAGCCGTGAATAAGCTACAGCGTATGCAGAGACTGGCCTGCATGGCGTCAACGGGCTGCATGAGGACTACGCCGACCGCAGCGCTCGTGGCTATGCTAGGACTTCCCCCTCTGCATCTGTTTATACAACAGGAAGCGACAATGGCAGCTGTACGTCTAAAGGCACTGGATCTCTGGGGTAAGAGAGAGACTCAACACACCGCTCTGCTCGAGGGTCTCCACCACGAAAACCCAATAACAAAAGCCATAAATGACCGGATACCCAAGAAAGTCATTTTCGATAAAAAATACAGAATCCAGCTACACGAAGATAACCGCAGCGAGGGGCTACGCCCCGATGAACTGCGAATCTTCACGGACGGATCCAAAACAGGTACAGGCACGGGTGCAGGAGTCTTCTAGGAGGACCTAAATATCCGCTTAGCCACACCACTGGGGATCCACAACACTAGGCCGAATGCCTGGGCATCTCCATGGCGGCCTCTGCAGTCCTGGCTAGGGAGGTAAAGGACTTCCCTATACGTATACTTTCGGACAGCAGGGCCGTCCTGCAAGCACTAAGAGCCACACGGTCAACTCGAGGGCTGATTTACGAGTGTCATCGGCGCCTACACCAGGTCGGTATGCATAACAAAGTAACCATTCAATGGATCAAAGGACACAGCGACTCCCGAGGGAACGACGCTGCGGATGAGCTCGCCCGGAGGGGCTCAAGTATGGCACCGGTGGGCCCGGAACCCATAGTGCCCTTACCTTTCGGGTATCTACGCGGTCTGGTAAGAAAACGCACCAAGGATCAACACAGCAAGCTATGGACTGATCTTAGCGAATGTAGGCAGGCCAAGGAGGCACTACCCCTCATTGACGGCCGTTTCACAAAAAAGGTCCTACGACTAACAAAGCCACAGTTAGTGCAGTTACTGCCGTGACAACTGGACATGGGACCTTTAATAAGCACCTCTTTGTCATAGGAATTACGGACAGCCCACTCTGCAGAGCTTGCATGGTGGAGGAAGAGACAGCGGCACACCTGCTCCTGAGCTGCCCTGTAATCGCTGGCTACAGGGCCAAATACTTCGGCGACCCAGGTACCCTGCGGGAGATAGTCGGCAGCACCAGGGAGCTGCTGGCCTTTCTCGAGGAGCTGGGGTGGATCGAATGATGTGACTGAATCCCACCCGTACGCAAAATACGCGCTTGGTCGTGGAGTTGCGGAAACAGCCCGTCGAAACTAAACTAAAGGGGTTGCAGTTTCCACAACCCCGGAGACGATGCAGAAGCATGTTTAAAGTGTTTTATACACTATTTATTGTGTTGTTTTTCAACAAAACATCAAAATTTATAACTTAAATATTGTGAAAACTATTTATTTGCTAGGATTAAGTCGGAAATGGGGTATTTCCTAGAACACCCTCTCCCCCTTAAAAAACTCAAAATCGGTATCCTGGATACTAAGTATTTCCCTGTAAGTTTTTAATGCAATTAAATATGGGTTAAAATTACATTGAAGACTACTTCACCTCATAATCCTTATCCAGCATCTGGGCAAACAGTTCTTCGGCTTCCAGACATTTTCTCTGGAAACGGCAGCATTGTTTAAGTTTGCAGCAGCAGAAGTGACAAACAAGCACCGGTCTTCTATCTTCAGTTACAAACTGCAACAAATGATGTTATTATGTAGTTAAAGGTAATCTCTGGGAATACAGATCTTATTAAAAAGCTCTGTAGGTAACTGACAGCAATCTACATTATTGCTAATAAAAATAGTTCAAAGAAAAGCCAAGGGAACAAGTTAGGAATTGTTGTATAAAATACTTCCAGTTGTTCAACATCAAATAATATTTGTTAAATTTCGTACGGCTCTTCTCCACCAGAGAAACTATGAGCATTGATTCATTCTTGCTCAAGGTAGATTGGTACATAAAGTTCACATTATTATTTATATCCACTTGTATGAAAGGCATTTAAAACTTATTGACTTTAATGTAACAACTTACTGGTTTATTAGTCAGCTTCTCATAAACTTCATGCATGTTCCTGTTGACAACAACATACATGGGAACATCCTCCACCAAACACATCCTACACATTTGCGTTCGTTCCATTTTTTACTCGAAAATCACTAAAAGAAAGATAAATAATATTATCTTCTTAATTAGTCTTCTCAATTAGTTATAATAGTTATTATTTCAGTCTCAATTATACTACGGATATGTACGCTTCAATAAACAAACATACTAATCAAATAATTTTTTTTTTTTTTTTTTTTACTTCTTTTCCCTTTCGGGAAGGCAAAGGGATCTAGCCCATACAGCCTGTTCTTTTGTTTTATTATTACATAGTTATTAAATATGTAAGGCAAGATAGCCTAGTCTTAGGTCTAAATTCTTCATGTTTCTTTTAATTTCCTTATATCCTTGTTTATGTAATATCCATTTTTTTGTTCTATCCTTGTTTTTCTTGTCCGATCGATTCCTTGTTTTTCTTTTCAATTTTCATGTTCAATTCTTAGTCAAATCCTTGTTTATTTCTTAAGTCCAGTTCTAAGTCGATTTCTTGTTTAATTTTGTCAAATCCTTGTTTTAAATTTCTTTAATCGTATTTCGAATGAAGTTATAAATGGGTAAAAATGTTTGTGCATTTCCCATGAGTTGCTGAACTGAGCGCGGGATTTGTTCAGCAACCTTATAGATTTGTAATAGATCATCCATAAGCACAAGGCGGTCAATGCCAAAGGATGAGCATCCAAATATGATATGATCTAATGTTTGTTCTTCTCCTTGGCAATAATTACATTCCGATGTATTAATCATTTTCATCCGATATAGATGCGAGTTAACTCTGCAGTGACCCAGGCGTAAGCGGTTTATTGTAGTGTAAAATCTTCGATTCAAAAAAGTTGATGATTTCGTAAACCATGGTTTCTTGTTTGCTGTCGTACCTTCTATACCTGCATACCATTGACCTTTTTGGTTCACTGTCGTTCAGGCTAAGGTCTAAGACCATGCTGCCTAGTCATCAGTATTTTTCTTGAATTCTTTAGTATGCATTAGAATGCGGATGTAACGTATTCTAATGTTTTTTGGAGTATTTGGCAGCAAATTGTATCGAGTCAGCCTTCCCAGTAAGCTTTGCGGAGGTAGTCAATACTACAATAAAATTCTCCGCTCCATTACACCGAGATCGCTTCTGTCAATGATTTCACATATTGTCCAGTTGCGTAGACAGTTGAGACACAAAACTACACCACTTTTATATCACAATATCCACTAGGAATCAATTTGCAAATAATATTAACAGCCACTGAAGTTCACTCGAAAAAATCCCGCCAAAAACCCAAATCAAATCAATAATTTTTTTTTTTCTTTTATGGCAACTGAGCCGGTTTTGACTATTCTGCCAGTGTCACGTTGGGACGGCAGCACATCACTGACTTATAAACCTATGGACTTGCCATACCTACGAAATTAGCGTGCTTACCTACATAAATCGGGCAATTAAGATGGCTGCCCATTTGCCAATGAGGTAGGCCCACTGACTTATAAACCTATGGACTTGCCATACCTACGAAATTAGCGTGATACCTACATAAATCGGGCACTTAAGATGGCTGCCCATTGGCCAATGAGGTAGGCCATTTGTAACTGTTTGACAGCACAACTACACAGATAAACGTACATAAACAGCACACAACTACCAATTTTACTCGGTAATCAACATGGCGACCGGCCACGCATAGACATGATTTTGACGTCACACAAAAGTGTTACCAAGTTTAGTCCTTGACAAACATTTAGATGTCTCTCTTTTCACATGTAGTTCTTGGTTAGTTAAAAAGAGACAAAACGCTTTTTGACATGCGTGTGTCGATTTGATAGATATGTGTATGACTATTCTTCATATAGTAGAATATGCCGTCTCCATAGTTATCCTACCTCATTGCAGCACATTGAAGCGGACCGTCGAACTTTGCACTCTGTGGTAGGTGTTAGTCTAATCGCTAAAAAGACGAGCACAAGGGTTAGTAAAAACACATAATCTAATTTACAAGGTTATATACAAGACCTAACCTACTATATAATATACATATACTATTTACACACACGTTACGAACCAATTAAAATTTTAACTCATTGTCGTTTAAAAAAGTAGCCAAAATATGGATAAGTTTAGAAGAGAAGTGGCATAGGAGGGAATGAAAGTTGGTTGGGAGAGGTATGTTAATTTTGGAAAAATTTTCATAGAGGTCAAAGGATTTATTGTTTAAGGAGCAGGAGAAGAAAATATGGTCCAAAGTACCCTCCGCAAGACCACACTCGCACAGTGAACTATCCCGGACATGAATCTTGTTCAGGAACACTGGGCTACAACAGTGTCCGAGTCTCAGTCTACACAGTGACGAAACAGTTCTCTTCGACAATTTAGGGCATTTAGAAAACCAAGGCTTACGTTGGATTTCAGGCTGTATAGCGGCATAATAGAAGCCCTTGGTTTTAGAGGACGTCTTCCATGTTTCAGCCCACGAGTTAAATAACTTGGGTCTGGCACCATTCAGAAAATCGTAGTTATGAGCTACGTAATGCTTTCGATCAACCGGATTCGATGTGGCATGCTTTGCTAACGAATCAGCGCACTCATTGCCAACAATACCCGAGTGACTGGGGATCCAGGCTATCTCGATGTCCAAGCCGTTTTTGGAACAATCAAACAACAAGTTCTTAATATCTACAATAATTTTGCTATAGATTTTACTATGAAATTGATTTTGTGTTAAGGCCTGAATACTACTACGGGAATCTGGGAAAATTACTGACCTTGTTATTTGATGCGATTTAATATAGTGTATGGCTTCAAGAATGCCAATACACTCGCCTGTAAAAACTGATGCTTCTGGTGGGCATTGAAAAAGTAAAGCAATTTTAGAATTTTGGAAGTAAATTGCCGCACCAGTGCATCCTGATTCGGACAATTTTGAGGCATCAGTGAAAAATAAATTCCATCCATTCCAGTAACGCTTGACAGCTGAGTCAAAGTCGTTTTTAGAGTTTTGGGAATTCTTTGCAATTCTTAGTCCCAGAACGGCTTTTGGTTCGAAATGAATCGTTTCATATGCGGTGGAGAAGACTGGGAGAGTTGGGTATTGACAAATTGGCGAGGAGAGTTGTTTAAGCTCTCTGTACCTATTTATCAATAGGGGAACTATTTTATTGTTCCAATAAGGGGAATCATTAAACGAAAGGTCGATTTGCTCTAAGATTGGAAGTAAGGGATGGGATGAAAGGGGAAAAACTTTAGACAGGAAACGATCTGCCAAATACTGTCTTCTAAGGTGTAGAGGTGGTTCTGCGCATTCAACTTGAAGCGCATTAATGGGAGAAGATTTCATGGCCCCAATGACAATTCGCAAAGACTTGGCCTGGATTACATCTTGTCTCTTAAGCACTTCTTTGTTGCAGGGCTCAATAAGAAAGCTGCAGTAAACCATAGCGCTTCTAGTCAGCGCATTGTAGACTAGTTTGAGGGTGTAGGGGTGAGCTCCTCACCACACTCCGGCCAAAGATTTAAGGACCGACACAGACCGTTCACATTTTTTGACCGTGTTGTTAATATGGTCGACCCCAGTCAATCTAGAGTCCAATAATACTCCCAGGAACCTAGCCTTATCCTTAACTGGAATGACTTGTCCATCAATATTTATATCTATTGGAGGAACAGAACGCTTGCGGGTAAAAATGACCGCTGTACTCTTTGGTGCGCTTAAAGACTAACCATGATCAAGTAGCCATTGGTTTAGTGAGGACAGAGAGACATTCATCGAAAGAGAGGCATCCTGAATGGAACTGCCAGTGACCATTAATGCAATATCGTCAGCATACTGAAGGATTTTACAGTCGAAATTCTTCAAATGAGGGAAGATTAGCGGTATAGATGTTATAAAGTGGGGGGCTAAGAACAGATCCTTGAGGTAATCCTCTCCAGACTGTTCTTTTATCAGAGTCAGTGTTAGGGGTTCTTAATTGTATAGTGCGGTTGGCAAAGATGCTGCCAATGGTACGGCAAATCCTAGCCGGGACTCTCAGCTCGTGCAGCTTTTGCCTGAGAGATGGGAGGAGTACCGAGTCATAGGCAGCCGCCATGTCCAGAAAGAATGCAACCACAGACTCATTCCTGCTAAGGGCTAGCCGGACCTCTGACGTGAGGATACCCACACTATCAGCTGTGCCCAAACCTTTCCTAAAACCGAACTGAGTCGTTGGGAGCAGTTTCCTGTTTTCTACCAACCACACCAACCGGTTTTTAACTAAATGTTCCAAAAGTTTTATTAGTATGGACGATAAAGCGATGGGTCTGTATGAGCAATGATCACTCGGATCTTTGCCTGGTTTTAGTATCGGAATGATAACTTGAACCTTCCATTCTGTGGGAATGTAGCCAGAGGTAAAGCAAAAATTTGCCTAATCCAGGTATATTGGTGAGTTTTTGGACCAGCTTTGGAAATAAAAGAGTAAGGGAATCCGTCCGCGCCCGGTGCGGAGTCTTTAACATGGGATAACACAGTTTTTAGTTCTTCCAAGCTAAATGGCATGTTCATTGGGTCATCAGTGTTGTCTACACCATTGATGCCAACACCGATGTCCTCCACACTTGGAACATATGCTGGAGCGATTTTTTAGAAAAACTGGTATCCCAGTTCTTCTGTGAGATTGTTTGAAGAGGCAGGTGTTAAACTGCTCCTAAAACGCTTAAATTTTCGCCACACAGCCGAAACCGGGGTGGACGGATTCAGCGAACTACAGTATTTTGACCATTGCATATTAATACGTAAAGTCGTTTTTGGGAAGGAATCGACTTGTTTGCTTTGCAGAATTCACTTACGCAATTAGGCTGCTGATGGTTACGGAGGATGTGCTTTGCTCATCAATAGCAAAGTATCATTCGCCCAGATTCCTCTAACCTTCGTTGGTGACAACTTAAATGTGGTTGCTGTTAAGGGTGAGGGTATAAATATTTTTTCTTTTTATATTGCGCACCCACAACTCGAATATCTGCCAGCTATAAGAATTTTTTTATGTAGTGTTAGCGGCCCAATACTTGTCATGGGTGATTTTAATTGTCACCATTATCGTTGGGGATCAGATACTTGCGATAACTTTGGTATAGGCTTGGTGGATATATTGGATGATCTAGATCTTTGTGTCATCAACAATGGAAATGCTACGCGCAGATCTGCACCTGGGCAGAGTAATAGTTGTGTTGACTTGACGTTCTGTTCATGCAGTATGTCTAGCCTCTTCATTTGGCGTCGCTTGGACATGACCTATGGAAGTGATCACTATCCCATCATGATCGAATTCCCTTCTACAAATACTCCAGCAAAAGTTGCCCCCCCCCCCCCCCCCTGTTAAAACACCGTTTAACCTCAGTAGATTGGGATTTATACTCTAAAATCTTAGATTTGAGAGTGTCTACTCTTCCAAGCGTTGACAGGGATAATTCTCAGGAATGCTTTTCCTCCTTTTCTTCCACTATTTCCTCCACAGCAGATGATTGTTTTCCCTCCAAAAAACCCCATTCGGGCAAACTTACTTCCCCGCCATGGAGGGCTAAGGAATGCACTGACATGATCAGAGCCAGGAATGAGGCTGAAAAGACAGTTAACTGTTATATGAACCTGGATAACCTCATCGCCTTCAAGCAGATATTGGCTAAGTCCAGGCAATTTTTGAAAAAAAGAAAGAAACGAGAAGGTTGGTTAAAATACTGTAGTTCGCTGAATCCGTCCACCCCGGTTTCGGCTGTGTGGCGAAAATTTAAGCGTTTTAGGAGCAGTTTAACACCTGCCTCTTCAAACAATCTCACAGAAGAACTGGGATACCAGTTTTTCTAAAAAATCGCTCCAGCATATGTTCCAAGTGTGGAGGACATCGGTGTTGGCATCAATGGTGTAGACAACACTGATGACCCAATGAACATGCCATTTAGCTTGGAAGAACTAAAAACTGTGTTATCCCATGTTAAAGACTCCGCACCGGGCGCGGACGGATTCCCTTACTCTTTTATTTCCAAAGCTGGTCCAAAAACTCACCAATATTACCTGGATTAGGCAAATTTTTGCTTTACCTCTGGCTACATTCCCACAGAATGGAAGGTTCAAGTTATCATTCCGATACTAAAACCAGGCAAAGATCCGAGTGATCATTGCTCATACAGACCCATCGCTTTATCGTCCATACTAATAAAACTTTTGGAACATTTAGTTAAAAACCGGTTGGTGTGGTTGGTAGAAAACAGGAAACTGCTCCCAACGACTCAGTTCGGTTTTAGGAAAGGTTTGGGCACAGCTGATAGTGTGGGTATCCTCACGTCAGAGGTCCGGCTAGCCCTTAGCAGGAATGAGTCTGTGGTTGCAGTCTTTCTGGACATGGCGGCTGCCTATGACTCGGTACTCCTCCCATCTCTCAGGCAAAAGCTGCACGAGCTGAGAGTCCCGGCTAGGATTTGCCGTACCATTGGCAGCATCTTTGCCAACCGCACTATACAATTAAGAACCCCTAACACTGACTCTGATAAAAGAACAGTCTGGAGAGGATTACCTCAAGGATCTGTTCTTAGCCCCCCACTTTATAACATCTATACCGCTAATCTTCCCTCATTTGAAGAATTTCGACTGTAAAATCCTTCAGTATGCTGACGATATTGCATTAATGGTCACTGGCAGTTCCATTCAGGATGCCTCTCTTTCGATGAATGTCTCTCTGTCCTCACTAAACCAATGGCTACTTGATCATGGTTAGTCTTTAAGCGCACCAAAGAGTACAGCGGTCATTTTTACCCGCAAGCGTTCTGTTCCTCCAATAGATATAAATATTGATGGACAAGTCATTCCAGTTAAGGATAAAGCTAGGTTCCTGGGAGTATTATTGGACTCTAGATTGACTGGGGTCGACCATATTAACAACACGGTCAAAAAATGTGAACGGTCTGTGTCGGTCCTTAAATCTTTGGCCGGAGTGTGGTGAGGAGCTCACCCCTACACCCTCAAACTAGTCTACAATACGCTGACTAGAAGCGCTATGGATTACTGCAGCTTTCTTATTGAGCCCTGCAACAAAGAAGTGCTTAAGAGACAAGATGTAATCCAGGCCAAGTCTTTGCGAATTGTCATTGGGGCCATGAAATCTTCTCCCATTAATGCGCTTCAAGTTGAATGCGCAGAACCACCTCTACACCTTAGAAGACAGTATTTGGCAGATCGTTTCCTGTCTAAAGTTTTTCCCCTTTCATCCCATCCCTTACTTCCAATCTTAGAGCAAATCGACCTTTCGTTTAATGATTCCCCTTATTGGAACAATAAAATAGTTCCCCTATTGATAAATAGGTACAGAGAGCTTAAACAACTCTCCTCGCCAATTTGTCAATACCCAACTCTCCCAGTCTTCTCCACCGCATATGAAACGATTCATTTCGAACCAAAAGCCGTTCTGGGACTAAGAATTGCAAAGAATTCCCAAAACTCTAAAAACGACTTTGACTCAGCTGTCAAGCGTTACTGGAATGGATGGAATTTATTTTTCACTGATGCCTCAAAATTGTCCGAATCAGGATGCACTGGTGCGGCAATTTACTTCCAAAATTCTAAAATTGCTTTACTTTTTCAATGCCCACCAGAAGCATCAGTTTTTACAGGCGAGTGTATTGGCATTCTTGAAGCCATACACTATATTAAATCGCATCAAATAACAAGGTCAGTAATTTTCTCAGATTCCCGTAGTAGTATTCAGGCCTTAACACAAAATCAATTTCATAGTAAAATCTATAGCAAAATTATTGTAGATATTAAGAACTTGTTGTTTGATTGTTCCAAAAACGGCTTGGACATCGAGATAGCCTGGATCCCCAGTCACTCGGGTATTGTTGGCAATGAGTGCGCTGATTCGTTAGCAAAGCATGCCACATCGAATCCGGTTGATCGAAAGCATTACGTAGCTCATAACTACGATTTTCTGAATGGTGCCAGACCCAAGTTATTTAACTCGTGGGCTGAAACATGGAAGACGTCCTCTAAAACCAAGGGCTTCTATTATGCCGCTATACAGCCTGAAATCCAACGTAAGCCTTGGTTTTCTAAATGCCCTAAATTGTCGAAGAGAACTGTTTCGTCACTGTGTAGACTGAGACTCGGACACTGTTGTAGCCCAGTGTTCCTGAACAAGATTCATGTCCGGGATAGTTCACTGTGCGAGTGTGGTCTTGCGGAGGGTACTTTGGACCATATTTTCTTCTCCTGCTCCTTAAACAATAAATCCTTTGACCTCTATGAAAATTTTTCCAAAATTAACATACCTCTCCCAACCAACTTTCATTCCCTCCTATGCCACTTCTCTTCTAAACTTATCCATATTTTGGCTACTTTTTTAAACGACAATGAGTTAAAATTTTAATTGGTTCGTAACGTGTGTGTAAATAGTATATGTATATTATATAGTAGGTTAGGTCTTGTATATAACCTTGTAAATTAGATTATATGTGTTTTTACTAACCCTTGTGCTCGTCTTCGTTCATGATGGGATAGTGATCACTTCCATAGGTCATGTCCAAGCGACGCCAAATGAAGAGGCTAGACATACTGCATGAACAGAACGTCAAGTCAACACAACTATTACTCTGCCCAGGTGCAGATCTGCGCGTAGCATTTCCATTGTTGATGACACAAAGATCTAGATCATCCAATATATCCACCAAGCCTATACCAAAGTTATCGCAAGTATCTGATCCCCAACGATAATGGTGACAATTAAAATCACCCATGACAAGTATTGGGCCGCTAACACTACATAAAAAAATTCTTATAGCTGGCAGATATTCGAGTTGTGGGTGCGCAATATAAAAAGATAAAATATTTATACCCTCAGCCTTAACAGCAACCACATTTAAGTTGTCACCAACGAAGGTTAGAGGAATCTGGGCGAATGATACTTTGCTATTGATGAGCAAAGCACATCCTCCGTAACCATCAGCAGCCTAATTGCGTAAGTGAATTCTGCAAAGCAAACAAGTCGATTCCTTCCCAAAAACGACTATACGTATTGCATATTAATACGTAAAGTCGTTTTTGGGAAGGAATCGACGTGTTTGCTTTGCAGAATTCACTTACGCAATTAGGCTGCAGGTCTATCATTACGAACACTGCCAAAACATGGCAACCTGAAATTGCTAGCAGGCAAGAGCCATGTCTCGGCAATGCCGCAGATTGACGGTTTAAATTTATTGATTAAAAATGAAAGATCAGGCTTTCTTGGAGTAATACTCCTCACGTTCCATTGAAGGAATGTCAAGGGACTGGGGGCCATCGTGGATGTAATGAAGAATGGAAGTCAATTTTAGGGCAACGTGGTCAGGTATGGATTGGGTAGGATTTGAAAGTAAAGATACTAGCATATTAGTAATTAATTCCAAGATATTTTTTGAATTTGTCTGTCCGTATGACATTGGTTCTGCAACTTCCGTTGGAAGGGCACAACCGTTTCTGGATGGGGAGAAGGAGTGGTTTTCGGTGAGGTCTAAGTGAGCTTGTCTATTATATCCAGGAGAAAGGGGGACGCGGGGTTTAGGTTTAAAAAATACCGTTTTACGGTATGAATTTTGGGAAACGGGGATGGGACTCGAGAATTGGGATTGGGATCTATTTGATGTAACCTTGTTGCGAGGGGAAGATTTGAAGACATCGGCATATGATCTGGAAACAGATGGAAACACCCCACTTGCCTCCGCATATGAAATAGATTTTTCCGCCATCAGAGCTTTGATGCTCTTCTGTCGGCCTAATTCAGGACAAGCACTGTTGTTCGCAT
The DNA here is from genome assembly GCA_948252205.1 of Orthosia incerta. Classification (NCBI taxonomy): domain Eukaryota; kingdom Metazoa; phylum Arthropoda; class Insecta; order Lepidoptera; family Noctuidae; genus Orthosia; species Orthosia incerta. The sequence goes on along the minus strand of OX411766.1, from coordinate 13,612,162 downwards.
AATGGTTGCCAGTACATGAAACACAGAAGCTATTCTCAGGGGTGACTTCACATCCATCACCTGGATGATCTTCACCACACTTAAAGCATCTTGACTTTGACCGGCACAGAGTGCGTGTATGCCCATACCGGCAGCAATGGTAACATAGTATAGTAGGGTAGGTGTATCTCTCGACTGGAGAGCTGAGTAGAAACAGTACACCCGTTTGGGTAGGACTTGACCATCAAATGTCAGTACAACAGTTTGTGTTGATTTCCACTCAGCTACACCAGCGGAGTACACCTTACGGCTTATCCTTCTGGCTTTGATGATGGAGCCGCATCCTTCTGGAGCTTTAACGTTATTAATAATCTCGTCCTCTGACCACTCGATTGATATGTCCCTAACAGTACCCATTCTTGTTATATTGAACTGTGGGATGGCAACAATGTAGTTGTTCTGAGATAATAATTTATTGTTGAGGAAACTGTTTGCATCCTGATGCGACTTAAACTCAACTGACACTCTATTTCTACCTATTCGCTTGATCCCATCTAGGCGTATGTTATTGACGTTATTTGTCGTCAAAAACATACCAAACTTAATTGGTTGAAGCACAGTGCCCGATGTTTGATTATCTTTCAGCGAAACATGCACAATGTAGGGTGGGTTGTCCTTTATTGTGTAAGCAACTCTGCCGGTAACATTTTTAGCAACTTTGGTCGGGATATTGGTCGTAGAAGGAGGCGTTTCAGCGACCCTTTTACGGCTATAGCTTTCAGTGTCCATTTTTTCTTTTGCAAGTACTTCAGGATTATTGGGGAGCGTTACGGTGAAGATCGGTGAGAGATCAAAAAGTTCATCGGGAGGATCAGGGTCGGGGGGCTTGTTGGAACTCATTTTAGCTACTTAAAATAAAATAAAAAGAGACAATCACAGTTAAAAAACAAGCCTTAACCCAAGAACAAACACAATGAATAGTCTCGATCAAGTTTCACACACAAAATATTCACTAAAACCGAGAAAATTCTTAGCACTGACAAAAGCACCTTCACCACTACCACAGAATCGACAACCCTACTATTAGATGAGATCTCTGCGACAGCTGTCAGTTTTAAGCAGTAAAAAATAGCGCTTGACAGGCTAACACTACGGTATGTTGCATGTTGCCAACGCATCTCCTTCCATCACTTGCGACGCTTGATTTGGCGGTTAATGTGGCATTTCTACAGGCTACGTTGGAGATGGTCTCAGGCCAGTGAATTAAATACCGAGAATTCGACGAAGACTTATACGTGAGTGTGACACTACACGTTTCTCATCCGTAGAGCACCACAGATTTGACATTGGACCCCTATGATTATGAGTTTAATCCTACGGGTTTGGTTAGTTTCCGTGATTGCCAAACAGGTCTCAGCTGTGCAAAAGTACCTCTTCACTACCTCCAGTTTCAGACACGAAGCGCCCGAGTCTGACAGTACTTCCGTGTTTATGTTGAGAACCCGCAAGCTTATTACGTATCTTTTGCAAGAGCAAAACGATAGCGTTTTTGCGCAATAATTGCTCTTCCATACAGAAGTTTAGAGTTGTTGGCGCTCTTTTTTTAAATAAGTGCCTCAGACAAACAGCGAGCGATTAGCAGACGATTGTGTAGGACCTACCATACCTACACTGCAGGTAATGCTGATTTTTTTGACATAAAGCGTTTGATCGCTATCATTTTGCTCTTGCAAAAGATTAATAATAGCATGCCGGGATGGTGGAGAACTAATTTTGCAGCGCGTCAGGCGTCGATGTAGCTGAAAAACAGAAGATCTCAAAGTGCAAGTAACACCAGCGTAGTAGCTGCCCTTCTGACGTCACAATGAATGGGCTGATGACATTTGTACTTCAGCGGCATCTTCTTTGCGAGACTATAATAGGGAGTAATTAGCCTACTGCGCCTTAATCCGATAGCTGGACTGCGTGCTGCTTTAAAACCTACAGACTTGCTCGGTTTTGTTTCAGGTATCCTACTTTTTGAGTTAAGACGGAAACACACATACGTGTCGTGGCGTGGCGTGGCGCCTTCTGACGCATTTGATTGGCTACAAAACTCGTTGTGTTATGACGTAGACTGAAAAAGAGTCGTTTGATTGGTGGATCCCGCGCCACGCCACGCCACGACACGTAAGTGTGGTCCCGCCTTTATGCTGTTCAGAAAAGTGTCTTAATCAACTAGCTCAATCAGTACTACAGTACGACATAAAAGAGTAGAAATTAAATATTTGGGAACTAAAAGTTTTCATTTTCTGGCAACATCTAAAATGAGTACTTAAGCTGTCAACTTTTCTCGATCGGTTTCGATTTTCGTAAGAATTTTGGTTTTTGTGTGATACTTCTGATTGTGGACAAACAAACAGTGGCAAATCATGAATAAGGTAATTCGTGGAGGTTCCTGTGATATAGTTTACAAAGTTTATATGTGGTGTATAGCCGAATTCCAAGCTGGGAAGCTTCTATACAACTTAGAAGATGTTTACCGTCGTACAGCAGATTTTACTGGTAAGTAACTATTAAAAGTTACGCTAAACGTTAATTACAAACGATTAATACATTCAGAGAGCTAAATTTTCGAACCACATAACATTTACAAATTATTTGTCTAACATTTTTGAGGTTATGCTAAGGTAAACAAATACCGTTGTAGTTATAGCGCGACTTAACAACGTTGATAGTAAGGCAAAAACAATTAATGTAATTTATTGCGGATACGAATTTTTTTTTTGCTAGCCCATATTTGTTGATGCAATCGACTAAATGGAAAGAAACAATTTTAAAATATATTCACGTTTATGTACCGCGGACTCACAGTGAATCTTTTATTTACTTGTTTTAGGTGTTTCTGTAAGCACTGTGCGCAGAATCGTACAACACGGCATTGAAAACGGTGGGAAATTCTCAACACCAGCTAAACACATGAAGGGTCGTCCCATGGTACAGACAGCAGTGACGATGAGAGTTCAGAAATCAGTGACGAATCAATACCAGAGCTTAAAATAGACTACACGAACTTAAGTGATCCCATGGAAGGTGTAGAGTATTTAGATTTTGATTTATTAAGTTCGTTTATTTTATTAATTTTAGTTTTTAACTGAGTTTATATGGAAAGCAATTGATTATTATAAATACTATTTTTTTGTGAAATTGTTGTTTTATTCCTACTACATATTAAATATTTAATATATTTACTAATTTCTTATACCCAATAAATAAATAATACTATTCAAGTATCAAGATCAGCTGGGTCGTACTAACTGGGTTGCTATCTGAGCGATTGTGGCGCCCTCATTTAATTTCTACTCTTTTGTGTCGCACTGTACTGTTTACTAGTTCAATCAGTAGTATGGCAACACTTATGTTGTCAGCTCTCACTCAATAGTTTCCAATCCAAAAAAATATCTGGTCACACTTTACCGGACTTGAATCCAGGCCTGTACAAATAAAAAAAAACCCGGAGTTTTTGGCGGGATTTTTTCGAGTGAAGTTCAGCGGCTGTTAATATTATTTGCAAATTGATTCCTAGTGGATATTGTGATATAAAATTGGTGTAGTTTTGTGTCTCAACTGTCTACGCAACTGGGCAATATGTAAAATCATTAACAGAAGCGATCTCAGGATAGTGAAGCGGAGAATTTTATTGTAGTATTGACTACCTCCGCTAAGCTTACTGGGAAGGCTGACTCAATACAATTTGCTGCCAAATACTCCATAAAACATTAGAATCTGTTACATCCGTATTCTAATGCATATTAAAGAATGTTAAAATTGCACTGAAGACTAGGCAGCATGGTCTCAGACCTTAGCCTGTTCTGTCAGGAACAAATAAAAAAAAAAATAAAAAAATACCCTTGTCAGTTGTGAGTTGTCAACACAGGTTGTCATGTCAATGTCATTTCATTATTATTTGTTTTTTTTTGTTTGTTTGTTGATGATTGTATTGTATCGTAAGTGTAACCTAATGTTACGAAGTTGTTAATTTAATAGGAAGTTGAAATATTTACCTGTCTTTCAGTGATTTTCGATAACAAAATGGAAAGAGAGCAAATGTGTAGGGTGTGTTTAGTGGAGGAAGCTCGCATGTGTAATATCGTCAACAGGAACATGCATGAAGTCTATGAGAAGCTGACTAATAAGCCAGTAAGTTCAAAGTTGTTACAATGAAACCAATGGGTTTAGGTTTAAGAATTGAAATTTTTATTTGATTTTAAGTTTATTTTTATTTTATCTTTTTTTGTTGTGCGCTTTTGTTAATTGTGTAAATCTCGCTATAACACTGAGGTTTGCTGTAAGAGAACCCAATTATGGGTTAAGCTTGCCTTTGCACATAAGATGTCCTTCTGTATTTGTATATGGTTGTTTTGTGTACAATAAAGAATATGAAATAATAGGTTTTAAATGCCTCTCATACAAGTGAACTTCTGGTCAGACAATCGACGATGAGTCGATGACTGACATCATTTGTGGTGGTGGACCGAGTCGATAGGCGTGCAATGATTGTTGACATTACCGTCCTGCATGACGGGAACCTCGAGAAAGCTGAGAAAATTAATAAAATGAAGTAACTTGACTTGGCTCGCGATGTGGTCGACATGTGGGATGTGGACTCAGCGATCACTGTACTGACAATCGAGTCAGCCAATGGCTTAATAGCCACGAGTCGCGACCAACACCATAGGACGCTCTCGTTAAGCGGCTGGGTCAAGGACTTGATTCAGAAAGTAGTTCTGGGCAAGGCTCATATTGTTTAGAGGTGCTTCTCTCTGGAGCCCTGACCGCCCGTAGCTAGGGCCCTGTTTCCAATTCCAGGGGTCTAAAAAAAGAAGGAGGCCGTTCTCAATTTGACAGGTATATATACTAGCTGTTGCCCGTGACTTTGTTTGTGCAGCATTCACATCACACACATCATCAGCCTATTAATGTTCCCACTGCTGGGACTCAGGCCAATTTTATTAATTGGGTAATCCACCACACGGGCCCAGTGCGGGTTGGTGGATGTCACATGGTTTCGAATTATTGGTTCTAGGACATGCCGGTTTCCTCACAATGTTTTCCTTCACCGTTTTGAGTGCAGAGGCTCTCAAAACGGTGAAGGAAAACTCTCTCTATTACTTTGTGTAAATTATTTCATCACCACTGAGATGAAATAATTTACACAAAGTAAAGCGCCTGCCTGGGCTCGAACCCACGACCTACAATTTGTAAGTCGCGGCTGATACCACTGGGCCACCACTGCTCATTAAAAAATTGTGCAGCATTAAAAATCTATTATCCTATTTTTTTTATGTCGCCCCATACTATTGTATGTGTGGGGGCCACCTTACTTGAGAAATTATTAGTTCAGCATAAAAACTTCCACCCCTCTTGCCACCCTCAAAAGGATGATTTTCAGGATAAAAACTATCCTATGTCCTTCCCAGGATCTCAATCTATCTTCATACCAAATTTCATCTAAATCTGTTAATTGATTTAGGCATGGTAACACAGACAGACAGAATTATTTTCGTGTTTATAATATTAGTATGGATATTTTTTTTATGTAAGGACATGTATAACATTTTATAAAGTGATCCAATTTCAAAAATTCTTTTTTTATTGGCAAGAGTATATTTCAAAAAGCAGTAGGATAGCATTGGAAGTAATTTATTCATGAGTACTTAGCGTCTCGCTGTCGCTGGACTATGAGATGCCTCTAAGCCAAAGACTAACCATACAAAGTTTGATGAGAATGAAGATCTGGATCGGGTAACAAGCATGTTATCCGATAAAATGCAAACTATGTTTGTGTTTGAGAGGTCTTTCAAGGTCCAAATCTCTACAATAAAGGACTGGACGAAGGGACTTGATCCACCAGAACAAGATAGTCTGGTGTGGTACACTGATGGATCCAAAATGGAATCAGGTACAGGAGCGGGCATATACGCAAAAGGCTACAAATAATAATAATAAATCTTAAAAACACAGTTTCAATCTTAGATAACTAATGTAGGTATAATAATGTAAGATGCCTGTACTAGGTAATCCTGTATCACAGGCTGTAGGAGCTCTAAAAATATGCTTATCGTAGGACAACAGAATTTAAACAATATTTAACATAAGAAGTCTAAAAATAGTGGCAAGTTTGTATAATTTTGAAAATAAATTTTAATTTACTTAAAACTATAAACATAGAACTAAATTACTAGGTCATAATTACTTAATGTCTTATTTACCTATATTGCAAAAAAGTGTACTTTGATTACACATATAAAGATTGGAAAATAATTGGTAATCACAATTGTAAAATTAAACAGAGACACTTAATTTTTGTAGCTAACGACTAATGTGCTTAGCCAGCAACAAATTGACGGTTAGTAGGTCGTTGCAGTGTCAACAGCAGACGTTCGACGCGTGTGACCTTGAGTATGACGTACTAGACGCCCTCATAGCCGATAGAGTTGATGTGCCTGTATTCCGCTATTTTCCTAGCAGGGCACTCAGGGTCTCCCGTTATATGGTGGTTGGGCTTTTTAAAGCGCGAACAAGTTGCGCATTTCGATGTGTCCCCTTTCTTCGTGCAATCGGACACCAAGTGTCCAGCTTCACCGCAGAGAGCAAACACAGAGTTGACCTCTCTACATGTTTTGGCTGCATGACCATATAATTGGCACTTGTAGCATCTGGTAACCAGAGTGAAGTCCATAACAGGGCAGGACGTCCAATTTATAAACAGCCTTGATGTCGAAATTAGGGCTTTACGTATATTGGCTGACATTTCAATAATGTAATTACAGGTCGGCGCATCTTTCTTCCCAGATTTGTGGCTTAATTTAACAGAGGCCAAAAAGGACTCCATGGACATCTCTGGCAACTTGTCGGGTATGTTTTGTTCGTAAATGCACCTGAAGACTTCAGTTTCAGACAGGGTAGACGGCACTCCTACAATCACGATCCGTGGTTTGCGCTTCTTGGGCTCATCGGCGATTAGTCCAGATGTAGAAAGCTGGACGGCGTTCTTGATTTTTTCAGCGTCATGCTCTGTGCTAATAACAACACCTCCATTTTTGGTCTTGCGGACACCTCGTACATGCAGCTTCATTTGATCAGGTCGTATGATTTTTGTTACCATGGTTTTAGTTAGTTAGTTTCGTCACTGGACTTGAGTTTCTCACTAGGATAAATTACCACAGAGCTTAAATTGTTCGGTCGAACGAAATCATTTGATCCCTTTTTCACCATGTCGGCAAACGAAACATTTCCCGCAGTGCCAGAGTCCTTAATCGTCTGCTTGAGGTCCGAGATGTGTTAAGTCAAATTGCGCTTTTCTTTTAAGACATCAATCATATCGTGTGCTAGAATTGCTTTCTGCTTTAGAGATTGGTATAGGACTGCCATCTGTGAAGTGCCAGATCCTATTTTACGACACAAGTTAGAAATTTTCAGTTTTTTTTCCGAGTTTAATTTGCCATCCGAGGCAATACAGCAAACCTCATTTAAGTGCTGCTCAGTGGTTGACATCCATCTTTGTATGTCGGGCGTGGATGCGACTTCAATCGAGAAATCTGATTGGGCTGGGATTTGCGACGTCATTTTCGCTGGCGAGCTGTGTCATTTTCGCTGGTGAGTGGAGGCTTGTACTCGGCCGCTTGGATTACAGAGACTGTTATCCATTTTATTTGATAGTCACTTCACTGTTTCTAAGTTCATTATGTTTACAAAACTACACAGTAGGCAAAAATTTATAAAGAAGGTCACTATTATAATTGTTTTAATTAAATATTGCTAACGAGTACGTCTGTATTCTACGAACGAGCGCGAATCTATCTGAAGCTTAGGGAAGATGGCAACTGTATTCCAAGCAGAAACATATGCCATTATAACCTGTGCTCAAGAGAATATAAATAAAGGAACCAGAGGTAAATCCATATACAGGGTGTTTGGAAGGGAGCTGTACATACGCCTAGGGTAGAAACTAGGGATAGTCTGCTACCTACCCCCGCCCATTATATTGACCTTGGCCTCAAGGTTTTTTTTTAATTTATTATTATTTTTATTTGACTTTTTTATGATTTTTTGACTAAAACTACCTGTAGCTCAAAATCTATCCATGGGACCGGTCGGCTAATGGTCTTGTTTTAATCGTTAGAGTCTTAGGGTCCTGCAAAAAATTATTTTACACTAGAAAATTGTGGAGAAGAAAAGTTATGGGGCCTGAAGTACCGTAGTAAGGTAAAGAAATAATTTTAAGGGCAACTTTCTATGGGGTTTAAAAAAAAACTAACAGGGTTGGAGTTCTTCTGATTTTTTTAAAACATCCTCAGTCCATGCCCTTTCTAACGATATGCTAAAAGTGTAATTATCACTTTTAGTTTTAAAGTTATTAATTAATTTCCGCAACTAGGGCACTTCAAGCAAAAATTTCAACTAATGAAAATTAAATGTGTTCGATCGTAAAAGGATGGCAAATGAAACAAAAAATTTGGTAATGACTAATGTCATTAAATTACAAATTTTAATTAATTACTAATTTTAATTAATTACAAATTTTGTTCAAATTGATGACCATTGACCTGTAAACATGCTCGGCACCTCTTCCTCATCTCCACGGTCACCGTTCTAAGCAGCAGTTCCTCGCGCATTGTATCGAATGCGGCGTGGATCCTGTTAATTAGAACCTCCCTTGTTGGTACTTCTTCTGCGTACACCAACTCTTTCGCCCTTCCCCAGACGTAGAAGTCGAGTGGGGTAAGGTCAGGCGACCTTGGGGGCCAGGGAATTGGCCCACCCCGACCAATCCAAGAATTAGGAAAGCAGTTGTCCAGAAGCTCCCTCACTGCTAGGCTCCAATGAGCAGGACAGCCGTCGTGCTGGAAGACTATGGGCCGATCTTCGTCAAACACTTCTTCCGCTAAATCAGGCAAATCGTTTTCGAGGAAATCTAAGTAGTTTTGCCCGTTTAGGTTGTCTGGCAAAAAGTGCGGCCCTATCAACCGATTACCGATGACGCCTGCCCATACGTTCACGGAGAACCTTCGTTGAAAACCTCTGTGCCTCTTGACTCTCGGGTTTTGATCTCTGGGTGCCCAGTGATGGAGATTGTGGTAATTTACAATTCCTTCCTTGTCAAACTTGGACTCGTCAGTCCAGAGAATACTCCGTAAAAAATTAATATCTTCCACGTCCGTATGGAGCAAGTGGCGGCAAAACTCCACCCTTCTTGCATAGTCGTTATCCTCTAAGCCTAAAACAATAAAAATAATCAACGTTAGCGGTTTCCTTATGAATTAGTAGCTATGTAACATTGATTGCTATCTCTGTCTTTCCATTTCTCTCTCTCTCACACACATGCTCATGTTAATTTAAAAATTGCCTATGAAATTCACATGCTAGTTCATTACATAAGAGCTAAAAACAAAAACTTTATGTAAAAAATTACCTTGAACAGGGGTTACGCTTCTGGTCGGATCTTCCTCAAATTCAGCCAATATGCGTTCTTCCGCAGCCAAATTTGGTTGAAATCTGTTCACGGCTGGTTCCCGGAAATTTAAATTTCCGGTTTCTCGCAGACGCCGATAAGTTGAGCCAAACGTTTGGTGGTTAGGCACTCGCCGGTTAGGATACCGTTCTTGATAAATCCTCCGTGCCTCGCGCCCATTGCAATCAGCCATTCCATACACCACCAGCATGTCGGTGTACTCTTCACTGGTAAATCCAGCCATTTTGCCAACAACAAGGTAACAAATAACAAAACTTAACAAAAACGAAGTAATAACAAACTCAACAAAATTAACGAAAACAGTGGCGCGTCGTAACGGCAAGTACGTAAGTTAGCTAAGATGGGTAAATCTCGACTGACTAACAAAGACCCCAACGAGTTACCTGCCCGGCCCCGTCGACCCAAGAGCGAAAGAGACATGACATGACATGTTTTGTCTCTTACATGTTGCTCTCGTGTAAGAGTGAGACAACAAATTTGCCAACTGTAGGCCAAACTGGTTTAAATTCTGGAAATTACATTTGTCTTACAAATGTCGACTCGTGGTGGTAAAAGTGCCCTAGTTGCGGAAATTAATTAATAACTTTAAAACTAAAAGTGATAAATACACTTTTAGCATATCGTTAGAAAGGGCATGGACTGAGGATGTTTTAAAAAAATCAGAAGAACTCCAACCCTGTTAGTTTTTTTTTAAACCCCATAGAAAGTTGCCCTTAAAATTATTTCTTTACCTTACTACGGTACTTCAGGCCCCATAACTTTTCTTCTCCACAATTTTCTGGTGTAAAATAATTTTTTGCAGGACCCTAAGACTCTAACGATTAAAACAAGACCATTAGCCGACCGGTCCCATGGATAGATTTTGAGCTACAGGTAGTTTTAGTCAAAAAATCACAAAAAAGTCAAATAAAAAATAAAAATAAATTAAAAAAAAACCTTGAGGCCAAGGTCAATATAATTGGCGGGGGTAGGTAGCAGACTATCCCTAGTTTCTACCCTAGGCGTATGTACAGCTCCCTTCCAAACACCCTGTATATTCTTAGTGACAGTCAGGCTGCAATCCATGCCATGGCATCCTACAAAGTGGACTCCGGACTTATTCTGGATGCTATCCAGACCCTAAACAGGCTTGGGAAGCACAACAGGGTAAGACTGATGTGGGTCCCTGGGCACAAAGGATTCCATGGTAACGAAGTGGCTGATGAACTGGCAAGGGAGGGCTCAGCGAATGATTTTGTGGGTCCAGAACCATGTGTAGGCATCTCGACGTGTCTCGTAAAAGCCGCATTTAGGGAGTTTGCAGATCACAGACAATGAACTTGTTGGCTGTCTAATACCGGTCTACAACACTCCAAGAGATTCCTAGACTCTACGTTCAAAGCCCGGGATTGCATTTGGAACATGAGCAGGGGGCAAATCCGCTACCTGCTTGGGGCCTTTACTGGGCACTTTGGAACCAACGACATGCTCATGAAGATGGGTCTAACCGCGACACCCATGTGCAGGTTGTGTGGGGAACATACGGAACGCATGGAGCACCTACTGTGCACATGCGATGCACTGGCTGGTAAGCGAATGAGTCTCCTAGGGGTTGGATACCCAACACCAGAAGATTATAGGCTCATATCTCCTAGTCTCGTTGTAAAACTCATGAAAACAGTTTTCAACGAGAATGAGGAGGAGTAAGTTATCTAGGGGACCACAAAAGATCCCAATGGGTCGAAGTGTCCGAGTTATTTTTCGGCCCCTCCATAAGATAAGACTTAGCGTTTTCCATTGGCCTTCATTTTCATTTTATTGGAATAAAAAGCTCATTAATAATGTAGATTACTATCAGTGTAATTTTTTTTTCAACACACTTGCTCATAAAGTGGTTCTAATTTCACCGCAATTAGGCACATAATGATACCTGTTATCAAACTGTGACTTTTTCATTGCTATTATTCACAAGTGAGTTATAGAGTATTTTTTTAATTTATTGGTTGAGTTGCTTTGTTCTTAAAAAAGTTTCGATACAAAAAAGATCATGCTCAATAGTACAAATTAATTAATGTACCTATTGCTTGCTCATTTCATGCAACTTCGTATTTAAATAGATAATTTCTTGTACGTGCTCAATAAATAAAACTTACACTCAAATGTAAATTTTATTTGCTCTGTAATTAAGAAAAATTGAAATTCCCTATTTTGTACGTGTCTAAAATACTATCCACGAAAAGCAAAAAAAAGGAAGGAAACCTCATTCCTTTAGTCTATGGCCGATCGCCATTATTAAATGCGCGCGCATAGGAAAACTGATTAATTTTGACCGCCATTGCGACACCTACGGCTCGGGTCTCAATGGCGCCTCAGCGGTAATCACCAACATTGCACACTTGTACCATAATGTACTATTATAACCTGATCAGTACTTCTAGATAATATGACCTTTACCTAACATACATATTAATCAAATTTATATATCATAATAATTATAAAATAAAATTTTACCTATTATTAGATAAGTTTTTAAACAATAGTGCAAGACAAGTTTTGTTGCAGTTTGTAACTGAGGACAGAAGACCGGTACTCCTTTGTAACTTCTGTTGCACCATACTAAAAAAATGCTGCCGTTTCCGGAGAAAGTGTTTGGAAGCTGAAGAGCTGTTTAGTCAGATGCTGGATGAGGATTATGAGGTGAGGTTCTCTTCAACATAATCTTAACCCAAGTTAATAAACTCATGTCACAGCATGCGACTCTCTTTTTAGCATGTTTGAATTAATCTTGTCCTCAATATTACAATAATAAAAATTATGTACTTTGATATGAAACATTAAGACGAAAAGAAAGTAGATAATATTAAAAAAAACCGGCCAAGTGCGAGTCTGACTCGCGCACAAAGGGTTCCGTACCATTATCGCAAAAAACGGCAAAAAAAACACTTTTGTTGTATGAGAGTCCACTTAAATATTTATTTTATTCTGTTTTTAGTATTTGTTGTTATAGCGGCAACAGAAATACATCATCTGTGAAAATTTTAAACTGTCTAGCTATGCAGCCTGGTGACAGACGGACGGGCCAGAAGGACCGCGGAGTCTTAGTAATGGGGTCCCGTTTTTACCCTTTGGGTACGGAACCCTAAAAACTATTTAAAAAAAGTTTTTTATGTAAAAAGTTTTTTATTTTTCACTTTTTGGTGGTAGGTACATAATAGACAAGTTCTATAGTAAGGTACCTATAATGCCCAAAGCGATGCGATTGCAGCATCTTTTTGGGAAGTTGGTTAAAAATCTGTAAAAAAATAAATTCAGTACTAAAGACCCCAGACAAGTAATTAAGGGTTAAGATCTAATTTCTACAGTCGAACATATCTTCTTGCCAAGGTATATAAAGAGGAAAGATTTGTATTTCTGTATGTAATTGATGATGATTTCAAAAATTCTTTCACCATTAGGAAGCTACACTATCCCCGGGTGCCATAGGCTACTTTTTATCCCTGTATTCCCACGGGAACGGTAACTACGCGGGTGAAACTGCGAGGCGTCCGCTAGTGTAAAATAAAGGTATTTTAGCTCCATCGAGTTATTATGGACTATCACAGGTAGTCAATTTGCAATTATCTATAAATGGCAGCCAGGAACATCAGCTTAACATGCTTTCCAAAGGCACGGATAGGTCTCAGTATGTAAAACATGAACATCCATCTTATTTTCGTCATCTTTTTACAGCCAAATCCTTTAATAGACCCAGAGTACCTGGAATTAGACAATGGACTTGTTACAATCCAGTTGCAGCATATAAGTATAGATGGAGAATGTCAAACAGAAAACCATGCTGTCAAAAAAGCATTGCCAGCTGATTGTGGGAGACTAGATGAAACCATTGAGCCAAAGGAGGAACTTCAAGTTGATGGTAAGCTTATTAGAACAACAATAAAAAATATTTCAAAAAATATATAAATATTTATTCGATTTTATATTTTAATGCTTTTAATTATTTTAGTTCAATTTAACTTAAATTTCTCTTTGTAATAAGGAAATTAATTTTGGATAAAATACTTTTTTTTTTAGTTTTCCTGTGCAAAAAGATAAACGAAGCAATACTTTTTTCTTTTTAAACTGCTTCTATACAAATGACCTAATACCTTCCTCAGGAATTGGGAAAACATATATAAAAATATTTTTTTATCACATCTATTCAAAATATCTAGTTTATTCTTCGTAAACCTAGTCCCTCTAAAATAGCTAATTAATCCCTAGGGACTAAAAGTGTTAATGTTCCAATCAGCAAAGAGATGAATTACAAATCATGCGGTCCAAAATAGGATTACATCGCTAAAATCGATTACGACGAATGTATGGATGGTTAATAAGCGATTGTGTATCTATTTCGGACCGCACGGAAAAAAAATATTGAACAAGTAACTGGCTGAAAAAACCGCGCGCGAGCCAAATAAATAAATAAATCTATAACTGTAACGGATTTTACTAATAAAATTGTTACGATGAACTTCCATAATTGTTCAAATATAAACATTAGCCTCTAATTATTTCTATATTATGTCTTATGGTTCCTAATTGTATATAACGCACGTAATTTGGTAAGAGTCGTTAGATGCGCACAAATCGTTTTTAGGTCTCTTTGGTTACAAAGTGGGACGCAGGGAACGTTTAGCACCGTTCCGAGCGCGCAATTGGTTGGTCAGTTGACACAATGATCGACTGACCAATCGCGTCACATCCACGTCCTGTTCGCTCTCTATGGTGGTTGGTCAATATCGTGCATCGGCAGAACCATGCTAAGTTACATGCCGGGGACTATACTTTGAATCCCTCGCCGCGCTCAGGATTCTACTTTAAAATCCTTCGCTCTGCTCTGGATTAAAAAAAAATACTCGCCTTTAAAACAGTTGTTTGCTCCCTAGATAAACAATCTACTATTTCAAATCCGCCTGGTAGTTCCATGGTGTTCAAACAAAAATAAAAGCTTCAAATGAAATCAAATAATTAATTCGCTAGAATGTAGGTGTTTATAATAAGATCGTGGGATGAAAAGGTGAGCCATTCTGCCCTAAATTGGGCATGCAAAATTATAATAAATTCAATAAATCAAAATAAAACAATTAAACAAACTTTTGACTTATTCAAACAGATAAAGATGTCGGAATAAAAAAAAAACAGTCAAATAGAAAATGGATTCAAAAAATATTCAAACGAAAGGCAAAATTGCAATCAACAAAAACATAGTAAAAAAAGAAACATAATAAAAAAAATACAGATAAAATAAAATCAGAACAGCAAATCTGTCGAGTACTTTTAATACAGTCAAAATGAGATTAATGAAATCATCTGAAGCTTTATTATTTAAGTATAAAAAAAATGAATTATGTTAGGATAGATTCACTCTTGACTGTTTTTCCACTTACAGAGCTAGAATTGGAAAATCCAGATAATTCAGATGTAGAAGACATACCAGTACACCATTCAGATTCAGAAGATGATGTGTCTATAACGGAATTTAAAATAGAAGTGGAAGTAGAAGTAGACGAACATGACGAACAAGACCTTTACTGTAAGTATAAAGTTAGTTAACCATCAGTTACGCAAACAGATCGATTTGTTTGATAACACACTCTTATAACCCGGTTCATTAAGGTTACACTAGTCGATAATTCTTCCATACAAACGTAGTCTAGGTATTACTCCACTGTTTGACGATGTACGTTCAAAATAAATCATGATATCAATTTGTCTCATCATTATCTAGCCCTGTATGGAAACAAAAAAGTATAAAAGAAAAATATTTGAAAGTTATGAGCGTCGAAAGTTCCATATTTCAACACTATTTTTAACGCATCTTTGGGCGGCAATAAATACCATAAGAAGAAGGAAAATTGCAAAACGGCCACCATATAGGGATAGATTAGTAGTTCAAAAATGAAAATAATTTTATTTTGAAAACATACATTTAGTCGTTTTTTCATGATATCTAGACCAAGTGTCTGTTTATAAAATTTCGCGCGCTCGTTTTCGTCCTAAATGATCATCCATTTCGCTACAAACTTGCAAAAGTGCTAATTCGTACGCGAACTAGCTTCTTACTGCTCATCACAGCATCTATCTCTTTCGCACGTGTTGTCGGATGTGATAGCAGGCATTTTAACCACGCGCACAAAATTGTTCGTGCCGTCGACTAGCGTAACCTTAAAGAAAAGGATCTAAAATGGCGGTGCTTATCATGTTCTCTCGCTTGGACACTAGTGCCGTCTATAGTGTGCAAGCGAGAGAACATGATAAGCCATTTTAGATCCGATTCTTTAAAGAACCAGGTTATACAACTATTAGAAAACACATCCTGTCTACTCCATCTTGTGTGTCATTTTCTGAATGGTGGTATTAAGATTCTCCGCGGAAGAATGACCCTAGAAGAAACATTTTAGGTAGGTAGGGTCGGGTTGGATAAGCTGTTGACGGGAGCTAAGCCGCGGGCACAGCTGGTTTTAAATAAATTTGGGGTGCATACATAAACTCACGCCTTTTTCCCATGGCAGTAAGCAGTAACTAAAAGCTTCACTTAAATTTTAGGGAGGTACGCAACTTATTATCTTGTTATTTTGTGCAGTTTTTTTATCAGGTGGTGAACAACAAAAAAAAATCTCCCCTGTTCATTTAATTCCACCTTGAATTTGGTACTTACTAAGTTTTTAATCACAGGGGCGCCCGTTGCAAAGAAAGCTAAACTACAGTTACGAAGAACAGGACTGCAAGATGTCATTACAGAAGAGCAAATGAAAAATCAACGATCAGACTCGAAAGTTTTCCGGACAACTCAAAATCGTACTTTCAAGCCGGTTCTGAAAATTAATGACAGTAATCGTGTAAATAATATAACATTAGATACAAATTCCTGTAATAATAGTAATATAGATGATATTAGAAGTAAAATATCGAACAAAGTTAATGACAGTGATGTAAATAGGCATGGAAGACAAAACAAAGCAAAACGTTACAAATGTGACAGATGTCAGAAAAGTTTTATTCAAAAATGTCATTTGTACAGACATTTACGGACACACACTGGTGAAAAACCTCACAAATGTGGTGTGTGTCAGAAGGAGTTTGGTCGAAAGAGCCTTGTAGATAATCACATGCGTATACACACGGGTGAAAAACCTTATCATTGTGATATATGCCTACGTAATTTCAGTCAAAAATTCTATTTAACAAGACACTTACGGATACACACTGGTGAAAAACCTTACAAATGTGAAGTATGTCATTATTGTTGTAATCAAAAGGGTGATTTAACAAAACATGTACGAATACACGCTGATGAAAAACCTTATAGATGTGATGAATGTCAGTATAGTAGTAATCAAAAGGGTCTTTTAATAAATCACATTAATAAATGTCACATTAAGGTTAGCCCTTAAGAGGAAACGGGGGTAGAGAGCGCCGACTGAATTTTCTTAGTAAAAAGTCATAATTCGAGGTTTGGCTCTCGTCTCTTTCCTCCTCCAATATTGGACCAATTTAAAAGATATTCCGTAAACTGAAAATTAAAGATATATACTATGTCCCTATTTTTTCCTTTTTGATGATACATTATCTTTAGAAGCACTAGAGCCCTCAAAAAATGCTCAAAAATGCGCTGCCAACAGAGGCTTAGTATACAAATTTGACAAATATAAATGAAAAAAGGATAACGTAGGGACATAGTATATTACTTACTTTACCCGTTTTTGGAATATCTTTGAAATTGGCCCAATATTGGAGGAGGAAAGACGAGAGCCAAACCCATCTCGAATAAAAAAAAAATACCTCGAATTATGACTTTTTACTAAGGAAATTCAGTCGGCGCTCTCTGCCCATATTTCCTCTTAAAAGTGCACCTACACTATAGTTTTTATCTTGAAGTGTTTGTTAGATACTATCTTGAATAGTTTATTTAGTGTACTGTGTACTGGTTTTATTTATAACATCAATAATTTTGAAAATACCTTCTTAAGTTTTTAATCAGGCTGATATATAACTGCCAATAGTTATTAATTATTGCCAAAACACTGATTGATTGTTTAGTATAAAAATGTTATAATTAAAACTAAATAGATATATTTATTTTTGTGTTGAGATCTTGTTTTTTTTTAATACCCAAAAATAAAATACATTAACACACCCTGTCTGTAATCTCTTACCCTGGCTCCACACGTTGGTAGGCTAATTGTTGAGGCGTTCACACGTTGGTTATTAAACTATACTTCATAAAAGATAGCTTGATCTCTGCGACTGCTGTCAGTATCAATACAGTAACAATAGCGCTTGACAGGCTAACAATAACGTATACATCAATTTGACATATGTCGCAGAGATCAAGGCTATTTTATATGCAGTATAGTTCCAATGAGGTAGGCAAACTATGGAGACGGCATATTCTACTATATGAAGAATAGTTATACAAATATCTATAATATCGACACACGCATGTCAAAAAGTGTTTTGCCTCTTTTTAACTAACCAAGAGCTGCATATGAAAAGAGAGACAACTTGGTAACACTTTTGAGTGACGTCAAAATCATGTCTATGCGTGACCGGTCGCCATGTTGATTGCCGAGTAAAATTGGTAGTTGTGTGCTGTATATGTACCTTTATCTGTGTAGTTGTGCTGTCAAACGGTTGCAAATGGCCTACCTCATTGCTTAATTGCCCGATTTATGTAGGTATGCACGCTAATTTCGTAGGTATGGCAAGTCCATAGGTTTATAAGTCAGTGTATAGTTCTGTCTCGTCAGATTGTCAGTGCCAATGTGAAGATACGAAAATTGCTGTAAGCGCTTTTACTGTACTAAGTGCATATTGTAATTGTATTTGTTACTGAATCAAAAGGAAAAACCACATCAAAGAAGATGGTGGACGACACATCGTAAAACACGGAACCAGTGAGCACGCACTCGATGCGTGTTGCAATAGGACTGAGCAAATCACCATTCCTTTAATAAAACCGACACGCGCCGGCCAACTACCAACGCCCCAATGTTGGTGCCAACGCAATTTTCTAGATCCACACGTTGGGGCCAACTATGGAGCCGGCGTTAAATAGATTGATTCTTTCTTAATTCTTTATTTTACACCAAAAAACAACATTACATACATGTGATAATAAAGTACATAAAGTTTGCAACCAAATGGTGGATCTTACAAAATTATAAAGTCAATTTAATCCATCGACTGAAATGTTAAGTTTACATTTCAGTCGATGGATTTTGTATTTAATATGAAAATGTTTGATTTTAGAAAGTCAAAACTAGAAGAAAACGAAATTATATTTGAAATATTAAATAATTTATCAATTATAAATATTACATGCAAAACGAAATTTACTTATGATTTGTCAGATTATTTGTGATGATTTTTTTTTAGAGGTTTTTGACTTTAGCTAAAGGGGTTAATATTTTTTGGAGTTGGTAGCACCGCCTAGTTGTCATCTCTGATCCTTTGGCTTAAAGGTCTCGTAACCAAGCCAGTGGCATAGCCACAAGCCCACAAAATAAAACAAAAGAACAGGCTGTATGGGCTAGATCCCTTTGCCTTCCCGAAAGGGAAAAGAAGGAGTTTTTGGCGGGATTTTTTCGAGTGAACTTCAGCGGCTGTTAATATTATTTGCAAATTGATTCCTAGTGGATATTGTGATATAAAAGTGGTGTAGTTTTGTGTCTCAACTGTCTACGCAACTGGACAATGTGTGAAATCATTGACAGAAGCGATCTCAGGATTGTGGAGCGGAGAATTTTATTGTAGTATTGACTACCTCCGCAAAGCTTACTGGGAAGGCTGACTCGATACAATTTGCTGCCAAATACTCCAAAAAACATTAGAATACGTTACATCCGCATTCTAATGCATACTAAAGAATTCAAAAAAAATACTGATGACTAGGCTGTATGGGCTAGATCCCTTTGCCTTCCCGAAAGGGAAAAGAATTAAAAAAAAAAAAAAAAAAAAAACAAAAAAAAAAAAAAAAATTAAAAAAAAAAAAAAAGCTCTGATCCTCAATGTTGACAAATATTGATTTCCGATTGTATTATCGCTTTCATCTCATTCTTAATAATTATACTAATTTACTTCTGTAACAGTTTTTCAAATTTTAAGAGTTTATGAAGTTGAAATATTTTCAGTGATTTTCGAGTAAAAAATGGAACGATTGCAAATGTGTCGGATGTGTTTGGTAGAGGATGCTCCCATGTATGTTGTTGTCAACAGAAATATGCAAGAAATATATGAGAAGCTGACTAATAAAACAGTAAGTTGTTACATTAAAATCAACAAATTTTAAATGCCTCTCATACAAATGGATATAATTTATAATGTGAAGTTTTTTACCAATCAACCTTCAGGAAGAATGAATGCTCATGCTTTCTCTATTGGAGAAAAAGAGTGCGAAAACAATACTGAACACATATTATTTGTTGTTGTATGACTGAAAGTTTTTTATTCATGAGTTCCTAACTTGTTGCCTTAGCTTTTCTTTGCATTTTTTCTGAATAATAAGCTGGGAATAAGCAATACAATAATGTAGATTGCTATCAGTTACCTACAGAGTTTTTTAATTTGATCTGTATTACCAGAGATTACCTTTAACTACATAATAATATCATTTGTTGCAGTTTGTAACTGAAGACAGAAGACCAGTGCTCGTTTGTTACTTCTGCTGCTCCAAACTTAAACAATGCTGCCGCTTCCAGAAAAAATGTCTGGAAGCCGAAGAGAAGTTTGCTCAGATGCTGGATGAGGATTATGAGGTGAAGTAGTCTTCAATGTAATCGTAACCCGTAGTTACTTGCATTAAAAACTTACATAACTACTTGCATTACTCTTCTCAGTGTTTATAAACTTAATTATCATTATTAAACAAAACAGTAAAATTACACCAGGTAACTACTTGCATGGAGTCAAATCGACCCCAATTGTGCTGTTCACTAAAAAGGCTGAGTTTTAGGGTTCCCAACCCAAAGGGTAAAAATGGGACCCTATTACTAAGACTCTGCTGTCCGTCTGTCGGTCACTAGGCTGTATCTTATGAACCGTGATAGCTAAATAGTTGAAATTTTCACAGATGATGTATTTCTGTTGCCGCTGTAACAGCAAATACTAATAGCAGAATAAAATAAATATTTAAGTGGGGCTACCATACAGCAAACGTGTTAATATTTGCCGATTTTTGCGATAGTGGTACGGAACTCTTAATGCGCGAGTCCGACTCGCAGTTGGCCGGATTTTTTAATAAAAATGTTAGATACTAAACGTAATGAAATATGACTAATTGATTTTGTGCTGGGGTCAAACTGAACCCACGTGAATAATTAAGGTTTAACATCTAATTACTAAAGTCTAACATTACTTGCATAGGGAAAGCATGATATGCAGTCACTCCATATAAAATACCCGTTATTATGGACTATCACAGGTAGTCAATTAGCAAATATCTATAAATGGCAGCCAGGAACATCAGCTTAACATGCTTTCCAAAGGCACGGAGGGGTCTCAGTATGTAAAGCATGGACATCCATCTTACTATCGTCATCTTTTTACAGCTAAATCCATTCATAAACCCAGACGTTCTGCAGTTTAACAATGGGTTTGTTAAATCGCCGATTGAGCTTATAAGTATAGTTGGAGAATGTCACATAGATAGCCATGCGATCAAAGAAGAATTGCCAGCTGATTGTGAGAGACAAGCTGATATTATTGAGCCAATGGAGAAACTTCAATTTGATGGTAAGCTTATTAAATTACAATATTGAGTTATTGCTTTTTTCCACATCTTCGCTACCACTTCCTCTATTTCTTTCCCCTCCTGTGTAGATTTTGATTAATTTAATATTTTAAAACAATTCAATTTAATTCAGTTCAATTGTATTTAAAGTTCTTTTATACTTTTAAATAAAATACCTACAGCATTAAAAAAATAGTTTTCTGTGCTTCTATTATCTGTGCCTGTGCTATTGCTACTTCTGACTTGATATTAAATAACCTAGAGCTATGAAATGTAAAAACAGGTGCTTCCTCATGGTCAAACTATTTTGTCAAACTGATTTGACCACAAGGAATAGTTTTTCCCTGTGGTCAAACTGTTATGGTTTAAGAAAAGTACAGTTCAAATCAGAGTGATAGTTCCATGGGGTTCAAACAAAATAATTATATATACTAATCAACAAAAAAAATAAGGTAGATTGATTTTTTTTTCACTTACAGAGCTAGAAAATGAAAATTCAGATGTAGAAGACATACCAGTACTCCATTCAGATTCAGAAGATGATGTGCCTTTATCAGAGATTAAAACAGAAGTGGAAGAAGAACAAGAGACTAACTGTAAGTATTAGTTAGTTAATCTTTAGTTAAGTGAACAGACCGACTGGCTTGACAACACGGATATACAACTAAAACCAAAACAGATCCTGTCTACACTCCTGAGTAGCATAAACACAATATGCTGCACCTTTGAATTATTGCTCTAACTAGAGATCACACTCCTACTGCTAACTGTCTCAGAACTTGAGTTTTCGCCGAATGACATCGCCTTAATCAGAAGGGGATGACTTATAAAACAATGATCAGCCCTGCTGTCTTGTTCAGATCAGAATGTTGGGCCAATCAAATCAAATCATTTATTTCGATTAAACCATTTAAAAGGTACTTTTTAATTGTCAAGCAAAAAATGAATATAGTTGCACATTCGCAAGCGTCAGTAGGTCTCTATAGAGAAGAAATAAAGGGAGGTTACGTAAGTGGATAGAATAAGAAAAGAGTGTAAGAAAGTTGTGTGTAAATTGGTTCATCGTGGAGAAATGCTCATGCATACTGCGCTACCACGGGGAGATAGCGCAGTTATGTGGGACTCCAACCCACTAAAAGTCCACGGTGTCCTTCTGTGCCGCTTATGGCGGGAACGCGTTGGCACTCATCCGTGAACCCAACGCGGTTGTCCGTCACTGGACCCTGCTCTGAGAAGTTCCCCCCATCACCGGCGCACCAAAACGCATTGCATGCTGTGACCACCGCAGGGAACAAACCAGCACATCGGCGCTATACGACCCCGTGTATGGCACCCTTGGTCCCCCTGTGACGGGTCAGTTCAGTGGCCCCGCCACCTACCAATTCGGCCGCAGGGGATAGAGAGAGAGCGGCCAACGCTATACCGACACTACCTCTCCTGCGGCCCCACCGCGTAAGCTACTAGACGGTGGCGTCTCCGTCCAGGCCTCGGAAGGTAGGGAGAGCTGCGCACTGCAATACCGACACTCCTCACCCGCCGCGGCCTCCAATCCTCACTTGAGATGCCTCCCAAAACGACATCGCGGTCATTTGCGATGTCACCCAAGCGGCACTGCAACCTACTTGTTGGCCGCTACGTCGTTGGCTTATCGACAAATCAAAAGCCCTGACGACCGGCCCCGCCTCGGGTTCCTGT
Source organism: Orthosia incerta (assembly GCA_948252205.1). Taxonomy (NCBI): domain Eukaryota; kingdom Metazoa; phylum Arthropoda; class Insecta; order Lepidoptera; family Noctuidae; genus Orthosia; species Orthosia incerta. The sequence goes on along the minus strand of OX411766.1, from coordinate 13,589,225 downwards.
TCGCTTCACCGTGTGACCAAGCCACGGCTATTGAGCTCCCCCGCTTCGACAATGCGGGAACCCACCGGGGGGCAAGGCAATTGTCCTGAAGGATGGATATACACACATCAAAAGTGTCTCGGGAACAAATCTAATTTTAACAATTTTTATCAAAATTTTAATATTTACCAAACCTAGTCTTCCAGACTGGCTTCTTACTTTAATTCCTATGTTTATGAAGTTAACAACTTAAAAATGATAAAATTGTGGCGTGAAGAAGTAACAATCACACATTCACGAACTTTCGCCTGTATAATATTAGTGTGTTAAGGCGTGTGTGTGTGTGTGTACGCAAAATACGCGCTTGGTCGTGGAGTTGCGGAAACCAACCCGTTTTAACCTAACCTAACCTAGTGTGTTAAGGCTTGCTTTTCCCGGCGAAGTAGGTGTTTAACGCGCCACTGTTACTGCGAAGCAGCAGTTTCTCGCGAGTGCGTAAAGCCGACAAAACTGTCACAGCAAAGGTGTGTAGAGAAGGCTTATTTTACTATTGTTTTTATTTTATTATTGTATTACAATGCGTAGTAAATAAATAGTAATAACGAAATTTCCAAGGGGTCTTAGTCGGAGAATTTATCGGGGTCGCTTACTGCGAATATGGGGTCAAAATGGAATTCAAAAAGGGCGCCAACCAAAACTGTTGTAATTTTTGTCATGGAAGTTTCAGTCAGCTCCGTCTTATATTTTCATTTTGCCCATATTCACAAAAAGCCACACACGCCGAAAAACCATGAAAATGATACACATAATAAAAATTTCAGAAATTTCAGTCGGCGCCATCTTATATTTGCATTATGATCCCATATTTACAATTAGCCACCTAGAAAACCATGAAACCGACACCCATGACAAAATTATAAAAAAAATCGGTCGGCGCCATATTGGATTTTATTTTTTGACGAAAATTTCAAAAATCTTATTCGGTGCCATTAATTTTTTTTATTTTGACTAACAACCCCAAAAAAATACACCCATGACGAATATTTCGGTCTAACATCACAAAATACAAACCGAATTTAGAACCACCTCGTTTCTTTGAAGTCGGTTAAAAAATTTCCTAACCTACTGATTTTGTTACACTGTGGTCTCATAATAAATCGGTCGATAAGTTAGCGAGAAGTCGAGCGCGAGCAAATTTGACATAGGTCCTACCTCGTCAAGGCCTCGCGGACGACTGAAGAAGAGTGAAGACTAGTGAAGAGCCGTACGGCGGCTTCTGTGCTATATATTATTTTATTATTAAAACAATTACCCTCTTACTAATAAACGCGGCATAAAGTTATACCAGGTATAACAAAGGAATAACCATACATTTTCATAGGTTTATACTTGGTATAACTTTATACCGCGTTTATTAGTAAGAGGGTTAAACTATATTATGAATTATAACCAGAGAATAAATTTCTATAGGTAATAATATTAATTTCATAATCTTCTAAAAACATAAGAAAATTATTAAAAAACATCGTTTTAGGCTCCGTTTCAGTTTTTTTTTATCGAGCTAACTTTTTGATATCATGTTTTGAATCTCAGAAATGAAAAGTACTTTTAGTAAACTACAATATATATATTTTTAAACAATCACTATGTGTTTGTTTATTATTGTATCAAAGTGATGTGAAAGTCAGGGTACCAGCCCATAAGCACTTATTGAATTCAAACTAAATATAGTTCTCGCCAAACTTCTTGGCCGCCCTGAAGTTGGCTGCGGTCTCACAACCTAAAGTTAATTCCAGAAATCAAAAATCCGACTGCTTAAGAAGCGAACTAAAAAGACATGAACAACATTTTTTTTTTATTTATCTCTTTTGTTTTAGTTTTTTTTCGAATTACTAAAAGTTATATGTTTTTGAAATCACCTCTTAAAAATCTTTTTTACAAAAAGGTCGGTGTTCCTGTTTTCGTTGCGGTTTTGACACCGACTTCCGAAATTGAAGTTATTTTTCACTTTGTAGTATTTTTTTTGGAAGTCGGTTGTATTTTTTTGTAAATTTTTTTATTATTTTTCACTCTTTAGTGGTATATAATGAACAAGTTTTATAGAAATGCCCACATTGATGCCAGAATAGAGTACACGAATAATATTTATCTTGAACTTAACTGGTGGAATGAGAGTGTACCAGAGTGAACTGTACACATCTGCGTACCCGTTTAGAGCATATTGGCGTGATCGTATGAGAAATGGTGTAAACAATAAACAGACATGCGATTGCAGCAATCCCGAGATGAAGGAAATGTAATTGTGATTCTTCATTTAATGAATTCTTCATTCATTTAATGAAGAATTCTGTTGTATATCTCCGAAATTCTTAATCAGAATTTTACCAAATTTAATCGGGACCATTTCTGAATAAACTAACATCTTTCGAACAAAAAAGAATTTTTCTTATTTGACCTTGTTATGCCCGAACAAACATAAAGACCTCCGAATACATAACCTCTTCTTTTTTGGGTAGTAGACTAGTGGGTTAGAAACACTTTGTTTTGATACCCCACAAGAAGAATTTGCAAGAAAAAAAAAGGGCACCCTACAATATGGCGCCAAAAAACCGCCATTTTGTTTTTTTTTCATTTTATGTAGCCAGTGACACTCGCAAGTTTAAAACGAATCGATTGACGTAATAAGTTAATCAATTCAAAAAACCCGACATACGCTTTTTAAGCAGTCGGGATTTTTGCTTTTTTTAATTATTTTATTTATATCTTTTTAGTTATAGTTTTTTTTTCGAATGACTTTAAACATATAAGTGGTATGTATTTGAGTAATCACCTCTAAAACCCTTCATTTTGAAAACCCCACCCGATGGGGTTTTTTGGCGTTCATTAATAAAACTAAAAAGTCTGAAATAAAACAAATAACTATAAAAACAAAAACCCGACTGTATGGCTTCATTTTTTTTTGTGAAAATGTCATTAAACGTGGAACAATTAATTATTCTTGTTAGCCAATATCCAGAAATATATGACCTCCAAAATGAGCAAAACATGAATATTACCAGAAAAAACAATAGAAGGAAATTGCCCAGCAATTGTTCACGATCGATCCCACGAAAAACATTAAAATGTGAAAAGCAACAACCTCGACAAAAATATAAATGTGAAAAAAAAAGTTAATAAAATCCATTTTCCTAGATGTTGAATTTCTAACGCTCCTTGTCATCTGGCGCCAAGAGTTACCGCTCCTCTCGCTCTAGCCCAGGGCCGGCAGTCCGGTACTGAATCGGTTATCCTGATATGGGTATGTGATGCGTGAGGAATGAGAAACATGTCGTGAAGAACAACAGTTTACCATGAGAATATAACGCGATGATTTCGATTATTTATTTACCTATTTCACTCGACGTTTCGGCCGTGTTGCAACGACCGTGGTGGCGTGGTCCCGGGTAGACTGGAGTCTCGGTGTATTGGCTCCGTTGGGGCAGAAAATTCTTCCTCTACAGTCCCGTGATATATTGTTATTCAATTATGGAACGCGAAAGTTTTAAAGTTAATATGTCGTGAAGAAAGTTTTGAGCATGATTGTGGATGGTTAAACGGTTGAGGAATACCAAAGATACTATGGCTGAATTTACGTGCAGACGACAGCTATAAAGGAGGCGATCTATACTGACGCTAACGCAAGCCGTGCACCTATTTAAATAAATTTGAGGTAACTTATTGTTCTTGATCTTTTGTGAGATTTTTGATTATATGATCAACAAAAAAAAACCGGCCAAGTGTGAGTCAGACTCGCGCACGAAGGGTTCCGTATAGGGCATGCAGAACCGCATCCGGTTCCAGGTTTTTGAGAACCGGGTCTGGCAAGCAGTTACAACCAGTTCACCCGGTTCCGATTGTTTTTTTTTTATTTTTGTAATAAACCATTGAGAATTTGACAGTATAAGCAATTATCACGAGGAATATGAAATAAAATAGTTTAGATTTGTCTAATCAACATATATTGGCAAGTTTTGTAACAAATCATTCTTTAGTAATAATAATAGGTACTTTTCTTTATATTAAAAACTAGTAAGTATGTTCTTATCTTATTATTTGGTTTGGCTTATATTTCGAAAACCAATGAGCATTAGTGATCCAATGTATTTTTTTGTTTTATTATTATTGATAGGCTCTCGTTTGACCACTATCTCACCTGATGGTAAGCGATGATGTGGGCGACGATGAAGCACGCTTGCCTAGAAGTAACCTATTCACTCTTGACTTAAAGACTCTCGAATCTGGTTGTAGCTATCAGGAAAAACAGACTCCGGCAGGGAATTCCACTCCTTAGCTGTATTCCCAAAACGCTTTGTGCGTACGGGTGGGATGTCCACCATATACCGAAGACGCATCGCCGTTCGTCTTGTAGTCCGATAATGTAACGGGCTAGGCAGAATCAAATTGTGCAGTTCCATCGCACACGCCCCGAAATGTAACAGATAAATATCCGACAGGCTGGCAACTCGGCGACCATGTTCAAGGCTCTAGAGCCTTGACTCGACCAGTTTCTCATTGCCGATGAGCCTCTCGGCCTGTTTTTCTATTGACTCAAGTGCATCAAGCTGGTATTTGGCAGATCCGTCCCGCACACGCCTCGAAATGTAACAGATAAATAACCGACAGGCTGGCAACTCGGCGACCATGTTCAAGGCTCTAGAGCCTTGACTCGACCAGTTTCTCATTGCCGATGAGCCTCTCGGCCTGTTTTTCTATTGACTCAAGTGCATCAAGCTGGTATTTGGCAGATCCGTCCCAGAGATGGGAGCAGTACTCCATACATAATCGAACTTGCGCTTGATACAAGTTAAGCAGCTGTTCTGGCGCAAGTACCGTCTCACTTTCGCAAGGATCCCAATCTTTTTGGCAGCCAGCTGAGCCTGCCGCAGCAAAATATCTTTAATTCATGGACTATAACGCGTATTTTGAATCGAAGAACCATTTTTGTATTCTTTTAAAGAACCGGGGGAACCGGGTTTATTCCTTCCTGAACCGGTTCTGCACAAACCTTAAAAGAGCCGGGTATACCGGGTGCATGCCCTAGTTCCTTGCCATTATCACAAAAAAAAAACGGCAAAAATATCACGTTTGTTGTATGGGAGCCCCACTTAAATATTTATTTTATTCTATTTTTTTTGTAATGGGTTCGCTCTTGACTCTAGTCTAGGTCATAGGTGACAGAGATAGAGTCTACGATGGAGTGAGCTTACCCAGAAGAAGCCTAAGTATTTGTTATAGCAGCTGCAGAAATACATCATATGTGAAAATTTAAACTGTCTAGCTATCACGGTGCATGAGATACAGCCTGGTGACAGACATACAGACGGACCGTGAAGTCTTAGTAATAGGGTCCCGTTTTTACCCTTTGGGTACGGAACCTTAAAAAGCAACTCATCGCCCAAGTAACACATAAGCATGATAACTGTACACATTTAGAACATTTTACAGTTCAAAGAAGAATATAGTTTGTATAAGAGCTTTGGGAATAGCCAAATGCTGAACTTAGTTCGGACCCTTAAAATTCTTAACGCTTAATAAATTCTGTATTTCTGTCCTTCCCTTCTTTACGCTTAATAACTAATCACCGTAAGATTATTATACAGACGTTATTTAGCATTAAGCATTCCAGGTGGCTTAAAGCTGAAAAACAGCCCCGTCGGTAGCATTTATCTGAATAACCATATTTTGTATTACTATTATTTAAGCAATACTAAGCTAGTAGCGTTTGAAACAACTAATTGCTGAATAAAGTATCAACTTCTGAAAAAATATTGTTATAAAATTCTATTATACAGCTTGATACTGAATAATTGTTTTTATTTAATCTCTAAACTGGATAAGATTCTATGTTTAACTAATTATTCAGCTGCTGAATAAACAAGTTTATTTATGTTTTTATTAAGCTTTTTTCAGTATAATAGAGAGTTTCAAACTAACTTATTCAAATTAAACACCATATTTGTATTGTTATAGCGCCCATAGCTTAATACGAGCTTAATTAATGTATTATTGTACGTTACGTATTTTTTTTATGGGTCGAAAGTCGTGGAAAACGTAAGAGAACCGGATATATCAAAAGAAAATTGTTAAAAGAATACTTAAATATTAGCAGTAGTAATTCTTCAAGTGTTTCTGGTCATCAAAGGATTTGTGAAAATAGTATGAACAAAACTAAACCCGGTCCCAGCCAGCATGCGTGGTTGCCGTACAATGAAGAGGGTTCCGTCCCCCAAAAAAGTCAAACAGCATTGCGATCCATGCAAGAAGAGAGTTCATCCGATGGCAGTTGTACAGATATCGAAGAAGAACAATGTACCGAACACAAGAAAAAATTTATATTTCGAGAAAAATTTGAAAGTGGACTGTCAAAAAAAAAACATTACACAAGTAGCACTCAAGGATTTGGCAGAAATATTAAATCAAAGATGCCCAGACATTTTACCTAAAGGACAAAATTTAAATACACCAGTCTATATAAAGTCTATTGAGCAAGGTATAATATTGGCACAATGGCGTCATTGAGACACTTAAAAACATATTGATTAACACAAAAAATTTAAACAAATCACTGAATATAAACATGGATGGTCTTCCAATTTTCAATAGTACCAAGAAATAATTTTGGCCAATTTTAAAAGCAAAATATTTCAAAATCTATTTAGAAGTTTTAATTTCAGAAGAAGGTATTACAGTACAAAAAAAATAAATGTACGTTGTGATACGATATTTTATTTGCGACTCTTAATTCTTCAACTTGCACAGAAATTTCTGCAAGTTTTTTATGATTTTGTCTTGATTTTCCATAATATGTTGTTGTATCGCGTATATATTGTTAATACTTTCTAGGGTCTGGTGTCCATCAGTGCGAAGCGACTGCTGCGTGGCTTGATGTACTGGAGTCTGTACATAAAACAAATAACAAAACATGTGTGATAATAAACAAACTAGGGTCCAGTGCACACCACACATACAATCTGCAATTTTTTTAAATAGAGATTAAATTTTCCCGAAAAAAGTGCAAACAAAGACACTATAATTTTAAATGTAATCAATTCAGTGAAAGCCGGGCGGGTAAATTTCACATTTTAAAAGGTTTTTATTTGTTTGATTAGAGAACCCTAAAAATCTGAGTAATGTAGAAATGTGATCAACTATATAATTGTTATTCAGAAGTTAGTGTAATGAGACTACGCTTTTTAAGTTATAGCTTAGTAACAAGACATGTGTGCACTTTTATTCAGCATTATAAACCAAAACAATCGGTCGCCATTAAAAATCTTTGTAATTTATACTGACAAGGAATTTACGAGATCACCAAAATGCTTAATCTTACAACTACAACATTTTCAACTCGATTCATGTTATTTTGTTGGATTAAAATTGCTAGTATTAGCTATTTCGTCAAAAGTACTTTTGTCAGACCTAGTATGTATGTATGAAAATACTATTTACTATCTGTTATCTTGATTATTCACGCGGCGCGTAGTAAGTAATGAAAAAAAACAAACTATTCACGACAAAATTACTTGCGCACTAACAATTAATATATAACAGACCTCCAACTTGTAAATTAAAATGTACTTACCGATTTTATAAGTTCACCATGTCAAATCAACATTTACATTCGACATCGACATTAAAATATTTTCTCCAATAGAATTCTTTTCACAATTTGTATGAATATTGTTTGTAAAAATGTGAAGAATAATTTAAATGCTTAATAAATTCTGAATACAAAAACCAATTCGACTAAGCTGTATAACTCAGTTGTAAGAGCTTAATAAAATCAATGTGAGCTGTTATTCAAAAGTTATTAAGCTAATTGAAACGTTATTAAGCTCCTACTCAGATGTTGCTCAGATGTTGTTCAGCGTTAAGCATTTAAAATTGGGGCCCTTTTTGCTTGAATAACAGCTGAATAGACGGTTACTTAGACGTTATTCAGCTTAGTATTCAGCTTATGCTCTTGATTATTGTTCTTACTCAATCTTTAATCAGCACATCTGTGTTACTTGGTCGGTTCTAATGTGAATCATTCAAACCCCTGTTCATTTGATTTTACATTGAATTTGATACTACTAACTTTATAATCACAGGGGCGCCCGTTGCGAAGAAACCAAAACTAGATATACGAAGAACAAAACTAGAAGATGTAATTACAGAAGAACCAAAGAAAAATGAACAACCAGATTCAAAAATTATCAGGAAAAATTCTGCTAAACGTATTCCGCAATTCAAAAAACCTTTAACATATTCAAATCTTATAACTGATAATACTATTAATAATAGTAGTAGTGTTATTAGTACTTCTTCCTATACAAATTTATGTAATACGAGTAATAGTGGCAAAGATGATATTATATGTAAAATATCGAACAAAGATATGGACAGTGATGGTGTAAATATGCATCGAAGACTATGTGTCAAAGAAAAACGTTACAAATGTGATAAAAGTCAGCGAAGTTTTACTCAAAAATATCTTTTGAATACACATCTACGAATGCATATTGGTGAAAAACCTTGCAAATGTGAAGCATGTCAGTATAGTAGTAATCAAAAGGGTGATTTAACAAAACATATTAGAATACACACTGGTGAAAAACCTTATAAATGTGAAGTATGCCAGTTTAGTAGTAATCAAAAGGGTAGTTTAATGAAACATATCAGAACACACACTGGTGAAAAACCTTATAAATGTGAAGTATGCAAGTATGGTTTTATCAATAAGTCTCAATTAACAAGACATATTCGTATACACACTAATGGAAAACCTTATAAATGTGAAGTATGTCTGTTTAGTAGTAATCAAAAGTTAGGTTTAATAAAACATATTAGAATACACACTGGTGAAAAACCTTATAAATGTGAAGTATGTGAGTATAGTACTAATCAAAAGGGTGATTTAATAAAACATATTAGAACACACACTGGTGAAAAACCTTATAAATGTGAAGTATGTGAGTATAGTACTAATAAAAAGGGTGATTTAATAAAACATATTAGAACACACACTGGTGAAAAACCTTATAAATGTGAAGTTTGTAAGTATGGTTGTAATAATAAGTCTCAATTAACAAGTCATATTCGTATACACACTAATGAAAAACCTTATAAATGTGAAGTATGTCAGTTTAGCAGTAATCAAAAGAGTGGTTTAATAAAACATACTAGAATACACACTGGTGAAAAACCTTATAAATGTGAAGTATGTCAGTATAGTAGTAATCAAAAGGGTGATTTAATAAAACATATTAGAATACATACTGGTGAAAAACCTTATAAATGTGAAGTATGTCAGTTTAGCTGTAATCAAAAGGGTGGTTTAATAAAACATATTAGAATACATACTGGTGAAAAACCTTATAAATGTGAAGCATGTCAATATAGAAGTAATCAAAAGGGTGATTTAACAAAACATATTAGAAGACACACTGGTGAAAAACCTTATAAATGTGAAGTTTGTAAGTATGGTTGTAATAATAAGTCTCAATTAACAAGTCATATTCGTATACACACTAATGAAAAACCTTATAAATGTGAAGTATGTCAGTTTAGCAGTAATCAAAAGAGTGGTTTAATAAAACATACTAGAATACACACTGGTGAAAAACCTTATAAATGTGAAGTATGTCAGTATAGTAGTAATCAAAAGGGTGATTTAATAAAACATACTAGAATACACACTGGTGAAAAACCTTATAAATGTGAAGTATGTCAGTATAGTAGTAATCAAAAGGGTGATTTAATAAAACATATTAGAATACATACTGGTGAAAAACCTTATAAATGTGAAGTATGTCAGTTTAGCTGTAATGACAAGAGTAATTTAACAAAACATATTCGTAAACATTAACTGGGGAATTTCTTAACAGTATATCTACACCGTAGTTTTTATTAGATATTATCTTCATACAAAGGTCGTAACGCGAGTCATACCTACGCGCCTCGAGTTCGGCATGCACTCGATTCACAACTTTTCCACAATTACTCTTTGAACGCGCCGCAGTGACGAACGAACGGTGTGATGGTTTTGTAAGCAGTAAGGGCTTGTCTACATCGGCACGTCACAACGTCATCAACGTGAAATGGTACGGTGTGGCGGCGCGGCACGTTGACGTGACATACTAATATACGGTGTAAAAATGCACGTCATGATGCCGCAACGTTACATGTTGTCGTACCTTGTAAAATGCCTGTATATTTTACAGCATTTCTGACAGAACGATACAACGTTTACAGCCGGTTTCCCAGCTTTCGATTATCGGGCTGTTAACGTATTTGACGAATAATCGCCGGTTAATTCTACTTTCAGTTTCTCAACAGCATGTGTGACAAGCGGTTGACAATTTGTCACATTCGAGAAACATCTCGGCACCCAAAACTGCTGTACAGGCTTTGGGTTACTTTTTCAATGTTAATCACTTGTCGACGAGCCTAATTTATAATTGTGTGATATTGGTCGATTATTCGCAGAGTTAAATTAATATTATGATTTTAAATGCTTATATTACGATATAAAAATAGGGTCGGCGAAATCTTTGGTATCGGTTCAGTTATAAAAAATATGTTATTTAGATCAATTATTTTTAAATACCAAATAAAAAAAAAATATGGGTATTACAAACTTTTTAAATTAATTACATTATAAAAAAATTGTATCAAGTTTTTATAATGTAATTAACTAATTATCAAAACTCAAAAACTGTTCCTGATCTGGAATCGAAAATTCTTCACGCGCATTAATGTTGACTGTACCTACCTTGTACTTAGTACTTACTCAGGTCAGTTTTTGGATAGGTTTGTCGACCGTATCTTGAAGCGGCCGGGATGGCTGACCCCGCCAGGGTAAGCAACACCTACCAAGGTCAGTCTTTGGATGGGTGACCACTTTTTTTATGGGTTCTCTTGTTTTTAGATGGGTAACCCCGCGAGGGTAAGCAAAACTAACCAAGGTCAGTCTTTGGATGGATGACCACCTTTTTTTGATTTGCTTGTTAGGGTTCCGTACCCAAAGGGTAAAATCGGGACCCTATTACTAAGACTCCACGATCCGTCTGTCTGTCTGTCTGTCTGTCTGTCAACAACAAATACTAAAAACAGAATAAAATAAATACTTTAGTGGGGCTCCCATACAAAAACCGTGATTTTTTTGCCGTTTTTTGCGTTAGTGGTACGAAACCCTTCGTGCGCGAGTCCGACTCGCACTTGGCCGGTTTTTTTTTGAATACGTGACCCTGCCAGGGTAAAAGCACCACTTAGCAAAGTCAGTCTTTGGATGGGTGCCCCGCCAAGGTAAGTAACAATTACCACGGTCAGTATTTGGAGTGGAACACTTTTTTTTTGGTTTGTTTGTTTTTGGATAGGTGACCCCACCAGGGTTAGCAACACTTACCATGGTCAGTCTTTGGATGGGTGACCATCACCTCAAAAACTTTGGTCACCCATCATAAAGTCGCCCCGCTAGGTTAAACAACATCTACCAAGGACACCCATCCAAAAAAATTGATCCAAAAAAAAAAACTGTTCACCCATCTCAAGATTGACCTTGGTAATTGTTGCTTACCCCGGTGGGGTCACGCATCTAAAAACAAGCGATCCAAAAAAAAGTTAACACCCAACCAAAGACCAACCTTGGTAAGTTGTTGCTTAACTTGTGCTGAGACCCAGCACAAGTTAATAATAACAATAGCCTCTAATCTTTCGAACAAAAAAAGAATTTTGCTTATTTGACGGAGTTATGCCCGTTCAAACATAAAAACCTCCGAATACAGAACCTCCTCCTTTTTGGGTAGTGGACTAGTGGGTTAGAAACACTTTGTTTTCAAAACCCCACAAGAACGCTTTGCAAGAAAAAAAATATTGGGCTCCCTACAATATGGCGCCCAAAAACCGCCATATATTTTTTTTTTCATTTTCTGTAGCCAGTGACACTCGCAAGTTTAAAACGAATCGATTGACGTAATAAGTTAATAAAGTCAAAAAACGCGACATTCGCTTTATAAGCAGTCGGGATTTTTGTTTTTTTTTTAATTTTTTAATTTACAAATTTTTAGTTATACTTTTTTTTTCGAATGACTTTAAACATGTAAGTGGTATGTATTTTAGTAATCACCTCTAAAACCCTTCATTTTGAAAACCCCACCCGATGGGGTTTTTTGGCGTTCATTAATAAAACTAAAAAGTCTGAAATAAAACAAATAACTATAAAAACAAAAAACCCGACTGCTTGGTTTCATTTTTTTTTGTGAAAATTACATTAAACGAGGAACAATTAATTATTCTTGTTAGCCAATATCCAGAAATATATGACCTCCAAAATGAGCATAACATGAATATTACCAGAAAAAACAATAGAAGGAAATTGCCGAGCAATTGTTCACGATCGATCCCACGAAAAACATTAAAATGTGAAAAGCACCAAGCTCGACAAAAATATAAATGTGAAAAAAAAGTTAATAAAATCCATTTTCCTAGATGTTGAATTTCTAACGCTCCTTGTCATCTGGCGCCAAGAGTTACCGCTCCTCTCGCTCTAGCCCAGGGCCGGCAGTCCGGTACTGAATCGGTTATCCAGATATGGGTATGTGATGCGTGAGGAATGAGAAGCATGTCGTGAAGAACAACAGTTTACCATGTGAATTTAACGCGATGATTTCGATTATTTATTTACCTATTTCACTCGACGTTTCGGCCGTGTTGCAACGACCGTGGGAGACTGGTGTCTCGGTGTATTGGCTCCGTTGGGGCAGAAAATTCTTCCTCTACAGTCCCGTGATATATTGCTTTTCAATTATGAAACGCGAAAGTTTTAAAGTTAATATGTCGTGAAGAAAGTTTTGAGCATTATTGTGGATGGTTAAACGGTTGAGGAATACCAAAGATACTATGGCTGAATTTACGTTCAAGACGACACCTATAAAGGAGGCGATCTATACTGACGCTAACGCAAGCCGTGCACTTATTTAAATAAATTTGAGGTAACTTATTGTTCTTGATCTTTTGTGAGATTTTTGATTATATGATCAACAAAAAAAAACCGGCCAAGTGTGAGTCAGACTCGCGCACGAAGGGTTCCGTATAGGGCATGCAGAACCGCATCCGGTTCCAGGTTTTTGAGAACCGGGTCTGGCAAGCAGTTAAAACCAGTTCGGTTCCGATTGTTTTTTTTATTTTTGTAATAAACCATTGAAAATTTGACAGTATAAGCAATTATCACGAGGAATATGAAATAAAATAGTTTGTAACAAATCATGCTTTAGTAACAATAATAGGTACTTTTCTTTATATTAAAAACTAGTATGTACTTATCTTTATAATTTGGTTTGGCTTATGTTTCGAAAACCAATGAGCATTAGCGATCCAATGTATTTTTTTGTTTTATTATTATTGATAATATGCTCTCGTTTGACCACTATCTCACCTGATGGTAAGCGATGATGTGGTCGACGATGAAGCACGCTTGCCTAGAAGTAACCTATTCACTCTATCAACCCTAGTTTATTTAATTTCTCGTATGAAACTAAATTTGTAATTAATCACAATTCAACACAATTGCAGTTACACACTCAAAACATTCACACCAAACATTATCACAAATCCCTTGTAGTAAATAGACTAAACACACTACATTCCAAATTCTACACTACAGTACTTACATACATGATAATCTGCAGCACAAACATAAAATGGTCATTAATATTTAAAATCATAAATTCGGGAACCTAAATAAATTTATTGATTCTGTGGAATCATTTAATATCTCACGGTCGTATGTGAGTTTGCCGGACCAATGTTCGAGGCATGTAGACACTACCCAACCAACTTTGAACATACTGCATGTTAACATCCGAAGCCTAAATCGCAACTTTGATGGCCTCAATGTCTTAATACATTCCATGGATGTTAAGTGTGATATAGTAATACTTTCCGAGTGCTGGTTGAGTAAAGTGACAGATATTCCTGTATTAACTGGCTTTACCTCAGCTAGATCCTCATTTAACAACCAAAATGATGGGGTGGTAGTTTATGTGAATTCTGGTGTGACTCATAAGTTAGTTGAACCGGTTATCCAGGACGCTAACTGTCTTGTTTTGAGGCTGGGCCTAGATACGGCTATTGTTGCAATATACCGTTCACCCTCAGTCAGAAATATAGACAGTTTTCTTAACTCTTTAAATAATATTTTAGAATCCCTGGCATCAATAACAACTGTTGTAGTGATTGGAGATTTAAATATAAATATTAGACCAGATAATAATGACCCAAACTCTGAAGAATATTTAAATACAATGGCTTTCCATGGGCTCCTACCTGCCCACGTTCTCCCTACTCGCATTGAAAACTGTCTGGATCATGTCTTTTTAAAAACAGACAGACCCTCCACAACTTTGGTTCTGGACTCATACTTTACTGATCATGCACCTATCCTGTTTTGCACTGAACGAAACCCTCTTAATGCTACAAAACCTAAAAGTATGAAAAGGCATTTAAACTTACAGGATATTATTAGCTGCTTGGAAAAATCTGATTTCTCAAGTGTTTTAACAAGTACAGATCCCAATCAAAGTGCGGCAGAACTCATCTCCATTATATTAGACGCAATAAATCAACACAGTACGCTAAAAAAAGTCCCTAACAGGAAGCAGACTATTAAACCATGGATGACCACTGGCCTCCTGAGGTGCGTGCGAAATCGGGACCAACTCCATAAAAAAGCAATGCAAAATCCTAAAGACCTTACTGCTAATCTTATATATTCTAGATACCGAAATTACTGTAATAATTTACTGAAGACTGTTAAACGCAACTTTGACCAACAAGAACTCCTGAAGGCCAACGGTAACCCCAAAGCAACTTGGGACGTCATAAAAACTATCAGCTACAAGAACACTTCACCCATAAGTAAGTCAGGAGAACTCCTTAATATGTGTAGCGATCCAAACTCCTCTGTCAATGCTATAAATAAGTACTTTGCAAACGTTGGTGTGGATCTTGCTAGACAGGTTGCACAGGGTCAGCGTGTAATTCGGTCAAACTTTGAATTTGACAGCTTAATAAATCCTCAAGGTAACTCATTCGTATTACTAGAAACGAATTTCTCAGAAATAGATAATATAATTAAGGAATTAAAACATAATTGTGCAGTTGGTCACGATGGAATACCAGCCTCGGTTATTAAGTCTGCCAGACATGTCCTTGTTCCATCAATAACGCATGTCTGTAATTTATGCATCTTAAAAGGGATTTTCCCCGACACTTTTAAGAAGGCATTAGTCACACCAGTATTTAAGGGTGGGGATGGTGACCGTGTCGAGAACTATAGGCCTATATCTGTACTCACCACACTGTCCAAAATTATGGAGAAGGTCCTGAACAAAAGATTGCTTAGCTATCTTGAATGCAACAACATAATTGCGCCAAACCAATACGGTTTTAGGAGAGGCGTATCAACAGAGGATGCTGTTCTTAAGCTGACAAGCCAAATTGTTAGGAATCTTGATTCTAGGACTAAAACTATAGGTATATTTTTTGATTTAGCCAAGGCTTTCGACACGGTCTCTACTCCAATCCTTCTACGTGGTTTAGAAAGCTTAGGAATAAGAGACATCGCTCTAAACCTCTTTCGAGACTATCTAACAAACCGTAACCAACGAGTTAAGGTAGACAACTACATTAGTGGCGATGAGAATCTAACCTTTGGCGTACCACAGGGCAGTGTGCTGGGTCCTACCCTTTTTCTTATATTTGTAAACAGATTGTGCCAGCTGTCAATCCCAAACTGCAAGATACTCGTATATGCAGACGACACTGCGCTTATCATAAGTGGAGAAACATGGGAATCTGCTCACCACGCAGCCGAAAATGCTCTTGGTATAGTGATGGATTGGCTTTTACTGAATTTACTCACGCTAAACGTCTCTAAAACCCACTATGTCCCTTTCTCAGCGAACTCTGCTACACAGCCTAGTATGCCAGACGTTAAAGCCCATAGTTGTCACCTTACAATGACCCCTTGCAGCTGTCCTACTATACAGAGAAGCTCTTGTGTTAAATACTTGGGGGTGTACATCGATAACACATTGAGTTGGCATAAGCATATCAGTGTGACAGTTGCGCGTGTTCGTAAGCTCATGTTCCCTATGAAAAAACTAAGAGGAGTAGTTGCCGACCGACTGTTAAAAACTATTTATTTTGCCTTGGCACAGTCACTTCTTACCTATTGCATATCTGTCTGGGGTGGTGCACATAAAACGTATTTACTTCTCCTTGAGAGGGCACAAAGAGCTGTCTTGAAAGTCATGCTTCACAAACCTTATCGGTACCCGACTACCCAGCTCTATAAAGAAGTATCTGTACTCACTGTCCGACAGCTCTGTGCACTTAACATCACTTTACGCGTACAATCATCATTGACCTATGACCCAAGGTTACTGGAGCAAAATAAGCGACGTAAAGATCCTGTATGCCCACCTGTCACCACCAAAACTGCTCTGGCGAGACGAAGCTACCCGTGGCTTAGCAGTCACCTTTATAACACTATAAACGAAACCTGCAACGTATATCCCTTACCTAGATTTAAATGTAAAACTGTAGTTAGTAATTTTCTCCAAAAGTTAACGTACGATGAGACTGAAAAACTCTTTTCAAAAAAATCTTACGAATGCATCTGAAATCAGACTTAAGGTGCATCTTTATTATATGTTATTTTATACTGTGTAATATTCCAAACACACACACTCACACATACACCCACACACGCACTCACACATACACCCCGCACACACCCGCACAAACACCCATTCCTTGCTTACATAAGTTTTAATAAATGTTAAGTACTTATATTAAACTAAGTTTATGCTTACCAAAACTCCTACAATGTGCAGCAAATTTTAAATGTACTCTAAGAGGAAGGCGCCTGTGTCTGTAACACAGTTTATACTAGCACAGACACAGACGTTCACTCTGTCTCAAATAATGCATAGTTTTGTATAAAATATGTTGGTATTTTTTAAGTTTGATTGAGATGGAAAATTGTATTTGGCTTTATTGATAATAAACTTTATTTATTTATTTATTTATTATTCACTCTTGACTTAAAGACTCTCAGGTTGTAGCTATCAGGAAAAACAGACTCCGGCAGGGAATTCCACTCCTTAGCTGTATTCCCAAAACGCTTTGTGCGTACGGGTGGGATGTCCACCATATACCGAAGACGCATCGCCGTTCGTCTTGTAGTCCGATAATGTAACGGGCTAGGCAGAATCAAATTGTGCAGTTCCATCGCACACGCCCCGAAATGTAACAGATAAATAACCGACAGGCTGGCAACTCGGCGACCATGTTCAAGGCTCTAGAGCCTTGACTCGACCAGTTTCTCATTGCCGATGAGCCTCTCGGCCTGTTTTTCTATTGACTCAAGTGCATCAAGCTGGTATTTGGCAGATGGGAGCAGTACTCCATACATAATCGAACTTGCGCTTGATACAAGTTAAGCAGCTGTTCTGGCGCAGGTACCGTCTCACTTTCGCAAGGATCCCAATCTTTTTGGCAGCCAGCTGAGCCTGCCGCAGCAAAATATCTTTAATTCATGGACTATAACGCGTATTTTGAATCGAAGAACCATTTTCGTATTCTTTTAAAGAACCGGGGGAACCGGGTTTATTCCTTCCTGAACCGGTTCTGCACAAACCTTAAAAGATCCGGGTATACCGGGTGCATGCCCTAGTTCCGTGCCATTATCACCAAAAACGGCAAAAAAATCACGTTTGTTGTATGGGAGCCCCACTTAAATATTTATTTTATTCTATTTTTAGTATTTGTTATAGCGGCTGCAGAAATACATCATATGTTAAAATTTCAACTCATACAGTACAGATACAGTCTGGTGACAGACAGACAGACAGACGGACCGTGAAGTCTTAGTAATAGGGTCCCGTTTTTACCCTTTGGGTACGGAACCTTAAAAAGCAACTCATCGGTTCTAATGTGAATCATTCAAACCCCTGTTCATTTGATTTTACATTTAATTTGATACTACTAACTTTATAATCACAGGGGCGCCCGTTGCGAAGAAACCAAAACTAGATATACGAAGAACAAAACTAGAAGATGTAATTACAGAAGAACCAAAGAAAAATGAACAACCAGATTCAAAAATTATCAGGAAAAATTCTGCTAAACGTATTCCGCAATTCAAAAAACCTTTAACATATTCAAATCTTATAACTGATAATACTATTAATAATAGTAGTAGTGTTATTAGTACTTCTTCCTATACAAATTTATGTAATACGAGTAATAGTGGTAAAGATGATATTATATGTAAAATATCGAACAAAGATATGGACAGTGATGGTGTAAATATGCATCGAAGACTATGTGTCAAAGAAAAACGTTACAAATGTGATAAAAGTCAGCGAAGTTTTACTCAAAAATATCTTTTGAATACACATCTACGAATGCATATTGGTGAAAAACCTTGCAAATGTGAAGCATGTCAGTATAGTAGTAATCAAAAGGGTGATTTAACAAAACATATTAGAATACACACTGGTGAAAAACCTTATAAATGTGAAGTATGCAAGTATGGTTTTATCAATAAGTCTCAATTAACAAGACATATTCGTATACACACTAATGGAAAACCTTATAAATGTGAAGTATGTCTGTTTAGTAGTAATCAAAAGGTAGGTTTAATAAAACATATTGGAATACACACTGGTGAAAAACCTTATAAATGTGAAGTATGTGAGTATAGTACTAATCAAAAGGGTGATTTAATAAAACATATTAGAACACACACTGGTGAAAAACCTTATAAATGTGAAGTTTGTAAGTATGGTTGTAATAATAAGTCTCAATTAACAAGTCATATTCGTATACACACTAATGAAAAACCTTATAAATGTGAAGTATGTCAGTTTAGCAGTAATCAAAAGAGTGGTTTAATAAAACATACTAGAATACACACTGGTGAAAAACCTTATAAATGTGAAGTATGTGAGTATAGTACTAATCAAAAGGGTGATTTAATAAAACATATTAGAATACACACTGGTGAAAAACCTTATAAATGTGAAGTATGTCAGTATAGTTTTAAGAATAAGTCTCATTTAACAAATCATATTAGAATACACACTAATGAAAAACCTTATAAATGTGAAGTATGTCAGTTTAGCAGTAATCAAAAGAGTGGTTTAATAAAACATACTAGAATACACACTGGTGAAAAACCTTATAAATGTGAACTATGTCAGTATAGTAGTAATCAAAAGGGTGATTTAATAAAACATATTAGAATACATACTGGTGAAAAACCTTATAAATGTGAAGTATGTCAGTTTAGCTGTAATGACAAGAGTAATTTAACAAAACATATTCGTAAACATTAACTGGGGAATTTCTTAACAGTATATCTACACCGTAGTTTTTATTAGATATTATCTTCAAACAACGGTCGGAACGAGAGTCATATCTACGCGCCTCGAGTTCGACATGCACTCGATACACAACTTTTCCACAATTACTCTTTGAACGCGCCGCAGTGACGAACGAACGGTGTGATGGTTTTGTAAGCAGTAAGGGCTTGTCTACATCGGCACGTCACAACGTCATAAACGTGAAATGGTGCGGTGTGGCGGCGCGGCACGTTGACGTGACATACTAATATACGGTGTAAAAATGCACGTCATGATGCCGCAACGTTACATGTTGTCGTACCTTGTAAAATGCCGGTACATTTTACAGCATTTCTGACAGAACGATACAACGTTTACAGCCGGTTTCCCAGCTTTCGATAATCGGGCTGTTAACGTATTTGACGAATAACCGCCGGTTAATTCTACTTTCAGTTTCTCAACAGCATGTGTGACAAGCGGTTGACAATTTTTCACATTCGAGAAACATCTCGGCACCCAAAACTGCTGTACATGTGGTTTTGGGTTACTTTTTCAATGTTAATCACTTGTCAACGAGCCTAATTTATAATTGTGTGATATTTAGGTCGATTATTCGCAGAGTTAAATTAATATTATGATTTTAAATGCTTATATTACGATAAAAAAATAGGGTCGGCGAAATCTTTGGTATCGGTTCAGTTATAAAAAATATGTTATTTAGATCAATTATTTTTAAATACCAAATTAAAAAAAAATATGAGTATTACAAACTTTTTAAATTAATTACATTATAAAAAAATTGTATCAAGTTTTTATAATGTAATTAACTAATTATCAAAACTCAAAAACTGTTCCTGATCTGGAATCGAAAATTCTTCACGCGCATTAATGTTGACTGTACCTTGTACTTAGTACTTACTCAGGTCAGTTTTTGGATAGGTTTGTGTTTAACTTGAAGCGGCCGGGATGGCTGACCCCGCCAGGGTAAGAAATACCTACCAAGGTCAGTCTTTGGATGGGTGACCACTTTTTTTGGGTTCTCTTGTTTTTAGATGGGTAACCCCGCCAGGGTAAGCAACACTGACCATGGTCAGTCTTTGGATGGGTGACCACCTTTTTTTGAATAGGTGACCCTGCCAGGGTAAAAGCACCACTTAGCGAAATCAGTCTTTGGATGGGTGCCCCGCCAAGGTAAGTAACACTTACCACGGTCAGTATTTGGATGGGTGAACACTTTTTTTGGTTTGCGTGTTTTTGGATAGGTGACCCCGCCAGGGTAAGCAACACTTATTACCAAGGTCAGTATTTTGAAGGGTGACCACTTATTTTTGGTCCGCTTGTTTTTGTATAGGTGATCCCACCAGGGTAAGCAACACTTACCAAGGTAAGTCTTTGGATGGGTGACCATCACCTCAAAAATGTTGGTTACCCATCCTAAAGTCACCCCGCTTGGTTAAACAACATCTACCAAGGTCACCCGTCCAAAAACAATTGATCCAAAAAAAACTGTTCACCCATCCCAAGATTGACCTTGGTAATTGTTGCTTACCCCGGCGAGGTCACGCATCTAAAAACAAGCGATCCAAAAAAGGTAACACCCAAGCAAAGACTAACCTTGATAAGTGTTGCTTAACTTGTGCTGAGACCCAGCAAAGTTAGTTAAGCAACACTTACCTTTCCATAAACAAGTAAGCCAATAAAAAAAAACCATCCATAAACAAGCAATCCAAAAAAAGGTGGTCACCCATCCCAAGACTGACCCTGGTAAGTGTTATATATTAATGGAACACCTCGAGATTTTGACTACAACCTACTTTATTCAAAGACACAAACTACATGAGAGTAACCACAGATACGCTAAAATATGTTCCCCTACAATTAAATAATAATAAAACTTAAAAGTTCATCTATAAAAATTACATAACATAATTATTTATGTACTTAAATTAGGCTAACTAATTTATTAAGGTAAGTTGACATTATAAATTCAAAATAAACTATTTCTCTTATCCTTCCATACAAAAAAAAAAAACATTAAGTAGGTACTTATAAGTTAAAAATAAAAGCTACACAAACTAAACTTCCTCAAATTTATATAAAACGTTGTAGAGGAAAAAGGTTCATTTTAATATGTACGTGTAAGAAAAAATAAATAATTTAACTGTAAAATAAAGAAAAATACTTGTAAAATAGGATTTTGCAGTCACATGCAGCTATACTGCCTTATCAGTACTTACTTAGATCTTGGCTGTGCAATCTTTTGCTCAGCAAGTTTCTTAGCCCTACGAGTGAGCGGTCCAGGTGTCGGAATAGGTAGAAGCTCACTCTCCTCACTTGTATCTACATCTGCACGTTCATCACTGAAAGCCTCTTCATCGATTGTGTCAAACACACCGGTTTTAGGTAATTCCGAATTGCATTTAATTAGATGACGACGATTGCGTCAGAGCAGTGGTGGCCCAGTGGTATCGGCCGCGACTTACAAGTTGTAGGTCGTGGGTTCGAGCCCAGGCAGGCGCTTTACTTTGTGTAAATTATTTCATCGCCACTGCTCTCAAAACGGTGAAGGAAAACATCGTGAGGAAACCGGCATGTCCTAAAACCAAAAATTCGAAGACATGTGACATTCGCCAACCCGCACTGGGCCCGCGTGGTGGATTACGGCCCATTCACTCTCACAGAGAGGAAACCTGTGTCCCAGCAGTGGGATCATTAATAGGCTGATGATGTGATGTGATGTGATTGCGTCTATACCTGCCACCAGCCTTTGTCTGCACAACATATGAACGAAGAGTACAACCATGACTCACAACTTTTGTTCTATGTCGTAACTTCCCGTCTAGACAAATAACGGTGTCACCCTTATTTAGCGCAGGCAGAGTTTTACAATGTTTATCGTAATATATTTTTGCACAATAGAAGCAATACCGTGACATACTGTTGGATGGATATATTCACCATCTTCTTGATTACGTGTAAAAAACTTGTTCCGGCTTAGAGTTACGTTCGATTTCGCTCCAAAATAAGCATCAAATTTTTTCAACAGCTCAGTTACGTCATCACGTTCATCTTCTTTCTCGAAAGCAAACCTCTGATACACGTCAAATCCATCCGAGCCAATGAGATTCACCAATAAACTAGCTTGGACACTCGAAGGTTCCGTGTAGTACACACCTGATGCCTTAAAAACAGGAGGAATTGTTGTCTCCACTTTTTCCAAGCATCAGCGCGGCCAACAGGCCCACCAGCGCCGTCCAAGTATAATTCTGATGGCGACCGCTCGTGTTCCATCGTAGAACACTGTAATTCGTATGATTTTCTGTAAAAATCAATATCATTCGTTATAAAATGCGGCTACTGCTCGCAATTGTCAATGTTATTGAACTTCAACGTAAAATAGCATTTACGTAGCAACACCTCGAGATTTTGACAACAACTGACTTTATTCAAAGACACAAACTACATGATAGTAACTACAGGTATACTACAACAGTAAGTGTTGCTTACCCTGGCGGGGTCAGCCATCCAAAAACAAACGAAACAAAAAAAAGTGGTGCCCCACCCAAAGACTGACCTTGGAAAGTGTTGCTTAACCTGTATTGGGTCACCTAATCAAAAACAAGAAAACCAACAAAAACATGGTTACCCATCCAAAAACCGTCCTTATAGTAGTGAATGAATACCAGCTAGCCAACCGAAATAAATGGATGCCGATTATTCAATGTAACAAGCGATTATGTAATTTTTCGATGATGCAGTTTTGTTTAAAGAAACCCAAAACAAACAGTTGACAACTGACGGTTGGATAATTTGTGACAAATTGTCAGCTAATTCGAAATGTAACAAGCGGCTGAGAAACTGGGCCTTAGTTTCGTTTCTGACAGTTACAGCATTTCTGATATCTTTTTGCACAACTAATCGCTAAGACAATTAAACACTAACTGAGCGAGCGCATCGCTACGTACCGGTTCCGACGAGGTCCGGCACGTCGTTCCGCGGCAACGTTGCCGTACCGTGCATTAGCACTTCACGTCAATGCTATGGTGTGTTTATTTTCTATTAAATCACATGATTTTATGTATGTTACATAAATCAAAGTCAAGGTAAACATTTAGTTCTTAACTAATTTATTTTTGTTTAAATTTATGAGTACCTTCTATTTTGCTATCAAATATTATGGTTTTAGGACCACCGAAAACTTTAATAAGAAACGAATGGGTAAATGCTATAAGACTAAGCCGAAATGAACCATAATGGCAGCCATCGTCGTCTAGTGTGGTTAAAAAATAATAATTTTCATTATGTTAAGAATACACAAAAAGTACAACCTATTTCAGACATACGACTGCATGTCAGAAATAGGTCACCTTGTTTAAATCTTTTTTAGGGTTCCGTACCCAAAGGGTAAAAATGGGGCCCTATTACTGAGACTCCGCGATCCGTCTGTCTGTCTGTCCGTCTGTCACCAGGCTGTATCTCATGAACCGTGATAGCTAGACAGTTGAAATTTTCACAGATGATGTATTTCTGTTGCCGCTATAACAACAAATACTAAAAACAGAATAAAATAAATATTTAAGGGGGCCTCCCATACAACAAACGTGATTTTTTGGCCTTTTTTTGCGATAATGGTACGGAACTTCGTGCGCGAGTCCGACTCGCACTTGGCCGGTTTTTAAAGGTAACTAAGTTTGTTAGCATTCTGTTATAAGTTAATGCTCTATTTTGTACTAACTTAAATACTTATACATTTCATCTGAGAAAGTATATTTTAATTCCATGGAATGGTTGTTTTTGTATTTTTTTTTTTGTAATAAACCTGTTTCATATAATCTTTGTTGTATTTTTAAGTAAAATAACTTTTTCTGAGCTGCTCGGTGCTCTTACACACGAGCGACACATGTCAACGACAGGGGCGACTGCACGCGTTTATTAAAAACAAAGAGACAGATTTCCTTTCACATTCGCATATTAAGTACTTACCCATAATTATGAAATTAATATATAAACCCATAAGTGAGGGACTTTTTTTAAAAAGTGGCAACACCGCAGTGACTCACACATAGTTCAAAAAGTGGTTACATTTTTCTGTTCTAAGTGCGCTATCTACCTTTTTTTATTTCATCTGTCAATGCACCGCGCCGCGACACCACACCGTTCCACGTTAACGACGTTGTGACCTGGTGATCTGGACAAGCCCTAAGCGTGTGATTTGTGATCATTTGATTGAAATATGTAGGTACAAGTACATAGGTACTTACTTAATGTGGCAAAGAGAAATTATAACTATATTGTGCTGTTTTTGGTTGCTTGAATTCTTCAATAACGCGGGAGACATAATTTTTTTTAACATTTTCACCGCCACGGATTTTAATAGAAGTGCCAGATTTTCCTTCCACCAGCGCCACGACTTTATTAGAAGCTCTTCCTTTTAACTATCTTATAAAAATAAACTTTACTGTTTTTAAAAGCTTTGTTTCATTTTATTGTTTAATATAGACCATGGGTGACCTTTTCAACATACCGAGTTTCCTCCGTGCCTCGGAAAGCACGTTAAGCCGTTGGTCCCGGCTGTTATTTGAAGATCTTTGACAGTCGTTACGAGTAGTCAGAAGCTTGAGATCTGACACCAGTCTTGCCAAGGCGTACCGTGTTACCCAGTTACTGGGTTGTGGAGGTCGGATAGGCAGTCGCTCCATGTAAAACACTGGTACTTAGCTGAAAAGGCTAGGCAGATGATGATAGCACTGTCTAATACCCTATTTTTTACTTTAACACACAAAAGAAGTCCTTTTCCACCACTGACCCTTATTTGTCTTAAAATCGGCGAAAACAAAAACACCGAACATTTTTAATGTCTCTAGAACGCCAAGGACTTTATAATTTTATAGTCGGCTAATAATATAACGCGAAAGTTATCACTGTAAAGGCCTCATTTCTGGCAACGCGGCGCGTCGGGCGGTGCGGGTGCGGCCCGTACTAAATTCTAACATATGGCGTTGTGTGGGAGTTGGGCGCATAGACATATTAAATAGTATGAACTGGAAATACCTACAAAAAAAGGTGCCAATCTAAACCTTAAAATGTCACTTAAATTGGCTGCCGATGCTATGGTTGTGTCAATCACGGAACACACACACTCGAGCAGGACTACTACGAATACAGCCACAAAATTCGTCACCTAATCACTGACTTATAAACCTATGGACTTGCCATACCTACGAAATTAGCGTGCATACCTACAAAAATCGGGCAATTAATATGGCTGCCCATTTGCACTGACTTATAACCTCATTGGCCCATTTGCACTGACTTATAACCTCATTGGCCCATTTGCACTGACTTATAACCTCATTGGCCCATTTGCAACTGTTTGACAGCACAACTACACAGATAAACGTATATATACGGCACACAACTACCAATTTTTTCGGCAATCAACATGGCGACCGGTCACGCATAGACATGATTTTGACGTCACTCAAAAGTGTTACCAAGTTTAGTCCTTGACAAACATTTAGATGTCTCTCTTTTCATATGCAGCTCTTGGTTAGTTAAAAAGGGAAAAAACGCTTTTTGACTTGCGTGTGTCGATATTATAGATATTTGTATAACTATTCTTCATATAGTAGAATATGCCGTCTCCATAGTTTTCCTACATCATTGCCTATTATGGCGAAAATGGCACTTACCTACAACTGTCACTACGTCACAAAAAATGTTGCCAATATGAGCAACAACAGAAATATTGTTGTCTCTTTTGTCAAATCCGATTACTAAATTAGAAAGAATATACATATAAAAATATGAACTTAGTTAACTACTTTACAACATAGAGAAAATTGACGAATTTCGACCTTCAGATGGATGCCGACCCGGAATTAAATAATTGTTAGCAATCCTTGTCGATAATATACGCCCATCTCTACAAAACAATTGGTTGTCAGTGCCCCGGGCGCCACGGATTATTATGTGCGCGCAAGATAAGTCTACGCGCGACGGGTGGCGTGCTTAATGTTGCCAGCATAACTGATCTTTTTTCCTTCATTTAATCAATAGTTATTTTACATAACTCGAAACTTAAAGTAATTTAAGTTAAGCCTAATTCATTATTAACTTTTTCTACTTGCATACAATATGATGAAAAAAGCTTCATGAAATTATTGTAAATCTTTTATTGAATACTTATTAGTACCTACTGTTAAATTTGGTCTAATAATGGTCCAGCAGTGGCTAATACCGTCCATTTCAATTCTTTTTAATTTCTGCATCAACAATTTTTGAAGAAGCTGCTGCCACATAACCCTCTTGAGTTATTTGGGTGACGGTGCAAAATGACAATGATGCATTATATTACACTAGCTGTTCCCCGCGGCTTCGCTCCCGTGGACCACCCCACAGGACCTGTTTTCGGGATAAAAAAATAGCCTATGTCACTCAGGCATAATGTAGCTTTCTATTGGTGAAAGAATTTTTTAAATCGGTCTAGTAGTTTCGGAGCCTATTCGGTACAAACAAACAAACGAAAAAATCTTTCCTCTTTATAATATTATAAGTATAGATGATGCCAATCCTGCGGCACCAGTAGTACGAAAATTTAGGGAATTTTTTATTATAATGGTATCCCTAAGAGTTACCTGTCAAATAAGCAACGCGGGCTCTATCTTTGTAAAACGGTACCGTCGGGCCGTTATTGTCTTGTTCACTTCAAGGAAACATTTCTGCCAGCACTTCAAATTACTATTGGCATAATGATGGCGATTATTTACATCGAAAACGAATAAAAACACGGAATACAACACACTCTCTTGACACCTCACATAAATGACAAACGATTAGTTCCAATTTTCGCCGCGCGCAGACTTATCGCGCACTCTAGAAGTCGTTCTGTGACGTCGTAAGCATACGGCTGTCAAGGTCACTTTGGCATAGTGCAGCACTTATCGGCTGAGCTCGCAAGCATCCTACTTTCACTTTGCTTGTAACAATACTATTGCGGCAAGGCTTGTCCATTATCGGGCTGTGGGGCCGCGGCTTTTCAAATTCCCGGCCTGACGGGTAAACGCTACCATTACATGAGTAAAGAAAAGAACAGAGGCAAAGCTTTAAAAACATTGCTGTGATAGGTAAAAATACATAAAATTAAATGTTTAAAAATTAAATGTTTTTTACATTTACTTATTCATTTGAGGCAGTAAGAGTAGTAATTAAAAATACTTGTGTTGGGCCTTATTCGCTCCTACCCTCATTTGAAACATAACAGCAATTTCGAATAAAACATTTCAATAAAAGAAACAAACTTAAGAAAGTAATAATAAATAAAAAATAATAAAAAAAAGGAGCAAAAAAAAAGTTAACAAAATAAATTATATCCAGTAATTAATACTACAACTTTGCCAGTAGGGCATTATCTTTCTTTGTGTGTGAGTAAGTGTTGCGTGTGCGAGTATGTGTTTCGTGTATAAGTAGGTGTTGCGTGTGCGAGTGTGTGTAGCGTGTGTGAGTGTATGTTGCAGTTGCGTGTGTACATCTAGTAGTGCCAATCTAAAATATGGAATTGTGATTTTTTAATATTTCATTTAGCTAATTCTGGCCAAGATTTCCTCAGTTTCCGCATATGTTAATGATTTCAGCCACTCAGTTATAGCTCTTTTGCAATCCCGTAGTACCTCAGGTTGGAACTTTACTTTTGCATTAATCTTATTGTAGATGTAGGCTGATTGAGTTGCATACTGACGCATTGCAAAAGCGGTACGGAACCTTGGGGAGTGAGCGACGATGTCGTTGCGTCTTTTTTCTTGATGAGCTGCATTAAATGGAATAGATTAATGAAGATATAAGGTGGCATTTAAAAGATACAACTTTCCCACTGTTAATAAATCGCTATTTTTCAGTGACTTATAAACCTATGGACTTGCCATACCTACGAAATTAGCGTGCATACCTACATAAATCGGGCAATTAGGATGGCTGCCCATTGGCCAATGAGGTAGGCCATTTGCAACTGTTTGACAGCACAACTACACAGATAAACGTACATATACGGCACACAACTACCAATTTTACTCGGCAATCAACATGTCGACCGGTCATGCATAGACATGATTTTGACGTCACTCAAAAGTGTTACCAAGTTTAGTCCTTGACAAACATTTAGATGCCTCTCTTTTCATTTGCAGCTCTTGGTTAGTTAAAAAGAGACAAAACGCTTTTTGACATGCGTGTGTCGATATTATAGATATTTGTTTAACTATTCTTCATATAGTAGAATATGCCGTCTCCATAGTTTTCCTACCTCATTGCTATTTTTATATAACTCAACTGTGAGGAATCTAAAAGGCTTAAAATACATAACTTTGATAATCGATCTTTGTGCTCTTTCCAGCTCAAGTAATTTCGTTTTGGTAGCACCCCCCATACAGGTATGCAGTATCCTATAACTGATTGTGCTAGCGCAACGTAGATATTTTTGAGGATCTTCGGAGACATCAAATAGCGTAGCGTTTTAAAGATCCAAATCAGCTTTCTTACACGAGACATAACAACCTCGATAGCTTATCCTGGATAAGCTACTGTCAATAGTAATGCCCAAGTATTTTGTACCCTGTTCGACAGCTAGACAATCACAATTATGGTTCCTAAGGTTTGCACACTCATGGATTCTAATTCCAAAATTAGAACACGGTTGCGATCTCTGACTTGGGGAGAAGGAAATGTAGTTTGTCTTCGAAATGTTAAGGGTTACGAGATTAGCTTTTAGCCAGCTATCTATGACGGTAATCTATCCCTGTATGGTGGCCGTTTTGCAATTTTCCGTCTTCTCATGGTATTTCTTCGCGCCCAAAAATGCGTTAAAATTAGTGTCGAAATGTGGAATTTTCGACGCTCATAACTTTCAAATATTTACTTTTTTTACTTTGTTGTATCCATACAGGACTAGATAATGATGTGACAAATTGATATCACTTTTTATTTTGAACGTACATTGTCAAACAGTGGAATAATCCCTAGACTACGTTTGTATGGAAGAATTTTCGACTAGTGTAACCTTAACGGTCCTCATTGGTTCTCATCTCCCTTATGTCAATGGCCTATTATAACATTAAAAATTAATTCTAATAATTCGGAATACATGGAAATAAAAACTACTATTCTATCCGCTAAGGTCATTCAACCTGATATTATATTTTTTATTAACTATAGGCTTGCGCTTGACCTCGACCTCTATCTCACATGATGGTAAGCGATGATCTGGTCGACGGTGAAGCACGCTTGCCTAGAAGAAACCCATTCACTCTTGACTTAAAGACCCCTAGATTGTAGGTATCGGGAAACACAGACTCCGGCAGGGAATTCCATTCCTTAGATGTACGCATAATAAAAGTGTCCCCAAAACGTTTCGTGCGTATAGGTGGGATGTCCACCATGTGCCGATGATGCATCGCCGTACGTCTGGTAGTCCGATGATTGAACGAGCTAGGCGGAAACATGAAATTCCATCGCACACTCCCCGAAATGTAACCGATAAAAAACTGACAAGCTGGCAACTCGGTGACGATGTTCAAGGCTCTGGATCTTTGACTTGACCAGTGCCTCATTGCCGATGAGTTTCTAGGCCCGCTTTTCAATCGACTCAGTGCATCAAGCTGGTATTTGGCAGATCCGTCCCAGATATGAGAACAGTACTCTATGCACGATCGAAACTGCGCTGGATACAAGTTGAGCACCTGTTCTGGCGTGAAGTACATTCTCACCTTCGCGAGGATCCCCAACTTTTTGGCAGCCAGCTGAGCCTTTGCCTCAATGTATGGCCCAAAATTGAGAGTCGATGTCAACGTAACGCCAAGAAGCTCAAGATGGTCCGTTATTGGCACGGTTGCATCACGAAAAGTTGGAGCCGGGTGAAATTGGCTCTTTTTAGCGGATAAAAGACACGCCTGGGTTTTAGCAGCATTAAACTTGACCAGATTGGCATCGCCCCATTCGGAGACTGCCTGCAAGGACAGGTTCAAACGCTCCACCATGTCCTCACAAAACTACTCGTCCTATTCAAGAATTAATTGATCGCGTCTCTAGTTACTCAAAATGACTTCGCGTCGTAGTATTTATTCTACGCTTTTCTATACGTCTTAACTCTCTTGGATCTATAATAGTCTCAGATTTAGAGACCGCTGAAATATATCTCATAAAATATGTTTAAAATTTACACTTTTCGGCAGATATGGTCTATTATGATACAAAATAGTTTGACGTATTGGACTTCCCCGTTACTTTAGACATATAGTTCACTACTCACACAAAAATAAAGCCCAAAAAGGGCTTGAATTTAATATTCGTTTGCTTTTCATACAAAGACCGGCGAGTTTTCATAGAAATCTGCCCATTATTATTTTCAGAAATCAACTTTTGTTGCATACTGTAAGGGGGTTTGCTTTGACTGGTAGTCGAGGACGTCACTCTTTCCGGCAGACAGGAAAACTCCAGGGTTTTGGCAGGACGATTTACTCAATAATTTCCAACAGTTATGGATGATTACAGGATTTACAGTGATTAAAACAGTAATTATAGTATGCTTCCACCAGCTTCACCACGCCCGCTTGGACGAGGGAGGCGGCAGATGACCTGTCACCCAAAATTCAGTAATAGTCACAAAACTAGCTAGCCAGAGAGTCATACGCACTATTCCAATTAGGATGAAGTGGTAGGTGCACTTGTTTAGTAGTGGTATTGAATAAAACAATGTATGTAGCAAGGGTCATTAACTCGTGGCGATTCTTAACACCGAGTTTTAGAAAACAGATGTAAGCGAACAGCTACATCTAGTATCAATCTTGCGAACTATTTACAATGCAATCAATGATATTAACACAGTTAGTTGGCTACGCTTACTTGTAATAGTTTACAGCTTTATTGGCAGATGGCGTTAGTGGTAGTAATTAGATGTGTTACAGTCTCCCCCTCAGTCCCAGAAGACGTCTCGGCGAGAGGGACTGGTTTGAGAGGAGTTATTGTTTCTTAGGACGTCCACGTCCTCGTCATGTATCAGCTACTTGTTGTCGATCACTTTCTTCTTGGGTCGTCCATTTCTGCGAAGGGGTTGAATGGGCTCTGGCACAGTAGTGTGAGAGTTCATCTTGTATAGGTTAGGTTAAAACGGGCTGTTTTCCGCAACTCCACGACTAAGCGCGTATTTTGTGTGTGTAAAGCGGATGCATGATAAAGTCCAACTGATGTCGCAGGATCAGCTGGCGTAACCAATTTAAAAGATGCGGGACAATGTTTTTCTTTAATTATATATGGCCCATCTCTGCGGGGTGCAAATTTTGCTGTTAATTTTGCTGCTTTACTTATAGGATGCAGGTGAACAAGTACCATGTCTCCTGGTTGGTACAGTTGAAGGTTGTTTTTTTTTTCTGCTGATGTAAGTAACCTGCTCGCATATTCCACTGGATGTTCCTCGTCCTTTTCCCCCTGGACGAGAACAGCTCCGAGTGCGTAGCTGCTGGCATCAGTTTATACGGTTTGGTTTCATCTGCTTGTCGGACAGGTTGACAGACATCTCTGCTTGCCTCCTTTTTACCGTAGTCGTAGTGATACGGCCGGAGCAGGTTCTGTTCTGTATTTCGGCTTGTAGTCTTGCCCACCGTTGGTCGCCAGTTTGTAAGGAGCTTGCAGTCGTGCCCCACGTTGGGCGCCACGGAAGTCGAGGACGTCACTCGTTCCGGCAGACAGGAAAAGTCCAGGGTTTTGGCAGGATGATTTATTTAGTAATTTCCAACAGTTATGGAGGATTACAGTATTTACAGCGATTAAACCAGTAATTAGGCTTAGGCTTCCACTTCCACCAGCTTCACCACGCCCGCTTGGATGAAGGAGGCGGCAGATGACCTCTCACCCCAAAAAACATTAATACTCACACAACTAGCTAACCGGAGAGGATGAAGTGGTAGGTGCACTTGGTTAGTAATGATATTGAATAAAACAATGTTTGTAGCAAGGGTCATTAACTCGCGGCGATTCTTAACACCGAGTTTTAGAAAACAGGTGTAAGGGAACAGCGACATCTAGTATCAATCTTGCGAACTATTTACAATGCAATCAATGATATTAACACAGTTGGCTACGCTTACTTTTTAC
This sequence comes from Orthosia incerta, assembly GCA_948252205.1. Classification (NCBI taxonomy): domain Eukaryota; kingdom Metazoa; phylum Arthropoda; class Insecta; order Lepidoptera; family Noctuidae; genus Orthosia; species Orthosia incerta. The sequence continues at coordinate 13,556,676 of OX411766.1, read as the reverse complement.
ACAGATCTGTACAGTTCACCCTGGTTCACTCTCATTTTACCGGTTATGTTCTATTGTGTATTTACTAACTTTATAATCACAGGGGCGCCCGTTGTGAAGAAACCAAAACTACATATACGAAGAACAGAACTAGAAGATGTGATTACAGAAGTACCAAAGAAAAATGAACAGTCAGACTCAAAAATTATCAGGACAAATTCTGCTAAACGTATTCCGAAATTGAAAGAACCCTTAACGTCTACAAAACTTCGAACTGATAGTACTATTAATAATAGTAGTAGTGTTATTAGTACTTGTCTAGATACACATTTCTGTAATACGAGTAACAGTGGTAAAGATGATATTAGATGTAAAATATCGAACAAAGATATGAACAGTGATGGTGTAAAGATGCATCGAAGACTACGTGTCAAAGAAAAACGTTACAAATGTGATAAATGTCAGCGAAGTTTTACAAAAAAATATTATTTGATAACACATTTACGGATGCATACGGGTGAAAAACCTTACAAATGTGAAGTATGCCAGTATAGTTGTTATCAAAAGTGTACTTTAACAAGACACATTCGTATACACACGCATGAAAAACCTTATAAATGTGAAGTATGTCAGTACAGTTGTATTCGAAAGTGTTCTTTAACAATACATATTCGTACACACGCTAATGAAAAACCTTATAAATGTGAAGTATGTCAATATAGCTGTAATCATAAGGGTGATTTAACAAACCATATTCGCAAACACACTAATGAAAAACCTTATAAATGTGAAGTATGCCATTATAGCTGTAATCAAAAGAGTGATTTAACAAAACATATTCGCATACACACGAATGAAAAACCTTATAAATGTGAAGTATGTCAGCATAGCTGTAATAGAAAGGGTGATTTAACAAAACATCTTCTTAGACACACTAATGAAAAACCATATAAATGTGAAGAATGTCAGTATAGCTGTAAGCAAAAGAGTGATTTAACAAAACATCTTAGAATACACACTGGGAAAAAACCTTATAAATGTGAATTATGTCACTATAGTTCTACTGTTAAGGGTGATTTAAAAAGACATAGTATTATACACACTGGTGAAAAACCTTATAAATGTGAAGTATGTCAGTATAGTTGTAATAATAAAGGTAATTTAATAACACATATTCGGAAACACCACACTGGGAAAAATCTTAAAAGTGGTCCTACACCGTAGTTTTTGTTAGATACTATCTTGAATAGTATCTAAGAAATTACGTTTACTGATTTAATAGGTTACCTATCATAAGTTCGAAAAATATTTGCCCAAATTTCATTTCACCTAAAACTTTTCAACTGTTATCGTTTCGTTTTTTTTACTTCATTGAAGTCATGTCTGCCACTGTATCAGTTGACCTATTATCAATTCGATCTTATTCGTTACTCCGACGTTTCACTTGGTCGAAAAACTTTTTACCGGAGTAACACTTAGCCGAAATAACATTTGTTCGAAATATTTATTTTTAAACGCACATCAAAATACTAATTGAGAGAGAAACAGTGGGCGAATGCAAATGTTTAAAACAGCGATATAAAAAAAAATGTCGACGGAGGCCCGCTCCGCGGTGCTCCTATTTCTGTCTGCAGGGTCAGTAACCTCCCGTCATCCCCTTCGAACCTAACCTATCCGTGTCGGGGTGCCCTAAAAGCCCGAGCTCGCTTCGCTCGCTCTTGTACAAATTCTTTAAAATAATTAATTAATAAAAATGTCTAATGCTTGAAGTCGATTTTGCAGCGATTCGTTTCTGTCACTAAATTTTGTAGCGCAACATATTTACTTCTTATGACACTATTTCAATTTTAAATTGAAAATGCTACCAAGTAACCGACTATATATTTGTGACTAAATAATATTCCCTAAAATGTTGTTTCGGTTTGGTGAAAATATGGCAAATAAAAATGTTCAAAAGAGGCTTCGGCCAAAAGCAAAAAGTTATTTTATAAATCGGCGAAATGTAGTTCGGTAAAATAAAACATAGGCCACATGATACTTCGATGATCTGAAAATATGTCAAATAATGCAAATATCAAATAAGACGTCGGTCTATAGTTTTCGGTAAAATGAAATTCGAACAAAAAAAATCGGAATTGTGATCGGTTCCCGATTTAATAAGATCTATAATTTTATTCTAAAAATACTTTCTTAAGGTTTGTAATCGGTCTAATTTATAACTTCAAAGAATTATTAGCCATAGCCAAAACACTGATGGTTAAGTAAAAAAAATATTTTATTAAAACAAAAGAGATATATTTTTATGAACTGACATTTTGTTTTTTTTTCAATACCCAAAAATAAAACATAATAAACACACCCTGTCTGTAACCTCTTAAAAATTACACCAAGTTAAATCAAGGAAGACTTTTATAACCGATAAGGTGAATCTGGGCCTTCGTATTTTACAGTAAATAAGTAGGTATCTTTATCCAATTAAAGCAGAGAGAGCATCAATGATGATCCAAAGCGCGGAAGGCCTTTGACGTCCATCACGCCAAAAATCATCGGCAAACCACAAAATGGTATTAGAAGACCGTAGATTGAAAGTGGGCGAAATAAGTGACACTATAGGGATTTCAACTAAGCGTATGCTTCATATTTGGTTCTCTATTGTGTCACCTTACTTTTTATCCATAATTTAAAGTGCCATAACTTTGTTTGTCCTAATCATCATTTGTCCAAATGTTAACTTACCCGAAGCTAATATCACATAATATCACATGCCATAAAATTGAAATCCCTAAATATAATATGTCCTAAATCTGTTAGTCATAAATATTACAATCAATAATATACAAAAGACATAAACTCCGCGCTGTCAAGCATGCAGCAGGCATGGTTTCTGTCACGGCTCCGGCGCTGCGGGGCTCCGGCGGTCCCACGAGAGTTTATCGTCGCAGATGGGTTTAACGCTCACCACCTCAGCCGCGGCAACGGGTGTTACAACCACCTGCTCCTCAACTCGCGGGTTGCCTCGCCCCTCCGCGCCTACCCGATTTTAAATTACACTCTAGGGGTAGACAAGACAAGACTGCGTGGAGTCGGATTTACAGCGATTCGTTTCTGTCACTAAAACCTAATTTATAGCAAATGTTTTATGACTAAAATTTATAACACAATACTTAGGACATATGACTTTAGGTCATGTAAAATTAGGAGATTCAATTATTATAGTACTCGATATTATGACAGAATACTTTTAGAACTAAAGATAATTATGTTAAACAAAAGTTCGGGATTTTGAACATTATGGTTACTGAAGTTTATAGCAAACGTGTTATGGATAATGATTTTCGGACAAACAATTTTAGGAGAAGAAAGAGAGTACCTTTATATTTTAATCGTCTTGCTAGGAATAAAAATACCGGCCAAGTGCGAGTCGGACTCACGCACGAAGGATTCCGTACCATTATCGCAAAAAAACGGCCAAAAAATCACGTTTGTTGTATGGGAGCCTTACTTAAATATTTTATTTTGTTTTTAGTAGGTATTTGTTATTATAGCGGTAACAGAAATACATCATCTGTGAAAATTTCAACTGTCTAGCTATCACGGTTCATGAGATACAGCCTAGTGACAGACAGACGGATCGCGGCGTCTCAGTAATAGGGTCCCGTTTTGGCAGAAAGATGGGTGCCGCGTTTGTTGACCGCCGAACATAAACTTAACTTGGTTGTACCCTCAAGAGAGAACATGTTGTTTTGATAAAATACTAACGAATTTTCAAGAAAAATATAACCACCGATGAAACATGGATGCACCACGATATTTCTGACAAAAAGAACAGTGGAAACAACCGTCTCCACCACCGATGAAAGCCATGTCGCAAAAATTTGGAAAAAAAAAAAGATTTATTTTTATTGGCGAATGGACTTCCCCGTTGCTTTAGACATATAGTTTACTACTCACACAAAAAACAAAGCCCGAAAAGGGCTTGAATTTGATATAACGAATATAAAAACCGGCCAGATTTCATAGAAACCTGCCCCTCAATATTTCCAGAAATCAACTTTTATTGCATACTGGCTTCTGTCAGCGGCTTTGTCCGCGTGAAAGTCGAAAATTATCGCGAGGGAACATATTCCCGGGATAAAAGTATCCTTTGTACTATTCCTGACTATAATGTATTTCTTTGCTAAATTTCATCCAGATCCATTCAGCCGTTTTGGCGTGCAGAAGTAACAAATACACTAACAAACTTTCGCCTTTACAATATTAGTGTGATCAGCACTTATTGAATTTAAATTAAATTTACTTATTGCTATACAATTGAGTTTGTATTTGGTATGAATTACAATCTGTCCGTGCCTCTCAAAATGCGCTATCAAAAATGATCTTGCGCTGGAAATTGTCTTTAACCGACATCAAAAAGGAGGAGGTTATCAATTCGACTGAATTTTTTTATGTGTGTCCCCGCAGAACTTTTTACATAGTGAACCGATTTTGATGGTTTTTTTTTATTTAAAAGCTGGTGCTTCTCATGTGGTCATATTTTAGATAAACAACAGAACTCTTCAATAAACTGTTAAATCAAAAGCGTGCCCTTGGTACAACATTTATTTCTCGAGAGGCCATAGACAAAAACAAGCGTCGCTAGAAGAGAGCCATAGTGTTTTCTCTATGACCGTATACTACCAAGGCGTGTATACACAACTTAATTATTACTAAAACATAAGACAAACTATATACAATACGAATTAACTTAACTGTAAGATAAGTACATATTATGAGTTAACTAAACTGAATGACATAATAAACTTATTAGTTTGGTCTTATCCTTAATCATACAATTAACATTATAAACTATCTTAATCTATTTCATCATGCCACCCGTATCGTATTGGTGGTTTACGTACTCTTACTGAACTTCTTGTGACAACATTTCCAGCATCCTCCCTATTGGTCGACACATTGGGTTCTCTAGGCAAACTACAGGCTACTTCCGCGGCAGCATCTTGCTCCACCACGACTACTGGTTTAGGAGACAAAGCTACCTCTAAACCACTTTCTTTCGAACCGCCCGCACATCGATCTAGATCCTCGCCACTAGTCTTGGGGAATGATAATGATTTACGTGAATTACTATTGATTTCCAACTTTCTCGTAGCCTGATCTAGTCCTGTCTCTTTTCTGGGAATATCTTGACCTACATTTTCCGTCACCCTTAGCCTCAGCTGATTGACATGTCTGTGTAATTCCATTCCTCCGTCAGATCTAATGGAGTAATTTTTGCTACCTAAGCGCTTGAGAATCGTTCCAGGTACCCATTTATCAGAGCCTCTATATTCGCGATACCATACACGAGCGCCCGGCTCGACTTCGCGCTGTGTCCCGCCCGCGTCTCGCTTACTACGAGCGTGGCGCGCAGCGACCTGTGATTCTCGTTCTGGTTTTAGGTTATCCAACCTCATACGAAGACTAAGACTCTGCAATATACTCGCTGGACTTTCCCCTGTGGTAGCATGTTCTGTGTTTCTGTAGGCCAAAAGAAACCTATTCAATGCTATTTCGACATTAAGATTCTGTTTAAAAGATTCTTTTTATAGTACGTTTACAAATTTTACCACGCTTTCAGCTGCACCATTGGAAGCTGGGTAATAAGGAGCTGTAAAAGTGTGTTCTGTGCCATTATGTTTAAGGAAATTATGGAATTCTATACTCGAAAACGGTGGGCCGTTGTCACTAACAGTTTGTTTTGGCAGTCCAAATTGCGACCACAAACTTCGTAGTACATTGATAACGGCTTGTGCTGTAGTTCTATTCATTCGGACTGCTTCTATCCACTTTGAGCAAGAATCTAAAATAATTAAATAGGCCACCTATAGGCCCTAAAAAATCCAGATGGAGCGAAAAATCTAGAGAGAATTATTTTCTTTTATTCCATATTCTTCTTACTTTCTACATTTTTAAATACCACCACCGGTATCGGGAACAGGGTCCAAGCTATTATATTTTTTAAGTAATTATTAAAATTTTCACTATAATTATATCTTTCTAGCAAACACTTACCATGTGATCAAACAAACAAAGAAAAATAAAGTGTCCATAGGTCTATGGTCGTGGGTCAAATATTAATTTGTTCCCAACAAAATTAAAAAGTTGTTTATCTGATTGAATGGCACACTTTTATACGTATTATTTTATTTGGTCGTCTATTCAGATTATGTCGCACTATGAAGTCAGCAACAAGAAAGGCATGTCGCGCCTTTAAACTATGTCACATGGTTGTCCCGTGCTAGCATTTAAGACAAATTGTAAGACATGACATATTTTATCATAACGAATTTGTAGTTCAAGTCGAAAAACAGGAAATGTAAAAAAATAACACTTTTTCATAAATTCATGTTGGGATAATGTTAGCATATAGCAGTAGGGCTAAATTTAACATACCGTTTTCGAAATACCATTTTGGAAATATAGAGCGTTTTATGCAAAATAAATAAGATTCGGAGGCCCATAATTCAGCAAGAGTGCATCGTAGGGCTGTGCTTCTCAGAACCTAAATGTTTTTTTTATGGCCAAGGTTAAATTGAAACTGCAATAAAATTGGAAAATTTCAGAAAAAAAAAATGTCAACAAGTTATGCCACAAGATGTGCATAACTCCAGCTTCCTCATATGTGATAGAAAAATTCTAATGAAAATTTTTAATTCTAATGAATAATTGTGATTTATACTAATCATATTTTATCTGATTTCATAGAGTGTAAATTGTACCAAAAATGTGATTTATAACAAAAATATACGAAATTGTTACACTTAGATTTTTGAATTTTATTTCATCCTATGTTTAAACAAAAAATATAACTATAAAAATCTGAATACTTACATAGTACCAACAATTAAAGTGTGTAGTCGGCTCCCAGTCTATAATCTAGTTTAAACAACCTTAAACTGATAATACAGCGCACGGAACGGCAACGCCGCTCCGTGCCTCCTCCGAAGTAATAATTTGATCTTTTTGGCGCGGAAACTATATTTTTATTTACTACGTGGAAACTACAAGAGAATGACAAGACAACCTAACAGTGACCTGTAAATTGCAAAAAAAGTTACGAAATATTAATTTCGCGGGCTAACTTTGTGCATCCACCTTAGCCGAACTACAGAGAACAAGTCACAAAAAAAACAATATAAGTAGTTCTCTCGTCGTCTAAAGTTGATAAGAAACCACTTTTTAATATTATATTCATAGTTCTATTAAAGTTCAGTCAGCTCTCAGTCTATATCTTCAATAAAATATTTTAAGCGCAAGTTAAAATGACTTCTAATGGTATGCTTACTAAGTGCAAACTTGGTTGCAATAATGTAGCGCACGGAATGGCAACGCCGCTCCGTACCTCCTCCGAAGTAATAATTTGATCTTTTTGGCGCGGAAACTATATTTTTGTTTACTACGTGGAAACTACAAGAACTAGAGATTTGAATTTTTTTCTGCCTGTGGCAGCTATTATTTCTTATGTTTTAAGCTATAATACATAATCATATCTTCTTTCGTTCGAAAGATATGACATGAGCAGCTGGGGTGCCGTCACTCCAGCTTATATTTGTCGGTTTAATAACTTATAGAGTATTTTGACCAGAGGTCTGAAAATTTTTCTGCCAATGGCTGCTATTCTGCCTCAATTTTTGAGCTATGGTACGTAATCATATCTTCTTTTGATCGGAAGATATGACATGGCAGCTGGGGTGACGTCACTCCAGCTTACACACACGTTTTTTTATCATAGTTTCATCACGTTTTAAGTAATATCGTTCAGTTCTTTCCTTCCATGTGCAGCTATTATGCCTTATTTTTTTGACTTTAGTCCAAAACCCCAACCTGGTTTGCCTGTATTGAATGAGGAAGCTGAGGTGACGTCACTCCAGCTAACACATACTAAACGACTCATAAAAACGAAGTTTTTGTGGCAGCTAAATTAAGACTCGGAACTTTGATTGCTGCTATTATGCCTTTATTATTGGCATAGATAAAAAAATTCTATCACTTATGAGGAAGCTGGAGTTATGCACATTGTCACAAGTCAAGAAAATATCTCACGCCGCCGTGCTAGCATTGATACATGATTTTATTTCTGTAAATTGGTTTGTACAAACACTTTTACATGTCGATCATATATTTAAAACTAGATGAGGTCGGCGTTTCCTATCTGACTACTCTGAGAAGAAAGGCCGAAACAAACTCAGAGTTCACAGTCTCTTTTAAAGTCCAGACAAAAATCTTGGTTAGATCATGTGAAGACCATGTATGATATGTATGTAGATTGATGTCTGAAATGGTCATATGAGGAAAGAACCAGCCAGATTGAGTGGACCTGACCAGTCAGTGCACGCATTTGTCAATAACCGAGCAGCTCAACACAAAATTTAAGGAGCTCAACGATTCGACGAACAATACCAAAGAAAGGACATTTGGGTAAACTTAATGTATTTGGTTTTTTTTCATTAAATTATAAATGATTTTATTTCTGTAAGTTGGTTTGTACAAACACTTTAACATGTCGATCATATTTTTAAAACTAGATGAGGTCGGCGTTTCCTATCTGACTACTCTGAGAAGAAAGGCCGAAACAAACTCAGAGGTCACAGTCTCTTTTAAAGTCCAGACAAAATAAAAATCTTGGTTAGATCATGTGAAGACCATGTAGATTGATGTCTGAAATGGTCTTTTGGGGAAAGAACCAGCCAGATTGAGCGGACCTGTCCAGTCAGTGCACGCATATGTCAATAACCGAGCAGCTCAACACAGTATTTAAGGAGCTCAACGATTCGACGAACAATACCAAAGAAAGGACATTCGGGTAGGCCGCCCAAGTAACACATCAAAGCAGTATAACGGCTGACTTACAGCATTTCTGTATCGTTTTCGCATTTTGAGTTAGTTCTATAGTAGCATTACAAACGATTATACGGCTACTGTAATTCTTATTTGGGCACAAATTATACGGCTTTAGATCCTAAATACATTCACAAGAGTTGTTTAATTGCATTACAGGCGCATTATATTAGCACTATTGTGGTCAATGAAGTTGCCCATCGCATTAAAGAAGCTATATTACGGTCAATGAAGTTACCAATCGCATTACAGAAGCATTATACTAGCAATATTATTGATAATGGAGATGTTAATTGCATTACAAAAGCATTAGACTAGCATTAAAATGGAGTTAAAGAATTATTGGAGCTATTTAAGTGTTCACAGTTCGAACTTAACTAAACCCTACATTATTGCAAAAACATCTCTAATACCACGGTACAAATGTTATAATAAATTATCGTTGTAATTTAACTACTTTGTCTCACAATATAATTATGGACGAACAAAACTGTGGGAGAGACACCATATTTGTTTTGCATTAAAACAAAATGTATAATACTGTGTAAGTTTTTGACTCTTTTGTTATTTCATGCCTTCAAATATTATTGCGCAAAGTAGTTTACTGTGAATGTCTATATCAGTTTCATTTAAAATTTTCACGCGCCTTCGATATTTTGTGGTTTTGTTAAAAAAATGTTTTAAAAATAGATGTGTGAAATAACTAAAACAATTGTGTATTCCTAGTATAGAACGAATTTTGCACAATTAACATAATAGTATTGGTTGGACAGATTAAATTAAGTTTTTTTTTTACTATAAAGGCCTATTGCTTTTTTAACACCCTTGCTCGTAAAGCTGATGTAATTCCACCGGTTTTAAATATGTAAAGCGGGTCATAAAAAACGCGTGTGTTACCAAAGCAAATAGTTAAGTTATAGTCCATACAAATTCCATAACAGTATTATTTGCCATTTCAAATATGGAACTGATCGCCGCCGCACGACTCCAGCTAGTCAGCAGTGCGCTGTTGCTATTCAAATTTCGAACTAATCGCCGCGCGGCGCCAGTCAGTAGGCAGCGCTAGCGCGCTGTTAAAATGGCGGGAAAGCAACAGTGTGCATTCACAGATTGAGTTTATTTAAAATAATAAAAGAACAGTTTATTCGGTAATTTAAAAACTTGGCTGTATGCTCTAGCGTCTTTGCCAACATTTTCACGCAGCCACGGCAGAAAATAATCCTCGCGCCATTTTTCTCAAATTTTCTTTTCTTTGTACTTGTTTTGTGAATATCTAAAAATGCCAACTTTCAATAATGAAGATGAGCAATATATTACTTCAACTCCACCGGATATACTAACAGAAGCGCGAGCCGCATGAATTAAGTGATTGACACTTGAGTAGTTTAAAAATAAACTTTATTTAGACGAACAGCGTTACAGTAATTAAGATAGTAATGTCTATTCTAATAAGGAGACATGTATTTATATTTAATTATTGCTAAGTTAACAATATTCTTATACTCTACTTATTTGCTACTTTAAGGTGGAGGGGGATTTGCTGATAAAGCAAATAGTGTTGGGGTCGTCACACTTAACTCCTCCCTCCCTAAGAGAGAAATTATCTAAAGGCAACTCTGTAGTCTTTAGAGAATTTCGTCTAAGTTTCTTAGTCAATAACTTTCTTCTTTGAAACAAAAACCCAATGACGAATACAATTAAAATGGCGTAAATACCTATGGTCCATACACTGATTTTGTCACTGACTATAATAGTTTCACCATCACTGACACTATCACTGTATCTGGCTTGATTCAGCAGTTCCTTGACGTCGCCTAGATCTACTCCTCTGAGATCCATCTGCTTGGCTGACGGGGTGACATCTCTGCGTAGTTCGGGCATCTGTACTGGTGGTAGTCTGAAGGAGACTAAACTGGTGTTCATGGGTGTTGTGATTGAGATATCAGCAATCTGTAAGGTGCAATGCTGACTTGGCACTAGTATGTATGTGCCTCGTAGATTATGTCTGCGGGTCTCTTCTTCGCAGTGCTCCGTTGCAATAGTTTCCTTTTCCGTGTATATCAACCAGTGAATGCTGGATATAGGCTGCACCTTGGTTTCTTCTATCTGCACCTGGTGTTGCTTGCAGTTACTGAAGTTATGTTGTAATAACATAAGCTGTTGGATACATGTTTCCTCCGCGTACTGTACCACGTTTTCATCGGAACAGAGATATGTCTGATCTTCTATTTCCTTACAGTCGTCGACTACGGATCTGTATTTCGACTTGTTCACTATTAGGTAAGGATATTGGGGTATAATGATATTAGGTTTTTGGGTTATCTGGTTATAGATTGGGATAGGAGTAACTTTATAATAATTGTATGTGTTTTTGTCTATTAATGGTACTTCTAATACAAATATAATTTTACTATTGTCTATATATCCCTTAATTTCTATATTTCCTTCTAATTTTACTAAGTTATCTAATCTTAATAGGTAAATTAAGTTATGATGTTTTCTTATGACATTAAGAATATTAAACAATTCTGTGGTATTTACTATGGATGGATGTAATATGTGCATTTTACTAAAAGCAATAGCAGTTTCCAATTCGAAAATAATGGAATAAAAATTATTTAAAACTTGATTCATACTATTCATTATGGTTAAAAGGTTAGAGTACTTGGTTTGGTTTTGAATAAGTGTTTGAAAATGTTTTATTTTGAAGTCCAAATGTCTAGTATTAAAGTTAATGTCGTCAGAAACATTGAGTAATTTATCGAAAGCCTTCTGCATAAATGATACTTTTCGTTCTATCGAATGTTCCCTATTTCCTAAATTAGTAATTTCTACATTATATTTCCTAGCATCTTCGTTGTCTAAATTTCCTGTTATTACCTTGATAAGGGATCCTAATGGGTTTATAATTCCTCTTTTTGTTCTGCTAGAGGGTAGAATCTGTTTTAACCTATCTTTTGTCAATTCAGTAAATGATTCAATTTGAACTGTCAACCCTAAAAGTTCTCTATGTATTTCGCTATTACTATAACTTATAATTTTTAACTTATTATACTCTTCTATATTATTTTCTAACTGGATAGTTAGTGAATTTAAATCTATAGTCTTAATAATATCCCAATGATTAGTCCTCATCAGAGCTGTTCCAATCCGGATCGGAACTATTCCCGGATTCTGGTCGATCCTCTGGATGTTCAGGGTCTTCCCATGATCCGCTAGGACGAGCAGTATCAACCACCATCTGTGAAGGGCGTTTGACATTTCTTAATGCGACTTTAGTGTTTCTATTTTTAAGCTTTACTGGGACTATGTTTCGTTTAGGTTTTCCGGTGACTATTGCCTTTTCGTATCGCGGTAGTTCTTTTGCTTTCCTAGTCCTAGTATTTTTCATAAAAACCGTCCACTATTTTTGGTGGGTCCTCCCCTCCTTTCTTGTCTCTAACTAAGTTTTTATGTCCAATCATTTGGCTGCTTAAATGCTCATAAAGAATTTTCAATCGTTTACGGTGATCCTGCAATATCTTTTGCATTAAAGTTTTGTCCCTGTCAATATCAAAAGCATTTCCAGACTCTGTGTGCCCGAAAACTACTTCGTAAGGTGTGATGTAATTCGTAGCGCTATGAATAGTGTTGTTATAACCCATGATCAAATATGTCATAACGGAAGCTGCATCTAAACTAGATTGTTCATATTTTGCTAACCTATATATTTCAATAATTGTGGAATGAAATCTTTCAACTATTGCCATTTAATTAGGGTTGTTAGGTGTCCCTATGTGTTGCTCAATTTTGTATAAACTTAACATTTCCTTAAGCAATTCATTGTTAAACTCAGTGCCTGCATCGCTACTTATTTTTTTGGGTATTCCATACATACAAAAATATTTGATTAGCGCTCTCACTACCTCGGGTGTGCTTTTATTAGGAATCTGTATTGCTTGACCCAATTTACTAAATGAGTCTACTATAGTTAAGTATTGATTTTTCTCTATATATAACAGATCTATAAAAACTTCCTGGAATGGACTGTCTGTAGTTTGTGTTAAATGTATAAATGGTTTTAGTGGTTTCCTGTCATACTTCATTTTCTTACATTCTTCACATGCATTAATAATAGCTGTAACTGTTTCTTTCATATTGCTCCACCAATATGCTCTTTTTAACTTCATTAGAGTATCTCTAATACCCCTATGACAAGTCTTCCCTTGATGATATTTGACAACTAGGTCTTTCTGGTCGCTTTCATCCGTAACATTCACAACTCTTTCAGTACATTCGACAAAATTTTGCGTTCCCTTTTTGTAAAGTGACGTAACTACATTAACAAATGTTTTTCTATGGCAATGGTCTTCAAAGTAAATGAAGTACTTGTTTTTGTAATCTATATATTCTTTAAGAACATTTTTGACTAAGTTTTCGCTGTTACTAGGGGGTATGTGGACTTCAAATATTTTTTTTTTGTTATTAGAAATATCTTTTACACAGATATCGTCCCTGTACCAGGTGAAAACATGAATTTGTCGAGCTTTGGTATCTACCGCTTCATTAAGGATAGGGATACCTTCATGTTCCCTATTAGATATTGAATTTGCTGTCGCGGCGTCGCTTTCAGAATCTGATAATTCTATCGTCTCTATTTCTGGTTCTTTAACGCTAAGTTTTACGATTTCGTCCGTCACTTCTTTCAAATGTTGCTGTAATCTCGCTTCCTTCTCATCTACGTTAACTATCATTGATTCCTAGTCATCTTTTGTTATATTAATTTTGATACGCGATAAGGCATCAGCATTTGTATTTTGTTTACCTTTCTTATAATATATATCGAAATTATAGTCCTCTAAGCGTAAACGCCATCGAGTTAGCTTGCTATTAGGTTCTTTTAATGAATTCAACCATGCCAAAGGTATAGACCTTCGAAGGTCGGTGTATATTGTAAACTTTCTGCCATATAAATAGGGCCTGAAATGTTTAACTGCCCATACTATGGCCAATAACTCCTTTTCTATCTTACTATATCTAGATTCTGTATCGCTTAATTTTCTACTGGCAAATGCAATCGGTTTGTCTGATCCTATGGTACCTTGAGAAAGTACTGCTCCTACCGCAACGTTTGAAGCGTCCGTTGTAAGAATAAATGGTTTTGTGAAATCGGGGAATTGTAACAAAGGTGCATGTATCAGCAACTCTTTACATGTTTCAAAACTTTTTTTATATTCATCATTTATCTCAATCTTTCTTTCCTTCTTCAGGCATGCTGTGAGAGGTGCGGTTATCTTAGAAAAATCTTTGATAAACTTCCTATAATAACCAATTAATCCTAGGAAACTCTTAATTTCTGTAATTGTTTTGGGCAAAGGGTATTTCAGAATAGCCTCTATTTTGTCGTTGTTAGGCTTAAGGCCATCCCTAGTTATTGTATGACCCAAGTACATTACTTCCTTTCTCAAAAACTCGGATTTATCAAGTTGGACTTTTAAGTTAGTTTTTCGAAATCGCTCGAAAATAGCTCGTAGTTTCTCCATATGTTCTTGTAAACTGGTAGAGAATATGATGACGTCATCAAGGTACACAAGGCAATGCAAACCTTGCAGACCTCTGAGGACGTTATCCATTGCACGTTGAAATGTGGCAGGCGCTGTTTTCAAACCAAAAGGCATTCTGTTGAATTCGTATAAGCCGAATGGTGTTGAAAAAGCAGTTTTTTGTCTGTCTTCTTTCTGGATTTGTAATTGATGATAGCCAGACGCAAGATCTAAGGTGGAAAAATACATACTCTTTCCTAGTTTATCAAAAAGATCATTGATATTTGGCAAAGGGTACTTATCGTCCACAGTTATCTCATTCAGACGTCTATAATCTACTACCATCCTCCACTTTTGTTGTCCAGAGGCATCAAATTTTTTTGGAACAAGATGGACTGGTGCACTCCAAGGAGAATTTGATTCTCGGATTACATCGTCCTTTAGCATTTTATCCACTTGGCGCCTAATCTCGTCTGTTTGAGCGGGTGGCAACCTATAGGCTTTTACATTAATTTGGCACGCTTTAAGGGCTCAGAATGTGCCCGAGCATTACATAATGATTGTCAAAGATATGTACCACCAAGTATCAACCAAAGTGCGAAGCCCGGCCGGAACAAGCGATGAATTTGATGTGATGGTTGGTCTGCACCAGGGTTCCGCACTCAGTCCTCTGCTTTTTAATATTGTAATGAACCATCTCACCACAAATCTGCAACGAGCGCCGCCATGGGACATCCTATATGCGGACGATGTCGTCATCATCAGTGAAGATGGGAACGACCTACAGCAGATTCTAGAAAAGTGGAGGGAAGCTCTAGAAAAATCAGGTATGCGAATAAGCAGACGAGTATATGCATTGCAACTTTAGTGGTATCAACAGCAAACACACCATCTGTCTGCAGAACACCCAGTTAAAAGAGGTGGACCATTTCAGGTACCTAGGATCAGTCATCAGTAAAGATGGGTCAATAGACACTGATGTCACCCATCGCATAAATACCGGGTGGATGAAATGGAGAGAACTGTCCAGCGTGTTATGCGACAGCCGAATGCCCGTGCGCTTAAAGGGATGGGTATATAGAGCAGCCGTCCGACCGGCCATGACATACGGAGCTGAATACTGGCCACTAAAAAAAGCAACACGAAAATCAGTTACACTGCGCAGAGATGAAGATGCTCAGGTGGGCAGGTGGTGTAACCAGACTGGATCATGTCAGAAACACACACATAAGAGGCACCTTTAAAGTGAGACCTATCCCAGATAAACTTAAGGAGAACCGTCTGCGGTGGTACGGACACGTTATGAGGCGACCATCCGACTATATGACCAGAAGAGTGCTAGATATCCCCCAAACTAAACCCCGAGGACGAGGAAGACCCCGAATCACATGGATGTCCGTAGTAAATAACCTTAAAGAACCTTAAAGAAGCCCAAATTAACAAAGAGACGATCCAGGACCGAGCTACCTGGAGACGCATGATACGGAGGGCCGACCCCAAGTAAAATGGGAAAGGGCCAGGCAGAGAGAGAGATCGCTCTTTCCTCCTCATTCATATGATCTAGCCTTAATTTTTTTAAGTTGTTTAATAATAACTCATCCATTCTGTCTCTGTCGCTTAATTTGTTAACCACGATCTCTCGGTGATTGTAAGGTTCTACCTGAAAGGGTTTAGTGACCTTGAGGGTCATTTCTATGTCCTTGCAGTTCTGAATAACCGTATATGCATAACCATTTACACAGTTAACTAACGCACAGGGCATTCGAATTCCTTGAGTCAATTCTTAAAATCTCAAAAAAACCTCGCCATTAGTTAAATTTACGGGCAGTTTCACCCTTAACTCACTACGTGGCGGTAAAATATAAGTATCTTTTAGCGCTGAAGAATAAATAAAAGGTATATCAGTATTCTTCGTACATAAAGTTAGTGTTTGATAATCAATTTTTGCCTCTAATTGCTTTAATAAATTGCTGCCCAATAAACCGTCATAGTTATTGTCAACATCGTAAACGTAAAACTTATGACCTTCGGAATTTTTAAATATTTTAGGCAAGGGAGTTAAAACAACTTCTGTATGCATACTCACACCATGTGTGCAGGACGTAGCGTGTTCATTGGCCCCGAGAAAAGAAGGGCGTAAACCTTCTGGCCATTGCCGCTGAACGCCCCATCCACATCAACGAAAATAAAGGTTCTTGGATGCCTGGCTGCAGCAGTGACGAAGGGTTGCAAATCGACTCTAACGATTCAACGATGTGTTGGCTGTACTTGAGTTATTTCCAGATTCTGGGTTGCCTACTTCTGGATCAGCACTCCTGGTGTCCAGGTTCCGAGGTTCAGCTCGACAGGATCGAAAAGGGATGTCTTCATAAGGGTTGAAGTTGATGAATTAAATGAAACACTAAGTTATTCAGTACACGGCACGATTCTAGGGCTCTCAACAATTTCTGAGACGTGATTCTATATAAGAATTACTTCTTATTTACTAAGACAAGTACAAGCGACTAGCTTTGGATGACTACAAATTCTATTTGGGCCCGGGGGTTCTTTATACCCTCGCATCGTGCCATTATTGAGAGCCCCGCGAATTCTCGCCGAAAATAATTTTTAATTATGTAAAAAACCCTTATACATATTTGGTAAATAGGGTTACCGCACCCCTTCCATGGTGCCATCAATAGCTGGATTTCTTCGTACTGTAACACAGTAACGCCCCCTATCTATGTATCTAATCAATATACCTAATTTCCAGGTATTGATAGCTTCCCTAGACTATTTACATGAAATTAAAGGACAATTCCCTTTATTTCCCAGTTAAAACCTTAATAGCTTTTAACCTAGCCTAAGGATATCTATAGGTTGGGTTGACCTGCTGGTGCCAATAGCAGGCTGTCTGTTGACGTCTAGAAAAAGCTTATTTTCGGGAATCTTCTATGGGATATCATCCCCTATGTAATGAATCTATAAATTCCTAAGTCATTTCACCGACTTTAGGACCTCCTACTTAGGCTTACCAGACAATCACCGCCTATTATGGGGATTCTGGTAGCCAATAGACCACACTTTACATTTCCAGTGCTTATGTAAGTCTATCTAGGTCATATGCACATAAGGTGCCTCGCTATGTACAAATTTGGCAGCTGGTCACTTTCTTTGCGCCCAGCTACCAGAGAAACTAGGTATAATAACACTAATAAGATTGGGACGACACGATGGTGCATTTAACGGGCCATCGGGAGGTCCCCAAAAATTCCTTATTTTCGGAATTCCCAGGGGTGTATAGTCCCAGGGAATGCCAAAAACTGACTAAAAATTACATTTCCAGAAACCTATTTTCTGGAATTGTACTTAAACTACTTGAGCGATTTTCGCTCCAAAGTGATGGCTTGGTAGCTAGTCCAGCAAGCCATCCGAAAGTACTTACACCATGAGTACATCTATTCCCTTCATGGAGTTATTCCACCTGAAGGGTCTACAAATTTCAACGTTTTACGTTGTTTACATTTTTCACGGCTGCCTATCTCGTTGACTATCCAAGCGATTCTTCCCATCTAGAAACCGCCTGGAAGCCCTTTTAGCAAGCTTTCCAATGGTAGTACTTTTACCAGTACACCTATATGTTTCTAGGTACTTAGGGCACCTAAAACCGAAAGCGATTACCAAAACCAGACAAACAGCAGTTTTTCTATTATATACTGACTTGATATCTCAAGTAAATGGGCTTTATATAAAAGACTTCGCTAACTATGAGGTGTATATAGGCTTCCTGTCCCGGTCTAGGTCCCCCATATACCCTAAAATGACCTGAAACCATATATTTGGTGTTTGAGATATCAAGTCAATATTCTTATTTACATAGCAGAAACTATGTGGTCTTCACATAGTTTCATCATTATGTACTGATTACATGTCCAGTACATAGGATAAGCCCTTAAAAACATGATTTTAATTACTATAATATTTTCAAAAAACTCCAAAACTATATATATCGTGGTGCTCCATCTGACGGGCCATTCGGAACTAATCCGTCGCCGAGCACAGACGTATCGTATGACAGAAATTTATGTTTTTTACTATGATAACTCTTATCAGTATGCTTTCTAATGATTTTACTCTGTTAAGGGTGAACTATTGAACCCTATGACATACTGACAAATACTAAAAACATTATACTACTATCTCAAAAAATGTAGGTAAAATTTTAGTATAAATATAGACGGGCCTCTAAAATTCATTTTAGTATCAGATGGCGCGCCGTGGTGAGCAGACATGTCTACACATACAAACTTTAACTTTTTATGAACCATTTAGTATGGTTGATGACGCTTCGTCGCGAACATATCTCCCGCCGTGCAGTGCTGTGTCGACTCGAAGTGTTGTCGGCGCGGCGCTGCATTCCTTCGGTGAGCGACGGACGGCATTTCTCGGCTGCCGGCCAGGCCCACCGAGAGGACGGTCGCCGCTCCGGCATCTCTGGTTACTGGGGCAGTGGGACGAGTTTCTTCACCGGACGCTTCAAGGTACCGCCAAGTGTGCGTACCTCAGCAGTCCGGATTTCTCCGTCGATTCCTGGATACACGGCCACAATGCGGCCTCGCGGCCACGTATTGCGGGGCAGCTGGCCGTCGGCTATCAGGACAGGGTCACCCACTTTAAATCTGGGCCCACTACTATGTGGCTCCCGCCGGTTTTGGAGCTCCGGCAGGTACTCTCTGACCCAGCGACTCCAGAACATATCAGCGAGGATCTGTGATCGTCGCCATATTTTCCTGCTGTCTATATCTTGCTCAGTGAACGTGCCAGGTGTAGGTAGTCTGGCTGACCCACCGAGCAAGAGGTGATTCGGTGTGATGGATTCGTCATCATCACCATCTACCGACACGTGTGTCAATGGTCGGCTATTTACAATGTACTCTGCCTCACAAATCAGTGTGGACAACACCTCTTCGGTGGGGTGTTTCTCTGTAAGTACATTGCATAGTGTGTTTTTAACACAACGAACTAGGCGCTCCCAGGCGCCTCCCATGAATGGCGCTGATGGCGTTATGAAGCGCCATACGATGCCTCTGCGACTTGCCTCTGTTTTGAAGGCGTCTCGCAGCTCTCTGTCGGCGCCGTGCATGTTGGTGCCATTGTCTGAGTGTATCTCAGCTGGGCATCCTCTGCGCGCGGCGAATCGGCGCAGCGCCAATATGGCGGAGTCTGCGCTAAGGCTGGCGGCGATTTCAAGGTGCACCGCCCTTGATGTGAGACACGTAAATAGTGCTACGTATCTCTTCTGATGCTGCCGACCGACGGTGACGGATAGCGGGCCGAAATAGTCGAGCCCGGTATATGTAAACGGCCTCTTATGGTGAGCGAGGCGCGTTTTCGGGTGGTCGCCGGTCGCAGGTACTGGTGGCTGTGCCTTGCGTATACGGCAATGCAGGCATCTTGCTATCACCTTCTTCGCTGTTGGTCGCATCTTCACGACCCAGTAGTGCTGCCGTACCTCATTAATTGTGAGTTCGGTGCCACTATGTTGTAGACTGCGATGTGTCCAGTCTATGTACAACTGCGTTATGTGATGGTCGCCATGTAATATAGGCGGGCGCATCACTTCTTCAGCTACCTCTTGCGTAGCTGCTATGCGACTTCTTAGTCGCAGCACGCCGTCAACGACCTGAATTTGTAAAGGTCGCAGCGAGCTATTTTTATTTATTTCTTCAACGTTCGCTAACTCTGAAGCGAACGATTGTTGTTGTGCGACCTGGACAAGCATTTTCTCAGCTTCTTGGAGAAATTCCGCTTCTATAATTTGTCCGTTGACCTGGGTTGGTGCTCTGCATGCCTGCTTCTGCTTCTGTG
This sequence comes from Orthosia incerta, assembly GCA_948252205.1. Classification (NCBI taxonomy): domain Eukaryota; kingdom Metazoa; phylum Arthropoda; class Insecta; order Lepidoptera; family Noctuidae; genus Orthosia; species Orthosia incerta. The sequence goes on along the minus strand of OX411766.1, from coordinate 13,536,451 downwards.
CAGGTACAGCAGGCTTCTGGCGCCAGTCTGGGTCCTTTTCAGCGTTTTTTCTCGTCCGTTTATAGGACGTTATCTCTGTTCTATTTTTGCAAAGAGATATAAAACGCAGAACTGTGGCGGTCGCACGAAGCAGTCGCTCCCATCTGGAGAATCTGCCTGGCTCTGGAACGGCTTCTATGAAGCTCTTCTTGTCCCCCTCTGTGACAACGAAAGTTTTTTCTTCTCCCGCGTCGTCTATAGTCGGAGGTTTCTCTGTGGGCCATAATTCGGGCCCAAGAGACAAAAATCTCGGCCCGCAGTACCACTCGTGGTCCGAGTTGAACCGCAGTGGCACGTCACGGGTTGCTGCATCAGCGATGTTCATCTTGGTGGGTATCCACCGCCAATCTTCGACTTTGCTATTGTCTTCAATAGCAGCTATTCGGTGAGCAACGAAAGGTTTGTATACTCTCGCTCCTCTTCTAATCCAGGTCAGTACGGTCTTGCTATCTGACCAATACGTTACTGACGTGGGCTTGCAGTCGTGTTCACTCATCACTGCTGCGGCTACGCGGGTTCCCAATACCGCGGCCTGAAGTTCGAGTCTCGGTATCGAAAGCAGTTTCAGTGGGGCCACCCGCGCTTTCGCCATAACAAGGCTTATTAAGTGCTTGCCTTCCACGGTCGTGGCCCGCCAGTATACAGCGGTAGCATATGCCATCTCGCTTGCATCAGTGAACACATGCACCTGCATTTCTATAGCGTCGCTATATCCAGGATAGCATCTTGGTACGCTAACGTTTTTTAGTTGGCGTAAATGTTGTACCCAAATTTTCCATTGTAATGCTAGGTCAACATCTAGCCTCTGATCCCAGTCGACGCCTCGCCTCCATGCTTCTTGCAATATTTGCTTCGCCTTGATGGTTACTGGTGAGGCGAGTCCGAGTGGGTCGTATAGCGACGCTACTATTCTGAGCGCCTCTCGCTTGTTGGGCGCCTCTCGGTCCAAGATACCCTCAGGCAGACGCGCGAGTGTGAGGTTGAAACCCAGCGTGTCTTCGCCTGGCCTCCATATGAGGCCGAGTATCTTTTCCGACGTATCTATATCTCCAATGGATACCATCTCAGTTTGTATATGCGATGGGTCCATCTTTTCTAGGAGCTGCGAGCTATTTGAAACCCATTTCCTGAGTTCAAACCTCGCCTGTAGGTGCATTTTTCGCACCATACTAGCGACTTCTGCCGCCTTCTCGATAGTTCTATAACTATCTAGGTAGTCATCCATATAATGACTACGTAGTATAGCATTCACAGCTTCAGGGTGCTTTTCTATATATTTGTTTGCGTTCCAGTTCTTTGCAAAAATTGCTGTGCAAGGCGAACTGGCTGCGCCGAAAATGATGGACGTCATTCTATATTCTTCTGGCGCTCCTTCTCTGCGGTTTCCCCTCCACAGGTAGCGAAGCGCGTCTCGGTCTTGGCTCCGCACCTTCACTTGCATGAACATCTCCGCTATGTCACCGGTTATTGCAACGCAGTGACGGCGAAACCGCATCATTACGCCTGGCAGCGACTGTAATAGGTCGGGCCCAGTTAACAGGAAGTCATTCAGTGACATTCCTCTCGATTTGGCGGCAGCGTCATGTACGATGCGAAGTTTGTCTGGCTTCATTGGGTTGAAGACATCGAAGTGCGGGAGGTACCAAGTTTTGCCCGGCGTGCTAATTGCGGGTGCCCTTTCAGCGTACCCTTTCGCAATTAGCGAGTCCATCTGGTCTGAGTATCTTCTTCGAAGTTCCTGGTTCTTGTCCAGCTTCTTTTCTGTTGAGACGAGCCTCTTCAGAGCTGTCTCAAAGCTATCTGGCATCTCAGCATGCTCATTACGCCAAAGCATGGCGGTTTCGATGTGTCCATTCTCTAATTGGACAGTTGATCGATTCAAAATGTCCTCTGCCCTTCTTGCTGGGTCAGAGGCGGGTCGCTGTGGGTTTATGCACAACGATTCTATCGCGAAATGTTCGCGCAACTGATGATCCAAATTATCATCAGTTGTTATTCTATTGACATGATGTACTTGTTGTCGTAGTAAACTACTGTGCGCGCCATGTAGTGTCCAACCCATCGCTGTAAGTGACGCAATTGGTTGGTGTCTTGGACCTCTGCGAATCTCGCTGGCCAATAACAAATGCCAGTTGTCTTGGCCGACGAGTACTTTTGGCACGCCATTGTTGTACATCAACTCTTTTCTCAAGTCGGTTAAATGCTTGCAGCGTGCGACAACCCTATCGCTCACTGTTTGTTTTGCCAAGCTGAGTTTAGGTATAGTACGTGCTTTGAACTGTACCCTTCTGTCTTGCGGGCTAACCAGCGTCACCTTGACTCTTCTTGAGCATGGGGTGGTGAGCATGGTGTTGCCTATCGCACCGATCTTGAGCGGGTCCACAGGGCCCTCTGCCCCGACTTGCCTCGCGATGTCTTCATCCATCAGCGAAACGGTGGACCCATCGTCTAGGAGAGCATATGTTGCCACCTCTCCCGCCGGTCCGATTACCCGGACCGGCACTATCTTGAGGTACGCCTGGCTCGATGGTGACCCGAAACTGGCCACCGTTTCCTGAGGATCCTTCCGGGATTCAGGAACATCGGGCTTCTTGTTGGCTTCCCTCTGCTGTTGCTTCTTCCTATGAAGAAGCCGATGGTGCGTATCTCTGCACCCGTCTTGGCCACATTGTTTTTTCTTACAAGTGTGGTTGCCTTGTCGAAGTTGAAGGCAGCGATAACATAGATTGTGTTTTTTCGCTAGCTCCCATCGTTTCTCGACAGCTACGCCCCTGAATTGTGCACATCCAGTGGCGTAGTGATGTCCCACGTCGCAAACACGGCATTTTCCTACCGGTTGGTCCGTAGCTATATGCGTCCTTTGTGTGACGCGTCTGTTGGTGTTCGCCTCGGCCGAAGCGATGCCTTCGGGTGGGGCGAATGGACTACAGAAGTGTGCCTGTTCAGATATAAAATCACTGAACAATGAAATATCTGGCACCGATTGGTACTTCTCCGAATATGATCGGTACCATTGTGCTCGTAGCGAATTGGGTAACTTCTCTGTTAACAATCGCATAAGCTCCGCGTTCATAAGGTAATGACCCTTTTTTAACGCGCGGAGCGTGACTACAGCACCTCTTACGCGACTTGCAAACGCGCAGATGTCTCTTGGTGACTCACTGCAGCGCGGCAGTCCGCGTAATCTATCTGTTTCAGCTTGCGCTATGGAGTCTGGACGGCCGAACTGCAGCTCGAGTTCCTTCATGATGTCATCGGGCCTGGCATGTCCGATGAGTTCTGAGCTGACGGTTTCCATTGCACGTCCATGTAAGCTTCTCCTCAGCCTCGCTGTATTCTCGACGTCCGTAAAATACGCTCGAGTTGTCTCATATATGGCCCGAAATGATAGCCATTCAGTATGAGAACCATTGAAATTCGGCAATGTCATGACGAATTTCGACGCAGAGGGGTTCGGTTGGTCCCGCTGTTCTATTTTTCTGTCGGCTAGCGACGCTATAGCGGACGTCAACTCCGTCAGGAATGGACGGAGACTATCCCTCTGACCTCCTGTACACTCAGCTGACGCTGCAACTGGAGGTTTTCGCACTTCTTTTTCTTTAGGATGCTGACCTTCTATTTGCGATTTGGTGGCGGTCGCAGTCAGGGGTCTATGCATAGAATTTCTGGTTCCCCCTTCCACGACGTTATCCTCCTTCTCAGGCTGAGGTTCTGGTGCCTCTTCTAGCCATGAACGCACGTACTCGTCATTCGAGTTTCTGTCATCCAAGTATTCAGCTTCGGAACCCTCTTCCTCCGCTCTCTGAAGTGCAAGTTGTGCAAGCTCCAACTTAATTTTGAGTAAGTCTTCGCGAGCTTTATCTATATTTTTTCGTGACTGAGTCACTCTAGTTGACGGCGGACGGCTATGTTCGATACGGGCGTCACCCCGGGTAGTCATCGGCATCGCTGTACGTCTGTCTTCTTCGGAAATCTTCTCTTTCTGAGAAGGTTTCAATGTTGTGTCTGAAGCTCCTTCTAATCTGGTTAATCTGGTAGAAACCGCTTGATCAGTTTCTATTGGTTGATGCGTCGGAGTGCTTTCAGTTTGAGGCGCTAGATGGCGCTGCTCGTCCGCCGGCTCGGTCCCTTCGGTTGTGGAAGGTGAACCCGGCGGCAGCTCATGTCTGATGCCAGCTGGCTGATCCAACTCCACGGTCCATGCCTCCGGCTTCTTGCCTTTGGTTCTGGTTATCGGCATTGTTGTTGAAATATTTTCTTTTGAAAACTCGAAGTTAGTTTTCAAAGATAAGTCCCAGTTCCGGGCTTCAGCGTTCAAACCGACGATCTCCAGAAGTTAACCTCCACTTCGATTGACTATAATTCAATCTTCAAATAAAAAATCACTAAAAACTTACGGTCAGTGATAAGTCTTCAGGAAACTTCAGGCATTTGCTATACAAGTTTATTTTTCCCATAAACGTGTATGTTCTATTTGATTGACTATGATTCAATCAAATTCTAAATCACCGAAAAGTCAAGGTTACTTTTCGGTGGTGATGCTTCATGAACTGCTTGTCCAAAGCATCAGAGCCGTGCATCAATCTTCAGAGCACGTATCTTGCTCGATTGAAGAAAATTCAATCTTCAAATAAATCACCGAAACGTCAAAGTTATTTTCAGTGATAGTGCTTCAGGAACCGCGTAGTCAGTACATCCGAAACGTATCTAAGTCTTCAGAGTACGTTTCTTCCATTCACTGACGAAAATTCAGTCTTCAAAATTTTCCTGAAAACCTAGGGGTTGTTTTCAGTCATAAGGCTTCAGGAATTATTCTTCAATCATCAAGGATGCACATCAGCCTTCTAAAACGCACGTCTTGTATTTTTCTGACGGGCGCTCGTTTTTTAAACAAATCGCTAAAAACATAAGGGTAGTTTTCAGCGATAAGTCTTCAGGAACTATTCTTGGGGCTTCAAGGATGCGCATCAGTCTTCATACAGCATTTTGCGGCTCACAGAAAATTTTTTCTATCTTCTTACAATTATTGAAAAAATAGGGTATTTTCAATAACTGTCTCCAGAATTTTACCTCTTGGATCCAGCGGCAAATAGGGCACGTAGGACTTGTTCCCTGCAGTGCACGTCGATTTTTGGTTTATTTGTGAAATTAATTTCTCCAAAATTCGAAAAATTAATTCCACCACTATTTCTTCCTGACGTCCTGGGGCGCTCCAGACTTCGAATTTCGGCTCAAACGGGTCAACGTTGTGTTGCACGTAGCCGACTTAATATGCAGGCACCCAGTTGTTTTTTCTGGATCTGCTGTTCCCGACGTCCTGGGGCTCTCCAGGCTCCAAAATTCGGCTCGCAAGGACCATAAAATGTGCAGGACGTAGCGTGTTCATTGGCCCCGAGAAAAGAAGGGCGTAAACCTTCTGGCCATTGCCGCTGAACGCCCCATCCACATCAACGAAAATAAAGGTTCTTGGATGCCTGGCTGCAGCAGTGACGAAGGGTTGCAAATCGACTCTAACGATTCAACGATGTGTTGGCTGTACTTGAGTTATTTCCAGATTCTGGGTTGCCTACTTCTGGATCAGCACTCCTGGTGTCCAGGTTCCGAGGTTCAGCTCGACAGGATCGAAAAGGGATGTCTTCATAAGGGTTGAAGTTGATGAATTAAATGAAACACTAAGTTATTCAGTACACGGCACGATTCTAGGGCTCTCAACAATTTCTGAGACGTGATTCTATATAAGAATTACTTCTTATTTACTAAGACAAGTACAAGCGACTAGCTTTGGATGACTACAAATTCTATTTGGGCCCGGGGGTTCTTTATACCCTCGCATCGTGCCATTATTGAGAGCCCCGCGAATTCTCGCCGAAAATAATTTTTAATTATGTAAAAAACCCTTATACATATTTGGTAAATAGGGTTACCGCACCCCTTCCATGGTGCCATCAATAGCTGGATTTCTTCGTACTGTAACACAGTAACGCCCCCTATCTATGTATCTAATCAATATACCTAATTTCCAGGTATTGATAGCTTCCCTAGACTATTTACATGAAATTAAAGGACAATTCCCTTTATTTCCCAGTTAAAACCTTAATAGCTTTTAACCTAGCCTAAGGATATCTATAGGTTGGGTTGACCTGCTGGTGCCAATAGCAGGCTGTCTGTTGACGTCTAGAAAAAGCTTATTTTCGGGAATCTTCTATGGGATATCATCCCCTATGTAATGAATCTATAAATTCCTAAGTCATTTCACCGACTTTAGGACCTCCTACTTAGGCTTACCAGACAATCACCGCCTATTATGGGGATTCTGGTAGCCAATAGACCACACTTTACATTTCCAGTGCTTATGTAAGTCTATCTAGGTCATATGCACATAAGGTGCCTCGCTATGTACAAATTTGGCAGCTGGTCACTTTCTTTGCGCCCAGCTACCAGAGAAACTAGGTATAATAACACTAATAAGATTGGGACGACACGATGGTGCATTTAACGGGCCATCGGGAGGTCCCCAAAAATTCCTTATTTTCGGAATTCCCAGGGGTGTATAGTCCCAGGGAATGCCAAAAACTGACTAAAAATTACATTTCCAGAAACCTATTTTCTGGAATTGTACTTAAACTACTTGAGCGATTTTCGCTCCAAAGTGATGGCTTGGTAGCTAGTCCAGCAAGCCATCCGAAAGTACTTACACCATGAGTACATCTATTCCCTTCATGGAGTTATTCCACCTGAAGGGTCTACAAATTTCAACGTTTTACGTTGTTTACATTTTTCACGGCTGCCTATCTCGTTGACTATCCAAGCGATTCTTCCCATCTAGAAACCGCCTGGAAGCCCTTTTAGCAAGCTTTCCAATGGTAGTACTTTTACCAGTACACCTATATGTTTCTAGGTACTTAGGGCACCTAAAACCGAAAGCGATTACCAAAACCAGACAAACAGCAGTTTTTCTATTATATACTGACTTGATATCTCAAGTAAATGGGCTTTATATAAAAGACTTCGCTAACTATGAGGTGTATATAGGCTTCCTGTCCCGGTCTAGGTCCCCCATATACCCTAAAATGACCTGAAACCATATATTTGGTGTTTGAGATATCAAGTCAATATTCTTATTTACATAGCAGAAACTATGTGGTCTTCACATAGTTTCATCATTATGTACTGATTACATGTCCAGTACATAGGATAAGCCCTTAAAAACATGATTTTAATTACTATAATATTTTCAAAAAACTCCAAAACTATATATATCGTGGTGCTCCATCTGACGGGCCATTCGGAACTAATCCGTCGCCGAGCACAGACGTATCGTATGACAGAAATTTATGTTTTTTACTATGATAACTCTTATCAGTATGCTTTCTAATGATTTTACTCTGTTAAGGGTGAACTATTGAACCCTATGACATACTGACAAATACTAAAAACATTATACTACTATCTCAAAAAATGTAGGTAAAATTTTAGTATAAATATAGACGGGCCTCTAAAATTCATTTTAGTATCAGATGGCGCGCCGTGGTGAGCAGACATGTCTACACATACAAACTTTAACTTTTTATGAACCATTTAGTATGGTTGATGACGCTTCGTCGCGAACACCATGAGTACTGACTACCTCGAAAGGTTCTTTGTAGATAGCATTTTTAAAATAATGGTAAGCGTCACGCCGACCTATAAATGATCTAGAACTACCAGAGTCTAACATAAAAACTGCATTACCTAGCTCTGGAATTACAATGTAAGGCAAGGAACGATAATTGGTACAATTTAAAACTATTTTTTCTCCCTGTATGAGGCTCTCAGGTGAAAATTTTCAATCTGTTCAGCTTTATACGACGTGTTTGCTTGCGGTTCATAATCGCAAGTATTTTGTTCATTATTATCGTATGTCATAAGTGAGTCATTATTCGTATAATTTGCGCGTCTAGAGCTTGCAGTTCGCATGGTAACATCGGCGTTTGAACCCGAGTTTGCCGGCGTTGCATTATACACCGGTGAGGACCGCGGCGCGGCCTGCTGATTCAACCACGGTGTTGAGCTACTTTGTTGTGGCGGCTGATTTTGCGCATTATTTTGGTTTCTAAAAGAATTTCTATATTGAATTGAATGATTTGGAGAATTCGTTTGAGTAATATTTCCTGTTGACCTATTTTGTACTGGTGTACTAGGTTGGTTTTGTGGATTGGGCGAACGTTGGGAATTGCCATTATTGTTGGAAGATTTTCCTGGCGGTTTTGAACTACTTTTATTTCTATTTTTTCTAGATTCATAAACCGTCTGAAAGTTTTGCTCTTCTAACACTACTTTCAAGGCGTCTTCTAGTGTCGTCACATTCCTTAATCGTACCAATCTAACTAAATAAGGAGGTAAATTATATAGAAAAACATTTAATGACGAATTAGTGTAAATATGCTGTTTGGCTTGGCGTAAATTCACATCGTCTACGGTTTCAATTATTTTTGCAATCAAGACACTACGCAAGTTTTGAATCCTATGACAGAAGTCTAAATAACTTTCGTTGCAATTTAGTTTCATAGACTCCAACTCTAATACTAAACAATCTTCGGTTCTGGGGTCGCCAATAATGTTTTCAACTCCAACCAAGTACGAATATTATCCCGTTCCCCTACTAGATTCGCGGCTTCCTCTGTTAATCTACTAGTAAGAACGTGAAATAGGTATTCGTTCTGTACTTCTCCCCCTTGAAATGTATTTATAATATATTCACATTTCTTTATAAAAAGTGGGAGTTGTCTAGAATCGCCACTAAACTCTGGAATAATTTTTGCCATTGTTGGCGGAACCTGCACGATTTGATCCATTTTGAACTGTGATTTTGAAAGAACAGAAACACAGAGAGAGGATAAAAACTAAAACACTAAATACCTAACTAAGTTAATCTTATTACGCCAGTTATATCGTAATAACATCATTTATTTTCATTGCTTATATATATTAAGTATGTATGTATTTATGTATCTATTATTTAGCATATGTATGTATTTTTATTTTTAGTAAGTATTATTGTATACATATTATGTTCATAGTTGGTATTGTCGCACCACTGACAACCCCATGTCATGTCCAGGTAATCTCTGTCCATTCCAGGTTGCCTGGAAGAGATCGCGGAAAGCGATAAGGCCGCCCATTGTATGTTTTTAGTATTAAGTTTCTTTTTTTCTTGTTTATTATGGTGTACAATAAAGTGTATATAAATAAATAAATAAAATAAAATAATGTTATCACGGTATTGCTCAACCCCTAATAACACAACACCTACAATTAAAACAAAGAGAAAAATGATAAAGGAAAACAGAGAGGATAGTGAAAAAGTTTTACTCACAGTCCTGTAGTTACTCCCATCTCCTCCTTGTGACCACTATCAAATACTGCTCCAGCCGTTGTGCCTGGTAATTAGTAGATTTGTTTGTTCGGCGATCTCTGTTGAACTGTAGAAACAGACGTCCAGCTGCGCTTGTAGAGTTGTATACGTCGCAAACTGACTACAGAGATCCTACCGGCTGCGCCAATTAAGTGATTGACACTTGAGTAGTTTAAAAATAAACTTTATTTAGACGTACAGTAATTAAGATAGTAATGTCTATTCCAATAAGGAGACATGTATTTATATTTAATTATTGCTAAGTTAACAATATTCTTATACTCTACTTATTTGCTACTTTAAGGTGGAGAGGGATTTGCTGATAAAGCAAATAGTGTTGGGGTCGTCACACTTAACTCATGCGACAGCTTGCTGCCGTCAATATCCAAGGACAGATACATAACCACGTATGAAAATTTCTTGAAGTGGAAAAACATGAAAAATGCCAAGTCATTTTCCGAAAATGTAGTTTTGGCGTATTTTAATGAACTAGCTAGTAAATATAAGTCTAGCTCGTTGTGGACAACATATTCTATGCTGAAAAGTACCCTCAAGATGAAAAATGGTGTCGATATTAATTTATATACAAATCTCATTGCATTTTTAAAGAGACGCTCTGATGGTTTTATAAAGAAAAAATCTAAGGTACTGTCATCAAATGACGTCGAAAAGTTTCTAAAAGATGCTCCAGATAGCCAGTACCTGGCAACAAAGGTCAGTTTGCCTCCTTATTTTATGTATTGATCTACCTACTGTACATTCATACTCTTTTACATATTTTTTAACGACCGTCTGTAAGCTAAGTACCTATACCTTATCTTACACATTTTTATTTCTTTTCAGGTTGCATTAATATTTGGTATTCATGGTGCATGTAGACGGCAAGAGCTTCACAATATTACCACAAAAGACATTGCAAATCAAGGCAAAATGCTTTTAGTTAAAATCCCAAACACTAAAAACAAAATACCCCGATCTTTTATTATCGACGGCCCATTTTATGACGTGGTCAAAAAATATGAAGCTCTGCGTACGACTAAGACAAAAAATAATCATTTCTTTCAGAATTACCAAAAAGGTAAATGTACTGCGCAACCTATTGGCATAAATAAATTCGGTGCCATGCCAAAGGAAGTCGCCAAGTTTTTAGGATTGCCGGATGCTGATTGTTATACAGGGCACAGTTTCAGAAGAACGTCAGCTACATTACTTGCTGATTCGGGGGCTGATAGATTGACTTTAAAGCGGCATGGCGGGTGGCGTTCTAACTCAGTAGCAGAATCTTATGTAGAAGATTCCATCCAAAACAAAGCAAATATAAGTGCCAAAATAACTCAGGCAATAAATTTGGAGCCACAAACGAAGAAGTTTTGCCCTGAGCCGCGCCCCTCTACTTCTACTGATGATACTTTTTTATTTACAACTAATGACGAATTACAATGCTCTTTTGCCGCCTTTCAAGAAGTTTCGTCGTCTCCAACATTTACCCTAACACAAAACAATGACATGAATAGTAATAATAATAATAACATAATTAATAAACCAACTACAACTACGTATCATTTTAATAATTGTAACTTCACTAACTGTTTCAATAATTAAAAATGAACAAAATATATTTTACAATGCATGTCCTCGAAAAGAGCGTTTTCCAAGCAGCCAAACTGTGCGGAAAGTGTCACTTTTTTTTACTAGTGCTTTTTACTTTCCTGTACTTTTTTAATTTTTAACTCCAACGTCAGCCCGCCGCATAGAGTTTTTATTATTTGAGAAAAGTTTTAAAATTAGTTAAGTACAGATTATCATTCATATAAAAAGTAAAACAAAACTAATACGTCATTTAAGGCGTTTTTAATTTCTCTAGATTTAGATTTTGATCAATAAATTAATTTTAATTATTCATTAAATATGTTTGGCAGAATTAATATTTTGCTCGTGCCTTTTTGCGTTATGACGTGACAGCTATTGCACATGCGCAGTAGAACTATGAACTATTAGTTAATCTGTGGATATGCTGAGCGCCCTTGAATAAGCGCCATTTTATTAATTTCTTGCTTGGTTCAGATATATTTTTTTATTTCCTCGCACAATGCATAGTAAAATGTTGTATGATACACGTGCGTAAGATGATTTCCGACTCGTGTCGATTTATCCACTCACTCGCTTCGCTCGCTCGTGAATAAAAATGCCACTCATCGAAAATCACCTACTTCCCGCACTTGTAGCATAAATAACTATTTTTTTTCTGTTTCCTCGCAAATGTGTTAAAAAACGTCGTACGATATACGTGCGTATTGGTTATAACATGCTCGGCTCAATTACGCCCTCGCCTTCGGCTCGGGCTGAAATTCCGCCTCGCATGTTATTACCATCTTAACGCACTAATATCGTGATGTACTATTGTAAATAGGTCAGAATGATAATACATTTTGGATATAAAATATTTACAAAATGGTGTCGGTCTGTAGCAGCCCGGTGAGCCTTTATAGTGGCTAATTAATGCCGCCAGCAGTATAAATACTCAAACGTGAACAATTGTTAAGCCAGAGACCAGAGAGAAGACTTTTTATGAACCACTGTAGTGCATTTGTCTATAAAGTAGTTCTATATGGGTTCACCAGTATACCAGTAGACTTGATGTAGACTGAAATAGTGCTATTACTTGAACGCAATTTTGGGGATCCTTGAGCAAAACAAAAAACCCGTTTCAGAATTTCTGTACAATATGTATCCGTGTGCCTTGTACAGTCTGTTATTAAAATAGCTTTCTGAACGCATGATCACCATATGCCTGTGCGTGGCTTATAAAAATAATTATGGTGCCTTCAAAAAAAAGCATGTTTATAGGCCATGTTGTGATTTTCCTCAATATAGCCGACAAATAGTTTTACGAATTTAGTAAAAATGAACCTATATACAGCTTTACGCATTACAATAACTCACGTGTATTTGATTAAAGAGCTGCTAGCTGTACAACAGAACTCAGGTGATCTTTAAAAATGCAAGCATTATATTGATTCACGTTTATGCTGCTCAGCAGGTCTAGGCTTTTACTAATCACTCAAAAGTGCTATTAAACAATAAAGGACACCAAAAATAGCTCAAAGCTGGATAACGGATTAACGGTGCATTATAATGGCACAAGTTTATGCTATTAAGCAGCATAAGGCATTATCTTACTACTTAAAAATGCTATTGTAGACCCAACGGCACTAAAAACAGCTGAAAGCTGTATAGCGGATTTACGTGGCATTATAATGGTTCATGTATATGCTATTAAACAGCATTAAGCATTTATTTACTACTTAAAAATGCTATTGTAATTCCAAAAGCACTAAAAACAGCTGAAAGCTTTACAGCTGCGTTGTGGTTTGCTGAACTAAAACTAAAGGCTTTAAAAAAGCATTTTGATATGCCATTATCCAAACGTTATACAGTGTAAAGCATCATAATGGTTTAAAAATGCCAATATATAGCGTCAGGATGCTCGGCGAGCTTATATAAGAGTTTATACGTACCTTAAGTTTTACCTAAGTTTACTATTCGTTTGTTAAAATGCTTCCTGTGTTACTTGGGTGCATAAACTACTCAAACTGCCAGACCACGATTAAAAACTAAGATAAATTAAAAATAAAAACAAAAAAAATGGTCCACATAATCTTCACATTCACAATAATTAAAATAAAATAATATAATACTTTAAAAAGTAAATATTCTTGTCATTGCAAGAAAACCAAAAAAAATAATAATGAAACAAAATTCACGGGCGAAAATATAAAAAATCAAAATTAATTATTAATTGGAGCAGCTCAATCCCAAGCCTGTTTGTCCTCAACTTAATCTTTAATGGTATAAAACGCTTTCTGGCACAACTTACGTTTAATGAATGATTTGAATTAATTAAGACTTAGGACTTGTACGTGGCTTGGAAGCTTATCATAAAAGCGCACACATTGACATCTAAACGAACCACCTATTTTCTTGAGCCTTGTTGTTGGTACTACAAATTTGTGTTTGTTCCTAGTATTTATGTTATGGATATCACTGTATTTTTTAAACAATTTTATATTTTTATGGGCATACAAAAGATTTTCATAAATATACTGAGAAGGCACGGTCATTACATTAATCTCCTTAAATTTCTCTCTGAGAGAGTGTCTCGGGATTAATTTATAAATTGAACGAACAGCTCGTTTCTGCAAAACAAAGATAGTCTGGATGTCGGCGGCGTTTCCCCACAACAGAATACCGTACGACATTACACTATGAAAATAACTAAAGTATACTAAACGTGACTATTAAGAAGTAAATTGTTAACATTGAACCAGTGAACTACTTTTGAAATCGCGCTATTTACATCGTCAGTAACCATCTGCTGACGTTTAAGGTTAAACAAAAGTCAATATGTTGTTTATGTAAATAATAACATACAACGTTACAACATAATTTTTTGCATTATAGTTACCTTATCTTATCTTATCTTATGGAGGGGCCGAGAAATACCTCGGACACTTCGACCCATTGGGATCTTTTGTGGTCCCCTAGATAACTTACTCCTCCTCATTCTCGTTGAAAACTGTTTTCATGAGTTTTACAACGAGACTAGGAGGTATGAGCCTATAATCTTCTGGTTTTGGGTATCCAACCCCTAGGAGACTCGCTTACCAGCCAGTGCATCGCATGTGCACAGTAGGTGCTCCATGCGTTCCGTATGTTCCCCACACAACCTGCACATGGGTGTCGCGGTTAGACCCATCTTCATGAGCATGTCGTTGGTTCCAAAGTGCCCAGTAAAGGCCCCAAGCAGGTAGCGGATTTGCCCCCTGCTCATGTTCCAAATGCAATCCCGGGCTTTAAAAGTAGAGCCCAGGAATCCCTTGGAGTGTTGTAGACCGGTATTAGACAGCCAAATAGTTCGTTGCCTGTGATCTGCAAACTCCCTAAATGCGGCTTTTACGAGACACGTCGAGATGCCTACACATGGTTCTGGACCCACAAAATCATTCGCTGAGCCCTCCCTTGCCAGTTCATCAGCCACTTCGTTACCATGGAATCCTTTGTGCCCAGGGGCCCACATCAGTCTTACCCTGTTGTGCTTCCCAAGCCTGTTTAGGGTGGAGTCCACTTTGTAGGATGACATGGCTTTGATTGCAGCCTGACTGTCACTAAGAATATATATGGATTTACCACTGGTTCCTCTGAACCAGTGGTAAATCCATATATATTCTCTTGAGCTCAGGTTATAATGGCATATGTTTCTGCTTGGAATACAGTTGCCATCTTCCCTAAGCTTTTGCTTCATTTTTAGCCTTTTGCGTATATTCCCGCGCCTGTACCTGATTCCATTTTGGATCCATCAGTGTACCACACCAGACTATCTTGTTCTGCTGGATCAAGTCCCTTCGTCCAGTCCTCTATTGTAGGGATTTGGACCTTGAAAGACCTCTCAAACACAAACATAGTTTGCATTTTATCGGATAATATGCTTGTTACCCGATCCAGGTCTTCATTCTCATCGAACTTTGTATGGTTAGTCTTTGGCTTAGAGGCATCCCATAGTCCAGCGACAGCGAGACGATGTAATGTGTCCCTTGCCTCGAATTCAACCATTATATGCAGAGGAGGGATATTGAGGTATCTCTCAATCGCTTCCGTAGGTGTTGTCCTGAAAGCACCCGTGATGCCGAGACACACTGTTCTTTGTAACCTGGTGAGTTACCTTACTATAGAACTTGCTCATTATGTACCACAACAAAAAAGTCCATTTTGTTTTTGTGTAAAAAAGTTTTATATGCATTTGGTTTTTTAGCGCCCCTTGTCATTTGGCGCCTAGTGACAGCTCCTCTCCCTCTAGAATACCTTTAGGGCCGGCAGTCTGGCACTGAATCGGGTGTCCTGACATGGGTATGTGATGCGGAGGAATAAGGAGCATGTCGTGAAGAAAGTTTTAAGTATGAATGTGGATGGTTAAACGGGTGAGGAAGACCAAAGATATGATGGATGAATTTACGTGCAAGATGACACAGCTATAAAGGAGGCGATCTATTCCGACGCTAACGCAAGCCGTGCACTAATTTAAATTAATTTGAGGGAACTTATTTTTCTTGATTTTTTGTGAGGATTTTGATTATATGATCAACAAAAAAAAAGCATCTCTTCGGTTCTAATGAGAACCATTCAAACCCCTGTTCATTTTATTTTACTTTTAATTTGATACTTACTAACTTTAAAATCACAGGGGCGCCCGTTGGGAAGAAACCAAAACTACATATACGAAGAATAAAACTAGAAGATGTAGTTACAGAAGAAACAAAGAAAAGTGAAACAAAGAAAAGTGAACTATCAGATTCAAAAATTTGGCAATTCAAAGAACCTGTAACGTATACAAAACTTCGAGCTGATGATACAAATTTCTGTAATACGAGTAATAGTGGTAAATATGATATTAGATGCAAAATATCGAACAAAGATATGGACAGTGATGGTGTAAAGATGCATCGAAGACTATGTGTCAAAGAAAAACGTTACAAATGTGATAAATGTCAGCGAAGCTATACAAAAAAATGTAATTTAAAAACACATCTACGGATGCATACTGGTGAAAAACCTTACAAATGTGCAATATGCCCGTATAGTTGTTATCAAAAAAGTACTTTAACAAGACATATTCGTACTCACACGCCTGAAAAACCTTATACATGTGAAGTATGTAAATTTAGTTGTTTTCGAAAGTGTGAGTTAACAAACCATATTCGTATACACACGAATGAAAAGCCATACAAATGTGAATTATGTCAGTATAGTTGTAGTCAAAGGGGTTATTTAAGAAAACATATTAGAAGACACATTGGTGAAAAACCTTATAAATGCGAATTATGTCAGTATAGTTGTATTGATAAAGGTGATATAAAAAGACATATTAGAATACATACGGGTGAAAAACCTTATAAATGTGAAGTATGTCAGTATAGTTGTAGTGATAAGAATAATTTAAGAAGACATATGCGTAAACACCACACTGGGACAAAACCTCAGAAGTGTCCTACACTGTAGTTTTTATTCGACACTGTTTTCGCTGATTTCAGCTATAACTGTAATATTTCTGTGGGTGGAAGGTTAAGTTAAATTCGCTACCTGTCTAATATTACATAAGTGCAAAAGTTTAAAATAAAAAATGAAAGGTATATCACTGACTGTTAGTTCATTCAAATCAAATAATGGGTAGCTATATCCATTCAAAATATTGGTAAAAAGTGTTATTACCTAATTAGTAATCAAATATTGTACACAATTACTGTATTTTTACAAACTTAAATCTAAAATTAATTGTTTAACGAATGTCACCGGTAGTTGTTGCTATGTGACGTCTTGTCATTTGTTTAAAGGTATAAATAGGCTGGCTCTAGTCGAAAGAACTCAGTATTTAATTGTATTTTGAACTATGCACATCTCCTTATAAAATTGAGTTGTGTGACTTACTGTTGGTGTGAGTAATAAAAAATGTTCACAAGATGTCTGATCGTTATCATTTGAGAACCCTGAGTACTCCCGCTCTTACATCAGAAGAAAGTGATCAACTCGAGCCTCAACTGGACCGCACTCGCCTAGCCTACCGACTACTCGACCAGGACATTCGGATGAGCTGAATTTACTTCGCTGCCAGATCAAGCTGCTGAAAAACATGGTTTTCAAAAACAAAACACCAGTACCCACAAGTTAATTGAAATTTATTTACCTAATTATGATCTTGATTAGCATAAAATAACAATTGAGTAACCAAGTTACCTTTTTAACAGCTGTGCGAGATAGTTCAGTCTGTTGCTAGGATGAAGGGATTTTCATGCTTGCATGGACGCACCAAGCAATCGGTAGACACTAATGCTCATTCTCTTGCACTTGTTGGTATCGGAAGTACGTGTGACGTCATTTAATCATGAACTTTCACTTTAGCACAATCAATTCAATTCAATTTTTTATGTATATAGCTCCATCGATGAACATTCGATGATTTTGCCAATGTCAGGGTAGTTGGAGATAGTCGGTTTAAAATTATGAATACTGTCATATAACTATTGATCAGTGTTTGTAGCAATGACTTCCGTTGTTCACCACGCTAAAAAAGGACAAAACAATTTTGGTTAGACATATAATATAGAACGGCACAAAATAAATGTTAAAACGTCAAGTATATATTACATAAATAGAAATACTAGCTACAGTTGGATATTGTTAATGTTAATAAATCTATAAATAATTTTTACTGCGGGGGTATGGACTAAAGTTAATAGGAACGGGATGTTAATTGGGCGGGGAATGTTATCAGGGAGTAAGTCGTAAAGAGGAATAGATAGACGAGGACAGGAAAAAAATAAGTGCTCCAGAGTACCCTCCGCTAGACCGCATTCACACAAAGAATTAGAAGGAATGTATGGTTGAATAGAGCCATAGAATTTTCCCTTCAATAAACGTGACTTTTGCCAATGGGTATTCCAGCCTTCATCATCTCTGGTTTAGCAAGGCAGCGCAAATCACGGGGATAACAAGATGGACGTGATTCAATCCTATTCCGGGTAGCCGACTTGGCAATCGAGTCCGCATTCTCATTACCAACGATTCTAGAATGACTATAGGGATCCAAGCCAGTGCAATCTCTATACCTAAACAGTGGCATCTATATAGAAGTTGTTTGATCTGCAAAACAAGAGAAAAATTGTAACGAGAGCGGAAAGGTGACTTTAATAAATCCTGAAGGCAGCTAAGAGAATCCGAGAGAATTAGGGATTTGTTGAGACCATGCGATTCAATGTAGGAAACCGCTTCCAGGAGAGCTATTGCTTCCCCTGTATAAATAGAGCCAAATGGAGAACTACGAACATTTAAAATAATTTTGAATTTTGGAATCCACACAGCAGAACCGACATTGCTATCATCTGACAACTTAGAAGCGTCTGTAAATATCGTGAGCCAATCGTGCCAGTCCTCATCTAGAATTCTGTTGAGTTTATCATTGGCAGCAGGGTCATGTTTAGAGATACTAAAGTTAAGAATAATTTTTGGTTGGAAGAGTAAGGAGTCAAAATCTACTTCAAATAGAGGGTTCGTTTTTGACTGGACTAAAGAAATGTGCTTATTATTAAATTTCCCAAAGCTAATAACAAGTAGAAGAGGGTTTTATGGGTCCAATAGGCGGTCGTTGGGATTAACTCACAAAGTGTACGGAGAAGGGGATGAGATTTGTTCTGGATGACTATATAAAAAAAAAAATTGCAGAGGGCTATTTTGTTGCACGGTTCCAGAAGAAAACTTCCATAGTCAATATGACTACGAATTTCTTTAATAATGGTAACAAAGATGATATTAAATGTAAAATATCAGACAGAAGTAATGACAGTAATAACGTAAATAGACATCGAAGACAATGTGCCAAAAAAAACGTTACAAATGTGATATATGTCTGCATGTGTGTAGTCAAAAAGGTATTTTTACAATTCATATTCGTCAACACACGGGTGAAAAACCTTACAAATGTGAAGTATGTCAATATAGTTGTAATAATAAGGGTGCTTTCATAAGACATATTCGTATACACACTAATGAAAAACCTTAAAAATGTGAAATATGTCAGCACAGTTGTAATCAAAAGGGTGATTTAACAAAACATATTAGAATACACACTAATGAAAAACTTTATAAATGTAAAGTATGTCAGTTTAGTTTTAATAATAAGGGTACTTTAATAAGACATAATCTTATACACACTACTGAAAAACTTTATAAATGTGAATTATGTCAGTATAGTTGTAATCAAAAGGCTTATTTACCCGACATATTCGTACAAACACTAATGAAAAACCTTATAAATGTGAAATATGTCAGCTTAGTTTTAATCAAAAGGGTGATTTAACAAAACATATACGAATACACTCTAATAATAATAATTGTATCCTAAAAATACTTTCTTAAGGTTTGTAATGGGGCTAATTTACAACTTTAAAGAATTATTAGCCATAGCCAAAACTCTGATTGTGACCAGACTGAAGTGGACTGTATTTGGCTGTTGTTGGGGTCTTGTTGGAGGAATGAAAATACTGTCTTGATTCGTATCTTCAATTTTATTCCTAACTGTTATTACAACTGTATGTTGTTACATTGTACATTGTAAATAAAACCGGCCAATCGCGAGTCGGACTCAAACTAAACACAAACCTGTAGGTATATAAGTAAAAGTTCACCCATCACGACAATCAAGTCATAACAACACAAACTTACTATTAGGTGTTTACTATAGTACTTCATGAAAAAAAAAAAATACGGTATCAATGGTTGTACCTTTGCGTTTTTGCGTTGACTTAGAAACAACAATGGCAGGTGCCCATACATTGATTTAGCTGAGATTAAATTCCTACGTCATTAAATGAAAAAATATCTGGTTTAACTCAGGGAGATGTTCTGAAATAGTTTGTGCAAGAATTTTTGTTCGAGAATGTCGAGAATAATTGATATTCAGTCATAATCTTGTGTAGGTTATGTCTGGGTAACTTTTAATAATATGTTTAATAGGTAATATTATTCAATTTCGTGGAAGTAAAAGGGCAATATCGCATTCGTATTTCCCTTACCTAGTTATTTCAGCATGAAATGTACAATATACTCTTTGGAAAGAGTATATTTATTTAAACGAAGCTAATTTTCGAGAAAATATAACCACCGATGAAACAATCCATGTTTCCAGTCACGATATTTCTGACAAAAACATCAGTTTAAAAAGCGGTTCTCCTCCACCGAAGAAAACCATGTCGCAAAAATGCGGCAAAAAAGTGTGACTTATTTTTATTGACGTATTGGACCTCCCCGTTGCTTTAGACATCTATTTCACTACTCACACAAAAAATTAAGTCCAAAAAGGAGCTTGAATTGGATATTCGTTTGCTTTGTATTCAACACACAACAACAAGACCGGCCAGTTTTCATAGAAATCTGCCCATCGTTATTTTCAGAAATCAACTTTTATTGCTATACTAGCGGCTTCGTCCGCGTCAAAGTCGAAAATTATCGCGAGGGAAAATATTCCCGGGATAAATCTTTGTGATATATATAAAGAAAATATCCTTTGTGCTATTCCTGACTATAATCTATCTCTTTGACAAATTTCATCCAGATCCATTCAGCCGTTCTGGCGTGAAGAAGTAACAAACACACATACAAACTTTCGCCTTTACAATATTAGTGTGATAATCACTTATTGAATTTAAATTAAATTTACTAATTGCTATATAATTGAGTTTGTATTTGGTGTGAATTTCAATCTGCCAGTGCCTCTCAAAAGGCGTTATCAAAAATGTATATTGCGCTGGAAATTGTTTTTAACCGACTTTAACAAGGAGGAGGTTATCAATTCGACTTAATTTTTCTTTATGTGTGTCCCTTCAGAACTTTTTACTACGTGAACCGATTTTGATGATTCTTCTTTTATTTGAAGTCTGGTGTTTATCATGTGGTCCTATTTTAGATATAAAACATTATTCTTCAATAAACAACGGCATATATCTCGGGATTGCTGCAGTCACATGACTGTTTATTGTTTACGCCATTTCATACTATAACATCACGCCGGTACGCTCTAAAGTGGTACACAGATCTGTACAGTACACCCTGGTACACTCTCATTTCACCGGTTATGTTCAAGTTTTATGGCATAACTTAGTTTTTTGGCGCCCCTTGTTATTTGGCGCCTAGTGACCGCTCCTCTCGCTCTACCTCTAGGGCCGGCAGTCTGGCACTGAATCGGTTGTCCTGATGGGTATGTGATACGGAGGAATGAGGAGCATGTCGTGAGGAAACTTTTGAGTATGAATGTGGATGGTTAAACGGGTGAGGAAGACCAAAGATATGATAGATGAATTTACGTGTAAGATGACACAGCTATAAAGGAGGCGATCTATTCCGACGCTAGCGCAAGCCGTATTTAACTAATTTAAATAAATTTGAGTTAACTTATTGTTCTTGATCTTCTGTGAAGTTCTTGATTATATGATCAACAAAAAAAAACAAATATTCGGTCCCTGTTCATTTGATTTTACTTTGAATTTGATACTTACTAACTTTATAATCACAGGGGCGCCCGTTGTAAAGAAACCAAAACTACATTTACGAAGAACAAAACTAGAAGATGTAATTACAGAAGTACCAAAGAAAAATGAACAGTCAGACTCAAAAAGTATCGGGATAAATTCCGCTAAACTATGCCGCAATTCAAAGAACCTTTAACGTATACACAACTTCGAACTGATAGTACTATTAATAATAGTAGTAGCGTTATTAGTACTTGTCTAGATACACATTTCTGTAATACGAGTAACAGTGGTAAAGATGATATTAGATGTAAAATATAGAACAAACATATGAACAGTGATGGTGTAAAGATGCATCGAAGACTACGTGTCAAAGAAAAACGCTACAAATGTGATAAATGTCAGCGAAGTTTTACTAAAAAATATAATTTGAAAATTCATTTACGGATGCATACTGGTGAAAAACCTTACACATGTGAAGTATGCCAGTATAGTTGTTTTAAAACGTATACTTTAAAAAGACACATTCGTATACACACGCATGAAAAACCTTATAAATGTGAAATATGTCAGTACAGTTGTATTCGAAAGTTTGCTTTAATAAGACATATTCGTACACACACGAATGAAAAACCTTACAAATGTGAAGTATGTCCGTATAACTGTAATCAAAAGAGTGATTTAATAAAACATATTCGCATACACACTAATGAAAAACCTTATAAATGTGAAGTATGTCAGCATAGCTGTTATAGAAAAAATGATTTAACGAAACATATTCGTAGACACACTAATGAAAAACCTTATAAATGTGAAGTATGTCAGTATAGCTGTAACCAAAAGAGTGATTTAAAAAGACATATTAGAATACACACGGGTGATAAACCTTATAAATGTGAAGTGTGTCAGTATAGTTGTAATAATAAGGGTAATTTAATATAACATATTCGGAAACACCACGCTGGGAAAAATCGTATAAGTGGACCTACACTTAGTTTTTGTTAGATACTATTTTGAATAGTATCTAATAAAATTGTGCAGGTACAGATAACAACACAACAATAACATACTTAATTTTATTCAAAAAATCTTTCTTAAGGTTTGTAATGGGGCTAATTAATAACATCAAATAATTATTAGCCATTGCCAAAACACTGATTGTTAACTAAAGTTAACAATCAGTGTTTATAGTATATTATGCGACTAGTGAATAAAGGACGGATTTAAAGCGAGGGCCATAGATGAATCACAATCAAATGCAGGATTCTAACGACTGAATCACGACCTTAGGGAGTGATTCATGATTATATCATATAGTACATAATTTTTATTTATCATTAATAGTTTTCTCAGAGCACGCCAAAGAATGAATTTTATAGGCAAAATTTTACTACTTTGGGCTAAATTATTTAAATTTTCATAAGGACCTCTTATTTTTTTGAAAATAAATTATAGCCTATGTCACTCAGGAATAATATAGTTCTCTACTGGTAAAAGAATTTTCTAAATAGGCTTAGTAGATCCAGAGATTACCCCCTACAACGTCACAAACTCACAAACTTTACCTCTTTTTAATATTAGTAGGTATAGAATAAAACAAAAAATATATATTTTTATGCTGACATCTTGTTTTTTTTTTCAAGACAAAAATAAAACACAGTAAACGCACCCTGTCTGTGACCTCTGACTAGGAAGGGGTGAAAAGTTCTCGGACTAACCGAAATTTGAGGGTAAATTTATACTAATTAAATAGCTTGTTTCTAGTAGTCTTGCGTCGGAGTGACAGTAATTTTGGTAGGTTGCGTTTTAATTTTTGTAAAATTTTTTGTTTGAGCGAATCTGCTGTTGGGCAATGGAAAAAAGTGAAATAAGAGTCGTGATTAAATATTTCGTCAGAAAAATATTACACCAAGTTAAATTAAGGAGGACTTGGATAACCGATTAGTTGAATCTGCGCCTTCGTATTCTATAGTAAAAAAATAGGTGTCTTTGATCAAATAAAACAGAGAGAGCATCAATGATGATCCAAAGCGCGGAAGGCCTTTGACGTCCATCACGCCAGAAATCATAGGAAAACCACAAAATGGTATTAGAAGACCGAAGATTGAAAGTGGGTGAAATAAGTGACACTATAGGGATTTCAACTGAGCGTATGCTTCATATTTTAATCGACTTGCTAGGAATGAAAAAGGTGACAGAAAGATGGGTGCCGCGTTTGTTGACCGCCGAACATAAACTCAACCTAGTTGAAATCTCAAGAGGGAACTGGTGTTGTTTTGATAAAATACTAGCGAATTTTCAAGAGAAAATATAACCGTCGATGAAATATGGATTCACCACGATATTTCTGACTAAAACAACAGTGAAAACAGTGGCAACTGCGGTCTCCACCACCGAAGAAAGCCAAGTCGCGAAAGTGCGGCAAAAAAGTGTGATTTATTTTTATTGATGTATTGGACTCCGTTGCTTTAGGCATACAGTTTATCACTCACACCAAAAATAAAGTCAAAAAAGGGTTTGAATTCGATATTCGTTATACAAAGACCAGCCAGTTTTCATAGAAACCTACCCCTCATTATTTTCAGAAATCAACTTTTATTGCATACTAGCTTCTGTCAGCGGCTTCGTCCGCGTGAAAGTCGAAAATTATCGCGAGGCAACATATTCCCGGGATAAAAAGTATCCTTTGTACTATTACTGATTATAATCTTTCTCTTTGCAAAATTTCATTCAGACCCATTCAGCCGTTCTGGCGTGAAGAAGTAACAAACACACTTACACTGAAGGCTCATACAAGTCTACGCCCCGATCTTGGCACACCCCGACGACGAGGTAGAGACCATGTTTGAGGACATTTTCAGAGCAATGCATGGTCATAAAACTCACTTCACCGTGGTCATGGGGGAATGCGCGAAACTGGGTAAACGAGACGATAATGAGCTGCGAGTGGGGCAATTTGGATTCGGACGACGGAACCACTGGGTCACTGGCCAGTTTTATGGAGAAGGAGGGCCTCTATATGGTGAAC
This sequence comes from Orthosia incerta, assembly GCA_948252205.1. Classification (NCBI taxonomy): domain Eukaryota; kingdom Metazoa; phylum Arthropoda; class Insecta; order Lepidoptera; family Noctuidae; genus Orthosia; species Orthosia incerta. The sequence goes on along the minus strand of OX411766.1, from coordinate 13,511,919 downwards.
TCTTTCTTCAGAAAGCGTGAGCACAGGAAGTGGACCTGGCAGAGCCCCGATGGTGCAACGAAAAATGAGATAGACTTCATCATGTCATTTATTTATTTTATTTAAGATCACCAACGAGTAACATAACAACAACTTACAAGCAAGATAGATAGATAAATTATTTATTCAGTGCACACAAAAGACACAGCACCACACACAAAATCAAAATTAAATCAAGAAGCACATATTCAATGATGTCTCTGTGATCAACGCGGTAAAAACCGGTAGTGATCACCGTATTGTACTTAAATGTTAAGCTGGAAAGATCTCGACTAATGAAGTCTACGCTCCGTCCAGCAGAGACCCAGATCCAAAACCCCGAAAGCTTTCAGCTCGAACTTCTGAATCGTTTCGAGTGCCTAGGTAGCTCCGTGGACGATTTTTTAACTTTGCCCCACACTAGGAATTTCTTCCTGTATCGTGGAAACAACAACGACGACGACGTACGATTACAACGATGGGTCCGTGGAAACTGTCCGTACGGTCGGGTCTAAGTTTTTCAAGACCCGTTGTAGACCACATAAATACGCTACGGCAGGGTATACAGAAGACCGAAGAGTATAACCTGCCTCTTTGCTTAGCGTTTGTGGACTAACGCGTGTGTGACTTGGTGTACTGCAGTCTCTCCAACGGTGCCAAATCGTCTACCGGTACATTGAGGTGCTGAAGTGTTTGTACAAAAACGCCACCATGTCAGTCCGACTTCGGAACCTATCCTTCTGCAGCGAGGTGTGAGACAGGGAGACGTCATATCTCCGAAACTGTTCTCTGCTGCACTGTGGGATGTCTTCAAGGTTCTGGACTGAAGAGGGCTAGTACATCACTTAAATTCGTTTTGCCGACGATGTAGTGGTCATGGTTGAGACCATGGAGGACCTCAGTACGATGCTCGATGACCTCAGTAGAGCATCTGAAGGAGTGGGTCTAAAAATGAACATGGACAAAACCAATGTAATGTTGAATGCCCATGTTGCACTTCTATCAAAATCGGTGATTCTACACTCGAAGTTATGGACGATAATGTCTACCTGGGACAAACGGTCCAGTTAGGTAGGTCCAACTTCGAGAAAGAGGTCAACCGTCGAATCCGACTCGGCTGGGCAGCGTTCGGGGAGTTGCGCGGTAATTTCTCTTCCAACTTACCACAGTGTCTCGAAACGAAAGTCCACCACTAGCGTGAACAGCGTGTGTTGCCAGTAATTACTTACGGGACAGAGACGTGGTCGCTCACAATGGGTCTCATCAGAAGGCTTAAAGTCATCCAAAGGGCAATGGAGATAGCTATGCTCGGAGTTTCCTTGCGTAATCGAATCAGAAATGAAGACATCCACAAGAGAACCAAGGTTACCGACATGCTATCAAAAATGTATCTTGCGTTGGAAATTGTCTTTAACCGTCATCAAAAAGGAGGGGGTTATCATTTCGACTGTATTTTTTATGGGTCTAAGAACTTCTTACTAAGTGAACCAAATTTGTTTTTTTTTTATTTGGATGCTGGTTCTTATATTTTAGATAAACAATAGAACTCTTCAATAAACAACGGCAAATCTCTCGCGATTACTGCAATGGCATGCCTGTTTATTTTTTACGTCATTTCATAATATAACATCACGCCAGTACGCTCTAAAAGGATCTGTACAGTTCTACACTCTCATTTCACCGGTTATGTTCAAGTACCTACTATGTTATTCGGGTAATCTTTTATGGCATAATTTTGTGCATTATAGATACCTTAATAGAACTTGCTCATTATGTACCACTTCAATAAAGTGAAAAAGAATTTAATTTCTAGTAGGTTTTATATTTTTGTAAAATGTTATAATATGCATTTGGTTTTGTGGCGCTCCTTGTTATTTGGCGCCTAGTGACAGCTCCACTCGCTCTACCTTTAGGGCCGGCAGTCCGGCACTGATTCGGTTGTCCTGATATGGATATGTGATGCGGAGGAATGAGGGGCATGTCGTTAAAGTTTTGAGTATGAATGTGAATGGTTAAATGGGTGAGGAAGACCAAAGATACGATGGATGAATTTACGTGCAAGATGACACAGCTATAACGAAGGCGATCTACTCCGACGCTAACGCAAGCCGTGCACTAATTAAAATAAATTTGAGGTAACTTATTGTTCTTGATCTATTGTGAGGTTTTTGATTAGATGATCAACAAAAAAAGCACCTCTGCGGTGCTTATGTGAACCATTAAAACCCATGTTCATTTGATTTTACTTTGAATTTGATACTAACTTTATAATCACAGGGGCGCCCGTTGCGAAGAAACCACAACTACATAAACGAAGAATAAAACTAGAAGATGTAATTACAGAAGAACCAAAGAAAAATGAACAACCACATTCAATAATTAGGCATTTTAAAGAACCTTTATCGTATACAAAACTTCGAGCTGATAATACTATTAATAATAGTAGTAGTGTTATTAATACTTGTTTAGATTCCAATTTTTGTAATACGAGTAATAGTGGTAAAGATGATATTAGATGTAAAATATCAAATAAAGATATGGAAAGTGATGGTGTAAAGATGCATCGACGACTGTGTGTCAAAGAAAAACGTTACAAATGTGATAAATGTCAGCGAAGTTATACTAAAAAATATAATTTAAAAACACATCTGCGGATGCATACTGGTAAAAAAACCTTACAAATGTGAAGTATGCCAGTATAGTTGTTATCAAAAAAGTACATTAACAAGACATATTCGTACTCACACGCATGAAAAACCTTATATATGTAAAGTATGTAAATTTAGATGTATTCGAAAGTGTGAGTTAACAAGACATTTTCGGGTACACACTGGTGAAAAAATTTACAAATGTGAAGTATGTCAGCTTGGTTACGATCAAAAGAGTGATTTAACAAACCATATTCGTATACACACTAATGAAAAACCTTACAAATGTGAAGTATGTCAGTATAGTTGCAATCAAAAGGGTTATTTAACAAAACATATTAGAAGGCACACTGGTGAAAAACCTTATAAATGTGAATTATGTCAGTATAGTTGTATTGATAAGGGTGATTTAAAAAGACATATTAGAATACATACGGGTGAAAAACCTTATAAATCTGAAGTATGTCAGTATAGCGGTAGTGATAAGACTAATTTAATAAGACATATCCGTAAACACCATACTGGGGCAAAACCTTAGAAGTATCCTAAACCGTAGTTTTTATGTTCCCGTTCAGTTACACCATTTTGTGTTACACTGTTACCCATTGGGATGAAAATTACCCATTAGTAACACTGTAACTCAATGCCAAAATTTTTATCCCTTAATTTACACTGCAACCTAATAGTATCTACGTAATAGGGTTACATTAGCATATTATTATATATAAAATAGCAGAACAACCGACGAGCTGTCATCGCTGTGCGGAGCGAGCGAAGCGAGCTCGGGAATTTAGGGCACCCCGACTCGGATAGGTTAGGTTTGAAGGGGATGATGGGGAACTCAGCTCCCGTCATCTCCTTCGTGTTAGGTTACTTTAAACCCTGCAGACAGAAATACACCGTCGACTTCGTCATTTGATATGTAACAACTAAACGGGATATAGTTTTTATTCTATACTGTTTGCGCTGATTTCGGCTATAAGTGTAATATTTGTGCGGGTGTTAGCTATGAAACATATGGATTCGCTACACTCAATTGTATAATGTTCAATTTTCAACCAACAGCTGTTATTGAGGTTATTCTAAGTTAAATTCGCTCCCTGGCTAATTACATAAGTGCAAAAGTTTACCTGACACTTCCCTAGATGGCGCTGAGATCAGAATAGATCGCGCTATAGTTTTGTTACCGAGCAAACCATAACGATATATAGTTTAAGTTTTTTTTGTAGACGATTCCTTATCAATTAAAATGTCCTAATTAAAACTGTGTGTTCTCACCTTCAGACCTAGAAAAACTGTTAGTGTTCACTACCTTTAACATATAATTATTACCAAAACACTCGTGGATTACGATCTAAAACTCAGGAATTATAAGATTTACATAATTAAGTGGTCAAGAAGTCCAAAGTCCCCGATGATTGAGCTCGTGGAATGATACCCATTGGACTTTATACCGTTCATATAACAATCGCCGTAGGGGTAAGACTCGTAAAGCTTCTTATGCTTTTGGCTGTACCATATTTAAAATTCATACTTTTTCCCATCCTCCATATATCAACTTGCTCTCCCCCTGGTCCAGCGGCTGGCGACGCCCTTGCACAAGTAAGCTCACAACTTCCTGACTCAACACGGCTTTCGGCCGGATCGCAGTACGGGTGGTAACAGCTACTGTCATTTGTGAACTACCTATCGCCCGTGATGGGTGCAGGTAGATGTGGCGTATTTTGACTTCCGGAAAGCTTTCGATACCGTGGATAATGATGAACTTTTGTACACACTCTCAGCTTTGGGATTTACACCGCACTTACTTAAGGCCGTACTCTGACCAAAAAATCAGCATGAGATATGAGCATTCCTATTGGCCTAGCGGCACTGGTGGCGCATGAATTACGGTAGTGAATACGCCCAGATTTTGGAATAAAATCTTACTTACAAAATGTTCGTTAACAAATTGTTTATCCATTAGTGTTAGTGTAAAAAATAATTAATGAACACTTTACGAGGAGATGCATGTCATCAATAATTATTTCACATTTTTATGGTTTTGTTGGAAGGAGATTAGTGACACACGCCTCTTTAAAAAAAAAGTGTACTACCATTTTAGAATCAACATTATGTAGAAATTTAATGTCTTTTTATTAATTGATATTTCTTTTTAAATAAAAGTAGATAGCTCTTAAAAACTGCACAAAATTCGACTAGCGCGGCGTTTTGCTTGGGGTGACGCCTTAAAACTCTTTGCCAGTTATCTTAGCGACCGCCGACAGTACGTCGAGTATGCGGGACGTGAATCGCGTCCTTATTACACGTTCTCCGGTGTAAGTCAAGGCAGTAATATTGGACCTCTGGAATTCATTTTAATCATCAATGATCTGCCTACAGTCATAAAAGAGGCGAAGTGTCTGCTGTTTGCAGATGACTTGAAATTATTTATGAATATTAAAGATATTGCTGAGTTTAATAGATTCCAGTCTGATATTGATAATGTAGTCGAATGGAGTAAGTCTAATAATCTGCATTTCAATGTTTCTAAATGCTGTGTTATGAGCTACAGTCGCGCGCATGCTCCATTGCAGCATCAGTACGACATTGGACGGGGTAGTTTTTCCGCGTGTCTCACATGTACGAGACTTGCAGCCGAATTGCGTAAGTATATTATCCAAAGCAAAAGAATCGATTCTTTCCCAAAACCGACTTTACGTATTGCATATTGATACGAAAAGTCGTTTTTGGGCAGGAATCGATTCTTTTGCTTTGCATAATATACTTACGCAATTCAGCTGCTGGGCGTTCAGATGGTGTTGGAGCTGACGTTCTGGACACTTGAGGTGTGCGGCTGGGCTTTCAGAAATCTCGGTTTCATCTTAAGACAATGTAAGGAGTTCACCGACATTGCAGTTGTTAAAGTTCTGTATAATGCCCTTGTAAGGAGTCATCTAGAGACAAGTGCATTCATTTGGAATCCACTTGAAAAGAAATACAGTCTCATGTATGTGCATAACTCCAGCTTCCTCATATGTGATAGAAAAATTCTATCTATGCCAATAATAAAGGCATAATAGCAGCAATCAAAGTTCCCGAGTCTTAATTTAGGTGCCACAAAAACTTCGTTAATATGAGTCGTTTAGTATGTGTTAGCTGGAGTGACGTCATCCCAGCTTCCTCATTCAATACAGGCAAACCAGTGAGGTTAGGGTTTTGGACTTTTGTCAAAAAAATAAGGCTTAATAGCTGCACATGGAAGGAAAGAACTGAACGATAATACTTAAAAAGTGATGAAACTATGATAAAGAAACGTGTGTGTAAGCTGGAGTGACGTCACCCCAGCTGCCATGTCATATCTGCCGAACAAAAGAAGATATGATTATGTACCATAGCTCAAAAATTGAGGCAGAATAGCAGCCATTGGCAGAAAATTTTTCAGACCTCTGGTCAAAATACTCTATAAGTTATTAAACCGACAAATATGTGTAAGCTGGAGTGACGGCACCCCAGCTGCTCATCTCATATCTTCCGAACGAAAGAAGATATGATTATGTATTATAGCTTAAAACATAAGAAATAATAGCTGCCACAGGCAGAAAAAAATTCAAATCTCTAGTTCTTGTAGTTTTCACGTAGTAAGCAAAAATATAGTTTCTGCGCCAAAAAGATCAAATTATTACTTCGGAGGAGGTACGGAGCGGCGTTGTCATTCCGTGCGCTACATTATTGCAACCAAGTTTGCACTTAGTAAGCATACCATTAGAAGTCATTTTAACTTGCGCTCAAAATATTTTATTGAAGATATAGACTGAGAGCCGACTGAACTTTAATAGAACTATGAATGTAATATTAAAAAGTGGATTCTTATCAACTTTAGATGACGAGAGAACTACTTATATTGTTTTTTTTTTTGTGACTTGTTCTCTGTAGTTCGGTTAAGGTGGATGCACAAAGTTAGCCCGCGAAATTAATATTTTGTTACGTTTTTTGCAATTTACAGGTCACTGTTAGGTTGTCTTGTCATTCTCTTGTAGTTTCCACGTAGTAAACAAAAATATAGTTTCCGCGCCAAAAAGATCAAATTATTACTTCGGAGCAGGTACGGAGCGGCGTTGCGTTCCGTGCGCTGTATTATCAGTTTGAGGTTGTTTAAACTAGATTATAGACTGGGAGCCGACTACACACTTTAATTGTAGGTACTATGTAAGTATTCAGATTTTTATAGTTATATTTTTTGTTTAAACATAGGATGAAATAAAATTCAAAAATCTAAGTGTAACAATTTCAAGAGAATGACAAGACAACCTAACAGTGACCTGTAAATTGCAAAAAACGTAACAAAATATTAATTTCGCGGGCTAACTTTGTGCATCCACCTTAACCCAACTACAGAGAACAAGTCACAAAAAAAAACAATATAAGTAGTTCTCTCGTCGTCTAAAGTTGATAAGAATCCACTTTTTAATATTACATTCATAGTTCTATTAAAGTTCAGTCGGCTCTCAGTCTATATCTTCAATAAAATATTTTGAGCGCAAGTTAAAATGACTTCTAATGGTATGCTTACTAAGTGCAAACTTGGTTGCAATAATGTAGCGCACGGAATGGCAACGCCGCTCCGTACCTCCTCCGAAGTAATAATTTGATCTTTTTGGCGCGGAAACTATATTTTTGCTTACTACGTGGAAACTACAAGAACTAGAGATTTAAATTTTTTTCTGCCTGTGGCAGCTATTATTTCTTATGTTTTAAGCTATAATACATAATCATATCTTCTTTCGTTCGGAAGATATGACATGAGCAGCTGGGGTGCCGTCACTCCAGCTTACACATATTTGTCGGTTTAATAACTTATAGAGTATTTTGACCAGAGGTCTGAAATTTTTTCTGCCAATGGCTGCTATTCTGCCTCAATTTTTGAGCTATGGTACATAGTCATATCTTCTTTTGTTCGGAAGATATGACATGGCAGCTGGGGTGACGTCACTCCAGCTTACACACACGTTTTTTTATCATAGTTTCATCACTTTTTAAGTATTATCGTTCAGTTCTTTCCTTCCATGTGCAGCTATTATGCCTTATTTTTTTGACTATAGTCCAAAACCCTAACCTCACTGGTTTGCCTGTATTGAATGAGGAAGCTGGGGTGACGTCACTCCAGCTAACACATACTAAACGACTCATATTAACGAAGTTTTTGTGGCACCTAAATTAAGACTCCGAACTTTGATTGCTATTATGCCTTTATTATTGGCATAGATAGAATTTTTCTATCACATATGAGGAAGCTGGAGTTATGCACATGTCTCATGTTGGATAAAATACAAAATAAGTTTTCTAGATTTCACTATTACAAACAGTACGGAGTGTATCTCTTTTATCCCCTTATGTACCCGAGTCTGTTGTATACCTGACTAGCAGTAAGAAGGGACGTCGCGCTGGTCAAATATGTGGCGTACATACTACTAGGGTTGCTGCACCACCCGGAGGTGCTGGAAGCGGGCGCTCTCTTAGACGTGCCATCGGCTAGGACCAACCTCCTCAAGTTTGCCCCTATCTCACGAGCCGCGCGTATTATTAAAATTATTAGTGTCGGAAGACATTTGGGGAAAGCCTACGGAGTTCCTCCAAAGGGCTCAAATAATTATTGAAAGAGGCCTGTTGCTTTAGATTTTGGCATGGTTAATTTAATTTATTGATGTATCTAGAATACTTATTATTATTTTATTGTGTCCAATTCTGCTGCTAGGTTATTTCAGTTTTTTAAGGGTTCCGTACCCAAAGGGTAAAAACGGTACCCTATTACTAAGACTCCGCGATCCGTCTGTCTGTCTGTCCGTCTGTCACCAGGCTGTATCTCATGAACCATGATAGCTAGACAGCTGAAATTTTCACAGATTTTGTATTTCTGTTGCCGCTATTACAACAAATACTAAAAACAGAATAAAATTAATATTTAAGTGGGGCTCCCATACAACAAACATGATTTTTTTGCGGTTTTTTGGGATAATGGTACGGAACCCTTCGTGCGCGAACCCGACTCGCACATGGCCGGTTTTTTTGTAATATTGTGTGTTTGTGACTTGTAGCATCAGGAGCAGTCGTCCCTTCTACCATCGGAAATCTAGACGCACTGCAAGTTATCATCCTTACCTTGTTGCCATTCCAACAATTCGCACCAAAAGCTTCTAAACATCCTTCATAATGCGCACAGCGAATTAATGGAAATCACTACCTGCGTCTGTGTTTCCGAACGCATTCAACCCAAATCTCTTCAAAGTTAGAGTGAACAGGCGGGTGACCATAAGCTCTTAGAGCGGTATCAATTTGAGATCGAGTAAGTGACAGATGTATACAAGTCATATGCGTCTGCCCCTTATTCGATCTCAAATTTGTACCGCTCCAAGAGCTTATGGTCACCCCCAGGCTTCTTCTGGGTAAGCTCACTCCATCGTCGACTCTGTCTCTGTCACCTCTGACCTAGACTAGTCAAGAGCAAAAAAATTAATAAAAAAATCTGTAAAGATGTTAAATAATTGGTGATTATAAATAAATAAATAGGTAAGGGCGTCTAATAATAGGTAAAAACTTCGTCCCAGCTTAGCTTCGGACTCGGACTCGGTCGTAGAGCATCTCGGGGGCGCAACCTCTGTCCGATCCAGGTGTTTTTAGGCGTTTTGGTGGTGGAAGATTTCGGGACCCTGAAAACCATCTTATGCGATGGAGTGGGACGAGCTGAACCAGAAGAGTCCAAGCGTGAGGGTTCTGCGACCATTGTAAGGGAAGTTATAGCGGGTTGGCAATTTACTTTGACAGTTCTTTAACTATTAAACCATTTTTCGCGCTCGAATAACTCCCGGGTCGTGGAGGGCTCGCGTTTTCTTAGGGGACATTGACTTCCTCCTCCCTATCTGTCTAGCATCATTTCAGGGATTTTCAGGAGTCAACATTTTTGCAGGCTGAAAGCTATCCTAAGGAATAGATCTCGCCGAGCCCTGTTATGGAAGCCTGAGCACGGTGGTATTCGGCCGGACGGTTCGGGAGAAAACTACGTTTAACCAGTTTTGCTGCTAAATTAGGTCAGCATCAGCAACCAGAAATTTTATACTGCGTTTTCTCTGGAGCCCTTTGGAGTGTGTGTGCCGTGTTTGGGTTCATCTAAAGGGGCTTGGGGATAGCTACTTGATCGATTTGACAAATCAACTCTACATAGAGTTTTTTTTGGTTTATTTAATTTATTTTTAAGTTATATTAGTTTAATAAGGTTTGACTTCTGGAACCTAAACCACACCAGATCAAGGTCTGGAACAAAATAAAACTGGACAGAGCGAGACTCTACATTTTTTATTCTCTAACTAAGAGCGAGTGTCTCTGGGTAGTGTAATTTAAGATTTTCATTAAGAATTTTCTCTTTCCCCTTCTTTACACCTCTTTGTGTTTGTATTTAATTTTACTTTTACATTTTTGTCTTTTGACAAATACATTTTTACTTATTCAGTGACGCGTCCCTGTGACGAATAAAATAATTCCGGCCAAAAACGTTATGAATACCCGCGGATCTCCCGGCAAAGATGAAAGGACTGGTCCCCCGACGACACCGACGCAATCCACATGCGTGAGGAGAAGCATAGGAGAGTGTGAGGCGTCAGTGATCACACATCCGTCACCAATCTCGTTACGGAGAATAGTATCACCGGCCACAACGAAGCCAAAGATAAAGGCTGTCGGAAGCGAGGATAGATCAGCAGTACGTAAAATGTTGTCAGAAGCGCCAATCTCTCCAAAACAAAAACAGGAATACACTGACAGAGTGACGGAAGCACGCGCTTGTATTAGGAAAGCGAAGACAGCTTTGGGGGAATCCCGAAACTTAAAAACTGACATCAATGCCGATGTTACACAAGCGGTGGAACGACTTTTTCAGTTAGTGAAGGAGGCCGAGAACTCAAAATTACACTAAGAACGACGGCTAAAAGTAAGAAAAAGAAACAGAAAGTATACGAACATATAGCACTAGTACTAGTAAACACATAGTAGGTACAGGAAGAAAATAGCGAAGGAAAGCAAGGCCACTCAAATAACAGAGAAACACAAAACTTCTAAGGAAAACAACCTCAGAATTGAAGAAAGATTTAGAGACACACATACACAGACAAGCCACCGAAAATAGAGCCACGTACGCAAATGTTGCAGCCACCGCTCCTAAAAATCTAGTTCCTGAGCAAACAGGTCTCTACTCGATAGTGGTAGCCTCGACAGACCAGCTAGAAACTGAAGACGAGGTGATCGAGAAGATCAGGAAAGCGATGAATGCAATGGATGGCTTCATTACGGTGGATAGATTCAGAAAGGCCAGAGATCGAAAGGTAATAGTGGGGTGCAGAACTAAGGAGGAAAGGCAAAAGGTATAAGAAAGACTGAGTGTTGAAGGGAACCTCCTAGTGGAGGAGATGAAGAACAAGGACCCGCTGTTAGCTCTGAAGAACGTCTTTAATTATAACACTGACGATGACATAATTATAGCATTCAAAACGCAGAACACAGACCTCTTCATAGATCTGAAGAGCGACGACGACAGGGTTGAAATCGCCTACAGAAAGAAAAATCGAAACCCCCACACGAGCCACGTGATTCTGAGAGTGTCGCCGCAATTATGGAATAGAACTCTGCACAAAGGGGCCGTATACATAGACATGCAGCGCATCAAGGTGGAATATTTGTGTCACCAGTCATACCTCCAGATGTTATGAGAATAATTAAATCACTAAAAATTTAAAAGAGCTTTGTTTATGACGGGGTTTCCACTCAAGTCATAAAGTTTGTTGCTAATAGTACATCTTCCCTCAGCCCTTTATCTCATATTATTAACGTTACCATATCATCAGGAACATTTCCTGACAAATTAAAAACTGTATTTGTAAAACGAATTCATAAAAAGAACAGTAAAGATGATATGTCGAACTATAGGCCGATAGCTTTACTATCATTTTTTCTAATATAATAGAAAAAGTCATATATGAAGCACTTCATAGTCTGAATCACAGGTTCAACCTAGTTCAGGCAAATAAGCAACTGTCTTCTTTTATATTTTTAAGATATTTTTATTGTAAAATGTGCCTTATGTTATAAATAAACGATATTTTATTATTATTATTATATTATAATAGGTATCATGTTTCTAATAAATATAATATACTGTGCCATGAGCAATACGGGTTCAGGAAAAATAGGAATATAAACATGGCAATTTTTGACCTGTTGAATACTATTATGTCGAATGTTGATACTAAAACGCCTGTAAGTGCTATATATACAGATATGTCGAAGGCGTTCGATTATATCAACCATAACATACTGCTTCAAAAACTAAGCGCCTATGGCATTCGAGGTAATATACTGAACCTAATAAAAACATGTTTTCAACCCACTTGCTCATAAAGTGGCTCTAATTTCACCGCAATTAGGCTTATAATGATATCTGTAATCAAACTGTGACTTTTTTTATTGCTATTAGGTATTCACAAGTGAGTTATAGTTTTTTTTTTAATGGTTTCCTGCCTTCATTTTAAATACTTTTAAATTAAAATAATTTTAAAAGTGTCACAAATCAATCCAATGAAAATTAATAAAATAAGTAATTAATTCTCATACAGTTAAAATTGAAGTATTTTTAATATAATAAAATGTAACACTGTTATTCAATTAAAAGTGTCCCATTCGACATTAATTTCCTTTCTATTCCTGTCATGGAAGTAGTACTTACTATATCCATAACATGATATGGGTAGTAATTACTATTTCCATGATATCCATTAAATACATAAAATGTGGCATAGCTTCTAGTCAAACAATTCAGCAAAATGCTAGAACCTAACATATTGCTTGCTCATTTCATGCAACTTCGTATTCAACTAGATAATTTCAACTTGTACGTGTTTAATAAATAAAACTTGCCCTCAAATATAACTTTTGTTTCTCTGCAATAAAGAAAACTTGAAATTCCCCATTTTGTACGTGGCTAAAACGCTATCCGCGATAAGCTAAAAAAAAAGTCACCTCGATGCGCGCGCATAGATAAACTGATTAATTTACCCCGCCATTGCGAAAAAAAATTCACAACTCGTTTTCACTGTTGAAAATGATTTTTTTGAATTATTTTCTTCACAAGTGTTTTGAAAAACGTCGTATGATACACGTGTGTATTGATGATTACTGTCCTCGGCTCTCTTAAGACCCTCACCTAAAGGCTCGGGTCTCAATGGCGCCTCAGCGGTAATCACCAACATTACGCACTTGTACCATAATGTACTATTATCCGGTCAAAACAGATGACAGAAATAAGCAAAGTATGCGTCAAGTCTAAATTAGAACAAAAATACGTGTCTTCCAATAGAGAAATTAAATTCGGTGTACCCCAGGGAAGCGTTCTTGGGCCTCCGTTATTTTTAATTTACATTAATGACCTCCCGCGCCAAATCCACCACCCCATGGTACTGTTTGCCGACGATAGTAAAGTAGGTACTCTTAAAATGTGACAATAATGAAAATGATATAAACCACACCATTAAAATTATAATAAATTGGCTTAATACTAACAGCTTGCAAATAAACATACAAAAAACAAAAATAATGCATTTTTACCAAAGACATCGTATCAACGATCAAAATATTAATTATAATAGCCAAAATGTGGACAGAGTAGATGTTACAAAATTTCTAGGAATTGACAGTCAACTGACATGGAAGGCACAGGCAGAAGAAATACTTAGCGCATCTGCTTATGCGCTTTATAATCTCAAAAAAGAAGTTTTTTTTTATGTTGTCGTCGTTTCTATTTTAAGGTTTGGTATTTTAAATTGGGGCAATTGTACCGAAAAAGAGAGTATCTTTAAGGCCCAAAAACGCTGCCTACGAGCAATATTTGGTTTAAGAGTTACTGACAGCTGTGTTCCAATTAGTTAAAGTCATAATTTGTTGACATTTCCGTGCCTATATATTTTAGAAATTGCTCTTTTTGTTAAATGTAATGGACATCTATTTTTAACTTTATCGGAAAGCAGATGCCGAAGCCCGAAACGTAACTTTGCGATCTCAATACCAAAACTTGTTACGCACAGATGGATATAGGACTGCTTTGTTGAGGAAAAGTATTTTTGATAAGGCACCGGTTACTTTTAACCACATTCCTAATTCCATAAAAGAGGAATCAGTAACAACTTTCAAAAATAAACTAACTTTACTTCTTTTAAATAAATGTTACTATTCCGTATCGGATTTTCGAGCTGATAAATTTTAGTTGTGTTGTATGTCAATGTTTGTATGTTTAATGATAAATTGCATCAATGTTGATGATAAATTGCTTCAATGTTTGCATGCCAAAATGGTAGAATGTACAAGGATTCTTAATATTATTGTATACCTATATTCTGAGCAAATAAATAATATTCTATTCTATTCAAATTTCAAGAACGTTAATAGAAAATTAAAAAATTCTTCGGATCAAAATTTTGTGACAGTCGATAGACAGACAGACGGACACATGAGTGAATGTAATGCAATGCGGGCTCCGTTTGGACTCTTCGGGTACGGATCCGTATAAAACAAGATAAACTCAATACCGACACAAACCCATCCAGGTTTAATGAAATAATGTTATCTGTGAAAGTGCGATGCCCAGTGAAAGAACGCCCCCACATCGCCGCCCGTGAAAGCTTACTGGGAAGGCTGACTCGATACAATTTGCTGCCAATTACTCCAAAAAACATTAGAATCTGTTACATCCGGATTCTAATGCATAATAAAGAATGTTAAAATTGCACTGAAGACTAGGCAGCATCGTCTCAGACCTTAGCCTGGTCCATCAGGAAAAAAAAACAAAATCTCTAGTTGTCATTCATGTCAATATTATTGATTGGATTGCAGATGTTGCAGTCGTTGCAGATTGCGTAGATTGTGTTGTAGGTATCGAATATTAATTATTTTGATCGTATCCAAATTGTATCGCATTATTATAATTACCTTGTTAGTTTTCAAATACATACGTTGAAATATTTACCTTTCTTTCAGTAATTTTCGAGAAAAAATGGAACGACTGCAAATGTGTAGGATGTGTTTGGTGGAGGATGCTCCCATGTATGTTGTTGTCAACAGGAACATGCATGATGTTTATGAGAAGCTAACTAATAAAACAGTAAGTTTTTACATTAAAATCAATAGGTTTTAAATGCCTCTCGTACAAGTGGATATAATTCATAATGTGAACTTCTATGCTCATGGTTTCTCGAAAACGATACTGAACACATATTATTTGTTGTTGTACGACTGGAAGTATTTTATTAGTGAGTTTCTAACTTGTTCCCTTGGCTTTTCTTTGCATTTTTCTGAATATAATGCCTTTGGGAATCAGCAATAATGTAGATTGCTATCGGTTACAGAATTGAATCTTATTTGTACTACCAGAGATTACCTTTAACAAACATACTCGTTCATAGTAATATAATTTGTTGCAGTTTGTAACTGAAGACAGAAGACCGGTGTTAGTTTGTTATTTCTGCTGCTCTAAACTTAAACAATGCTGCCGTTTCCAGAGAAAATGTCTGGAAGCTGAAGAGATGTTTGCTCAGATGCTGGATAAGAATTATGAGGTGAGGTTGTCTTCAACATAATCTAAACCCTTAGATATTTGTGTTAAAAAACTTACATCACTGCTTCTCAGAATGTTGGAATTAATTATGATCTCAATATAACAAAGAAATAAGTTATAAACTTTGAGATATTAGGCCTTCATTACTCACTCGGGGTCAATCTAACCCCATGCAAGTAACCAATGGTTACTATGTATATAATTACTTAAGTCTCAAACACATTACACATCACTTCTTGCCAAGAGAAATCTTGATAAGCAGTTACTCCATATAAAATGCTGGTAATTAGCTGCATCCAATTATTATGGACTATCACAGGTAGTCATTTGACAGATAAATAAACAAGGCAGCAAAATTACACCAGGTAACTATTCGCATGGGGTCAAATTGACCCCAATTGTACTCTCCAAAATAATGGCTGATTTTTTAAATAAATATGTTAGATAAAAAACGTAATGGAATAGGACCCCACACAAATAATTAAGGTTTAACATCTAATTACTAAAGTCTAACATTACTCGCCAAGGGCAATCATGATAGGCAGTCTTCTTCATGAAGACTGCCTATCATGATTTCCCTTGGCGAGTAACTAACTTGGTAACTTGGTAAGTAACTGGATGCAGCTAAATATCAGTATTTTATATGAATGAAATACTGATATTTAGCTGCATCCAGTTATTATGGACTATCACAGGTAATCAATTAGCAAATATCTATAAATGGCAGCCAGGAACATCAGCTTAACATGCTTTCCAAAGGCACGGAGGGGTCTCAGTGTGTAATGCATGGACAACCATCTTACTCTCGTCATCTTTTTACAGCCAAATCCTTTAATAAACCCAGATGTTCTGGTGTTTAACAATGGGTTTGTTAAATCGCCCATTGAGCTTACAAATATAGTTGGAGAATGTGAAACAGATGCTGTCAAAGAAGAATTACCAGCCATTTGTGAAAAATTAGCTGATATTATTGAGCCAAAGGTGGAACTTGTTGGTAAGCTTATTAGAATAACAAAAGTATTGAGTACTACTTGCTTTTTTCCACAGTTTCGTTTCCACTTATAGTTACCAATAATCTCTATTTATCTCCTCTCCTCTACTTATTTTAATTTTATTTAATATTATTAAATTTTTCTGTATGTCTGTCTGTCTGTATGATACATACAGGCAGTATGTCTGTCGAAATTAAATAAATGTTTGAGTGGAGCTCCCATACAACAAACGTGATTTTCCATTTTTTGCGATAATGTTACGGAACCCTTCGTGCGCGAGTTCGAGTCGCACTTGGCCGGTTTTTTTGCTTTTCTTGTCAGCTCCTTATGGATACACATAAACACGATACGACGTTTTCAACAAATTGTAAAAAAATATGGTGAAAACTCCGTGTCATAGCACGACGCGACGTCGTATCGTGTTTATGTGTAAGAGCCCTAAGGGTCTACGGTGTATATGTGGTCTACGGTGCTAAAGCCTTTTCGGATTCCGGCTTGTTCGGGAGGCTGGAAATCGTCAAACCTGCGCGCGAGACGTTTCGTGATGACTCTTGAAAACAACTTATAGACATGGCTAAGAAGTGAGATGGGCCTATAGTTCTTAAGCCGGGCGTTGTCGCCCTTCTTGAAGAAGAGTACCACCACACCCCTGTACCATGCCTGTGGCGTTTTGTCCTCGAGTATGACGGAATCAAACAGCTTCTGAAGGGCCTTAAGGACCGGTTTTCCACCCGCCTTCAGGAGTTCAACCGTGATTCCGTCATCACCCGGCGCCTTGTTGTTTTTAAGCTGTTTCAGAGCCATCCTAATCTCGTACAGGCTGACGTCCGGAATATCTTCGGTATAGTGTCGGGTCAATCTAGCTCTTGGGTCGTTTGCTAGACTCGCAACGGGCTTGCTGATTGATGTGTACAACTGCCCATAGAATGTCTCGATCTCCCTCAGAAGCTCCGGTTTGGCGGATACGATCCTGCCATCGTCGGTCTTCAGTTTCGTGAGCTGGCTCTGCCCAATAGCCAGATCCCTTGAAAAAAAATTTGGAGCCTTTATTTAGATCGATCGCGTCTTTAATACGCTCGGTATTAAAGCGGCGGAGGTCTCTTTTCAAGGATTTAGAGATCTGTCTATTGAGCTGCCGTTATTTGCACGCCTCATCTGAAGACTGCAGGGTAATCTCAAGCCTCTTCTTCATAAGCTTGAGGGTAGGATCAGAGAGCTTTTTCTTTCTATCTGTACGACGGGTCTTTAAAAACTTAGACCCGACCGTATGGACAGCTTCCACGAACCCGTCGGCGTAGTCGTCCACGGAGCTCCCTAGGCAGTCGAAACGATTCTGGAGTTCGAGCTGAAAGCTCTCGGGGTTTTGGGCCTGGATCTGTGCTGGACGGAGCGTGGACTTCATCAGTCGAGACCTTTCAAGCTTTATATTAATGTTCAATGTGCCGCTTACCATGCGGTGATCGCTCCCGGTTTTTACTGATTTGATCACAGAGACATCATTGAACATTTGCTTCTTGGTTGACATGATGAAGTCGATCTCATTTTTTGTTGCACCATCGGGGCTCTGCCAGGTCCACTTCCTGTGTTCACGCTTTTTGAAGAAGGAGTTCATCATAAAGAGGCCCTCCTTCTCCATAAAACTGGCCAGTAGGTGACCCCGTTGGTTCCGTCATCCAACTCCAAATTGCCCCATTTGCAGCTCATCCTCGTCTCGTTTGCCCAGTTTCGCGTTGAAGTCCCCCATGACAACGGTGAAGTGAGTTTTGAAACCATGCATGGCTCTGTAGGTTTCCTCATACATGGTCTCTACCTCGGCGTCGGGGTGTGCCGAGGTTGGGGCGTAGACCTGTATGACCTTCAGCGAATATCTTGAGGATATTCTGAGTATAAGGCACGCCACCCTGGTCGACACACTCTCGATCTTCACCACGTTGTTCACAAGGGACTTGTGGACTATAAACCCGACACCACCCTGGGACTGCCGATAACCCTCTCGGAAATAGAGCAGATTACCGGATTTGAGGATTATCGAGTCCTCCCCCTCTCTTCGGACTTCAGATAACCCTATAATACTCCATCGCAACCTGCTCAATTCCTCTTCGAGTTCGGTAATATTCTCGTCGGTCCGAATGTGCGCGTGTTGTACGTTGCCAGGTACAGTCGTCGGTTATTGTTTGGGTAGCCAGATCTCGTCCGGAGATTCTTGGCACCCCTTGCCATGCCGTAACCTCGACCGCTACCGTAGTCGAGGGTAGGCAGGCTGCCGGGCACTAGGGGCCATTTTTTATTTGTGCTATTCATGGGGGGGTTTTTGCCATAATCGCCACGCTTGGCAGGCGGGTTGGCGATCGCAGTATGGTTGTTGTAGAAGCACAAAGAACGCTGCTGCCCATTCTCTGGTTTGTCCCTTAGTCGCCTCTTACGACACCCACGGGAAGACATGGGATGGTGAAATTCTTTACGTCCGGCACCATACGGAACAATATATAGATAAATTGAACATTATGGCGGAGCAATTTATGTAGAGTGCCAAAGCAGATTGCTGGGTACAAAAGCGGCAAAACTAATCTTTAAAATATAATTTACTTTCATTTAATTGTCAATGCTGATTAAAAAAAACCCGGCCAACTGCGAGTCGGACTCGCGCACGAAGGGTTCCGTACCATTATCGCAAAAGACGACAAAAAATAACGTTAATGTATGGGAGCCCACAAAAATATTTATTTTATTCTGTTTTTAGTATTTGTTGTTATAGCGGCAACAGAAATACATAATCTGTGAAAATTCAACTGTCTAGCTATCACGGTTCATGAGATACAGCCTGGTGACAGACAGACAGACAGACGAAACGCGGAGTCTTAGTAATAGGGTCGTTTTTACGGAACCCTAAAATGTAAGGTAATTCCAGCCAGCTTCCAGTTAGCTAAAATAGTATTTTTTTACCTGTTTACACCTGGCAACCCTAGATAGCGGCTAGATATTTCCAGACAACCCTGCAGCAATCTATTCTACGCAAAAAATTAGGTTTAATCAAAAACAAATGTACCTGTAGATTTTTGCAGTGGGATATAAGTCTAAATTACAAAAAAAAAAAAACTACTAAGCAAAAAATTACTTTCTTTTCCGAAGTCGGTGTCTTTTGTGCCCATTGTTTTCCGTTTTTCGACACCGACTTCGGAAAAGAAAGTTATTTTTTGCTTTGTAGTTTTTTGTTCTGGAAGTCGGTTTGATTTTTCGTTAAAAAGTTTTTATTTTTCTCTTTTTAGTTTTGGAAGGTACCTCCAATTAACATAATAATCATTTAAAGCCAAAGTACATCTCATGAAGATTCCAATAAGCCCAAACACGACTAGGATACATTGTTTTATTTTAGAGTTCTAGTGCCTACATTCAGGCTTCATCATCAGATCAGTTCGATAGTGTCATTTTCATCAGTACCATTTATTTATAAGTATTTGTTTCTTTATAGTCGGTTAACTATTCTAGATATCTTATGACCGTGATATACTTAGCATTTAAGAGTTCCATTGGCCATCTGTGGTCTTCTTCAATAGTTCCACTTCACCAAATGATACTTTCTGAGTGCAAATGATTGCATTGTTGATGAAAATACCAAAATCGCTATATACATGTATATTTGAGGAGTTCCCTCGATTTCTCTAGGATCCCATTATCAGATCCTGACTTGATGACTATGGGACCAACTAGGAAGTATACCCTTTCAAACAAAAGAAGAATTTTTGAAATCGGTCCAGGCGTCTTTGAGTAATCGGGGAACAACATAAAAAATAAAAAAAGATTTCGACGAATTGAGAAACTCCTCCTTTTTTTGAAGTCGGTTAATAAAAATAGATTCACTCCTAAATGTTTTTCACTTACAGAGCTAGAAATAAAGCTGGAAAATCCAGACTACTCTGATGAAGAAGATATACCAGTACACCATTCTGATTCAAAAGATGATGTCCCTTTATCAGAGTTTAAAACAGAAGTGGAAGAAGAACAAGACACCAACTGTGAGTATTAGGCCAAGTTTTTTTATCCCTAGTTAACTCAAACAATGGTTAAATATGCTAACCAATAATTTAAATTTTTTTTCGTATTCATCAGTTGTCTGTCTAACAAATGGTTAAATAATAAACTGTCAAAGTTATTTGACCATTTGTGAGGCTAACAAAAAATCGGCTTGGCCTTTTCCCAATTATATTGGGGTTGGCTTCCAGTCTTACCGGATTCAGCTGAGTACCAGTGTTTTACATGGAGCGCCTGCCTGTCTGACCTCCACAACCCAGTAACTGGGTAACACTCACTCACACAGTAACTGGGTCTTGCCCCTTGGCAAGACTGGTGTCAGATCTCAAGCTTCTGACTACTTATAACGACTGTCAAAGATCTTCAAATGACAGCCGGGACCAACGGCTTAACGTGCTTTCCGAGGGACGTAGGAAACTCGGTATGTTGAAATGGTCACCCATCCACGGACCGACCTCGTCAAGCGTTGCTTAACCTTGATGATCGACCCGTGCGGCTGTTATTATTTAGCCTCGAGCTCCTCGATTTGTGAGGCTAACAATTTATGATAAAACGCATTACTGAATTTTAAAATCATTGGTTAGCATGTTTAACAGTTAGTTTAGTTAACTAGCGAAAAAAAACCGAGCCTTAGTTAATCTTTAACTAATATTTACAGTAAAAAAAACACATTTTGTCTGCACCCTCATCAGTAGCATACACACAATATGCTGCTCCTTTCTAACTGGAGAGCACACTCTTACTGCTAAATGTAGAGGAAGATTTATAAAACTGATCAGCCCTGCTGTCTTGTTCAGATCAGAATGTTGAAGCACTTAAGCGAGGAATGAAAGGCAGCTACGATGAAAGTTACGCAAGTGGATAGAATAAGAAATGAGTGTAAAAAATACTATGGATTTCGGTTGTCCTGGTGAGCATGTGACGTGGAGGAAACTTGAGTATGAATGTGGATGGTTAACCTTTTGAGCACCACGTAACGGTACCACCGGTACCGAACGCGATGTGTCCCCCAGCGCCAAGCTATAAATGTATAACAAATATATAGTAAATAGTAGTGATGAGGGTAAATGTAGTATCGATAAATGTTACTTATATCTTTTTTTGTCCATCAATGGCTCAAAATCCTTTTGACGCTCCCGCCTCAAACCATACTACTAATAACTCGTTTGTACTACTAGACACTGATGAAAACGAGATCCTGTCACTTATAAATGGCTTAAAATGTGCAATCGGACATGATAAAATATCTAATAGCTTACTTAAAGATATAAAGAATGGCATTGTTTCACCCCTAACGCATTTATTCAATCGTTGCCTTTGTCGAGGTGTCTTCCCAGACTTACTTTAAAAAGCTATCACTATCCCTATCCACAAGGCGGGTGACAGACACCGTGCCTGTAATTATAGGCCAATTGCTATAGTACCTGCTATTCCAATGAATCTGGAAATAATAATTAATAATAGACTTGTTAAGCAACAATTTGCTTTCCTCTTGTCAATTTGGTTTCCGTTCTGGGAGGTCAATAGAGGATGCGGTGCATAAGCTTACTGACCATATTATTAGGAGACTTGATTATGGGAACAAAGCACTTGCCATCTTCCTTGACCTTGCCAAAGCGTTTGACACGGTGTCTGTCCCGCGTCTTCTAGCTAAATTGGAGCGTCTTGGAATAAAAGGGTTGCAGCTAAAACTGTTTCAGGACTATCTGAGTGGTGAGTGGTAAACAGTGTCTAAGGGTGGATGCCCACATTAGCACTGATCTACGTCTCTTTTAGTGTCCCACAGGGCTCTGAGCTGGGACCTACACTATTCTTAGTGTACCTCAATGACCTCTGTGAACTGAAACTGGACCAGGGTATCATTATTTCCTATGCTGACGACACAACCTTGCTATTTTCTGCTGATAATTGTGAAGACACCTTCACCTTGGCACAGAATGGTTGCAACAGGGTGTCACTGGCTGAAACAAAATGTTCTCACTCTGAACTCAAACAAAACTACACGAAGTCCTTTTAAGCCCTCCATAAAACTTACCTTTAAATCACACTCTATTCATGTCCACCCAACAAATGCTACTACATGTAACTGCTAACTGCCCTTGTCTGACCAAAAAATCGGAGGTTAAATATTTGGGCGTCATACTGGACTCATCGCTGAACTTCAGTGCACATATTATATCATTACTCCAATCCAGACTGAGATATCTTTAAAACTCATATATGTTTATAAGAATTTACGGTATGTAGCAGATATTTTAATTCTAAAAAAGGTTTTCAGGGCCCTCTGTCAATCACTTCTAACTTACTGCATTTCATGTTGGGGCGCAGCTACCAAAACCACTCTGCTTCCACTTGAAATAGCACAACTGGCAATTCTAAAAGTTAGTTCCTTCCGACCCATAGATTACCCTACACATCTTTTATCTCGGAACCAACCGACCGTACGCCAACTCTACATCATAACAACAATCCTAAAACAACACTCCCTTACCCTTCTTGACAGGAATATTCTTCATAAGCGTCGTCGAAATGCTGTAGTTCCCCAGTCCTTTCAATTTAAACATTCATTTACTCACATGTTTTTCTGCTTTAGCCGTCCTTTTCTATATAATAAATTAAATACTAATCTTAATATCTATACATTAACTAAACGTAAATATGAAACCAAACTATTGAACTTCCTAATTACTTGTGATTATGAAATTACATAAGAACTTCTTAAATTATTAAGATTTATATTAAACACACCAAACAAAAGCACACAACACTCATTCAAACACATTCAACACAAGCACACCACACAAGACACTCACTGTTTCCATAGTAAAAAAAATATTTTGCGTTAGAGTTGTATAATATTATGCAAATGTAACCACTGTTGTATTGTTCATAATGTCTGGCAAGTGAACTGCGTCCTGAAATACAGGCTCGGCCTAGCTCAGACGCAGTTGCTCATTTTTATTTTTGACATATATGTAATAGCTTTAATAATTTAAACATAATGTTCAAAATTGTACAATTTTATGGAGAAATAAATATAATAATTTAATTTTTTTTTATAAATATACCAGATAAATATAATTAATAACGTATTTGGATATCTCGATAAATAAAATAATGACATATTCGATATCTTGTTTTATTAACAATAGTTGTGATAAGAAAAGGCAGAAAACTACAGATAGTGACAAAACAGATACATAACTCAATTCAGCCATAAGAAAATGGCTACATCCCTATTGTCTTTTGACGTCATCCAGTTGACTTCTTATCAAGACCGTGGTGCCCGCAGCATGTAAAATTTAAATTGTTATAAGGGAGTTGTATGTTCAACTTTCTTATTTTTTTACTACATTACGCGCTTCGTTGTAGTTGTAGTTGTAATTTCGAATGTAGGTACCTAATTACGCCAATCTAATTAAGTTATAGCTTTAATATTTATTTTAAATTTTCTTATCCTTTAATAATTTACCTCAAAATCTTCGTCTGATGTTCTCTCGTATTTATCGGATTCAGCTTCCTAATAATAAATAATATAAATAAATAATAAAGGAATAATAATAAAACATTTATTGCCAGAATACAGTTCCAATTCCATGTCACTATATGGTTTAACAAAACTAAGATTTAAATTAGAATTCTACATAACACAGAGTTATACACCTCTGACACCCAAGCTAAGATTGAACTTGTGTTATGAGTGTCAGGGCTCTCGTTCACTAGGGCAATACAATGCATACAGTTCGGAGTAAAGTACACGTCAAACAAGAAACAAAGACTGTGACAATTCAAATAATTAAATAATTAATTGAGAGGCAAACCGTGTGTATGTATTGTGTTTATGTTTTGTGTTGTAAGTGTTTATGTGTGTTTGAGGATGGTGTGGGATGGAGAAAAGTTTGGATAAGGGGGAGCAGAATACGGTCACGCATCGAGAATTCTTTCGACCTCATCATAGCAAAGAGTGATGATCCATTTACTGACTTGAGCCTTGCAGTCAAATTTATTGCACTTGTAAATGCTGCACTGTTTGTTAATGAAGTTGTATATACGACCACCTAGTACCATATAATGTCGCTGCGCAAGCGTGGTTCTATGTCTTACGGAGGGACAAACGTTAGCAGTCCTACGCATTGCCGGACGATGAGCGTCCAACCTCAGGTCGGTATGTTTACGCAACGGTATGTTTAATCCATACCGTGTAGGATTTTATAAGTTCTTCAGAACTTAATTCATTAGCTTCACTCATTTTTATATCTTGATAACTATAACAATCCACAACAGCGCTGCACTATCTCACACTGGCCTTGATGCACTTACGGCTATGACGCCACAAGGAGTCTTCTATTAATGTCTGTGGCGCACAAGGCACCGATATCTATTAGTTTAGTAGTGACAGGATCTTTCAATATCGATATCAGTATTAACTAAAGTACGGCACTTTATGTATATTAAAAGATTCGAGTAAATACATGTGGGCTAGCAAAATTACGTAAATTCCTTTTAAGGACCGCGTTTTTTCAAAATTCGACATTTCGATTCGAAATATAAGTATTTATTTTTTAACTTTTTTGTATATCGACACTTTAGAAACTCAATCAATTATCCTCAGCACTAGACGTCTTCCTATAAATACTACGGTGCCTGGGACACTACAAAAATTTTGGCTAGTATGATTTTTCTGTTTTCAAGATAAACTAAGACCCCTATTGAAATAAAAATGTAAGTTTAGGCTTTTCGGCAATAGTAATCATCATCATCATTCATTATTTCAGCCGAAAGACGTCCACTAGCTGAACATAGGCCGGCCTCCCCCATGCGTCTCGCATCCAGCGCCTTCCCGCAACCTTAACCAGGTCATCGGTCCACCTAGTGGGAGGCCTTCCAACGTATCGTCTTCCGGTTCGCGGTCGCCATTCCAGAACTTTTTGGCCCCATCGGCCATCCGTTCTGCGAGCAATGTGCCCTGCCCACTGCCACTTAAGTTTGGCAATTCTTCGGACTATGTCGGTAACCCTGGTTCTCTTGCGGATCACATTTCTGATTCGATCCAGCAAAGAAACTCCGAGCATAGCCCCCTCCGTTGCCCTTTGAGCGACTGTAAGCTTTCTGATAAAGCGACCGATAAGGTATTCTAAGCGACCATGTCTCAGAGCCATATGTCATCACTGGCAACACACACTGGACATAGACTTTCGTGTTGAGACACTGTGGTAAGTTGGACGAGAAGATACCGCGCAACTTCCCGAACGCTGCCCAGCCGAGCCGGATTCGACGGTTGACCTCTTTCTCGAAGTTGGCCCTACCCAACTGGATCGTTTGTCCCAGGTAGACATAGTCGTCCACAACTTCGAGTGTAGTCTTTGACCTGGATAGGAGTTCATGTAACATGGGCATTCACCATAACCTTGGTTTTGTCCATGTTCATTTTAAGACCCACTCTTTCGGAAGCTCTACTGAGGTCATCGAGCATTTTATTGAGGCTCTCCATGGTCTCAGCCATGACCACTATGTCGTCGGCAAACCGGAGGTGAGTGATGTACTCGCCGTTAACGTTGATGCCAAGCCCTCTCCAATACAGAACCTTTTAGACATCCTCCAGCGCAGCAGTAAACAGTTTCGGAGAAATGACGTCTCCCTGTCTCACGCCGCGCTGGAGAAGCATGTACAAACACTTCAACACCTCAATGTACCGGTAGTCATTTGGCACCGTTGGAGAGACTGCAGTACAGCCCAAGTCCCGATGCAGGTTATACTTGCCGCAACGTATGTATGTGGTCTACGGTGCTAAAGCCTTTTCGGAATCCGGTTTGTTCGGGAGGCTTGAAATCGTCATACCTGCGCGCGAGACGTTTCGTGATGACTCTTGAAAACAACTTGTAGACATGGCTAAGAAGTGAGATGGGCCTATAGTTCTTCAGCCGGGCATTGTCGCCCTTCTTGAAGAAGAGTACCACCACACCCTTGCACCATGCCTGTGGCGTTTTGCCCTCGAGTATGACGGAATCAAACAGCTCCTGAAGGGTCTTAAGGGCCGGTTTTCCACCCGCCTTCAGGAGTTCAGCCGTGATTCTGTCATCACCCGGCGCCTTGTTGTTTTTAAGCTGTTTCAGAGCTATCCTAATCTCGTACAAGCTGACGTTCGGCATATCTTCGGTATAGTGTCGGGTCAATCTAGCTCTTGGGTCGTTTGCTAGACTCGCAACGGGCTTGCTGATTGATGTGTACAACTGCCCATAGAATTCCTCAGAAGCTCCGGTTTGGCGGATACGATCCTGCCATCGTCAGTCTTCAGTTTCGTGAGCTGGCTCTGCCCAATAGCCAGATCCCTTGAAACAACCCTGTAGCCTTTATTTCGTTTAATCGCGTCTTTAATACGATCGCGTCTTTAATACGCTCGGTATTAAAGCGGCGGAGGTCTCTTTTCAAGGATTTAGAAATCTGTCTATTAAGCTGCCGGTATTTGCACGCCTCATCAGAAGACTGCAGGATCATCTCACGCCTCTCCTTCATAAGCTTGAGGGTAGGATCAGAGAGCTTTTGTTTCTATCTGTACGACGGGTCTTGAAAAACTTAGACCCGACCGTATGGACAGCTTCAACGAACCCGTCGGCGTAGTCGTCCACGGAGCTCTCTAGGCACTCGAAACGATTCTGGAGTTCGAGCTGAAAGCTCTCGGGGTTTTGGACCTGGATCTGTGCTGGACGGAGCGTGGACTTCATCAGTCGAGTCACCTTTCAAGCTTAATATTAATGTTCAATGTGCCTCTTACCATGCGCTTATCGCTCCCGGTTTTTACCGAATTGATCACAGAGACATCATTGAACATTTGCTTCTTGGTTGACATGATGAAGTCGATCTCATTTTTTTTTGCACCATCGGGGCTCTGCCAGGTCCACTTCCTGTGTTCACGCTGTTTGAAGAAGGAGTTCATCATATAGAGGCCCCCCTTTTCCATAAAACTGGCCAGTAGGCCAGTAGGCCACCCTGGTGGTTCCGTCGTCCATCTCCAAATTGCCCCACTTGCAGCTCATTCTCGTCTCGTTTGCTCAGTTTCGCGTTGAAGTCCCCCATGACAACGGTGAAGTGAGTTTTGAAACTATGCATGGCTCTGGAGATATCCTCATACAAGGTCTCTACCTCGTCGTCGGGGTATGCCTAGGTTGGGGCGTAGACTTGTATGACCTTCAGCGAATATCTCGAGGATATTCTGAGTATCAGGTACGCCACCCTGGTCGACACACTCCCGATCTTAACCGCGTTGTTCACAAGGAACTTGTGAACGATAAACCCGACACCACCCTGGGACTGCCGGTTACCCTCTCGGAAATAGAGCAGGTTACCGGATTTGAGGATTATCGAATCCTCCCCCTGTCTTCGGACTTCAGATAACCCCATAAGACACCATCGCAACCTGCTCAATTCCTCTTCGAGTTCGGTGATCTTCTCGTCGGTC
Organism: Orthosia incerta; assembly: GCA_948252205.1. Lineage (NCBI taxonomy): Eukaryota > Metazoa > Arthropoda > Insecta > Lepidoptera > Noctuidae > Orthosia > Orthosia incerta. Next base: position 13,484,148 of record OX411766.1, on the reverse strand, counting down.
CGCAGTGTGCGCGTGTTGTACGTTACCAGGTCCAGTCGTCGGTGATTGTTTGGGTAGCCGGATCTCGACCGGAGATTCTTGGCACCCCTTGCTATGCCGTAACCTCGACCGCTACCGTAGTCGAGGGTAGGCAGGCTGTCGGGCACTAGGGACCATTTTTTATTTGTGCTTTTCATGGGGGGGGGTTTTGCCATCATCGCCAGGCTTGGCAGGCGGGTTGGCGATCGCACTATGGTTATTATAGAAGCACAGAGAACGCTGCTGCCCATTCTCTGGTTTATCCCTTAGTCGCCTCTTACGACACCCACGGGAAGACATGGGATGGTGAAATTCTTTACGTCCGGCACCATACGGAGCAATAGTAAAAATACGCCCAAAGCATTTGTTCAAGTATTTTAATGTCATAAACTTTATGATTATAAATTGTCTTCTAATAAGACGTGGCGTGGAGGGCACGGAAACGATTGTCTTCTATAGAAGACCGTGGCGCTCAAAAGGAGGGGTGAAGAAGGCCAAAGATACGATGGATGGATTTGTGTGAAAGATGAGATAGCTATATGGCAGGCGATATATTCCGACGCTAACGCCATCTAGTTACGTCGTGCACTACTTTAAACAAATTTGAGATACCTAACTTATTTTGCTTGAACCTTTGTGCAGTTTTTGATCATGTGATTAACCACACATAAATAATTATTTGGGCCTAATATGGACAAATGAAACCCCTGTTCATTTGATTCTATTTTGAATTTGGTATTTACTAGTTTTATTATCACAGGGCCGCCCGTTGCGAAGAAAGCTAAATTTCATATAAGAAGAACAAAAATAGAAGATGAAATTACAGAAGAGCAAAAGAAAAACGGTCAATCAGACTCAAAAGTTCTCCGGACAACTCAAAATCGTACATCCAAAACAAAATTGACAAAACCAAAACAGAGTCCAAAATTTAAAGAACCTTTAATTTATACAGAACCTGTTAATAATAGTAGTAGTGTAAATAGTACTGTTTTAGATATAAATTTCGGTAATAATGGTAACAAAGACGATATTAGATGTAATATATCGAACAAAGATACCGACATTAATGACGTAAATAAGCATCGAAGACTATGTGTCAAAGAAAAGCGTTACAAATGTGATAAATGTCAGCGAAGTTTTCCTCAAAAATATCATATGATAAGACATTTTCGGATACATACCGGTGAAAAACCTTACAAATGTGTGATATGTCCGCAAAGTTTTAGCCATAAAAACAATTTAACAGCACACATTCGGATACACAGTGGTGAAAAACCTTACAAATGTGAAGTATGCCAGCATGGTTTTAATCGTAATAAAGATTTAACGACACATATTCGGATACACACTGGCGAAAAGCCTTTTAAATGTGATATATGTCAGCATGCATTTCGACAAAAAGGCAATTTAAATAAACACATGCGTATACACACTGGGGAAAAACCTTATAAATGTGAAGTATGTGAGTATAGTTGTAGTAATAAGAGTGGTTTAATGAGACATATTAGTATACACACTAATGAAAAACCATATAAATGTGAAGTTTGTCAGTATGGTTGTACTCAAAAGTCTGATTTAACAAAACATATTAGAATACACACTGGTGATAAACCTTATAAATGTGAATTGTGTCAGTATGGTTGTATTCAAAAGTATGATTTAACAAGACATATTCGTATACACAATAATGAAAATCCTTATAAATGTAAAGTATGTCAGTATAGTTGTAATCGAAAGAGTGATTTAATAAGACATACTAGAATTCATACTGGTGAAAAACCTTATAAATGTGAATTATGCCAGTATAGTTGTAATGACAAGTGTAATTTAACAAAACATATTCGTAAACACCATACTGGGAAAAATCCTTAAAAGTGTACCTACACCGTTCATAGTTTTTTTAAATGTATTATCTTGATTGGTATCTAAGAAAGTAGTGTCCCGTGTATAGATTTAATAACATCAATAACATTGTTATAAAAATAACTTCTTAAGGTTACACTAGTCTATAATTCTTCCATTCAAACGTAGTCTAGGGATTACTCCACTGTTTGACGATGTACGTTCAAAATAAAAAATGATATCAATTTGTCTCATCATTATCTAGCCCTGTTTGGAAACAAAAAAGTTAAAAAGATAAATACCTATTTGAAAGTTATGAGCGTTGAAAGTTCCATATTTCAACACTAATTTTAACGCATCTTTGGGCGGCAATAAATACAATAAGAAGAAAAAAAAATGCAAAACGGCCATCATACAGGGATAGATTAGTAAATTAACAATGCAAATAATTTTATTTTGAAAATATACATTTAGTCGTTTTTTCATGATATCTAGACTCCCAAAGGTCTGTTTATAAAATTTCGCGCGCTCGTTTTCGTCCTAAATCATCATCCATTTCGCTACAAACTTGCAAAAGTGCTAATTCGAACGCCAACTAGCTTCTCACTGCTCATCACAGCATCTATCTCTTTCGCACGAATTGTCGGATGAGATAGCAGGCATTTTAACCCCGCGCACAAAATAGTTCGTGTCGTCGACTAGTGTAACCTTAAGTTTTTTAATGGGATTGATAACTTCAAAGAGTTATTAGCCATTGTCAAAATACTGATAGTACAGTAAAACATGTTTTATATAAAACTAAATAGATATTGTTTATGCTAACATCTTGTTTTTATTCAATACCTACCCAATATAAAAACACATTAAATCTCTCTGTAACGTGGCAATCAATAAATTAAATTTAAGACATTATTATTCATTCTACCTTTAGGTTGTTGCTCTGACTGGAGAGCATACTCCTACTATCCTACTGCCAAATGTCTCATCATAATACATCTGCTTAAATTATTGAAGTTTAATATGAATGGGTCCTAACATTGTGAGCTGTTATATTTGATTCCAATAATAGGTATGGCAAAAACGCACGGAAACAACTGCTGATGCAGCCTGTACATTATTCAACATAAAATTGCTTTCATTCTGCCAAAGAATACACTCCCATAAGATATGATGTGCAGATTGTACATATTCGCAGTCAGATGTAGAACACTGACATAAAGGCGAGGCAACGAGCTTGAAGTAAAATAATTTACTTTTAAAGTTACCATGCCCTGTGAGAAATTGGGCAACACAGTGATCCACCTCCAGCCACGTCCTGGCCAGCCGCACGCGAACGGATGGAAAGAATTGGTGGAGGTGTCGGCCCTTGATGGAATTAGCCCACCAAATTGCCATTCGGATAAAAGTTCCTCCCAGACGTCAATAGGTGGTTTAAATACTGTAATCTAGAGATTTTCTCACGGTCACTTCGCGTTAAAAAGTCCGCATCCATAGTCTCTCGTGCGGAATAGTACATTGCAGCACGTCCCTGCACTTCAAGGTCGACCGGCAGCCGAATTGCGTAAGTATATTATCCAAAGCAAAAGAATCGATTCTTTCCCAAAACCGACTTTACGTATTGCATATTGATACGTAAAGTCGTTTTTGGGAAGGAATCCATTCTTTTGCTTTGGATAAAATACTTACGCAATTCGGCTGCGGAAGTACGCCAGCAAGTACTGGTAAGGCCTCAGTACTAACCGTCCTGTATGCTTTGCATAAGAATATCAAAGCTAAACGCTGGCTTTGAAGTAATTTTCGTCGTACCGCCCCTATGGTGGCCCTATCAGCCCAAACAGGCGCCCCATAGCACATACAACACAAGTAAGTAGCCCTGTAGACTCTGTGTGTGTTAGGTATATTAGTGTCTGTTATTATATATTATTTGGATGTTTAGGGCACTCTCCAGAATAAACACAGCTCTAACGATATTAAGTTTATTACTTATTACAAAATAAGACAAGGTTTTTACATTAATACACGAGCGAGTCAATCAATAATCGCGGGGTGGAGAGAGCGGGTGCGTCGAGGCGCTACGCGCTCGTCGCGCGGTTCCTATTTCTTTTGAGACATTTGTTGGCAGAGCGGCCGGACTGTAGGTATAGCCTACATCACTCCCCCGCTGAGACCGGTTCACGGTCGATAGTTAGAAAGGTATCCCGGGAATCTAACGGTTCGCCCGCTTCTTGTGGTGGTTTCCGGCTGCGGTAGTGGCGATGCTGGCGCTGAAGCTGGTGGTGCTGGTGATGGTGGTTGTGGTAAAGGTAGTGATTTGGAATCATCATTGTTGTTAGCCATGTAGGCAGGTTTTAGCCTATCAATGGTTACGGTTGTATGTTTACCTTGGACGTCTATTGTAAAGGTTTTTGATCCTCTTTCTACAACTTGATGTGGGCCAGAATAAGGTGATTCTAGTGACTTCTTTAGAGGTCCTTTCCGCAGGAAGACATGACTTGCTGTATTAAGATCTTTAGGTACGTAAAACATTTTCTCACCATGGCCGGATGTTGCTGCAGGTGACAGTCTCGAAATATGTTTTCTTAGTCCTGCTGCGAAGTCTGGTTCATCTATGATGTTGTGTGTTACTGGTTTCATGAATTCACCAGGTAACCGGAGTGGCTCGCCGTACACTATTTCAGCTGAAGAGGCTTGTAGATCATCCTTCCAGGCGCTCCTCATACCTAGGAGAACAAGAGGAAGTACCTCTGACCATTGCGCGTTGTTGTGGCACATTATGGCGGCTTTCAGCTGTCTGTGCATTCTCTCCATTAGGCCGTTGCACTGAGTTTGATACGCTGTCGTAGGGCAATGGTATGCGCCTATGATCGACGAGATGCTCTGGAACAGCTGCGAGTCAAACTGTTTCCCTCGGTCAGTGGTTATTTTCTCTGGACATGGCTTTATATCCACCGCTAGCCGCTACTGGAGCATCGTGACATTCGCTTAGTATCTCTTCACGAATGCAAGCAGGTATTACCAATTGTGGTGACTCGTTGTCCGTATCTGGGTTATAACGGTAAAGTATACCACGGTCCAACAGGTAACCACGTTCTGTCCAACGTCGAGTCGCAACTTCTTCAGTATCTTCAAGCTCCTTGATAATCTTGTCTGTTCTGCACGCAGTTCTGTAAGGTCACGCGTCGGTAAATCCACTATGACAGAACATATTCCGCAGGATTCGCGAGACCCTTCCGTGCAGACGGGGCGACTAAGCGTATCTGCCACTACATTTACTTTTCCAGGAGTGTATTCAAAGTGAAGGTCATAACTTTGTAATTTTAGTGCCCAACGCACTAAACGACCTGATGGCGACTTTAATGATAAAAGCCATTTCAAAGGCTGATGGTCAGTACCTATGACCACGGGATGTCCGTCAATATATCCTCGAAAACGATCCACAGCCCAGACGACTGCTAAGGCCTCCCGCTCAGTGGTCGAGTAGTTCCTTTCAGCTGAAGACAATAAACGGCTGGCAAACTCGATAGGTCTCTCTTCGTTCTTCTCGCCTTGAAGCAGTACTGCCCCTAGAGCATAATTACTAGCATCCGTGCGCAGAATGAACGGCTTGGAGTAATCTGCCTGAATAAGGATTGGCGTGGATGTCAACAGCTTCTTTAAAGCACTGAAAGCTTCTGTTTGTTGTGGGCCCCATGTCCATGACTGGTTTTTTCTAGTTAACCTAGTAAGTGGTTCAGCGACTTGAGAAAACCCAGGAATGAATTTTCTGAACCATGAACAAGTCTGGATGAATGTCCTCAGGTGTTTCAGAGACGATGGCGGCTCCATATCCAAGATAGCTCGAATCTTATCCTTATCAGCTGAAACTCCTTCCTGTGAGATCACATGTCCCAAATATTTGACAGATTCTCTTACAAACACACATTTTTCACGATTAGCACGCAATTTGAATTTCATAAGTTGCTCAAAAACCATTAGCAGATCGTCTAAATAACCTAAAATGGTTATATATCCTTCAACGCAGAACTGGAACGCATTCTGTCAATTAAGCGTTGAAAAGTGGCTGGTCCGTTTTTTAAACCAAACGGCATCCTTTTAAAACGAAAAGTTCCAAACGGAGTGACAAACGCTGTTTTGTCTCTGTCTTCCTCTTTGACAGACACTTGCCTGTATCCGGATCTTAGGTCAATTGTACTCATGTGACAACTGCCTCTTTTGGTAGACTGCAGTAGTTCATCAATGCGAGGCATTGGATACGCATCAGACTTCGTGATCGAATTTAATTTTCGATAGTCGACGCAAAAACGGAAACTACCATCACGCTTAGGTACTAGCAGGGCCGGGGCGCCCCAAGCGGACTCACAATCTTCTACAATATCATCAGCTAGCATTTTATTGAGCTCTTGTTGCATAACTTCCTTCTTTGCACCTGCAAAAAACACCTTCTTTGCTGCTTTTCGCCTGACACCTGTCAGGCGATATGGCGGCGTCGCTATCGGCGCATGATCTCCAGTCTCAATATGATGAACCACATATGGTGTAGGCTCCCCAATCGGATCAAATAAATTGCGAAATTCCGAGAGTAATTGGGCAAGCTCATCACGTTCCTGGTCCTGCAAGCATGTCCCCTCATCTTCCCGCAAAACGTTCATAGCGCTATACGAAGTGTGGTGAGGTGAACTGGTAGATTCTAAAAGAAGTTTGTACTTTTGATCTTTATTTTCAGAAAAATGCTACAAACCTCGTGTGAAATCTATAGTGAGACAAGCTTTTTTAATAAAATCTATACCTAATAGAGATTCGTTATTTTGCGCGTCGGGGAAAATTATAAACTCGGTAGGTACCATTTTATGGAAAAGGCCCACCTCAACTTTAGCAATAAGCAATAAGTAGGTGGCCTTTCTCTACCAAGACGCGATGGAGCGATTGACCCGCAATGCAACCTTTTGCACCAGTGTCTATCAACGCGGTCCCATATTTCCCCAAAATATTAATTTGCAACAACGGCCTACTATTATTAGACTCCCCCTGGATTCGACCCTGTGCACACGCGATACGCTTCTCACAATCATTCCTACAATTTAACAACAATATATACACAGTTATTACTATAAGAACTTAAATCTAAACAAACATTATTATTTTTACACAAAAAATTATCATCTAGCTCTTGGTCTATAATTGTCAGCCTTTGATAACATTATCAGTGTAAAGGTCGATAGAGAGCTTATTGTCCGTTACACCGCTATTAAGCGAATCGTTGCGATTATCACAATAAAGTTCTAAACAATCCCCCGCAGTATTTGCAGGGTTACCTGACAGTGGTGGGCGTTGAATGAACGAACCGTTTTTTTAGACTGTTTACTTGGCGTCAACTGTTCGACTAGTTTACAGTTCACGGATAAACTAGTTTACTCATGAACGACATTTTATGCATAGACTTGATTTCGCGTAGTCGACGCACGACGGAACGGAACGAGTGATTACGAAGACTGCCGAGCCGAATAAACCAGTTTACTCGTGAACGACATGTTATGCATCGACTTGAACGCGTAGTAGTCGACGCACGACGGAACGGAACGAGTGATTACGAAAACTGCCGAGCCGAAGCATAAGCGACGTGCGGTCTGCTTGTTATTTATTCTCTCTTTTTCTCATGCGTTCATCTCACGTGATAAATAACAAATCTATTATTGGTTAAATAATTAATGTTTTTGAATTTTGTTTAGGTACGTTATTATATAAGTCCTAATTGAAAATATGCATTACGTGTCGGTCAAGGCGAAATCATAAACTTTCTCATTACCTACTTTTTTCGTTCATAAATCAATTTTAGCGAACGTATGAACGAAAAAAGATTAGATTAGATTATTATAAATAAGTATAAAACAATGTACTTAATAAATCACTAAAAATGACTGATTGTAAAATTGGATTGTGTAAATAATGTTTACGAATCGACTAGTAAACTAGTTTTTAACTAAACGTTCTAATACGATCATTCACTAAACTGCGTATTAAACGCCGCTGTTCAGTCTATCATGTAAACTAGTCGAAAATTAAACTGTTTTATGAACTAGTTTATCGTAGACGGTAAACCAGTTTCGTTTCGTCGACTGTAAATACGTCGACGACCCACCACTACCTGACGTTCCAAAGTTCGTATAAGCGCTGTCGGCGAGCGGAGGGCAACTAGCGAGCTCGCCGAGCTCGCGCGCGGTTGCTAGGCAACTGCGACTGCGGGCTCTCGAACTTAGTTGCGGCGGCGCGGTCGGCTCGGGAGCGACCGGCGCCGTAGGTACCACAGGCTTACGTGCGAACGAGCTGTGGGCTGAGGCTGCGACGACGGGCGCGCTGTTACGCGCGCTTTTCTCGCTTCTTTGGCGGGAAACGGGATGCTCACGCATTTTATTTACGAGCGACGATGACACGATTGAACAAAACTCGTTTTTTGTATTCACTTTGCACTTCTCGCACTTAGATCTAATTACGTTAGGGGCACCGCACCCAAAACACTCGATTTTTGGTTTAACACTGTTTTCTTTTTCACTATCACCTATTAACTTTTTACAATTAGCCTTTTCATGTCCCCATTTCTTGCAATAATTACACGACAGTATTTTACGAGATTCCTTAGCCCGGGTCAATGAACTATCGCAGTTGGCGGGAATGACAGCGCCGGTGGCGGCAACTGAGTGTCGAGTGGTGCTGGCATCTGTGCTAACGACTTGGACTGGCGTGGTCGTTCGCGGCTTCTGATCCGCGCAATTTTCCAGTGAATCTTCAATTGCTCTGGCACGTTGCAACATTTGTTTAAATGAAGAAATCGAACTTCTTTCGACACGTTTCCTTATTCTACGGTCTAGAAGGCCGTAAACCATATCTATTTGCACTTTTTCACTTAAATCTTCTTCGGGTAATTTCGAAATCAGCGCTCGAGTTTTCGAAATGAAAAGATCAGTCGGATCCGTATTTTGCCGTAGTGAAAATAGGTCTAGGTAAATACGAAATGGCGGGCGGCGCTCACCGAATGCACTTCGCAGTTTTTCAATGGCGTCTTGCCATGAGGTGACGCCTGATTTTACCCCTTGCCACCATAATGCGGCTGAGTCCGTTAATAACATAGAAAATCCTTTTATGGCATTTTCATCGCTGATATTTACGCAGTCTTTATACACATTCACCGCGTCGATAAAACCTTTCTGTGTCTTCCGCTTTTCCACTAAATCGAGCGGTACACTTGGTGAAGTTACCGGCGGGAGTTATTACAGACGCGTCGAAAAGTGGCGCCGGCGTCGAGGTGCGCACCTCGTTGATGAGCCGCGCGAAGATATCAGCTTAGCTCTGCTGCAATGTCTGCATTAGAGCCGCAAATTGCTCCGACCCCATAGTGATTGTGGCAGGCTCATCAGCCCCATCCTCTTCAGATCCTTGCTGCCTTGTTCGTGGTATTATTGCCTTTCGCAACACACATAGAAAAAAAAAATCCTACTCTCACGAAGTTGAAGGCCCCTACTGTTAGGGGGCCAAATGTAACCGACGGGTGTGTGGGTTTAGGCCTTCTTCAAGGGTTGACGGGATCTCTTCAAGGAAATACGTTTGGCAGATACGCTTAGTCGCCCCGTCTGCACGGAAGGGTCTCGGTACTGGTCCGTCTCTGGTGGATTATTGTAGAGTAAATCCGTGATCTGCTCGATGTCTTGTCGCTCCAGCTGTGCTATGACCATCTAGGCGAGTTGTGACTGGTTTTTCTTGAGGTCGTTTGTTGCGGCTTCGAAGCTAATAAACCAGAGTCGTGGTCGATCACGCCAGAATGGTGGTATGCGCATGGTGAGAGAGATACCAGCAGCTTCAGCCTTTGTGATGGTGTGTGATGTCGCTGAGCTTGTTTGTTCTTCAGTTGGGCAGGTATCCGGCATCTTGAAATGGGTACGATGTTCTTCGCCAAAATATTCTTCAGGTTTGTTCTGGTTCGAGTGTGTTCTGGTCCAGGTGTGCTCGTCTCGGGTGTGTTCTGTCCGCGTGTGTTCTGTCCGGGGTCACCACTTTAGCGACGACGGCACTTTAGCGATGAGACGCAAGTTGATGGAAATAATAATTATTCCCTCCATTAGAAGTCGCTTCGCGAGGCGAGCGGTCACGGAACCTCGTTCCCTGGCCGCAGGTGCTGTACCGAGGCTCGTCACTACGAACCCTTCCTTGGGTTGTCTTCAATGACCTAACTTGTTGCTAGTGCGGTCGTTGGTCCATTAAGGGTCATTGACCTACACTAGCTATGTATAGCTGCTTGTATGTGTGCCTGCAGGCGCGCCGCGGCGCCCGTTTCTGAACGGTACGCCACCTCTTCACGACACTCTGGCGGTCTACCTCCGCCGGGTGAGTTCAACACGCTCTGGAAAAAGCCACGATGCCGCAGCCGCAGGGGAGAGTGCTCCAGCCGCCCCTGCCGGCGCGCATTCGCTATATGATAACCCAAAAAAGACGACTACGCAAGCAGTGGCAACAACTCCGCTGCCCAACTATGAAGACGCAATTAAATAAACTTGCAGAGAGAGTGAAGGCCGAGTTATGCGCTCTAAATACCGCGAGCTGGGAGGATCGCATTGACACCGCAGAGGGCGACTGGCCCTCTATACACAAGCTGTGCCGCCAGCTAAACAGTAGGTACCCCAGCTCCGGTACGACCTCTACAGAGCAGCGACGGGGCGCTGAAATACGTAGCGGGAGACCGAGCGGAGGTCTTTGCCGAACATCTGGAGCGTCAGTTTCAGCCAAACCCGACCACCGAACACGAGCATGTCGCGGCAGTCGAGAAACACCTTGGGGACTACTTCGCAACACCGGTAGCTCCCGAGGAAGACGCCATCTTTTTCTCGCCTGGCGCAGTCAGACGCGCCATCTTGGCAACGAAGCCCCGGAAGGCCCCAGGTGCCGACGGGATCACCAACACAGCGCTGCGCCACCTGCCATACCGAATGGTAGTGGCCTTGGCGCGCCTGTTCACGGGGATCCTGCGCACGGGCTCCTTCCCGGCCTCGTAGAAAGAAGGGCGCGTCATTATGCTGCCAAAGGCGGAACAAAACATCCTGAAGCCGGAAAGCTACCGACCCATCACCCTCCTGCCCACCATCTCCAAGGTGTTCGAGTCACTCCTGCTGCGACATCTAGCACCACACATTACTCCTCGCCCAGAACAGTTTGGTTTCAGGGCGGAACACTCTACGACGCTCCAGCTGTCGAGGGTACTGCACCAGCTGTCGGCGACCATGAACAGGAAAGAGTACGCTGTTGCAGTATTCCTCGACATGGAAAAGGCCTTTGACCGCGTGTGGCACGACGGACTAGTCCACAAGTTATCTTTAACAAGCGCGCCCCGTCGCGTTGTAAGTGTGATTCAATCTTTTCTGACCCACAGGACATTCAGAGTGGTGGTGGAAGGCGAGCTGTCCGCCCCCCGCCCAATATTGGCGGGTGTGCTGCAGGGCGCGGTCTTATCACCTGCGTGTTACTCATGGTATACCGATGATATCCCTACAACACCAGAGGCAACACTCGCGCTGTATGCCGACGACGCCGCTTACATCACAACATCGATGAACCCAAAACATGCAGCGCGAAAAATGCAGCGCGCCCTAGACCTCATCCCAGACTGGCTGTCAAAAAAACGGTTGTCGGTTAACGTGAGTAAGACGCAGGCTCTGCTCACAGGACAAGGAAATCTACCACCACTGCTGAAACTTCAAGGAGCCGACATCGAGTGGACCCCCCAGGCTAAATACCTGGGCGTGACCATCGATCGTCGGCTCACGATGGGGCCGCATGTCAACAAGGTGGTTGCACAAAGTAGAGTTGCAAAAAACCTACTTAATCCAGTGCTCTCGTCCCGCCTCCCCGCTAACACCAAGCTGGGTATATATAAAACATACATTCGCTCAATTCTAACATATGCCGCCCCAGCTTGGTTCGCTCTCACGAGCGAAACCAACAAAAAGAAACTCCGCGCGCAACAGAGCACTGCGCTGCGTCGAGTTGTAGACGCTCCTCGTTACGTGAGAAACGATATAATACAGCAGGACACCGGGATAGAGAGCCTGGACGATTTCATCGGACGACTCGCTAACAACTTATTCGCGCGGGCCGACGCTTCTGCCTGGCCCCACATCAAAGATATAGCGCCATGGCACGCGCGCCCGCCTGACAGAAAACGTCTCCCTAGGGACCTCATAAATGACTCTGCGGCCCCATCCACCCCCCGGACTTGACGCCTGAGTAAGCAGCAACAGTCTACACGCTGCTTACTCAAACAAAAACACTGCCCACCCCACACGACACCCACGGCGTGAAGTTTGTTCTAAGTTAATATAGGCTCACTTCGCGTCGTATGTCAGACATTCATTACTATACATTCACGAGTACACTTGCACCGAATAGCGTCGCGAGTACCTCGCACGCTATTGGTTCATGAGCGGTGTAACTCAGTACATTGCCGCTCCAACATACATATTCGGCACCACTTGGTGCTTACATTACTAAACTGCAGGTTCGTCCAAAGCCGGCACTCTTGTCGCTGGTCACCTTCGCTAAGCCTCCCAGAGTACGCTCTGGGTCTCACCCGGCGGAGGTAGACCGCCAGAGTGTCGTGAAGAGGTGGCGTACCGTTCAGAAACGGGCGCCGCGGCGCGCCTGCAGGCACACATACAAGCAGCTATACATAGCTAGTGTAGGTCAATGACCCTTAATGGACCAACGACCGCACTAGCAACAAGTTAGGTCATTGAAGACAACCCAAGGAAGGGTTCGTAGTGACGAGCCTCGGTACAGCACCTGTGGCCAGGGAACGAGGTTCCGTGACCGCTCGACTTCTAATGGAGGGAATAAAACCTTTTTTATTTACCACAACTTGGAGTCATAGTTATTTCCATCAACTTGCGTCTCATCGCTAAAGTGCCGTCGTCGCTAAAATGGTGACCCCGGACAGAACACACGCGGACAGAACACACCCGAGACGAGCACACCTGGACCAGAACACACTCGAACCAGAACATACCTGAAGAATATTTTGGCGAAGAACATCGTACCCATTTCAAGATGCCCAACAGAAGAACAAACAAGCTCAGCGACATCACACTCCATCACAAAGTCTGAAGCTGCTGGTATCTCTCTCACCATGCGCATACCACCATTCTGGCGTGATCGACCACGACTCTGGTTTATTAGCTTCGAAGCCGCAACAAACGACCTCAAGAAAAACCAGTCACAACTCGCCCAGATGGTCATAGCACAGCTGGAGCGACAAGACATCGAGCAGATCACGGATTTACTCTACAATCCACCAGAGACGGACCAGTACAAGGCCATCAAAGAAAGGCTAATATCTGCCTATGAAGAATCTGACAGCCGCCAATTTCAGAAACTGTTGTCCGAGATGGAACTCGGCGATCAGAAGCCCACCCAACTACTCCGCCGCATGCGAAATCTTGCCAGAGACAAAGTTCCCGATTCCACGCTGCGTCTCATGTGGACAAACCACCTTCCACCACACGTCCGCTCAGTCCTCGCAGTAAGTGAACAATTCAGCACAAAGACGGCACTCGGAAGAGCTGGCGCTACTCGCTGACAAAATGATGGAGCAGACAACATCAACAGAAGTCGCAGCCGTGCAGTCAACCGCTGTACCTACATCATCAGCACCGCTAGCAGATACGCAATTTATCATAAATGAATTAAGAAAGCTATCGCTAGAAGTGGCTGAACTCAAAGCAAGACCGCAATTTAACAACAATTATCGCCGCAGCCCCTACCCTTCTCGACACCGCTACCCTTCAAGATCACGCAATCGAACAGAATCGCCATCACCATTCTGTTATTATCAAAGACGATTCAAAGAGCAAGCTAGACGCTGCACGTCGCCTTGCTCATTCGTAAAACAAAATGCGGAAAACTAAACAGGACGTTGGCAGAGGCGGACACCGGCGTTCAACATAATTCTCACCGCCTATACATTACCGATAGAAACTCGAAACTATCATTCTTAGTCGACACTGGAGCTAACATATCCGTGCTACCAAGAAGAAAGGGTCAAGTAACAACGCCGTTACCATTTCAATTATACGCAGCTAACAATACAACAATAGCTACGTATGGCGAGAAAACGTTATCTCTCGATTTCAACCTACGACGTCGCTACAAATGGAAATTTATAGTAGCTGACGTTTCGAAGCCAATACTCGGAGCAGACTTCCTCAAGCATCATCAACTCATCGTCGACCTGAAAAACCGAAAACTCATCGACGATGTCACAAGCTTAAAGGTAAATGCACCAATTCGAGTATCAAACACGCCTACCGTACGCAGCATTGACATGTCGCAAACATACCACGACATCTTAGCTCAATATCCCAACACAACAAGATTAAGGCCGGGACTCCACCAAAGCGGAGATGTGCGGAGATGTCCGAAACCAACCAATAGAATTTCGTTATTCACACATCTCGTCTCCGCTCAGCTGGACTTTCCGCACATCTCCGCTTTGGTGGAGTCCCGGCCTAACATCGATGAAATTAAACTCCGACATCAACGTCCAACATTTTATAGAAACACGTGGTCAACCGTTGCATTGCCGCGCTCGACCCATCCCACCGCATCCCGGCGAGGCGAGCGGTCACGGAACCTCGTACCCTGGCCACAGGTGCTGTACCGAGGCTCGTCACTACGAACCCTTCCTTGGGTTGTCTTCAATGACCTAACTTGTTGCTAGTGCGGTCGTTGGTCCATTAAGGGTCATTGACCTACACTAGCTATGTATAGCTGCTTTTATGTGTGCCTGCAGGCGCGCCGCGGCGCCCGTTTCTGAACGGTACGCCACCTCTTCACGACACTCTGGCGGTCTACCTCCGCCGGGTGAGACCCAGAGCGTACTCTGGGAGGCTTAGCGAAGGTGACCAGCGACAAGAGTGCCGGCTTTGGCCGAACCTGCAGTTTAGTAATGTAAGCACCAAGTGGTGCCGAATATGTATGTGAGAGCGGCAATGTACTGAGTTACACCGCTCATGAACCAATAGCGTGCGAGGTACTCGCGACGCTATTCGGTGCAAGTGTACTCGTGAATGTATAGTAATGAATGTCTGACTTACGACGCGAAGTGAGCCTATATTAACTTAGAACAAACTTCACGCCCTGGGTGTCGTGTGGGGTGGGCAGTGTTTTTGTTTGAGTAATCAGCGTGTAGACTGTTGCTGCTTACTCAGGCGTCAAGTCCGGGGGGTGGATGGGGCCGCAGAGTCATTTATGAGGTCCCTAGGGAGACGTTTTCTTTCGGGCGGGCGCGCGTGCCATGGCGCTATATCTTTGATGAGGGGCCAGGCAGAAGCGTCGGCCCGCGCGAATAAGTTGTTAGCGAGTCGTCCGATGAAATCGTCCAGGCTCTCTATCCCGGTGTCCCGCTGTATTATATCGTTTCTCACGTAACGAGGGGCGTCTACAACTCGACGCAGCGCAGTGCTCTGTTGCGTGCGGAGTTTCAATTTGTTGGTTTCGCTCGTGAGAGCGAACCAAGCTGGGGCGGCATATGTTAGAATTGAGCGAATGTATGTTTTATATATCCCCAGCTTGGTGTTAGCGGGGAGGCGGGACGAGAGCACTGGATTAAGTAGGTTTTTTGCAACTCTACTTTGTGCAACCACCTTGTTGACATGCGGCCCCATCGTGAGCCGACGATCGATGGTCACGCCCAGGTATTTAGCCTGGGGGGTCCACTCGATGTCGGCTCCTTGAAGTTTCAGCAGTGGTGGTAGATTTCCTTGTCCTGTGAGCAGAGCCTGCGTCTTACTCACGTTAACCGACAACCGTTTCTTTGACAGCCAGTCTGGGATGAGGTCTAGGGCGCGCTGCATTTTTCGCGCTGCATGTTTTGGGTTCATCGATGTTGTGATGTAAGCGGCGTCGTCGGCATACAGCGCGAGTGTTGCCTCTGGTGTTGTAGGGATATCATCGGTATAACATGAGTAACACGCAGGTGATAAGACCGCGCCCTGCGGCACACCCGCCAATATTGGGCGGGGGGCCGACAGCTCGCCTGCCACCACCAGTCTGAATGTCCTGTGGGTCAGAAAAGATTGAATCACACTTACAACGCGACGGGGCGCGCTTGTTAAAGATAACTTGTGGACTAGTCCGTCGTGCCACACGCGGTCGAAGGCCTTTTCCATGTCGAGGAATACTGCAACAGCGTACTCTTTCCTGTTCATGGTCGCCGACAGCTGGTGCAGTACCCTCGAGAGCTGGAGCGTCGTAGAGTGTTCCGCCCTGAAACCAAACTGTTCTGGGCGAGGAGTAATGTGTGGTGCTAGATGTCGCAGCAGGAGTGACTCGAACACCTTGGAGATGGTGGGCAGGAGGGTGATGGGTCGGTAGCTTTCCGGCTTCAGGATGTTTTTGCCCGCCTTTGGCAGCATAATGACGCGCCCTTCTTTCCACGAGGCCGGGAAGGAGCCCGTGCGCAGGATCCCCGTGAACAGGCGCGCCAAGGCAACTACCATTCGGTATGGCAGGTGGCGCAGCGCTGTGTTGGTGATCCCGTCGGCACCTGGGGCCTTCCGGGGCTTCGTTGCCTACATCAAAGAGGGTAGTAAACCGAGACCAGTACTGTGCTCGTTTATAAATAACTGGAAAAAGACCGAAATCATTAAAAATAAAAAGAACTTTAGAACAATATACATCACTGAGGACTATCCGAAGCAAGTATTGGAAAAAAGGTAGGATTTGCAAGCTAATTGAAGAGAGGAAAAAAGGAAATACAGCGTATTTGAAATACGATAAATTAATAGTTAAAGAGAACAACAACAATCTAGAGAAAAAGAAAAGGGAACCATCTGTTTCACCCTCCTCCTATAACAACCAAAAAAAAAAAAACAAACCCTAGACTCAATCAAATCAAACAGAATAAACGCTTTTGACATAATGCGATCTAGATCCAGCTCTCTTTCGAATATACCTGATACAAATAAAAACCAATAGCAACTAAAGAACGGCAAACGGAAACCAAACCCAACCAAGGAAACTGCAAATAAAGGAACAAGAAATCATCAAACTCCCCCAAGCCGACTGGTCCTCGTGGGGGAAAGAGACCACAACCCTCCAATACAAAACATCATCAAACAAAATATCATAAAACCTAAAAAATCAGTAATATTTATCGCATCCCTCAATGTACTCACCCTGAGAACAGAAGAAAACCTTATGGAACTAACATACGCTCTAAAACAAATCAAGTGGGACATCATTGGTCTATGTGAAGTGAGAAGAATGGGTGAAAGTATCACTTCATATCCAGACTACTTAATACATCACATAGGAGAGACACAAGGCCACCATGGGGTAGGATTTATCATCAAAGAGCATATGGCGAAGTACGTAGAAGAATTCATTTCAGAGTACCAACCTTTGAGGGTTCATATCCAATTGGTCCGACGAGCAACCATCGATAACCATTCGAATATCGATCCCTCAAGAAATCTGCAATCCAATCACACATACTATACCAGGCAGACCGGATGAAGGAAGCTTACTAATAAGACTTCCGTGCCAGACCCTATCGAAAGCTTTCGAGTTGTCGAGAGAGAAGGCAAGCGCCTCCCCTTGCCTCTCGATGGCTTTACTCCAGATGAGAATGTAGAAGATCCCCTGTAGAACGATATCGGCGGCAACCGTATTGGCAATCACTTAGGATGTCATTAGCTTCTAGGTATGCCAGCACACGTAGAGATGGGTCTGTAAATGGCCGGGTTAGATCGACTGTCCTTCTTGGACACGGGCTGTACGTTAGCTTACTTCCAAGCATTCGGCACTTTTCCAGTTTCATACGAAAGGCGAAATAGACGTGTCAAGATCGAAGACAGTTCGGGCGCATAAGTTTTAAGGACAAGTGCTAGTATCCCGTCCGGGTCACTAGCTTTGTTTAAGTCGAAGTTGCGGAGTACGAACCCTACGAACGTCAAATAGAGAGGCAAATAAGTTTGCCTTCTCTTCAGCGAAGTGGGCCTGCGACCCGTCGATAGTTTTAGCTGTGGTCGTAGTGAGGGATGGCAGAAGTTCGACTCAACCGACTTACCCAGGGACCAAAACGCTTTACTACCTGCTGACTAAGAAGCAAGTTATGTCCCTATTCGGCCAATGTGGTCGAACTGAGCCCCTCGCAACTCCTTCTTGCAGGACTTGGCAGCGCTGTTGAAGGCCTTCTTTTCTAACTTACGTGACTTGCACTAACCGTTCGAGCGTCGATCCATGCCAGGTACGCCTCATGTTTAAGCGCTTTTGCGTGGCTGGCCTTTGCTAGACATTGGTAAGTCAGAGAATGGAATGTAGTACTTAATTCTCTAACGCAACACATCCGTCACGGCGTCCGCGCAAGATGAGGGATCAGCATGCGAAGCTTTCGATCTTTATCGTATCCCATCCCAATCTGCTGACTTGTACCTACAAACCCGCCGTGTGCCTCTTGGGCGAAGAGTAGACGGACACAGACTTTACCAGACAGCGGTCGGAACTACCCAAGGAGACGTTATCGACATAGAGTACCTATCGGTCTGGATCGGTTTTCAGCAGAAGTTCCAAGCAATTGGCCGTGTGCGAATCAACATCCTCCGTTGACGTTGCTCCCTGAACTAGCTGGCTGATTAGCGCTAACGAAAGCTTACGCATCTCCCCTCCAGCGTGATCACTGCACTGGTATGGGAAGAGCCACTCCTGGTGGTGAGCATTAGTCCCCCCGTGTCACTAATTAAGCGTAAGGGTACCGCTGCTGTGCCGCATCAGCCGCTTCAATGAGGTAGACACAGGCATAGATAATTTTATCCAGATCACCAGAGCCCAAAGCGTTGTGAATATTAATTGAATTACAATAATTATTAAAAAACGAGTTTTATTAGCCTGTCTTTTTATCCGAATGTAACATTGACACACATTGTAATTGTTGCTTACAATAATGTTTATCAAAGATGTTGTCGGTATAATTTTTAATCGTACAATAAGATACAATAATATTCACAGAAAAATCATTCAAAAGTTTTCATGACCCCATTAGCTAATCTGATCATGATGCGAAAAGGCGTCGGCTGCGCATTGGCCATGCTTAGCCACGCGATCAGCAGAGGAGACATTATTGAGCCAGACTGAACTAAATACATTATTATTTTCAAACCGAAAATTTTGGTACGGCCGGACCACGGATTTGTGGACAGGGTTAGTCCGGACCCGACCAAATCCGAGCGTGTGTACAGTGGTCCGCGGACATTATTATTATTAAATTGATTCCGTCTCGGTCCAAACAAGTGTGTGTAAGCGAGAAAGCATTTGTGGGCGGAGTCGGTCCGGCCGTACCAAAACCGAACGTGTGTTAACACTTTAATATACTTCATAAAAGATCATAGATTTAGTTTTTTTTTTTTGTACATCCTATATCTATATATAAGATACCTTTATCTCTGCGACATATGTCAAACTGACTACGTTATTTTTAGTCTGTCAAGCGCTATTGTTACTGTATTGATACCGACAGCTGAGGCAGGTCCAGTCTCTCCGGGAGGCCATGGTGGAGCGCTTAAACCTGTCCTTGCAGGCAGTCTCCGAATGGGGCGATGCCAATCTGGTCAGGTTTAATGCTGCTAAAACCCAGGCGTGTCTTTTTTCCGTAAAAAAGAGTCAATTTCACCCGGCTCCAACTTTCCGAGGTGTGACCGTGCCAATAACTGACCATCTTGAGCTGCTTGGCGTTACGTAGACATCGACTCTCAATTTTGGCACATTCATTGAGGCAAAGGCTCAGCTGGCTGCCAAGAAGCTGGGGATCCTTGCAAAGGTGAGAAGGTACTTCACGCCAGAACAGCTGCTCAGCTTGTATCAAGCGCAAGTTCGATCATGCATGGAGTACTGTTCTCATCTCTGGGACGGCTCTGCCAAATACCAACTTGATGCACTAGAGTTGATCGAAAAGCGGGTCAAGAGGCTCATCGGCGATGAGGCATTGGTTAAGTCAAAGTTCCAGAGTCTTGAACATCGTCGCCGAGTTGCCGGCTAGTCGGTTTTTTATCGATTACATTTCGGGGAATGTGCGATGGAATTGCATAATCTAATTCCGCCCAGCCCGTTTCATCATCGGACTACCAGACGTACGGCGATGCGCCATCGGTACATGGTGGACATCCCACCCATACGCATTAAACGTTTTGAAAATACTTTTATTATGCGTACAGCTAAGGAGTGGAATTCCCTGCCGGAGTCTGTGTTTCCCGATAGCTACAACCTAGGGGTCTTTAAGTCAAGAGTGAATAGGTTACTTCTAGGCAAGCGTGCTCCATCATCGGCCACATCATCGCTTACCATCAGGTGAGATGGTGGTCAAGCGCGAGCCTATATAAGATAAAAAAAAAAAAAAAAGGCAGAATTTTCTCTGTGGAGGCAGAAATCAAGCTATCTTTTATTATGTATAGTGTCATTTTCCACATAGGCTATCATATTTGACTATCTGCCACTGGCAACACTCAAGTAGACGTGGCCTTGATTGAATACAGTACGGGTTTTAAGTTAGGCTTTAAGGACTTGTATCCATGGCCGTTAAATAAATTGAAAAAAAAAATACAGTGCGGGTAACGGTAAAATATTCTAAATAGGTACTATTATTGATTTGTATGTTTATTGAAGCGTTCATATCACAGTGTAATTGACTGTAATAATAACTAATTATGAAGTTAAAATTATTTATCTTTCTTTCAGTGATTTTCGAGTAAAAAATGGAACGAACGCAAATGTGTAGGATGTGTTTGGTGGAGGATGTTCCCATGTATGTTGTTGTCAACAGGAACATGCATGAAGTTTATGAGAAGCTGACTAATAAACCAGTAAGTTGTTACATTAAAATCAATAAGTTTTAAATGCCTTTCAAACAAGTGGATATAATTAATAATGTGAACTTGATGTACCAATCTACCTTGAGCAAGAATGAATCAATGCTCATAGTTTCTCCGTTGGAGAAGAGCCGTACGAAATTTAACAAATATTATTTGATGTTGAACGACTGGAAGTATTTTATACAATAATTCCTAACTTGTTCCCTTGGCTTTTTGAATTTTTTTATTAGCAATAATGTAGTTACCTTCAGAGCTTTTTAATAAGATATGTATTCCCAGAGATGACCTTTAACTACATAATAATATAATTTGTTGCAGTTTGTAACTGAAGATAGAAGACCGGTGCTTGTTTGTTACTTCTGCTGCTCCAAACTTAAACAATGCTGCCGTTTCCAGAGAAAATGTCTGGAAGCCGAAGAACTGTTTGCTCAGATGCTGGATAAGGATTATGAGGTGAAGTAGTCTTCAATGTAATCTTATCCCATATTTACTTGCATTAAAAACTTACAGGGAAATACTTAGTATCCAGGGTACCGATTTTGAGTTTTTTAGGAGAGGAGAGTATATTCTTGCAAATAAATAGTTTTCACAATATTAAAGTTATAAATTTTGATGTTTTGTTGAAAAACTACACAATTAATAGTGTAAAAAACACCATCGTCTCCGGGATTGTGGAAACTGCAACCCCTTACATGAATAAGGATAGGCACCCCTGCTCACTACCGCAGCTTCGGCTGGCTGGTGGCCTGGTAGTAGTAGCTAAAAGATTACATATGGTCCGGGTGCGCCCCGATTGTTAATTTTTTTATATAAACGTTTCCCTACATTAGAAATATCTTCCTGTATCGTGCATTCGTTTACAAACAGAAACTCACATACACAACACCCAGAGCCAGAACAACCATCTGTAGGTCATACAAATATTTGTTCCGTGCGGGAATCAAACCCGCAACACGCAGCGCAGCAGTCAGTCGCTCAACCACTGCGACAACCGTGCGCCTGTTTTGGAACAGATTCGACCTATTTTAAACACTATTTTTAACCTAACACTAGCTTTCCGCCCGCAGCTTCGCCTGCGTGAACTACACGATTCGGATATTATATTTGAGGGCCTCAAGAGCCTGAGGCTTGTTGCTATTGACTCGTGGCAAAAAAAACCACTGAAAGAAGCCTGGAACAGTTAAAACAGGCCAACTTAATGGCCATAGCAAGTCTGGATTCTGGAGCACTCAGAATGTTGGTTGTGCCTCGTGTAGTAATGTGCCATTGCTCTATCCTGTTGGAACCACATGTTCTCCAGTTCTATTTTTTTATTTTATTATTATATGCTTGTGATAGACAACTGTCTCACCTGATGGTAAGATAGTGTTTTGTTTTTATTTATCTATACTATAATTAATATTATAAAGAGGTAAAATTTTTAAGTTTGTATGTAGGGGGTAACCTCTGGAACTAATGATCCAATTCTAAAAATTTTTTCACCGGTAGAAAACTACATTATTCTTGAGTGCTTTAGGCTATATAACATATCGCTACGACCAATAGGAGCGGAGCATAAATGAAAAACGTTACAAAAACGGGCAAGAATATTACTTTTTGAGGGCTTCCGTTGCGTACGCTGCGTAAACGGTTTCAGTTATGCAATCATGTATGTAGGGTAGGTAGGGTAGGTGAAGGGTAGGTGTAGGTTAGGTGTAGGTTAGGTGTAGGGTAGGTGTAGGGTAGGTGTAGGGTAGGTGTAGGGTAGGTGTAGGGTAGGTGTAGGGTAGGTGTAGGGTAGGTGTAGGGTAGGTGTAGGGTAGGTGTAGAGTAGGTGTAGGGTAGATGTAGCGTAGGTGTAGCGTAGTTGTAGCGTATGTGTAGGGTAGGTAGGATAGGGTAGGTACGTAGCCAGTTGACGGGAGCGAAGCCGCGTGGGACAGCTAGTTTATTTATATAACCCTTCATCCAGACATGACATTATTTCCTTTGTTGTTCATAGATACATCTATGTTTCATTTTTTTGTGTGTCGGTTTGCAAGGTGGCATAGCCCTCCTCCAATCTTGTCCGTTCCGGCCTTTCTATGGCCACTCTACCCCATGTTGTTCCAGCGACTTGTCTGATGTCGTCATCCCACCTTTTATGTGGTCTACCTCTTTTTCTTATCCCATCCCTTGGGTACCACTGTGTGGTTATTTTGCTCCATTTATCCTTTCCTCTGATCATGTGGCTCGCCCATTTCCACTTTTGTCTCCGTATTTTCCGAGTTATGTCCTGGACCTTAGTCTTGCTTCTGATATTGCTATTCATTAAATAAAAAAAAAGATAGTGGTAATAATAATATATTTATTCCTTTTAAGGATAGAGAAAGACGTTGATCATGGCTACTGTGGTCGGTGAGATGACCACAGTTGTCATTTGGCGGCTCTATGACGCTTCCAGCGTAAACAACACACCATTTTTTTGTGCTTGGGGATATGTTCATGCATACTGCGCTATCACGGGGAGACCTTAAATACATGTTTCTTTAATTGTGAGAGTGTGAAGAGCAGAAATACTAAGTTTCAAGTAATTTTGATTATAAATAATTTATTTTTCTTACAAACATAAAACACCGCAAAATGAATGAAATTAAAAAAATCCTTAGATAAGTATTTTTTATTTATACATTTTTATTTTTTTTATTTTTTTATTCATTCATTTCAAATTAAAAATGACGGTCTCATACAAACTTTCATCCCCTATTTAATTCCCTTAAGGGTTGAATTTCGAAAAATCCTTTCTTATTCCTATACTATGCTATGAAATACGTGGGTCTTGCTTTGATTTTGTTGTAATTGATATATACTCAACCCATCGTTACTCGAAATTACGTTCGCGATCCGCGACTTGTATTGTGAGTCGCCCGTGCATTTGTTTGTGTATGTATTTCGCGCGCAGCGAAGTATTTTTGTTGGGAATGTGTATAGTTGTCCGACAGGAATCTCAGTCCACACCACGTCGGTTAACCCAAATTGATTATATATATTTTCCCCCTTATACCCCTCGACCGGACACGGGATTGAACCAGAACAGGAGACCACCACGGGAACAAATGTGAGTAGTAATTGTAAGTTGTGCATGCTTGTATCACTTTCCACCTATACGGGAATCGGTATCCCAAAGAACAAACCCCTAGTTACCGCTGCCACGTATCGCGGTTTCGCGGATGTAGACCTTGTAGGATCCAAGAGTCGCAGCATGGCTCATGGGCCCCAGTGTGACCTATATCCGCGAAACCGCGATACGCGGCAGCGGTAACTAGGGTTTTGTTTTTTGGATACCGATGCCCGTATAGTTGGAGAGTGGTCCTACAATTCTACAAGGATACACAACCTACATCTACACTTACATTTGTCCCCGTGGTGGTCTCCTGGTCTCGTTCAATCCCGTGTCCTATCGGGGGTTATAGGGGGAAAATATATATAATAATAAGGAACAACAGATGTGGTGTGTGGACCGGAATCCCGGCAGACAACCAGACATGCTCCTGACAAAAACACTTCGCTGCGCGCGAAATATATACTCAAACAAATGCACGGGCGATTCACTTTTCTTTTTATTTATATATATATACTAGCTGTTGCGGCTTCGCTCTCGTGGATCACCCCACAGGACCCATTTTCGGGATTAAAAAATAGCCTATGTCACTCAAGAATAATGTAGCTTTCTATTGGTGAAAGAATTTTCAAATCGGTCTAGTAGTTTCGGAGCCTATTCGGTACAAACAAACAAACAAAAAAATCTTCTATTAATCTTCCCTCTTTATAATATTAAGTATAGATAGATAAATAGATGCATTGTAATCATCATCATCATATCAGCCGAAAAACGTCTACGGCTGGATATAGGCCTCCCCCAAGCGTCGCCACAATGATCGGTCCCGTGCGTCTCGCATCCAGCGGATCCCCGCAACCTTCACCAGGTCATCAGTCTACCTGGTGGGAGGCCTTTCAACGCAACGTCTAACGGTTCGTGGTCGCCACTCCAGAAACTTTGTCACCCTGTCTCACACCACGCTGCAGAAGTACGGGTTCCGAGGGCGTTTTTGTACAAACACTTCCAACACTTCGATGTACCGGTAGTCAATTTGGCACCGTTGGAGAGACTGCAGTACAGCCCAAGTCTCGATCGAATCGCAGGCTTTCTCGTAGTCCACAAACGCTAAACAGAGGCAGGTTGTACTCTTCGGTCTTTTATATAACCTGCCGCAGCGTATGTATGTGGTCTACGGTGCTGAAGCCTTTACGGAAGCCGGCTTGTACGGAGGCTGGAAATCGTCAAACTTGCGCGCGAGACTAGGGCGTGCAAACCCGGTTTTGCTAAAAACCGGAATTTGCCTCTTGGTTGATATGATGAAGTCAATCTCGTTTTAGTTGCACCATCAGGGCTTTGCCAGGTCCACTTCCTGTGCTCACGCTTTCTGAAGAAGGAGTTCATTATGTAGAGGCCCTCCTTCTCCATAAAACTGGCCAGTAGGTGACCCCGGTGGTTCCGACGTCCAACTCCAAATTGCCCCACTTGCAGCTCATCCTCGTCTCGTTTGCCCAGTTTCGCGTTGAACTCCCGCATGACAAAGGGAGTTTTGAAATCATGCATGGCTGTAGAGATATCCTCATACATATGGTCTCTACCTCGTCGTCGAGGTCTGCCGAGGTCGGGGCGTAGACCTGTATGACTTTCAGCGAATATCTTGCGGATATTCTGAGTATAGGGTACACCACCCTGGTCGACGACACACTCAATCTTCACCACGTTGTTCACAAGGGACTTTTGGACGATAAACCCTACACCACCCTGGGATTGCCGGTCACCCTCTTGGAAATAGAGCTGGTTATCAGATTTATGGATAATCGAGTCCTCCCCCTGTCTTTCGGACTTCAGATAACCCTGTAATACTCCATCGTAACCTGCTCAATTCTTCCTCGAGTTCGGCTATCTTCTCGTCGGTCCGGAGTGTTCGCGTGTTATATGTTGCCAGGTCCAGTCGTCGGTGTTTATTGGGGTAGCCGGGTCCACGCCGGGGATTCTTCGCACCCCTTGCCACGCCATCGCCTCAACCGCTACCGTAGCCGAGGGACCACGGGCTGCCGGGCACTTGAGGCCGTTTTTTCTT
The DNA here is from genome assembly GCA_948252205.1 of Orthosia incerta. Taxonomy (NCBI): domain Eukaryota; kingdom Metazoa; phylum Arthropoda; class Insecta; order Lepidoptera; family Noctuidae; genus Orthosia; species Orthosia incerta. The sequence goes on along the minus strand of OX411766.1, from coordinate 13,458,254 downwards.
TGTGCTATTCATTTTGGATTGGGGAGGTTTGCCATAATCGCCATGCTTGGCAGGCGGGTTGGTGATCGCAGTTTGTTGTTAAAGTGCACAGAGAACTATGCTGCCCATTCTCTGGTGTGTCCCTTACTCGCCTCTTACGACACCCACGGGAAGATATGGGATGGTGAAATTCTTTACGTCCGTTATCCTACGGCACTGATGAATTGTAATAAATAATGTAAATGTAACTACAAGAGGAATGGAACAAAATGGCGGTAAACGTACCGTTTCATGATCGCGCAAATAATTGTTTTATTACTTTTGTTTTTAAATCTAATATAATAATGAATTATTATTAAAACAATAAGTATAAAACAAACATACACACTTAAAATACAACAAAATAAAACTTAAAAAACGAACTTGTAAAGTCATAATGACGTTCCATTGCACGTAACATTAAACACAGATAAAAATATTCTACGCATTTGCCAACCCCTTTACAAAAACACCTAACAACTCCAAAATCGGGAACCTGGATACTAAGGCCAACCAAAATTACACAAGAGGCCTTAGTGCGAGTTTTTACTCACGCTCAATCGCGTAAACGTTAACGCCAATTTGTATTGAAACTGTATAAGCGCCGTCTGGTGACGGCAAGGCAAAACCTCATTTTTTGTATACATTTTGACATAAGAGATCGTTTACGTTATCACGAGTGAGTACGTTAAAAAACTCGCACTAAGCCCACAGGTAACCTTGCTCTTCACAAAAATTGCTGATTCTTGAAGATAGATAATGAACCAAATGAAATATGGCCGATTGAATGTGTGCTGGGGTCTTTCTGACTCCACGTAACTATGGTTTAACATCTAATTACTAAAGTCTTACATTACTTGCCTAGGGAAATCATGATAGGCAGTCTTCTTCATATACAATACTGATATTTAGCTGCATCCAGTTATTATGGACTATCACAGGTAATCAAATAGCAAATTTCCATAAATGGCAGCCAGGAACATCAGCTTAACATGCTTTCCAATGGCACGGAGGGTTCTCAGTGTGTAATGCATGAACATCCATCTTATTATCGTCATCTTTTTACAGCCAAATCCTTTTATAAAACCAGATATTCTGGACCTTAACAATGGGTTTGTTAAATCGCCGATTGAGCTTATAAGTATAGTTGGCGAATGTCAAACAGATAACCATGCAGTCAAAGAAGAATTGCCAGCTGATAGTGAGAGTCAAGCTGATATTATTGAGCCAAAGGAGGAACTTCAATTTGATGGTATAAAACTAATAATTTTGTAATTGCTTTTTACACATCTTCACTTCCGCTTTCTCTATTTCTTTCGGCTCCTCTTACAATTTTGAGTCAATTTAATATTTTAATACAATTAAATTTAATTCAGTTCAATTATATTAATTAATTTAAATATCTTTTTTATTTTATTAATTTTTATGACCTGGTTAAGGTTGCGGGATGCACAGGATCGGTCAATGTGGTGACGCCTGGGGGAGGCCTATGTCCTGCAGTGGACTTCTTTCGGCTGAAATGATGATGATGAATTGTATTTAAAGTTCTCTTAGATACTTTTAAATAAAATACCTAAAGCATTTAAAAAATAGTTGCCTGTGCTATTGCTACCTCTGAATTGATGTTAAATAACCTATAACATTAGAATTGAGCTGTGAATATAAAAAAAAGTTCAAATCTGAGTGATAGTTCCATGGGAATCAAACAAAAAAAATTAATCAACAAAAAAAATTGGGTAGATTGACTGATTTTTTATTCACTTACAGAGGTAGAAAATGAAAATTCGGAATATTCAGATGTAGAAGACATACCAGTACTCCATTCTGATTCAGTATATGATGTGAATTTATTTGAGTTTAAAAAAGAAGCAGAACAAGAACAAGAGACTAACTGTAAGTATTAGTTAGTTAATCTAGGTAAGTGAACAGGCCGACTGGCTTGACAACAATGACTTCTAACTAAAACCATAACATATCCCGCCTACACGCCTGAGTAGCATAAACACAATATGCTGCACCTTTGAATTGTTGCTCTAACTAGAGATCACACTCCTACTACTGACTGTCTCAGAACTTGTGTTTCGCCGCATGACATCGCCTTAATCAGAACGGGATGATTTATAAAACTATGACCAGCCCCGCTGTCTTGTACAGATCACAATGTTGTACCAATCAATGAAAAGGTACTTTTGAATTGTTAAGCAAAAGATGAAGCTAGTTAATCTTGAAGTTTGAATTTTTTTTTATTTTTTTTTTAAGAAGATAGTTCGGCATTCCCACCGAGGATTGCCATAAACAATTTTATTTCCTTGTGTTGTTTTCTTCTTCTTTTCTTAATGTTGTTCTTTTATTGTGCGTTGCTTGTAATTATTATTTGTTTTTATTTGTCGTTTCTGTGCTGTGTCTTCTATTTTGTTTGTACTGAATAAATGTTTTATCTATCTATAGAGAAGAAATAAAGGGAGGTTACGTAAGTGGATAGAATAAGAAATGATTGTAAGAAAGTTGTGTGTAAATTGGTTCATCGTGGAGAAATGCTCATGCATACTGCGCTACCACGGGGAGATAGCGCAGTTATGTGGGACTGCAACCCACAAAAAATCCACGGTGTCCCCATGTGCCGCTTATGGCGGGAACACGGGCACGCGTTAGCAATCATCCGTGAACCGGCACACCAAAACGCATTGCACGCTGTGACCACCGCAGGGACCAAACAAGCACATGGGCGCTATACGGCCCCGTGTATGGCACCCTTGGTCCCCCTTCGACGGGTCAGGTCAGTGGCACCGTCACCTACCAATTTTCGGCAAAAGGGATAGGGAGAGCGGCCAACGCTGTACCGACACTCCACCTCCCCTGCGGCCCCACCACGTCCGCCATCAGACGGTGGCGACTCCGTCCAGGCGTCGGAAGGTAGGGAGAGCGGCGCACTGCAATACCGGCACTCCTCACCCGCCGCGGCCTCCAATCCTTACTCGCGATGCCTCCCATACGACATCGCGGCCCGCCTCATTTGCGATGTCACCCAAGTGGCACCGCAACCTACTTGTTGGCCGCTACGTCGTTGGCTTATCGGCAAAAGCCCTGACAACCGGCCCAGCCTCGGGTTCCTCTTTGCTTCACCGTGCCAAGCCACGGCTATTGAGCTCCCCCGCCTCGACAATGCGGGAACCCACCGGGGTGAAGCCATCTGTCCTGAAGGATGGATATACACACATCAAATGTGTCTAGGGAACAAGTATATTTTTAACTTTTTGGGAGCTGAGTCACCCACGTCCGTAGGAGTGTACCCCATTCCGTTACCCTACACATGGTCCCCGGGTGGTGCAAATCAGGTGACACTAACTGGTGGTAGGCTTCGGCCGAAGGCTTGCGACCACCCACCGGGCAAAGACGTACCGCCAAGCGGCTTAGCCGTGTTCCGGTACGATGCTCGGTGTAGCCACAAGAGGAGTTGGGTCGAGATAGCTGTTCCACTGCAGACTGACCAGCCTGACACGCGCTGGTATGGACGTATCGGGAGACTGGTCGCGGAGGGTAGCGGGATCCGAGGCACGGTGCGCCGCTGGCCGACCGCAGGTAGTTGGGGGCCCAAGTAGTGTGCCAGCCACACATGAAAGGCTGCCCCGCCAACTGTCGAAAAATCCCGGGATGCGCCATCGTGCTGGTTGGCGACCAGATGGGGAGGGCCCGATGGACATTCCGGGGGGGCTCGGGCGTCCCCGCAGTCTCCGGACTAGTGCCCCAATGATGCTGTCCTTTCAGTGCGGGTCTGAAGGTTAGCAGCGTGGAACCTCGTCTCACTTCCAACTCCTCTCCTCCATTCACTCTTATATTATTCGTAATGCCAAGGAAAAGAAATAATAAATTTGAACAGCGGCTGCACTCCCTCCCCCTCAAAGTGCACCTCACCAACATTCGAGGTCTGCACTCAAATCTCTCTGCAGTCCACTACCACCTGGAAACTGAGAAACCAGCGCTGTTATTTCTTACGGAGACGCAGATAGCGAGTCCGTCGGACGCGTCGTACCTATCTTACCCAGGGTTTACCTTGGAGCACAATTATAAACCGCGCGCGGGTGTGTGTATGTACGCCCGTGATGACACTTGCTATCGGCGTCTCCGTAACCTTGAGGACTCAAGATTTTCAACGCTGTGGGCTCTAGTGGACACAGGTCTGGATAAAATTATCTACGCCTGTGTCTACACACAGCGGAGATCAGGAGATATCCAGGCTCGCAGAGTACCTCAGTGAGGCGGCTGATGCGGCACAGCAACGGTACCCTTCCGCCCAATTAGTGTTACTGGGGGACTTTAACGCCCACCATCAGGAGTGGCTCTTCCCATACCAGTGCACTGACCATGCTGGACGGGAGATGCGTAAGCTTTCGCTAACGCTAAACCTCACCCAGCTGGTCCAGGGGGCAACGAGGGTACCGGATGTTGATTCGCACACAGCGAATTGCTTGGACCTTCTGCTGACAACAGATCCAGACAGATACTCTGTGTCGATAAGTTCACCCCTGGGTAGTTCCGACCACTGTCTGGTGAAGTCTGTGTCCGTCTATTCCCCGCCCGATCCCAGCCCAAGAGGCACCCGGCGGGTTTGGCGGTACAGGTCAGCAGATTGGGATGGCATGCGTTCTTTCTTCGCTTGCTATCCTTGGCAGCCTACTTGCTTTTCTTCGGCTGATCCTTCGTCGTGCGCGGACGCCGGTACTGATGTGTTGCGTCAGGGAATGGAGTACTACATTCCGTTCTCTGACATAACGATTACCAGCGTTGACCGGCCATGGTTTGGCGCCGAATGTCGTCGCGCCGACGCGCTTAAACATGAGGCGTACCTGGCATGGGTCGACGCTCGATCGCGTAAAGCGAGTGACTTGGGTCAGAAGAAGAAAGCCTACAACAGGGCTGCCAAGTCCTGCAAGAAGGTGTTGCGTGGGGCTCGATTCGACCACATTGCTGCCGTCCTCTAACTAGAAGGCCGTTAAGCCCAAAAAGTCATTTCCGAGTAAATGACAAAAAACGCGGGAATCGTTGTATCTTAAAAACTATGATACTTAGGTTAATGATTGTAAGACACATCAGTTGATATTTAATTATATTTGTCCTAAATAATCGTTTCTGTTCAGAAACTCTTATTAATTACTTTTAAAGTTATTTTTTCTAATTTTGTTAAGCATGTTATCCAGTTTTTTCATCTTATTACTGTACTATAAGGCCGTTAACCATACCTTAGCGGCTTTTTAGTGAAGTAATTTGCTAAAAATTTTTGCCTTAATAATTTTTTATTAAATTTGTTCATAAATACTTACCTAAAAAGTTGTTAAGTGACATAACTGCTTTATAGCCATGACATTCGCTTCGATTTCAATTTCAATAACTTTCCTAATGAGCGTTTACGGGGCTTTAGATGCTTTTAAGCTAATTGTTGCCAATGTTGTGCGTAACTTTTCTAAAATCTTAACTACTTTACATAACTAAAAGGGGGCTAAAAACATTTCGATTGTGGTTAACTTCTTTATAGTTTAGCATTCAATATGGGAATATCTGAGAAATTATAGACATCTTTAAAAATTAAAATTTTATTTCAGCATTTAAAAGTTCCTTAGGTTAAGGTTAAAAACGGGCTGGTTGCCGCAACTCCATTACCAAGCACGTATTTTGGGTTTAAAGTTACTTAAAAGAAATATAATTAATTTAATAGGCAATAATCAACTAATAACTAATTAAAATCTTAAGGTACGATTCCATCAAAATAGTGTGCAGCACATTTGTTAACAAACACTTTGTGTAAAACGCCAGCATTGCATGTACCAAGCTGGTATCGCGTTTAGCCTCTGTCTCTACTGGCAAGGCTGTGTGTAACTTTTGTAAGCACACAGTGTAGCACACTTGTGCACGAACATATTCACTGATCAGTGTTTCTGCCTTCAGTAGTTCAGTTGTTAATATGGATGGGCAGGAAAACGAGAATCCGAAAAAAAGCTGCGGTTTTCTCTTCGGTATTGAGCCAAAATAATCTTCCATTTTCTCATTACCTCATTCAAGTCACAATTGAAAATTTGAGCCAACTCTTGAGCTGCGTTTTGTTTTTGTTTCTTTTTTTAGAATCATTGTGACTGGAATCCATAGTCGAGGATAAGTTTCAATTGCTTGAATAGATTTTATCATTCGTCCAATCCATATTTAACTTGGTTAAATAATGTGCGCGAACAAAAAAATGTGTTCACTCCGGTAGCGGTAGCGGAAGCAAGACTGAGTTCACGAACAACAAGTGTGTATAGTAGTCGCTAAACTTCTGGGCCGCCCTGAAGTTTCCGATGCGCAAGGCACTGTTTTTGTATGAAATTTACTACTGCGCTGCCATTGTAGCCAACTTCAGGGCGGCCAAGAAGTTTGGCGAGAACTATATTTTTTACTATTCTTCTCTGTTACTTTGTGATTGTTGTTGTTGTTTTGTGTCTATGTCAAATAAATGTTTTCTACTCTATTCTTCTTTTCTAAAATCACGAGCAAAAACTTGAGGTTTTCAGCATTTAGGAACTGAACACTATCTAAATTTAAAACAGTAACGAGGTATAAAAAGGCACATATTTAGAACACTAAGTAATAATTGTTTTAGAATATAATAAACACATTTACTTAGTGACTCTATTTGGTTTATTGATGACATTCATTGTCTTCACGAATAATGGGTAGGTAAATGTATTATTTATCAGTGATAATGTTTTCATTATATTTAATTTTCGTTATTTTACAATTTCTTTAGGATGCACTCGAAATTTAATTGATATTTGAGGATTCTTTAGAAACTTGTCGTTTAAAAACTTCAAAGTTATATAATCTTCAGCAAAATTATTTTTATAGTGACGATCGAAGCTCGATCTTATGAAATACACCTCAGTCATGTGTCTGAGATATGCCCTTGGATTCGAGTTTTGGATGCGTCGCTCTGATACATTTATATATTAAGGATAGTTGATAAAGTCTTGTGGCTACAAAGACTTCAAAATAACTTTTGCATTATTAGCCGAGGCCATCTTCGAAATCAGCGAAGTCGTAAATTCGCCTTTTTTTTTTCATTGAAAGTTCAGCTTGGTGCTGGAATTGTTCGCAACTCATTAAGGTATGTCCTGGCTCAAAATACTATAGTATTATAAGTTCTATGGCAATCACGTCTCTATTGATAATGTCAGCTAATATGGATGGATTGTAACATTGTTTTTTGATTATTTAACTTCTGGTCAAGGTTTTAAAGCTTCGCTAGGCACATAATGTTTTTGATCCTTCGAGGGATTCCGGATTGCCTGAAATAAATTATTGACTATGTAAGTGAACATAATTTTAACTGTAGAATCGATGCTAAAAATCTTCAGTTTCTATCAAACAATACGGAAAAGAATGTACGTGAATTAATTGTGTCTTTTTTTCGTACTATTTAGAGATTATTTAAACTAATAATAATATTTACAAATTTGTACTACAATCATTATTATGTTGTAAACTTACCTTGTCTAAACCGTGTGCGACGTTGTACAAGAACGTGGCAGTCGGTGCTCCGGGTGGAAAGATTGAGTCCTACGAGATGACCCACCCGCTCACTCCCGGAATGAACGCAGCGCGAGAGTCGGCTAACTGCCTTTTAGTTAAGCAATGAGGCTTAGCTGCTTTGTAGCTTAGCAAAATCCAATTTCTTTTCGCTGTTTTCATCAAACAGGCATGAATTATTTATAAAATGCTTAACTAAAAAAGCGTTAAGGGAGAATAACTGCAAATAAGTTAAGTTTTTCATTGAAACTATTCTATAAATGCTTAACTATAAAGTAGTTAAAGTCCTTTTGCGTCTATTTAGTCAAGAATGATCAGATAACGTTCTTGTAGTTAAGCAAAAGGCTAGAAAATAATCATCACATCGGGCAGTTAAGGTTTTTTAAAGTACATTTAGCGAAAAAGTGTGGGTTAGACGCTTTCAAGTGATGGAATTGTCGTAAATTATGTTACTTAACGGCCTACAACAATTTCATATCTTTGGAACTATTTACATTTCAGACATGTTTCTTATACAGAAAGATAGAGAATTTTGAACTCTGCCACTCTCTATTAAAAAGTAAAAATTGACCATTTGAGGGTTAACGGCTTTCTAGTTAAAGGACGGCAGATTGGCCGAATGGGGGCCAAACTTGCTTCTTACCCAGCAGGTAGTAAAGCGTTCTGGTCCCTGGCTAAGTCGGTCGAGTCGAACTTCTGCCGTCCCTCACTACCACCACTGCTGAAACCCGATGGGTCACTGGCTCACACCGCTGAGGAGAAGGCAAATTTGTTTGCCTCTCTTTTTGCGGAATCTTCGCGTCTGAATCCTGGTGATTCGCGGCCCCCTCCTTCTCCTGATGGGTGTGAGACGAGTATGTCGGACATTCGCATCCATCAAAAGGACGTCCGTAGGGTGCTGCGCAACCTCGACGAGAACAAGGCTAGCGGCCCTGACGGCATACCAGCTTTAGTTCTTAGAACCTGTGCGCCTGAACTGTCTCCGATCTTGACACGCCTATTCCGCCTTTCATATGAGACTGGAACAGTGCCGAATGCTTGGAAGCAAACCAACGTACAGCCCGTGCCCAAGAAGGGCAGTAGAGCTGACCCGGCCAACTACAGACCCATCTCTGTAACGTCCATACTCTGTAAGAGTATGGAGCGTGTACTCAACACTAAGCTCCTGGCATACCTAGAAACTAACGATATCCTTAGCGACCGCCAATACGGCTTTCGCCGAAATCGGTCTACTGGGTATCTTCTAGCGTATGCCATTCACATATGGAGTGAGGCCATCGAGAGGCATGGGGAAGCGCTTGCCGTCTCCCTCGACATCTCGAAGGCTTTCGATAGGGTCTGGCACGAAAGCCTTATTGGTAAGCTTCCTTCATTCGGTTTGCCCAGTGGTCTGTGTGATTGGATTGCAGACTTCCTGAGAGATCGGTCCATTCGAGTGGTTATCGATGGCTGCTCGTCGGACCAATTGGATATTAATGCCGGGGTCCCTCAGGGGTCCGTACTCACAGCAACATTGTTCTTGTTGCACATTAACGATCTGCTGAAGCCACCTTTGGGTATGCAGACGAGCTGCCAAGGATAGCATGCGAAGAAAGATCGCATGCCATCCCAATCCGCTGACTTGACCCGCCGGGTGCCTCTTAGGCTGGGATCGGGAGGGGAGTAGATGGATACAAACTTCACCAGACAGTGGTCGGAACTACCCAAAGGTGGAGATACCGACACCGAGTAACGGTCTGGATCTGTGGTCAGCATAAGGTCCAAGCAATTAGCCGAATGCGAATCAACATCCGGCACCCTCGTTGCCCTCTGGACCAGCTGAGTGAGATTTAACGCTAGCGCAAGCTTTCGCGTCTCTCGCCCAGCATGGTCAGTGTACTGGTACGGGAAGTGCCACTCCTGGTGGTGGGCATTAAAGTCCCCCAGTATCACCAGTTGGGCGGACGGGTACCGCTGCTGAGCCTCGTCAGCCGCCTCACTAAGGTATTGTGTTAGCCCGGTTGTCTCCAGATCTCCGCTGTGCGACCTGTAGACACAGGCATAGATAATCTTATCCTGACCTGTGTCCACCAGTGCCCAAAGCACTGAGTATCGGGCGTCTTCAAGGTTTCGGAGACGCCGATAACAGATGTCGTCACGGGCGTACATGCATACACCCGCACGTGGCTTGAACCTGTGCTCCAGGGTAAACCCTGGATAAGAAAGATACGCCACGTCTGACGGACATCCGATCTGCGTCTCTGAAAGGAACAAAAGCGCTGGTTTATCAGTCTCCAGATGATGGTGGACTGCATCAAGGTTAGAGTGTAGACCTCTGATGTTACAGAGGTGAACCTTATGTGACAGTGAGTGCTGCCGCTGTACAGCTTTTTTTCTTTTGTTCCTTATTGCCATATTGAGAGGACAGGAGAGGAGCAGGAAGTAAGATGAGGTTCCACGCTGGCATTCCACAGACACGCGCCGGCAGGACGCCATCATTGGGGGACTGGTCTGGAGACTGCGGGGACGCCCGAGCCCCCCCCGGAAATGTCCATCGGGCACTGTCTTCTGGTCGCCAACCAGCACGATGGCGCATACCGGGATTTTTCGACAGTTGGCGGGGCAGCCTTTCGTGTGTGGCTGGCACACTACTTGGGCCCCCAACTACCTGCGGTCGGCCAGCGGCGCACCGTGCCTCGGATCCCGCTACCCTCCGCGACCAGTCTCCCGATACATACCTAACAGCGCGCATCAGGCCGGTCTGCCTGCAGTGGAACAGCTATCTCGACCCAACTCCTCTAGTTGGCTGCACCGAGCATCGTACCGGAACACGGCTAGGCCGCTTGGCGTTACCGTCTTTGCCCGGTGGGTGGTCGCAAGCCTTCGGCCAGAGCCTACCACCAGTTAGTGTCACCTGATTTGCACCACCCGGGGACCACGTGTAGGGAATCTACTGGGGTACACTCCTACGGACGCGGGTGACTCAGCCCCCAATTTAACAACTTAGCCCAATATTTTTTTAAACTTAATAAGATTGCGATTTTTGCAAATTGTGGGCAATTAATCTAAGTTAATGTCGTCATTTAAATGGCAAAAAAGGCATAAATTAGGGATTTTTAAACTTTTATTGTAAAGAAAAAAAAAAAAACTGTTTTTCCACCATTGACACGAATCACACAATCACAGCGATATGGCATGATTAAAATCAGTTCATCAAAATCACTTTGAGGAATGGCTGCACACGTTCTTGTTGTGGGGTATGCACGGCATCCATACTCGGCAGAACTCTTTGGAGCATATCCTAAGCGTGCTTAATTGTGTTGAGGTCTGGCGATTGGGCAGGTAACGGCAGAACGTTGATGCGAGCATCGTCAAGAGTGCTTGTTACAATTCTAGCCGTGTGTGGACGTGTATTAGTCGAAACGAATCACCCAACCTGCGGCGGCGTCGCAAAGGGATGATCACATCTGAAACAATCCTCTCCGCATAAATCTGATCATTCTTCCACCGCGATCCAAATACCAGCCCAAACCATTGTTGTTCCCCCTCCATATGAATTAATTTCCTGCCAAAATTTCAAACCTTCTTGACGTCCAGAGGTCCTTCAAACTCGAGTAAGTCCGTCCTCATACCGAAACGAGATTCATTGGAACAGCAACATAACGCCAGTCTTTTGCCTCCCAATTTCTGTGTTGCGAGAAAATTGTAAACGGGCCCTACGATTGCGGGGTGCTGTAGGTGGAACTCTCAGCGGCCTTCGGGAACGCAGACCCACTTCACGTAAACGCAGACCCACTTCACGTAAACGATTTCGGAGGTTTTGGTCGCTTATCAGCAAGCCTGAAGAGCTGTGGAGCCTCGTAGTTAATTCCTCGCTAATAATTTAAAAATGTATTGATTTAGGTAAAAATAATTAGCTGAACCTGTGAAGGACTATATATACCGCAATTTCTTATAATTTTGAAGATTAAATATGCTGTAAATTTACCTTAACTGGTCCCTATTCGGACCCAACTTTTTGAATATATTTGCGATTATTTAAATTTTGTATGATGTCATAAATTTTTTCTGATGCCAATCTGGAGCTGAATATATTATCTTTAATTTAAGACCATGATATCTTCACATCTGTGATTGCTTATACATTAAAATGGTACCTGAAAATCACTGTTATTTGTAGAAAAATGTAATAGCGTCCTTAAGGGCCTAAAACCGCTTTAGTGCCTTAAAACGGTAACTTTCTAAAGCGGAGTACGCTTTCAGTAACGGCTAGTAAAGGTTTAAAAAAAATAGATATACATTTTTGATTCATGTAAATAATTTTATAAACAAGGTTTTTTTCCTGTAACTAATAGTTTTGCTTTAAAAAAGTAATTAACTACACGATAATTCTTCGCAACTTTTGGATACTCCTCCAAAACGACTTGGATGTTTAAAATTTTATACATAAAAAATTATGGCTGGCATTTCTTCATAACTGAAATAGCATATGTGATACAATAATATTTTGCAAACAAAACTGTTCAAAAGGAGGTTCACAATAATATTTTGCAAACAAAACTGTTCAAAACGAGCTTTGAACCTCCTTTTGAACAGTTTTGTTTGCAAAATATTGATATTTTGGCGCAGAGCGGGCGCACGGCCCGTACTGCGTTAACATTGGGGCGTATATATCGCCTTAAGCACTTATTGAATTTAAATTAAATATAGTTCTCGCCAAACTTCTTGGCCGCCCTGAAGGTGGCTACATTGGCTGCGCATTAGTAAATCTCATACAGAAAAAGTTAATTCCAGAAATTAAATAACCCGACTGCTTAAGAAACGAACTAAAAAGACATAAATAACAATTAACTTTTTTTATTTATAACTAATTAATTTTTTTTCGAATTCCTTTTAAATGTATAAGTGGTAGGTATATATTTTTGAAATCAGCTCTTAACAATATTTTGCGCAATTTCCAGTGCAAAATATTTCAAAATTAAATCGAAACTGCGCAATAGATTTTGAATTTGTTTTTCGCATTTGGCTTTTTGGCGCTTCTTGTCATCTGGCTCCAAGAGTTGCCGCTCCTCTCGCTCTAACCCAGGGCTGGTAGTCCAGTACTATATCGGTTCTCCTGATATGGGTATGTGATGCGGAGGAATGAGGAACATGTCGTGTGGAACTTTTGGGTATGAATGTGCATGGTTAAAAGGGATGACGAAGAAGCATACAAACCCCTGCTCATTTAATTTCATTTTAAATTTGATACTTACTAAATTTATTATTACAGGGGCGCCCGTTGCGAAGAAACCAAAACTACATATACAAAGAACAAAACTACAAGATGTAATAACAGAAGTACCAAAGAAAGATGAACAATCAGATTCAAAAATTATCGGGATAAATGCCGCTAAACGTATTCCGCAATTCAAAGAACCTTTAACATATACAAATCTTATAGCTGATAATACTATTAGTAATAGTAGTAGTGTTATTAATACTTTTTCCGATACAAATTTTTGTAATACGAGTAATTGTGGTAAAGATGATATTAGGTGTAAAATATCGAACAAAAATATTGACAGTGATGGTGTAAATATGCATCGAAGACTATGTGTCAAAGAAAAACGATACAAATGTGATAAATGTCAGCGAAGTTTTACTCAAAAGAGTGATTTAATAAAACATATTAGAATACACACTGGTGTAAAACCTTATAAATGTGAGGTATGTCAGTATAGTTCTATTCATAAGTCTTGTTTAACAAGACATATTCGTACACACACTAATGAAAAACCTTATAAATGTGAAGTATGTCAGTTTAGTTGTAATCAAAAGGGTAGTTTAATAAAACATATTAGAATACACACTGGTGAAAAACCTTATAAATGTGAAGTATGTCAGTATAGTTGTAATCATAAGGATAGTTTAATAAAACATATTAGAATACACACTGGTGTAAAACCTTATAAATGTGAGGTATGTCAGTATCGTTCTATTCAAAAGTCTCATTTAACAAGACATATTCGTATACACACTAATGAAAAACCTTATAAATGTGAAATATGTCAGTTTAGTAGTAATCAAAAGGATAATTTAATAAAACATATTAGAATACACACTGGTGAAAAACCTTATAAATGTGAAGTATGTCAGTATAGTTGTAATCATAAGGGTAGTTTAATAAAACATAATAGAATACACACTAATGAAAAACCTTATAAATGTGAAGTATGTCAGTATAGTAGTAATGTAAAGAGTAATTTAATAAAACATATTCGTGTAAAACACACTGGGGAAAATCTTAAAAGTATATCTACACCGTAGTTTTTATTCGATATTATCTTCATACAGACGGTCGGAACGCGAGTCATACCTACGCGCCTCGAGTTCGGCATGCACTCGATACACAACACGCGAACGCGCCATTACTCTTTGAACGCGCCGCAGTGACGAACGAACGATGTGATGGTTTTGTAAGCATTAATAGCCTAAGAGACGTGGAAGATCGACCTTCACCCATCAGATAACTGGATGAGACATATTTTTTATCAAATATAATTTATTAACAAAAATGCTTATGATAACTTGCCTATCGAAAAGTTTTCATAGCTATTTTTAATTGAATTAATTGAAATCAATTTTTTTTCATCACCTTCACTCATTTGATAACCTAATGAATTTCATCTCAACTGATAGTTTTTAACACACAGAATATGCCTAGGTAGGCTTGCCTACTTATTTCTGTTCATGGCTACCTGGCAAGCAGATGTGAACAGGTAAGTCAATATAGGTAACTACACCGACCTGATAACCAATCGAAATAGATATCATTAGTAAGATATTTTAATTACAAATTAAATCGTATATGCTTGGCTGCAAAAAATCGTACATGAAATATTATTGCCAAGCCATAAAGTTTTAGAATTGAAGCTATTTGATAGTTGCGAGAGAGAATGTAGAGCGTCCTAGGTCCGTGTGATAGAACAGGATACAACATAGCAGATGCACTCTACCTAACCGTTCAATGTATCTGAGTGCGCATGTTCGTGTAAAATCGTAATATTCGAATTATAAACTTCAAAACGAGTTTATATTGACATACTTTATAAACACAACACCCAAATTTAAAAATATAATTGAAATATTTATTTATTTATTTATAATCAACAATTATAAGTAACATCTTTACAGATTATTAACTTTAAAACTTTCGCGTTTCATAATTGAAAAAACAATATATCACGGGAATTTAACGCGATGATTTCGATTATTTATTTATCTATTTCACCCGACGCACATAGGGGTATTTGACTCAAAAATACGGAAAAAATTATTTTGCGGTCTTAAATGACTTATAAGCTCAAAACAGTAATATGTATAATAAAATAGATTTTTTACTTAATGGGGTTTGGAAAATGGCAAAGAGTGAAATGTATTTTAGCTATTTCTTCAGAAAAAAGTGTAATAAAACATTAAAATACTAGATAAAATTGTTTATATACAAGATATAATGACTCAGCGGATGAGTCCTACTCGTCTCCATAAATAGAATTATTAGTTTCATCGATATCTTCAGTAATTTCAACTTCTTCATTTGATGCCTCAACTTTACTTGGCCGTAACATTTCCATGGCTGCTGTGCTAAATGGCCTTGATATTTTCGGTAGTTTCGGCCTTATGCTACTCATGAAGGGATCTGACGTTAGGAGCAAACCTATTTAGAACGTCTTGGTTGCATTGGCAACGCCACTTCTATTCAAGAATTGTGCGTGAAGCGATTGAAATTGAAAAAAAAACGTTCAATCGGGATGATAGTTACAAATTATCCACGGCGTGGAATCCAGTGATTCAAAAAACATTACCTCGTTTTGTGCAGTCGGCGAACTTATAGAATAAGGACATGGTCAGTGTTGTGTGTAGAAATGTGAGGGTAGAGGAAGAATTTTCTGCCCCAACGGAGCCAGAACACCGAGACACCAGTCTACCCGGGACCACGGTCGTTGCAACACGGCCGAAACTTCGGGTGAAATAGGTAAATAAATAATCGAAATAATCGCGTTAAATTACCGTGATATATTGTTTTTTCAATTATGAAACGCGAAAGTTTTAAAGTTTATAATTGGTGATTATAAATAAATAAAACAATTTTTCAATTATATTTTTAATTTTGGGTGTTATGTTTATAAAGTTTGTCAATATAAACTCGTTTTGAAGTTTATAATTCGAATATTACGACTATACACGAGCATGCGCACTCGGATACATTCAACGGTTAGGTAGAGTGCATCTGCTATGTTGTATCCTGTTCTATCACACGGATCTAGGACGCTCAACTTTCTCTCTCGCAACTTTCAAATAGCTCCAATTCTAAAACTTTATAGCTTGGCAATAAGATTTCATGTACGATTTTTTGCAGGCAAGCATATACGAATGGTTTTGTAATTAAAATATCTTATGATATCCATTTTGATTGGTTATCAGATCGGTGTAGTTACCTTTATTGACTTACCTGTTCACATCTGCTTGCCAGGTAGCCATGACCAGAAATAAGTAGTCAAGCCTACCTAGGCATATTCTGTGTATTAAAAACTATCAGTTGAGATGAAATTCATTAGGTTATCAAATGAGTGTGAATTAAAAATGGCTATGAAAACTTTTCGATAGGCAAGTTATCATAAGCATGTTTGTTAATAAATTATATTTCGGTCGGTCGAAGGTCGATCTTCCACGTCTCCCCTACTACTTGTCTGGGCTTGTCCATATAGAGTCACTACGTCATGAGCGTGGTAATTTGCGGTGTTGCGGCGCGGCACGTTGACGTGACGTGCTAATATACGTTATTGTGTAAAAAGGCACGTTACGATGCCACAACTTTGCATGTTTACGTGCCTTGTAAAATTCTGGTACATTTTAAAGCATTTCTGACAAAACGAAACAACGTTTAGTTTCGTTTCCTGTAGTTTCTGTCAGTTACGGCATTTCTGGTATCTTTTTGCACAACTAATCGCAAAGAATATTAAACATTAACTGAGCGAGCGCATCGCCACTCGCCACGTACCGCTTCCGACGCGTCGCTCCGCGGCGACGTTGCCAAACCGTGCATTAGAACTTCACGTCAATGCACCGCGCCGCGACACCACACCATTTCTACGTTGACGACGTCGTGACGTGGTGATGTGGACAAGCCCTAAGCGTGTGGTGAAATATGTAGGTACAAGTACTTACTTAATATGGCAAAGTGAAATTATAACTATATTGTGCTGTTTTTGGTTGCTTGAATTCTTCAATACACACCCAGAAAAAGATCTTTTTAACCTTTTCACCGCCACGGACTTCAATAGAATTTCCAGATTTTCGTGCCACCAGCGCCACGACTTTATTAGAAGCTCTTCATTTTATTTATCTTATAAATAGTACATTTCGTGTCGAGCATAAAAAGTCGAGATTTTAACACTAGTGATGTAGCCAATTTCGACGTGTGCCGAAATCTACATGCGAGTGTTAAAATAAAGCCTTTTTATGCGAGACACGAACTATTATTTTTCACTACCTAATGAGCATACTAAATTAAATGCAAATAAGTTCCAACAACAATTTATTAGAAACGTTCAGATTAAAAACCACAGACTATATACACAATCACAATCAACGCGCGCTTTTTCGAGAGGTAACAGGTTCAGTATCATTGTGCCAGTTTCAAAATGATATCAAACCTCCATACAAAAGTCATTTCGTAACTTTGGTTATGTAATTTTGTTTCTTTTTTAAAAATTTATTCTATAATCTTGTGTCTAAATGTTCATGTTTCGAAACGAATTTCTTAGACAATGTGTTAAATAATAGACAAGGCAGTGGAAAAAATAAATTTACTGTTTTTAGAAGCTTTGTTTCATTTTATTATTCAATATATCTTCTTATACCCAGTTTTTTATTTTACCACACAAAAGAAGTCCTTATTTGTCTTAAAATCATAAAAAACAAGAACTCCGAACATTTTAAATGTTTCCAGAATGCCAAGGACTTGATAATTTTATAGTCGGCCAGTAATATTACGCGAAAGTTATCAGTTATCTATCACTGTAAACGCCTCATTTCCGGAAACGCGGCGCGTCGGGTGGTGCGGGTGCGACCTGCACTAAATTCAAACGTGGCATTGTTCACAGAGAAGCGATTTTACACGCGTATGCTTGAGATGTAGGCGGAGCTGAGCTGGATGCTTGAGATGAATGAGGATTCTGATTATAAAAATATTTTCCAAAAAATTATAAACGCCTATAAAAATATAGGTTGTAATAATATGAGTTTGAAAATTAATTTTTGAAGTCTCATACTCATTTATTGATTTTTTCCCAAAAAAAATCAGGCGATTACAGTAAGGAGCAAGGTGAAAGGTTTCACCAAGATTTAAAAGAGATGGCAAGAAGATATCCAGGCTATTGGGACATTAATATGATGGCGGACTACTGCTGGATGATACGTAGATACTCAGACTAGAGAATAGAAACAGATACCGCCCGCGGAACACGAGAGCGGTGTCTCTATTTATTTATTTGTATGGAGTATAGTTCAATCAATCCACGAAGACGCGCTCCACCACTATTCCTCCTAACCGTTTATAGTATGTGTGCAAGCTTCCGTTAATGTTTGAGTGTTATCGGTACACACTAATTACCTATGAGTGCACACGCACACTACAATGAATAGACTTATCAATATAATAAAATAAAGAAGAAGAATAGACTAATCATTTGGTGTGGCGCGTCTTCGTGGATTGAACGAACTATATGTCAGCGTAGTTTTACTCAAAAACCAGTTTAAGATTGCGCCGAGCAAAATAATCCAAAACGATCGTCACAGTTATAGGGATATAATCAATATTATTACCATAATTATCACAAAAAATATGTAATGAACACCACAATGAATGTGTTAACGATTCTATGTTGGCAAAAACAAAAAATATTGTTTAGTTTAAATAACAAAAATACGTAAAGTTGGACAAAAATATTAAAATAGCATGCTCGTGTTTTATTGAATACTAGCTGTCCCACGCGGCTTCGCTCCCGTCAACTGGCTACGTACCTACACCTAACCTACACCTACCCTTTTCAACCTTTTTAATTGTTTTTTTTTTATGTATTCTGCTATTCAGGGCGGAGACAAATCCAACGAAACAAAAACCATGAAAATTGATCCAGCCAATCTCGAGTAATAAGTGTAGTAACAATCCCGACTTTCTTTTATATATACACATCAACACGGTCTAGGGATATTTTTAAAAAAGCGAATTACTATCAATGTGTTAATTATTTATATGACATGTATATATTTAAAAGATACGTTATTTAATATTCTACCATTTTTTAATAATGGTTAAGGTACTTCGATTAAAATTTCAGGATTTTATGGAAAAAAAATGAAGCATAGACGGAAACCGTATCCACTGCACTGTGGCGCGCGAAACCGCGAAAAGCTCTTATCTGTGGGGGGTCATTCGGGCCCCTATTTGATACGCCGCTTGAGCGGCTATTATCGCTTTATCACGAAAGTTTTGTATGGGAGCCATACATCAAACTTATGTTGTTGTAATGTCAATGAACTAAGCTATCAGATTTCAAATGGATTTTCCATGTTTGGATTTGTTTTGTATTTGCAAAAATTGTGTAAAGTCAGCGAAAGGGAATATTTTGCACTGTTTTTGTACAGATGTAGTTAGAAATAAAAAAATAAAAAATTATTTCAATAAGTTTTTTTTTTATTTACATAAGAATACCCTATTTCACATAAATCAATCAATAAATAAACCTCCCCACACATATTTTTCGAAAAAAAAATTTTTCAAAATACATGACCCGACCGCCTAAAAAAAAAATGGTGGATTTTTTGTTTGTTATTGTTTTTGTTTTCGACTTCATTCAAAGAACCGGCGTTAGCACTTCAATTAGTGGCTTTAGTGGCGTTGTTAATTAACCTACTAATGTAAATAACGACAGTTTGATAAGAATAAGGCAAAATTAGATGTCGAAAAAGGACTTACGGCAAAACGGTCGTCATGGCTGGAACAATAGAGGACTTTGTTCGTTGAAATACGTATTTCTGCTGGAATTCACGACACATACACAATCACGCTAGTAAAATCACTTCGTTACTTATTATTCCATGATATTTTAACACCCACAGCACTAAATTCACCATAAACTCGAAAATATAACCATCGCCGACCGGCACACAGGCGGTCGGAACGCGCTTTGACAGGTCCGAAGCAAAAAAAAATCATCAACAAGCGAGATCCGGGGTTGCCGGTGATTTGAATGCATTTATATCATCCTTGTCTATGGCCACGCCGTGGAAAGACACTCCCATGTGACGAGAATACCACCCCACAGAAAATAACCGACAACACTGAAGCGCGGGAAGAAACTCTTATTAAGAGCCCGCCACAGTTTAGGGTCACTGACCCCGACTCTTATTAAGAACGCTGGACAGTGCAGTGTTAACTTTTAATTTATGAGTAAAAACTGAAAAAAATAGAAAAATCATTTAATTTGTGTTTATAAACTTGATGTTAGTAGTCTGAGAAAGCGCCCATGATGTTCATAACACATCGGCAACGATTCGGCATGCTCAGAACAAGGTTGACAATGTCTTGCTGCGGAATATTGTCCCATGTCCTTCTGAGGTGCGCAAAAACTTGATCTTCTGTAGCCAAATTTTCTGCTCAAACCATAATTGTTCCTCCTTGGTATGGGTGAACTTCCTGAGGGTTCTGAAGACGGCTCCATCATCGTCCAGGAACTCGCCAAACACGCGTCCTTCGTGAATCTGGATGGAAGCTGAACCTGGATTCATCCGTGAACAACACATTGGACCATTGCTCACGGCCCCAGTCCACGTGGTTCCGAACCCATTCTAATCGTCGTCCACGATTGCCTCTCCGTAAAGGTGGGACCCGTAGTGGTCTACGAGAGCGTAGATTGCTTTCATGCAGTCGCCTTCTTACAGTTTGGTCACTCACAAGCACTTGGTGTTCCACTCGCAGCCTTTGGACCAATTGAGTCGCCGTTGCATTTGGTTGAGCTCGCGCAGTAATTTGCAAAAATCGGTCTTGTCTGGGGGTAGTGATGCGACTTGGTCCCCGGTGCCTCTCCGCTACTTCACCTGTGGCACGATAGCGTGTCCACAATCTTGAAATTACATTTTGGTGGGTCCCTATGGCCTCAGCAACATTACGCTGAACAGACCCAGCTTCCAGCATTCCCACAGCTCGTAACATCTCCGCCCTCGTCAAATGTTGGCCTTGCATTGATTTGCATAAAAATTTAAATTTGGAATTAGTCTGAGAAAATTACAAACAAATCGGTGTATAAAAGATTCCAATGCGGCCAGTACTTTTCGAGTTATTTAATAGAGTATGAAATATCCTTAGACCGTGTTGATGTGTTTATTATCATATCCAGTACTATTGGTATTTTTTTAAGTTTAAAATTATTTTGTGTATTTCATGGGGTGTAATGGGATACATAAATAATGTTTTCGAGTGATTAGGTAAGGACCCTGTCTTATTAGCACAACTTGTATTCCCTTTTGATTGGTCTATAAAAAAATTATTAAAACTGTCCGCAATGGTCTGCGGATCATCCGCACAATGATTACCGTCTATATAAATTTGATGATTGATTTGGCTTTTTGGCACATTACACATAACAAAGACAATAATGATATACTTACTACAGTCACTACTTGTCACTTGGCAGAATAAGTGTAATAGTGTTAACAAACGTTCGGATTTGGTACGGCCGGACCGACTCCGCCCACAAATGCTTTCTCGCTTACACACGCTTGTTTGGACCGAGACGGAATCAATTTAATAATAATAATGTCCGCGGACCACTATACACACGCTCGGATATGGTCTGAGCCGGACTAACGCCGCCTACAAATCCGTGGTCCGGCCGTACCAAATTCGAACGTGTGTTAACACTATAAAATGGCAACACTAAGCTAATGAGAGTTAACGAAAAAGTCAAATAACTTTTATTTAGAATGTTTTTTTTTTTATCCGTGATGAATCAGTAAATGTATAATATAATATAATAATTTGCAAAAACCTAGTCAATTAATGTAATTTATTTCGTATATAACTCACTTTGAGACGCTCAAATTTAATTCAGCTAAGATTTCGCCATTGTTCCTAAATTTTCGTACTACTGGTGGCTGACAGTACTGGTTTTTGGGTGGTACATAAATATACCAGCGAGACAGGACTGGCATCATGTAATATAATGCATAATTGTTATTTTGTTTTAGGCGTTTCTGAACGCCACCCAAATAACTCAAGAGGGTTAAGTGGCAGCAGCTTCTTCAAAAATTGTTGAAGAAGAAATTAAAAAAAAAAAAAATAGACGGTATTAGCCACTGCAGGTTCATTGTTAGACCAAATTTAACAGTAGGTACTACTAAGTATACAGTAAAAGATTTACAATAATTTCATGATTTTTTTCATCATATTCTATGCATGTAATTAATTATGCTTAACTTAAAGTTTCGAGTAATGAAAAATGACTATTGATTAAATGAAGGAAAATATCAGTTATGCTGGCAACATTAAGCACGCCAGTCGCCACCCGTCGCGCGCAGACTTATCTTGCGCGCACTCTAGACACACTGGTGAAAACCTTTTGGATGTACTGAACCTAATATATGTCATCGTAGTTTTAGTCGAAAAACAACTTTAAACAACAAGACATATTCTGATACAAGCTGGTGAAAACCATACAAATGTGATAATTAGTTGTAATATAAATAGTTATTCGTAAACACCGAGATCTGTTGCAAATGTGATTTATGTTTATCAAACACTTACAGCGCCCAGCTCTCAATTATCGGGCTGTTAACGTAATCAACAAATAATCGCCGGTTAATTCTACTTTCCTTTTCTCAACACCAAGTATGACAAGCGGTTGACAATTTGTCACATTTGAGAAAAATCTCTCGAACCTTTTTCAATGTTAATCTCTTGTCAACGAGGCTAAATTATAATTGTTGGCAATTGGTCGATTATTCGCAGATTGAAATTAATATTATGGTATTAAAGGCTTATATTACGATAAAAAGATAATAGGGGTCGGCGAAAACTATAATATGAGTTGAGTTATAAAAAACATATTATGTTAATTTAGATCAATTATTTAATAAAAAAAAAAAGAATATTACAAACTTTTTAAATTAATTACTGTATGCGTACGAGAACACGTTGCACGCCGTGACCACCCCAGGGACCAAACCGGCACATGGGCGCCAGACGACCCCGTGTGTGGCACCCTTGGTCCCCCTGTGACGGGTCAGGACAGTGGCCCCGCCACCTACCACTTTTCGGCCGCAGGGGATAGGGAGAGCGGCCAACGCTATACCGACACTTTTTTTTATGTTCTATAGGCTCGCGCTTGACCACTATACTCACCTGATGGAAAGCGATGATGTGGTCGACGGTGAATCACGCTTGCCTAGAAAAAACCTATTCACTCTTGACTTAAAGACCCCTAGATTGTAGCTGTCGGGAAACACAGACTCCGGCAGGGAATTCCACTCCTTAGCTGTACGCACAATAAAAGTGTTCCCAAAACGTTTGGTGCGTATGGGTGGGATGTCCACCATGTACCGATGGCGCATCGCCGTACGTCTGATATCTGATGATGAAAAGGGCTAGGTAGATGTATCATGCAATTCCATCGCACATTCGCCGAAGTGTAACCGACAAACTGGCAACTCGACGACGATGTTCAAGGCTCTGGAGCTTTGTCTTGACCAGTGCTTCATCGCCGATGAGCCTCTTGGCCCGCTTTTCGATCGACTCCAGTGCATCAAGCTGGTATTTGGCAGATTCATCCCAGAGATGAGAACAGTACTCCATGCATGATCGAACTTGCGCTTGATACAAGTTGAGCAGCTCTTCCGGCGTGAAGTACTTGGCAGCCAGCTGAGCATTTACCTCAATGTATGGGCCAAAATTGAGAGTGTAACGTTACACGTAAATTATTTGATAATTACCCATATTTAACTATTCTACAAAAATAAAAATATATTAAATCATAACCCTAATTAAAAAAAAAACATAAATTCGTCAATACGAAGCGCCATACTATGTGTGTTTGATGAGTACCCGCGCAGACAAAAGTGTCTGCGCTCGACGTGATCGTCACAGAGATAACGGTCGCAGGCGCACCGCGCCGCACCCGCATTTCCCCACCTGAGCGACAGACATACGCCACTCGGCTGCTGAGACGAACGCTCGTACCTACTTGACGGTCTTTGCTACGCAACTAAACTATTTTACTTTTAGGCGCGTAACCGTCACGTAAAGTTGTTCGCCTCGCAATATATTGTTAATGGTGATTGTTACTAAGTACCTAGTATTAAGTGATTTTCCAACCCCAGCTTGGGTAAGTGGTGCACATCATTATATGGTATCATCGTAACTTACTGAATTTTAGAGCTTGGGTGTTTTCATGCATAAAACATGTAATTAGTTTCATTTTCATAGTAGCTACATTTAAACATCTTCGCACATCATTGTGATATAGCCTTGAATTGTTATTAGCTTACTGTGAAATGTCTAAAATATTTTCAACATCATTTTTCATTTCTACCCACATCATTTTGAAATAATTTATATTTTTATTCCGTTATTTTATTGTAATCTCCGTGTCTGATTGTGAACATCCACGGCATCACTACTACGGGCCTAGTGCTTCCATCACGCCGTAGTCGTGGATGCTCACAGGAGTTTCTGAAACGCCCCGTAACACCCTTATTTGTTGACGCGTTCCAGGGTTCAAGGTCCGGGTTAAGAATACCCCCACGTAGCGGCGCTGCCAGCTGGACTCACCAGCGACCTCCACCTACGCCCTACCCCAGACTACTCGCCGAGCGCCTGCTTCCACCTGCGGCTTGACTCAGGACAGTACTGGACCACTGAGGGATAAATAGAATACAGCACCTAAATGTAGAACGGCCCGAATACCACCATTGTTGCCCCTCCGGCTTGACGATTGCTTTGGGTAATAAATATATTTGTTAATGGTTTCCGCCTTCTTCTTATTTTACGCCTTTTCCCTAGGGACGTTAGAAGAGGGTAGGAGAATAAACCGTTACACTGGCGCCCAACGTGGGGCCATAGAACAAGATAAATAATAAGTAGGGAACGGCCTTTGTACCTGCGACCCTAAAATTAAATTGTTGTAGATAGTTTTTGCGTTTTATTTATCTCACTATTAGATAGCAAACCCGCAAACGCTACACTGGCGCCCTTTAACGTGGTAAAAATACATTGCTGATTCTATTTTTCTTCTTGGTTGTAGTTAGTGTATGTTGTGGTTTGTTTTTCTGTAAAACGTAGTTATTTTCATATGGTTTTTAATGCTACTAAGGTGTACAGTAACTATATTGTAGGTAATTATAAATTCCTAGTACATTTTGGTCTTATTATACCATATTTTAATGTTAAAACTTAATTTGTTGATACTTTGAAGCGTTTCTAGTTATAAAGAAAATATTGCCTCAGGGTGCCTACTTTGGCGCTTTTGAAAAATTTAACAATATTATATTATTTTTGTGTTAAAAATAGTTTATTTGCTTCAAAGTTATTTTTTTTTGCTACAGATTGTACACACTAGTAGCACCTTTTTTGGTTTACCCTCATTTGAATTTTATTTTCATTTTTACTAATTTCATTTAAAAAAAAACCAGACGTTCTTTAATTTTATTGTAACAGCACGGAGAACGTTATTGTTTTTTTTTTAATTTTCATTGCGTTGCACCACTTATCCATCTGGTCTATTGTATAATAAATTATCATCATGTTGCCAGTTAGGTATCTGTCTTTGCAAAAATCAGAGCTAGATTATGAGGTTCGCATTAGGGGTGTTACTGCTGCGTCTACTGTTGAAGAGCTTCGGAAACAGATCGTAAAATTAGCTCCAGATTTTCCATCCGATTATATATTAGAGTCTCCACTTGATGTAAAACAGGACCTTAAGGGCTGTTTAGAGGTCCTCACTAAAATACAAGGTAATCTTGATACACCTGACCCTAGTGTACCTACTATTATGCGGACTCAGAATATGCTGAACCATTTGCACAACCGTATTGCGAGGATAACAATTGGTGACGAATGCAAAAAGGAATATGACGATATAGTCAAAGGTTACAAGTTGCTTTCTCAAAGATTTTCTGCTTTTCAAGCTAAAAGACCAGTACCTGGTGCATCTTCCAGCACGAGTGCCAGTTCTTCTAATGAATCTGTACCTCCAGCACCGGATGTACAAAACGCGATTTCGGTGACATGTGATCGGAGCTTATCTGATTTAAGTAAACTAAAATTTAATGGTACAACCTGTGTGCGCTCTTTTATACAGCGTGTTGATGAATTTATCGAAGCTCGTCATATAGCGTCAAATAAAATAATAAGTTTCGCTACCGAAATTTTTCAAGGCGATGCTCTTCATTGGTTCCGTGCAGTGAAAGACAGAGTTTCTTCTTGGACAGAATTAGTTGTCTTATTGAAGGAGGATTTTGATCAGTATGACTACGACTACCGCCTAATTTCCGAAATTCGCTCTCGTACTCAAGGAGAACGCGAAAACATTACTATTTATCTCTCGATTATGAATGGGATGTTCTCGCGTTTATCCAAGTCTCTTTCCGAAGCGGATCAGCTAGAAATCCTACTCCACAATATTAGGCCATGCTATGCCAGCACGTTAGCCTCTGCGGCTCAAATCACGACGATAGATACCTTGCGTTCTCTATGTCGTAATTACGAGACAATTCAGTCTCGCCTGTCTCAATTCCAAGAACCTCCTAAGTTTACTACAGACACTCTAGCTCCTGAATTTGCGTATTCTAAAGATCTGAGTAAGATAAGTAACAGAACAATTAATAATTATAATAATAACAACAATAATAACTATAATAAAGGATACAACTCGAGGAATCAAAATAATAACCAATATAATAATAATAACATAGTCTGTGGCCTGACTTGTCAAAATTGACACTAAAATTTTCTTAGCTCTTCGAATTTCCTATAATATATTTATAAAAGCGTGCAATATCATCCATAAATCAGCATTAAACTAAATTTAAACAATGTCTAAATATATATATTTAAATAATAAACCAATAAGAAGAAGAAAACAAATAAAATAGTTAAAATGACCAACAATTCAAAATCAAACAAAAAATGACAACTAAGAAGATTAAACTAAGAAGAAAATGTTGACACGAAGCCAGGCCCGAGCCAAGAACACACGCTCAACATCTTCGGGTTCGTCGCTCAGCTCCGCCTCGCAGTCGCCGGGACTTCCTACAACCGTGAGTCAAGCGATCCCGGACGCTGCAGTTGCGTCGAGCTCGAGCGACGAATACTTCTCTCCGCCGACGACACCACCACCTACGCGTCGACGGGGAGGACGCCGGCCGCCGGATAGCCTGGGACCTCGAGGCCCATCGGCCTCTGACAGGGTCCCCGCTCCCGGTGGAAGTGTGCAGCGCATGCGATGGACGCAATCGATTAATGAAAACGTCATGCGCGCATACTTTGGGGCTACAGAGGGGGGAAGTAACCTGACTGCGTACCGTGGTCGGATGCTCTCTCTGTTTCAGGTGCTTGAGCCAACAGTCAACGTATCGGCCCAACGTCTATCGGATCAAGTGCGGGTCATCCAACGTAACCGTATGCTGGATGACATCGTACTTGATAGACTGCGTGAGGAATCACGGAGTAGCCGTGTCTCGCCTGCCTTGCCACCGGCCGCGGTGCAAATGCAACCCAGTGTTTCACCGCGACCTGACCATGTTGGAGAGGATGACGACGACGGGGCTATATCCGTGAGTACCCAATGCAATGATCGATTGAGGAGCGCTTTGGAGTCTGCATTCCGAGAGTATCGTTCCACACCGCCTGAGCTTAGACCTCGATTACCTCGTCTGCCCATGCATAAGAAAAATAGGGCGCTGGTGTGTGCTCTAGATTCGCAGCTATCAAATGTTTTTGATAGCAGAAAAGACCTTGCCGATACCCACTCAATCTTGTACTGTGCGGCTGCAGCGGCATGTCGTGTAGCTAACGTCAAATTTCCCAAAACTGATAGAGCTACACGACCAGCTATACCAGCTTGGCAGTGCAGGATTGAGCGTCGTATCGGTGAGGCTAGAGCACTCATCGGCAAGCTTATCTGCTTCAGGGAGGGCAACACTCGCCCTAGAGTGATGCGCTTTGTGAGGCGGGCATTCTCGGGGACTGATATCAGTTCCCGAGATTATCTGTCCCGCGTCACAGAGCGTATCGACTTCCTGAAGCAGAAGATCTATGCATGGGCAAGCCGTATTCGTCGGTACAAGCGGCGAGTGGAGCGATACACTCAGAATCGCACATTCCGGAGCAACGAAAGGTGGGTTTATAGGGCTTGGGAGCGACCCGACCAAGGTGTGACTGATATGCGCCTACCGGATAATGACGCCATGTGTTCGTTTTGGCGCGATATCTGGTCGGTGCCTGTCAGTCATACTGAGGGTGACTGGACTCGGGAGGTCGAGCAAGCGTGCGATCCGATACCACAAATGGGGGCAATTACCATCAGCCCCCAAGATGTGGCTCGTGCAGTCCGTCCGTTGCCCAACTGGAAATCTCCAGGGCCAGACGGACTGCAAAACTTTTGGATTAAATGGTTCCAAAGGTCGCACGCTCGTTTGACAACTCAGTTCCAGTCTGCCTTAGAGTCCGGGTCGTTGCCCCAGTTCCTAACGACAGGAATAACCCACCTGCTCTATAAATCGGGTAGTAATGCGGAACCTAAAAATTATAGACCGATAACGTGTTTACCGACGGTCTATAAAGTTCTTACATCCATTCTGAGAGCGAAAATTAATCAACATATTGACAATAACGCCATCATGTCTGCTTCTCAGAATGGATGTAGGAACGGGTCCCGCGGTACTAAGGAGCTGCTCCTTATAGACATTGCCATTAGCCAACAGGTTCGCCGTTCCCGCAAGGATCTGGCGACGTGACGTCATGTATGGGGCAGTGGAGGACGGTCCTTCACTATCCAGGATGTCGACAGATTCAGGAAAACAGCGAACCTATAAGGATCGAGCGCGGAATATTTCAGGGCGACAGTTTGAGTCCTCTGTGGTTTTGATTAGCCCTGAACCCTCTCAGTACACTGCTGGAGGGTTCAGGCCTGGGCTATCGGTTGAGGAGAGGTGGTCAGGTCATATCACACCTCCTTTACATGGATGACCTGAAGCTCTTTGCCCCCAACAACTTGCAACTGATGAAGCTACTGAAGGTAACAGAAACCTTCAGTGACGCCATCAGGATGGAATTTGGTGTGGACAAATGTGCAGTCATGCATGTAAAGCGAGGGGAGATTATGGAATCCGTGGGAATACAACTCTCGGACTCCATACACCTTAGATCCCTTTCCTCAACTGAGACTTATAAGTATTTGGGTATGTCGGAAGCACTAGGCATCAATGTTACTGACGTGAAACAGTCGTTGAAGGAACGCTTCTTTGGCCGCCTGAAAAAAGTACTAAATAGTCTTTTATCAGGCGGGAACTAAAGTACAAACACGTTGGTTAATCAGTGCAGAATGAATTTTTATTATGTGAATGAACACACACCCTCACTACAACATTTAGTTAACATAGTATAGCCTAGATGTCGCTAGTATATCGCTTTTGGTAAAACTACAACACCCCCACTTATCAAAATAAACTGAGTGCACATAACATACAATGAAATGTAAACTTGTAGAGTTATATTACAATTTTAAAATACCTAAATTTTCCATAAATTTGTAGTGCTTAACTGTACCTAGACCTTTAGTCAACAAATCTGCTGGCATTTCATTTGTAGGTAAATAATTTACCTCAACTTTCCCACTTTTGATAGTCTCCCGTACAAAATGATGTTTAACATCAATATGCTTTGACCTATTGTGGCATTGATGGTTTGTAACCATCTTCAATGCACTTTGGTTGTCACAATTCAGCCCAATTGTTAAGAAAGACCCAGTAAGCTCATACAATAGTTCCCTTAGATATATTGCTTCCCTACAAGCTTCAGAGAGCGCAACATATTCAGCCTCAGTGCTTGATAGAGCTGTAACTCTCTGTTTTCTGCTTTGCCATGAAACAGCTGTGCCTGACATTACAAAACAGAAACCAGTGTAAGATCTTCTGTCCAAGCTATCACTTGCCCAGTCAGCATCAACAAAACCATGCAAGCTTTCTCCTTGACTACTAAACTTTAAACAATACATTTTAGTTTTCTTTAAATATTTAAGAACTCTTTTGGCATAGTTCCAATGATCAACACTGTAGCAAGTATTAAATTGGCTTAAGTAACTAACAGAGTAGGTTATATCAGGTCTTGTCATAACTGCTAGATACATAAGACAACCCAAGAGTTTTTGATAGCTAATTCCAGCTGTACATTTTTCTGCTTTTGTTATATTCAATTTATTTTCTATAGGTGTATTGGCTGTTCTACAGTCAGTCATATTAAATTTTACCAATAATTCTTCTATATACTGTTGTTGATCTACAGTTATCTCATATCTATTACAATCCTTTTGAACATTAATATTCATACCTAGATATTGCTTGACCTCACCTAAGTCTTTGATTTCAAATTCAGAATTTAAAATACATTTTAACTTCTCACTCTCATTCTTACTGTTAGAAAAAATTAAGAAATCATCGACATATAATGCTATAATAATTTTTACATCTTTACACATCTTTGTAAATAAACATGGCTCTTGTGTGCTGTTTTTAAAATTATTTTTGCATAAAACATCCCTAACTCTCTCATACCAAACTAAGGCGGATTGTTTTAATCCATATACTGCCTTTTTGAGTTTGAGAACTTTTCCTGCCATTTTGGTTACAAAGCCTTCAGGAGCACACATATAAATGTCCTCTTTCAGGTCACCATTTAGATAAGCAGTTTTAACATATAAATGTGTAATATCCAGTCCCAGTTTTACACTTAGTGCAAACAATAACCTTAATGTTGAGTGCCGCATAACTGGTGAGAAAGTCTCATCATAGTCCATTCCTCGTTTTTGGGTAAAACCTTTAGCAACTAATCGCGCACGACATTGTACTTCACTATCACTTTTGGTCTTTTTCTTTAGCACCCACCGACATTGCACAATTGTAGCACCTTTTGGAGCATTGACAAGCTCAAACACTTCATTCTTTCGGAATGACTCCAACTCCTCGTCCATAGCCTTCCTCCATTGCACACTCTCAGGACTGTTTAAGGCTTCCGTCACCGTCAGTTCAGGATCTGCAGCAG
Organism: Orthosia incerta; assembly: GCA_948252205.1. Lineage (NCBI taxonomy): Eukaryota > Metazoa > Arthropoda > Insecta > Lepidoptera > Noctuidae > Orthosia > Orthosia incerta. The sequence goes on along the minus strand of OX411766.1, from coordinate 13,427,347 downwards.
CCAACAAACCCGTCTGATTGTACCTTTCAGGCTTCCGTCTCTCCCTCTTTGGTCTGTCCAAGATCTGATGTTCTGGTTCTGGTGTTCTGATTGGACTGCTGCTTGTTGATGGAGTTCCAGGAACATAGGTCTCATCAGCATTAGTCTCATAGAATGTTAGCTGTGATGATTCACTGTCAGAGCTTTCCTGAGTATCTGATTCTGATCGTTCTTGGCGGCCACATTCCCCCACTGAACGATCATTATCTACAGGAACAGGCAATGCTTCATCCACACACCATGTCGCTTCACTGGCTGCGGACATTCCTCCTGACACTGCTGTCTCCATTACCACCACATCTCGGCTGGTAGTAACCTGGTTTTTGATAGGATCATAAATTCTGTACCCCTTTACATGTTCTGAATAACCAATAAGGATATGCTGCCGAGCTTTCTTATCCCACTTAGTCCTCTTCTCTTTGGGAACATGTACCATTACTGAACTGCCGAAGATTCGTATATGGTTTAAATTTGGTTTCTTTTCATGCCACATCTCATATGGCGTTTTGTTATTGAGACCTGATGCTATGGAACGATTTTTTAAATACACTGCTGTGGTTACCGCCTCTGCCCAAAACCTTTTATTTAGCTTGGCATCAAACAACAAGCATCTCGCTTTCTCAACTATTGTTCTGTTGTTTCGTTCTGACATTCCGTTTTGTTCTGGCGTATAGGGGTTTGTTTTTTGGTGAACAATGCCAGATGTTTTCAAAAAATCTTCCATGACTTTCGAACAAAACTCTCCACCATTGTCTGTTCTAATGATTTTAATATTTACATTTTTCTGTTTCTCCACCATTGCTTTGAATTCTCTGAAGTATTTAAATACCTCATTTTTTTCTTTCATAAAGTAGACAAATGACATGCGACTATAGTCGTCTACATAAAGAAGGAAGTATCTTGCCAATCCAATCGATTTGGTTTCCATTGGCCCGCACACATCTGCATGCACAATTTCCAGCACTTTAGTAGCTCTTGTGCCTGTGGAGAATGGCAGTCGTGACTGTTTGCCTTCACAACAAACCACACAGTTAGATTTTGTCACTTCATAAGTGCCTTCATAGCTAACACCTTCCACTGCGCCATTCATTAATCAAGTCATCATCATTTTATTCAAGTCGTTAGTGTTTATGTGTCCTAACCTCCTTTGCCATAACAAAGCACTGTCTCTGGCGAGTAAACATTTCGTCACTGGTGTAATACACAAATCCAACTTATATGCACCGTCAATTAAGTTAGCAACTGCCACCAATTCTTTCTTTGCATTGTATATAAAACACTGACTGTCTGAGAAGGTAACACTGTTGTTGTTTTTTATCAATTGACTCACTGAAAATAAGTTTGTTGTCAGGCTTGGAACACATAAAACGTCTTTGATTGTTATATCATAGCCTTGCTGCGTTGATATTCTAACGTTTCCTTTGCACGTTACTTGAAGCTTCTCTTGATTTGCTATCATAATCTCGGGGCATGTCTGTGGACTCGAAACTTCTTGCAACCAACTTGCGATAGCCGTCATGTGAGCACTGGCTCCCGAATCCACGTACCACTCGTCTTTACTATATTGAGCACTCAAGAAAACTGCACTGAATGCATTTGACGACTTGTTTTTGCTTGATTTTTCTAACATTGGACATTGATTACGATAGTGACCCGGAGTTTTGCATTTGTAGCAGGTTATATTTTTATTTTCTCCTGTCAGTTTGGCATTGGACATTAACTGCCCGCTCTGATTGGCGTTGCCAAGTCTGGGTTTTGGTTTCGCCCATTTTGTCGCAAACGCCGCTTCAGAATTCTGCGTTTTATTCGATGTCATTTGCGCCAACTCTAACGGCTCCGAATCCAACAACTTTGTCTTGATGACGTCAGCCGTAATTGTAATACCTGAATGTTCTATGGCCATAATCATCGGCGAAAACTTTTCTGGTAATCCTGCTAGCATCAGTGATCCAATCCACTGTTCTGTTATTTCAAAACCAGTTCCACTCAATCGTTGTGATGTTTCCACAATTTGAGTAACGTAGGTGGTCATATCCTCGCAATTTTCTCGCCGTATTGAAATCAAGTGACGCAATAACGAAATCTTTCTCGAAAAACCTGAGTCGTCAAACAGGGATTTGAGCTTATCCCACAACTATTTCGAAGTCTTCGTCTTCTTGATATGCACGTACAATGCCGGATCGATGGTTAGGCATAATTTGGCCCGCGTCTTTGCATCTTCTTCGGGTTTTATGTCTTTTTCTACCAATGGCTGCACACAATGTAACGTGCCTTCCAATACGAGCACATTTTCTACCGCGAATGTCCACTCATCGTAATTTTCTCTGCCTTTTAGTTTAGGCACACTGGCTAAATAGTTTGTTGACATTTTGCACAACACAACCGTGTTAAAATATAACTTTATCACTCTTAATACTTGGAAAAAAATACTGAGATTGCCCATAACCTAAAGTGCAAACACGTTGGTTAATCAGTGCAGAATGAATTTTTATTATGTGAATGAACACACACCCTCACTACAACATTTAGTTAACATAGTATAGCCTAGACGTCGCTAGTATACTTTTGATAAAACTACAACAGGAACAAGGTGCGCGCCTTCAACGGCTGGGTCATGCCGGTCTTGATGTACTCTTTCGGCATACTCAAATGAACTCAGACAGAACTTGACGCCCTGGATAGGAGAGTCCGCACATTGCTTACCGCAAATCGTATGCATCACCCACGGTCATCGGTTATGAAACTTTATATCCCTCGGAAGAGCGGGGGTCGTGGCTTTTTAAATGCTAAGACCCTGCACAACCGCGAGGTATGCAGTCTTAGGGAATAATTCCAGGCCGCTGACGTGGGTATGCATCGAGATGTGGTAGCAGTGGACAAGGGCCTTACCCCGCTCTCCTTGGCTAACGAGAACTGGCGCAAACCTATAGTATTAGATACTAATGACCGCATGGAGGTATGGCAGAGCAAGGAGCTTCACGGACGCTTTTACCGGGTCCTACATGGGCCCGATGTAGATTTTTTGGCGTCCGTGGCCTGGTTGCGATTTGGTAACCTTTTTGGGGAAACCGAAGGTTTTGTCTTTGCGATTATGGACGAAGTTATGATGACGAACAACTACCGGAAATACATTGTGAAAGATGGCACGGTTGACATCTGTCGGGCATGTCACCGGCCTGGGGAATCCATCCGTCACATTATCTCCGGTTGTTCTAGTCTAGCTAACGGAGACTATTTGCATAGACACAACCTTGTAGCCAGGATTATCCATCAGCAACTTGCTCTTAAATACAATCTTGTGGAATCGGAAGTGCCTTACTATAGGTATGAGCCCGACCCAGTTCTCGAGAATGGCAATGTCACGTTGTATTGGGATCGGTCTATCATCACTGACAGGACTATTGTTGCCAATAAGCCTGACATAGTGGTGATAGACCGACTAGAGCATCGCGCAATGATTGTTGATATAGCGGTCCCCCATGACGAGAACCTCGTGAAGGCTGAGAGAGATAAGAAAAGCAAGTATCTTGATCTGGCTCGCGAGGTTGTCGACATGTGGGATGTGAATACAGCAATCATTGTGCTGATAGTCGTTACGGCCAATGGCATAATAGCCAAGAGCCTCGACGAACATCTGAGGAGGCTCTCGTTGGGCAGCTGGATCAAGGGCTTGATCCAGAAAGCGGTACTCCTGGACACGGCGCGTATCGTTAGGAGGTTCCTCTCTCAGGAGCCCTGACCACCGGTAGCTTGGACCCTGTTCCCGATACCGGTGGGCTACTATTTTTTATATTTTTAAATGTTTTTTAAGTTTTCTTTTTTTAAATATTTAAAAATGTAATAAAATAAGAAAAAAGATAAATAAACGACATAACAATAAAAATCAAAACTATGTACATGCCGTGGAAGTAAATAAAAATCAGCCTTATTGTCCTAGATGCCGTAGTAACTCACATCACATCCGTCAGTGTCAAGCTAAACGTGATATTGTTTGTTTCAAGTGCGGTAAGAAAGATGTGAAAACACCTGATTGTCCTAACTGCAATAAGGCTGAAAATTCAAAAAACTAAATGAGCAGAATTGTAGAAATATTTTTACTGACAAACAAGATTGGAAGAATTGGCTTGATTTTGTAAGACAGTTTTCTTCTACTTACAAAGTATCTACAATTCTGCCAACTAAACCTATAAATGATCCTAGACCTTATGTCAACATAAAAATTAACGACATAAACGCATGTGGCTTGCTAGATTCTGGAGCTGCAGTTACAATTTTGGGCAATAATTCCCATTTAAACTTACGGAATTGCACTTTGCACTAGGATCACCACATCGAAATGATAGCTGCTGGTGGCCAATTATTGAAAAGCATTGGTTATTTAAATTTGCCAATCACATTTGAAGGCCAGTTTCATATTATAAAGGCATATGTTGTTCCAGAAGTAGACACCTCGATTATTTTAGGTGTAGATTTTTGGCGGGTATTTCAGATTTGCCCTAAATATTTAGGCAGTATTCAATTGTCCAATATCTCTTTGGCAGAGATTAAAATGAACAATAGTGAAACTTTCATACATTCTTATGACAATTTATTAGAATCACAAAAAGCAATAGCAGATAACATAATAACACAGTTCAAGTCAATATCAACTGAAGACAAGGGTTTAGGTAGAACAAATATGATTACTCACCGAATTGATACTGACGATGCTCAACCGATAAGACAGAGATATTACAGAATGTCCCTCGAGAAACAACGCATTCTAGTGGAACAAGTAGACGAAATGCTGTCTCTTGATGTAGTTGAGCCTTGCGAAAGTGCATGGCCCTCCCCTGTCCTTATTGTAAATAAAAAGAACGGTCAACCTAGGTTCTGCCTTGATAGTAGGAAGCTCAATGCAGTCACTAGGCGCGACGCTTACAGTTTGTCATATGTTGCTGAAATTCTAGACAGCCTTCGCGACTCTAAGTACCTCTCGAGCGTAGACCTCTCTAAGGCTTTCTGGCAAATACCTATTGCACAAGAGGATCGCGACAAGACCGCATTTTACGTACCCGGTAGAGGCACTCTGCGTTTTAAGACCACCGCTTTTGGACTGACTAACGCGCCCGCTACACAACAGCGTTTAGTAGATTTGCTCTTCAATGATATGGAATTTAAAACCTTTGCGTATTTAGATGACATTATTATCATCAGTTCCACATTTGAAGAACACGTTTCTCGTCTCTTACGTGTTTTGGATAAATTAAGACAGGCAAATCTTACAGTTAATTTCGAAAAGTGCAAATTCTTTCGAAGTGAACTTAAATATCTGGGATACGTCGTTGATGCACGTGGTTTGCGTACAGACCCGGAAAAGGTAGAAGCTATCATTAACTTTCCTACCCCTACTAGTAGAAAGGAACTAAAACGTTTTCTCGATACAGCTACCTGGTACCGACGCTTTGTACCTAATTTCAGCACCGTCGCTGGACCATTAAATAAGTTAACGGCTAATGGTAAAAAAGCTCCGCCTTTTCTGTGGTCTCCAGAAGCTGACGCGGCCTTAAATGCTTTGAAGGAATGTCTTGTTACCGCACCAGTACTTTCATGTCCAGCTTACGACATGCCCTTTGAAGTACACACCGACGCTAGCAATTGTGGAGTAGGTGCCATGTTAACGCAGACTCTAAATGGAAGGGAACACCCCATCGCCTACATGAGTAGATCCTTAACCAGTGCCGAGAAAAACTACAGCATCACCGAAAGGGAGACTCTCGCTGTGTTGACTGCACTCGAGCACTGGCGTTGCTATCTTGAAAACGGACAGACGGTTTAAGGTGTATACCGACCATTCCGCGTTAAAATGGTTCCTTTCGCTCGATAATCCGACGGGCCGACTGGCTCGTTGGGGTGTGCGTCTGTCATCATTCAATTTTGAAATTAAACACCGCCGCGGAGTTGATAATGTCATCCCAGACGAACTTTCTCGTGCTTTTCCTAATGCCGCCATCTGTCTTGCCAACGCTGTTGTAAAAACAGACGATACATGGTTTAAAAAGATTTTCAATGGTTGTCTTAATGATCCTAGCCATTTCCCAAATTTTATGATAAAAAATAACTCTTTGTTTCGGATTTCTAAAAATAAATCGCCGCTTACGGCTGAATTCACGTGGAAAGAGGTTGTCCCTAATGAATTTCGAGAGCAAGTGATTGCTGAGAATCACTCAGACATCTCAGCTGGACATCTTGGCATTTTTAAAACTTATAGGCGTTTATCACTTAACTATTATTGGCCTGGTATGCACCAATCCGTCATCAAGTTTGTTGGTTCCTGTTCTGTTTGTTTAACCTACAAGGCACAAAATCACACTACATTGGGTGAAATGGGTCGCCCTAAGCAATGTTCGAGACCTTTCCAGATGATCTGAATTGATTTTGTTGGTCCCCTTCCGGTTACTCGCAGGCAGAACAGTTATATACTCGTGATCACTTGCTGTTTCTCGAAATTTTGCCAAATTTTTCCTCTACGACGCGCAACTTCGGACGCGGTGATTAAAATACTAGAGGATTCGATATTTCTAGTTCATGGCATTCCGCAAACCACGGACAACGGTAGTCAGTTCATAAGTTCTGCGACTGATGCTTTATTCAAAAAATATAAAATCCCTAACGTGTATTTCACTCCTAAATATACACCACAAATAAACACCGTTGAGCGATACAATAAGACGATCGTAACTAGTTTGGCAACATTTGTTGAAAACGACCATAGAACTTGGGACACTTTTATTCCCAAAGTACAGTTCGCGATCAACAACTCAGTCAATGAAGCCACCGGTTACACACCTTCTTTCCTTGTGTACGGTAGAGAACTCGTCCTGTGTGGATCGCACTACACGGATAGCGATCTAGGCGATGAAGTATTTTTCTTACCGCGCGATTTGTATGCCGAAAACCTGGGTTGTCTTTCATCAGTATTTAATGATGCGCAGGCCTCATTGTGGCAAGCACATGTAAAGAATACTGCACATTATAATCTACGTAGGAAACCCGCAGAATTTAATGTTGGTGATTTTGTTTTTAAACGTACCTTCATTCTGAGCGATAAAGACAAATACTTTAGTAAAAAACTTGCACCGAAATTTTTAAAATGCCGAGTTATCGAAAAGCGATCACCTCTCGTGTATGTTTTAGAAGATATGTACGGTAAAAATATAGGCGTCTGGCATATCAAGGACTTAGTTAGTTAATTATATGAACAAGTAAAATTAATACAAGTATGTACGTGGAATCATAAAATATTATCTTTTCTTCTTCAAATTGGAATTATCATTTTAGTCACCTGTGCAATATTATCACATATGACTTATTTTTGTATGAAAGGTCACGTCAACAACACTCTTATTATGTTGTTGCCGTTTATTTATTATCTAGATGACGGAATGTTAGGTTGAGAGAAAGAGAAAGTATGAAAGAGTACTCTTAATTTCAAATTGAGGTAAGCGGTCGGGTTTTCTTAAAGAATAAAACCCTTTCCGTGACGAGGGGGGTTATGTAACGTTACACGTACATTATTTGATAATTACCCATATTTAACTATTCTACAAAAATAAAAATATATTAAATCATAACCCTAATTAAAACAAAAACATAAATTCGTCAATACGAAGCGCCATACTATTTGTGTTTGATGAGTACCCTCGCAAACCTAAAAGTTCTTTTGTCTGCGCTCGACGTGATCGTCACAGAGATAACGGTCGCAGGCGCAACGCGCCGCACCCGCATTTCCCCCCACCTGAGCGACAGACATACGCCAATCGGCTGCTGAGACGAACGCTCGTACCTACTTGACGGTCTCTGCTACGCAACTAAACTATTTTACTTTTTGGCGCGTAACCGTCACGTAAAGTTGTTCGCCTCGCAATATATTGTTAATGGTGATTGTTACTAAGTACCTAGTATTAAGTGATTTTCCAACCCCAGCTTGGGTAAGTGGTGCACATCATTATATGGTATCATCGTAACTTACTGAATTTTAGAGCTTGGGTGTTTTCATGCATAAAACATGTAATTAGTTTCATTTTCATAGTAGCTACATTTAAACATCTTCGCACATCATTGTGCCTTGAATTGTTATTAGCTTACTGTGAAATGGCTAAAATATTTTCAACATCATTTTTCATTTCTACCCACATCATTTTGAAATAATTTATATTTTTATTCCGTTATTTTATTGTAATCTCCGTGTCTGATTGTGAACATCCACGGCATCACTACTACGGGCCTAGTGCTTCCATCACGCCGTAGTCGTGGATGCTCACAGGAGTTTCTGGAACGCCCCGTAACACCCTTATTTGTTGACGCGTTCCAGGGTTCAAGGTCCGGGTTAAGAATACCCCCACGCAGCGGCGCTGCCAGCTGGACTCACCAGCAACCTCCACCTACGCCCTACTCCAGACTACTCGCCGAGCGCCTGCTTCCACCTGCGGCTTGACTCAGGACAGTACTGGACCACTGAGGGATAAATAGAATACAGCACCTAAATGTAGAACGGCCCGAATACCACCATTGTTGCCCCTCCGGCTTGACGATTGCTTTGGGTAATAAATATATTTGTTAATGGTTTCCGCCTTCTTCTTATTTTACGCCTTATCCCTAGGGACGTTAGAAGAGGGTAGGAGAATAAACCGTTACAAGAGTCGATGTCAAAGTAACGCCAAGAAGCTCAAGATGGTCCGTTATTGGCACTATCAGATCTCGGAAAGTTGGAGCCGGGTGAAATTGGCTCTTTTTCGCGGAAAAAAGACATGCCTGGGTTTTAGTAGCATTAAACCTGACCAGATTGGCATTGCCCCATTCGGAGACTGCCTGCAAGGACAGGTTCAAATGCTCCACCATGCCCGTGCGTTTGACAAGTATTTCTCAGCAACAGTGCTGTCGTCTGCATACCCAAAGGTGCCGGGTTTTAGCAGATCGTTAATGTGCAGCAAGAATAATGTTGCTGAGAGTACCGCGGCCCCACCGCGTCCGCCATCAGACGATGGCGACCCCGTGCAGGCCGCGAAGGGTAGGGCGAGCGGCGCACCGTAATACTGGCACTCCTCTCCCGCCGCGACCTCCAACCCTCAGCCGCGATGCCTACCATACCACATCGCGGCCCGCCTCAGTTGTGATGGCGCCCATACGGCACCGCAACCTACTTATTGGCCGCTACGTCGTCGGCTTATTAGCAAAAGCCCTGACGAGCGGCCCCTCCTCGGGTACCTCTTCGCTTCACCGTGATTGTCCAAGCCACGGCTACTGAGCCCCCCCGCCTCGTCAATGCGGGAACACACCGGGGGGGTATCCTACTGCCCTACCCTATCATACAAACCACACCAAATGTAGGTTACGTTGTTTTTAAGTGCGGGAAGTCTGTTACAAGAAGACCTACGGTAACAGACGGAATTTGGGTAGGAATAGGGGGTTGTGTACGTCGTGCAATATACACAGGAAATGGTTTACTCACTGCTGATCCAACAGACTCATAGGATCGTTTAAGGCTAAGGGTGTCTTGGCCACAGTAAGAGGAGTAACGGAGAGATGAATCAAACTCGACTCCAGCTTGATGACTGATTACTGATTTATTACAATAATTAACTAAATTATATACAACTTTTGTGGTCAATACACATTGATAACATGTGTGTATTGAGCCGATGAAGCGATAATCTTTGTGAGTCACTTCTTAGCGCTGACGGTGTGCCGGTGTTGCCGGCGCGTGGACCGAAAGTATGTCGCTGACGCTGTAATGCTGTTCTTGGAGCGTGTAACTATGACCTGTACCTGTGAGGTTCTTAATTCTTAATTAAGAACCTGTTCACGGTTGAACAATTACATTATAAAAATTTGACACAATTATCAAAAATAGTTATTTTGTATTTATGTAAATAAAAATATAAAAAAAAACAAACTGTCACTTACATTTTAAAAATTTGACACAATTATCAAACATTGTTATTTTGTATTTATGTAAATAAATATAAAATATAAAAAAAACAAACTGTCACTGACCTGGGAATCAAACCTTCCTCACGCGCATTAATGTTGACTGTACCCTGTACTTAGTATTTACCAAGATCAGTTTCTGGATAGGTTTGTGTGTCAGATACAGGCCTGCGGATCATAAGAAATATTGTAAACAAAAAAATTTAAAAGAGTTACCATGGAGTTTCTTGCCGGTTCTTCTCCATAGGAAACGACTAACCCGACGTGCACCTTTTGTCGACGTTTTATAAGTGCCCATGTAGGCCTATGTAAAATAAAAATATTTGATTTTTGATTTTAAGCCAAGAGGCAACACTGGGGCCCAAGAGCAATGTTGCGAATCTTGGATCCTACTTGGATCTATATCTGCGAAACCGCGATACGCAGCAGCGGTAACTAGGGGTTTGTTTTTTGGGATACCGATTCCCGCATAGCTGGAAAGTCATATTCCTACAATTCTACAAGCATACACAACTTACATTTGTCCCCGTGGTGGACTCCTGGTCTCGTTCAATCCTGTGTCCGGTCGGGGGTTATAGGGGGAAAATATATATAATAATAACGAACAACCGATGTGGTCTGGACCGGGGTACCCGGCAGACAGCAAGACACGTTCCCGACATAAATACTTCGCTGCACGCGAAATACATACGCGCATTGGGCGCACGGTTGGCGTAGTGGTTGAGCGATTGACTGCTGCGCTGCGTGTCGCGGGTTCGATTCCCGCACGAAACAAAATATTTGTATGATCTACAAATAGTTGTTCCGGCCTTGGGTGCTTGTGTATGTGAGTTTATATGTTTGTAAACGCACCCACGATACAGGAGAAATTCATAGTGTGGGGCAACGTTTTTCTAAAAAGAAAAAATACACCTACCCTACCTACCCTACATACATGATTGCATAACTGTAACCGTTTACGTAGCGCACGCAACGGAAGCCCTTAAAAAGTAATATTCTTGCCCGTTTTTGCAACATTTTTCATTTATGCTCCGATCCTCTTGGTCGTAGCGTGATGTTATATAGCCTATAGCACTCAGGAATAATGTAGCTTTCTACCAGAATTTTTTTTTTTAGAATTGGATCATTAGTTCTAGAGATTACCCCCTACATTTTTTTTTTTTTTTATTTATTTATTCAAAATCTGTTTACACTATAACATTCAAATAATCTGCCAAACTGTAAAACAGTTTGTCGGCAGTTGCTCTCGTATCACAATACATTACAGATAATGTTTAAACAATAACTTGAATACCTACCTGATTGTGCTAAACAAAACAAATCAACTTCCATCGGGATCAGACAATTTTAAAAATTTCACATTCCACACCCATGATCAACTTGTATTGCCCAAAGCTGCACAAAGCGAGGCCTGTTACAAGACATGGCTAGGGACAGAGTGACAGATAGTGTTTTTTTAATATTTTCCTAAGTTGGTATTTGGATCTAATACACGACACCAACTTTGAGGGTAGTTCATTCATCAACATCGGCGTTATTTAATTTCTCGTGCGTTTACCATAATAGTTAGTGACCTTGGGAACAACAAACAACTTTTGTTTAGACAAACGAGTTGGGTACACATGCTCACGCTCCACTTTGTAAAATTCATTATTAAACTGTTCTGCTAATATGTTTAACTTTATTTTATCATAAACTGAAAGGACTTTATAGATTTTGAACAATCTTTCGTATTTCTTATTTAGGTTTTCTTTGGTAGTTTTGTCTACGAGTAGTTTAAGTATCCTAGTCTGCAAGATGTTAATTTTTTTTAAGTGTGTGGGGAACGTAAGACCATATCCACCCAACCCGTAATCAACAATTGAGTCCGCCAGTGCATAATACAACACATACAGTACCCTCCTACTGACAACATATTTAAGATTTTTTAATTTACCCAAGATGGAGCGTAGTTTATTACAAACGTTGTCAACATGCAGATTCCATGTAAATGTGTTATCTATGACATACAAACTTACAAATTTAACCTCTTTATAATATTATATATAATATAAATATTATATTATATTTCTAATAGTGTTAACACACGTTCGAATTTGGTACGGCCGAACCACGGATTTGTGGGCGGGTTTAGTCCGGCCCCGACCATATCCGAGCGGGTGTAAGTAAGTAAGTAAGTAAGTAAGTAATCATTTATTTGCACAAACATGAGTACAGTACACACAACAAATAATTGTCAATATGTAAGGCATGTTAAAAATTATAAAAAATACAGCGCGTCATGTTTGCCTTAGATAATGGCATGCAAATATTAATAATAGAAATCAAAATAATTAATCTAAAATATCATGTCACATTCTCAAATGATTTTAAAATATCGTGTAAATGTTAAAATAATCATTCTAGAATGTCAAAATAGAAATATTAAAAATATCAAGATATTAAATTAAATCATAATAATAAAATATACAAGTTTGTCTTAATGAGCCAAATTATTAAGAATATGTAAAGATAATAATAATACATTTTTGTTCAAGAATGTCAGAATAAAACTATAAAGTTGTCAACATAAAAATTAACAAACAAAATCAAAAAATTACAAGTCCAGCATTAAATTATTAAAAATGTCAAAAATATAAATTAGTATAGAACTTATTAATATTTTTCATTTAAAAACTCATTTATATTATAATAAGCATTATCTGCTAAGAAATCTTTAACTTTTTTTTGAATGCTAGATCATTCAACTGCTTCCAGCTTTTAGGAAATTTATTGTATATTTCTGGAGCCATGCAAAAGACACTTTTACGCATAAGTGCCGTTTTGTGCTGATGTTGACAAATTTGAGTATTGTCACGTCTGTTTCAGGGGAATTGATCTGCCATGCGAGAAAATAAATGCGGATTACCTCTCAAGAACATGGCATTTTCTAATATGTAAAATTTTGAATTTTTTTAAATAAGTGTAGAGTGGTCTGCGGACATTATTATTATTAAATTGATTCCGTCTCGGTCCAAACAAGCGTGTGTAAGCGAGAAAGCATTTGTGGGCGGAGTCGGTCCGGCCGTACCAAATCCGGACGTGTGTTAACACTATTAAAATCAATGGATCAAATCAATGTTACACACTAGCGCCACAGACGCGGACAAAGCAGGAACCATATTTGTTGCGTTCCGATATTAGGCAAAATAATACGTTCATTTCAACAGTTAGTGGTGTTTTTATTTGGAAGTCGGTAGTATTTTTTTGTAAAAATGTTTTATTATTCTTATTCTTTATTGCACACAAAACATAAAATGAATATACAAATACACTGAACAACATGACGTACTCGTACAGTGTGAAGTATGTGCTGTAGGTACGGAACCCATAATAACATACCCAACACAGTTTTAATAGCGGGAGGTATATTATATTGTTCACTATGCACTATGTCAGGCAAAAGCAAGCGCGGGCATATATCAGCACCAATCAAAACATCGATACCACTCGGCTCCGCAAACTTTGTATCTGCGAGCGGTAATGTTTTGAGATGTGTAAGTTCAGAGACATCGACGAGATCAGTCGCCAATGTCTCCGTTATATTTATTTATTTATTTATTTATTTATTTATTTATTTATTTATGTACACACAAACACACTTTACAGAGAAAAGAAATAATACAGATTGAAGAGCACAAAGGTACTGCTTATTTCTTATGAAATTTCTTCCAGCAGACCTGCGACAGGAAAGTTGGATGATAAACGAAGACACAGTGTGTAGAAAAACAAGGAAACTTAAAATAGACAAAAATAACTTAACTAAACTATAAATTACACATATACCTACCTTAACTAAATAAATATTGAAAATAAAAATACATATATATATATATACTCAATATATAAAATTACAAGATAGTGGAGAGGTAGTGTTCTTTGACCTGTTTTTTGAATATAGATACATTTTGGGAGTCACGGATTTTAGGTGGAAGTGAGTTCCACAATCGTACTGCATGAACAGTGAAGGAGTGGGAATAGAAATGGGTTTTATGGGATGGGAAGTTGAGATGTAGTTTAAGGCGAGATCTGCACAGAGCATCAGCAGGGCGAGTAAAAGAAAAACGATCGCGCAAGTAGCCAGGGTATGCAGGGTTAAAAAGGATGTTATGTAAGAGACATAATATTCGAGTGTTCCTGCGAAGACGGATAGGGAGCCACTTGAGATCCTTGCGGAACTGAGAGACATGATCGTATTTCCTCAGACCAAAGACAAAACGAATGCACAGATTTTGCAAGCGCTCAAGCTTATTTAAGAGCTCCTCAGTGGCATCCAGGTAGCAGGCATCGGCGTAGTCTATGATGGGCTGAATTAAAGTTTGAGCTAAATAAATTTTAGTTTTGAAGGGAAGGAAACTTTGAAGAGTTTTTAAAGAGTGAAAAGAAAAATGCACCTTACGACTAACTTCATTTACTTGCGCTCGCCAAGAAAGGTTGCTGTCAATTAAGACACCGAGATTCTTAGCCGTTTCAGTATAGGCAATAGTCGAACCGTTAAGGGACAATGGCGTCAAAGTAGAAATGTCAAGCGCAGCGCGATAACATCGACTACCTATAATCATAGCCTGGGACTTGGAAGGATTAATCTGTAAGCCATAAGACTTAGCCCATTCACTAATTCTCTCCAGGTCACGATTCATGTCATTGATAGCTACGTCTACGTCCGCAAGCAAGAAATGTCGATAGAGCTGCAAATCGTCTGCATAAAGATGGAAGTTGGAAGTGATAACCTTGGTAACAGTGTTTATGAAGATAGAGAAAAGAAGAGGAGAGAGAACGCCACCCTGAGGTACACCAGCAGTGAGATCACACCAATCAGAGAATATCTCATCAAGGCGAACACACTGAGAGCGACCCCGAAGATATGAGTCAAACCAGGCTAATGCAGAGGACGAGAAGTTAATAGATTGTAGAACTCCAAGTAGAATATCAAAATCCACCGAATTGAATGCACAACTGAAGTCAAGTAGGACTAACACGGTTAGAGATTTATTATCCATAGCCCAACGGATGTCGTCAGTGACCTTCAGAAGTGCAGTCACAGTACTATGACCTCTACGGAAGCCAGATTGGAAAGGACAGATAAGATCATGAGACGAAAGGAATCTAGAAATTTGACCATGAACGATGTGTTCGAGAACTTTAGAGAGGAATGGTAGTATGGAAATGGGTCTGAAGTGAGATAGAGAAGAAGGATTGGATATTTTGGGAAGTGGTATTATGTGTGCCTGTTTCCAAGCTGAAGGAAATGTGCCAGAGAATAAAGAATAATTGACAATATGAGTGAGAATGGGAAGGAGTTGTGGGAGAAGAGGTATTATCATTCTCGAACACAGACTATCATGGCCAACAGCAGAAGAGGAAATAGCAAGAAGAGATTTTTTTACATCGTCATCAGACACAGAATTTAAGTTAAATGGTGGGCAAATCGGCAACGGCAATTCAGAGAGTTCAGTCAAAGTGGATGACTTCACCCTAGGATCCAGAGAGACAGGTGGAAGCGAAAAGTGCCTATTAAGAGCCGACAAGTCGACATCTTTACAGGCACTAGTGGGAGCTTTGCCGATACCGACAGTCTTGAGAAATCTCCAGACGTCAGAGGACTTGCGATCGACTAGAGATTCGTGTAAATAGCGTCTCTTAGCATCTCGACACAGACGATTGCAGTGATTACGTAGATTTTTGAAATTAGCAAGATTCTGATCCGTAGGTCTACGCCTGTACCTGCCCTTCGCCTTATCCTTACGAGCAATAGCATCTTTAATTTGAGGAGTGATCCACGGAGCAGGACTATGCTTAACTTTAATTCGCCGACGCGGTGCATGCTTGTCAAAAAGTGTCAACAGTTTGGCATTGAAGCAATTGACTTTTTCATCGACGCAGTCACTATCGAAGACAAGAGACCAGTCGATATCATCGGCGTCACGCTTCAACGCTACCAAATCCATCCCATTATAATTTCGTAAATAACAGAGCTTAGGTTTATGTTTAGGAGGCCGGATACGATAAGAAAGATAGATAAGGTCATGGTAAGAAAAGGTTGCAGTGAGCTGCCCAAACTCAGCAACATTGTGAGGCGAAGAAACAATCATTAGGTCAAGAAGAGAAGGCGTGCAGTTTGGAAAGTTATGGGTCGCAGAAAGAGGTAGAATTTCCAGATTAAAAGAAGATAAAAGGGAACGGAGTTTTAGTGAGCGAGAATCATTTTTAATTAAGCATGTATTGAAATCACCCATTAAAACAATATGTTCATACGAAGGGCAAAACTTATTCAGTGACGATTCTAAAGTGTCAAAATAGTTGATGTGCAGATTAGGGGAGTAGAATACTGCAAGTAATATTTTAGCATGGTGTAAGGTGATCTCAAGGAACAAGAATTCAGCCGACCCAGAATATTGAGATGGAGACGCACTAACAATTTGGTGCGGTATGTCAGCACGTAGGTAAATCGCGACACCGCCACCACCCTTGCCAGTTCTGTCATTTCGGACCAGAACAAAGCCAGGCAGTGCATAGTGCGTAGAAAGAAGAGAAGGCTTAAGAAACGTTTCAGATATCAGGAGAGCATCAAGGTGAGCACTGCTAAAGGATGCCAGAAGATCAGAGTGGTGACCAGGAACACTTTGAGCATTAATGTGGGCTATGTGGAAATTTTTTGGATAGTTAGAAAATATAGTAGAGATGTTGTCATGCAAAGTTCGAAGCGGAGACTCACTTCCCGCACTAACAAAACTACAAGTCGAAGAACAAGAGAAAAAACTGTCATCTAGGTTGACAGGATCATCCATAAATAATTACAATAAAATAAATATAATATTAAGAAAATAATACAATTATAAAACTAATTAAAAACTAAACGTATAGGCTGATTGTTTTATAAACAACCACCCTAACTCACCAGTGAGTTGGACAAGTTCATCAACCAAAAACAAGAAACAAAATATAAAAATAAAAACAGCGTAAAATGAAACACATTCAGGCATGCACGAACGGAACGATTCACTTCTGTCACTGTCAATCCGACAGTAGCATTACTGTCAACAAATTGACACCGACATCAGTCAGTTGGTTGGTTGAAAGACTTGTCGTAAACAAAACTTAAATAAAAAGATATTATTATACCGACATCATATTCAGGAATAGCAAAATGAAGGTGATATAGAAAATATCAAAAATTTAAAGTACCGGCACAGAAACAAGTTAAAGTAACCGTATACTCCGGCACAATTAAGGAGTAGGTAGCTCAGCGAACGGACACAACAACAACAACATTAATTACGCCGGCGCGCCTTCCTTTGGTCTCTTGAGGGTGTAGCAGTAGTCTCGGTGGTGCTCACATTCTTTAGAGAAGAATGTTCCACACTCTGTGCAGCATTACGAGGGCCGCTAGATGCGTTGGGGAACTTCGACACAAGAGCTTGAAGTTCACCCGGAGTCTCAATCTTGTGGCGCTTGGTGTCGGGTGTGATGATCACTATCCGCCCCTCCACCGACCAGCAATTCAGCATCCCAAAATGCTTGCGCGCTTCCATGAAGGTGCGATGTCTAGTGTGCGTCAGGAATTCTGTGATAGTGATACCTGTGCCTTTTAGGGACTTCTTGCTCTCCCATACTATGTGACGGTGCTCAGTGTTGTACATCCTGACAAGTATAGGCCGAGCTTTGCCCCGTGCAGAGCCCAATCTATGGCAGACATGAATCTTATCTTTCCCAATCTCAGGTAAGCTCATTTGGGCGGATAATACCCCGTGAACCACTTCATGCAGCTTTTCACCAGGACGCTCAGAGATACCATGAAACAGGAGAACCTTCCTCCGCATCAGGGTCTCATGCCTGTCGAATCCTATAGACAACATCTCAATTTGGCTTTTAAATTTGGAGAGTGCCTGCCATACGAACGATTTAAAATCAGCGAACTCACGTGATAGTGCCGATAACTCCGGTATAGGCCGAGTTTCACTGGATGCAGTCTTAAGCTTGTTTTCATACTCTGCCATCCGTGAATGAAACAGCTGCTCTAGATCTTCCAGACTTGTGGCCAGTTTTGAGTCCATGGTGTCAGTGGTTGAAAAGAATTAGGTAATAAGATTAAGATGAAGGAAATTATATATAGTGAGAGTAGGGTGGTAAATATTAATAAAATATAATTAAAACATTAAATAATCTATTGATAATAAATTTAAATTAATTAAAAACTGGGAGCTGTCTCAAAAGCGTGTTTACCCTGTGTCTACCCACAAAGGAAAAAATACGTTCAACAATAAGCGAAGAAACGTTAAAATTAATATCACTACTAAAACGACAATCTCATGTAGTCCCATTATTCTTAGTAAAGCGTATTTTTAGGGTAATATAAGGTACCAAATCCAAAATGGGAAAAATAAGAAAGTTATCCTAATTTAATATCTACGGAACCCACTGGACTTTTCCGACTCACCGATTCCTTTAACTATTAAATTAGAAGTATGAAAGTTCTTCCAAAGTCACGCTTAAAACATTCAGAAGTAATAAAATTACTTTGAGAGGTGCTATCTAGCAAACATTGTATTATGTGCGGCTTATCATTCGCATCGTACATCACTACTTGAGCAGTAGCGAGCAGAACGGTTGTGTACGCCGTACATTGCGGGCTATCTCTCACCGACGGCGACGCCGCAACGCTCCGAGAGTCAATCGAACGCGATAGAACAGCGACGGCGACAGATGTTGTACACAACGATACCTCAGATTTGACGTTATAGAAGGTATAGTCGGCCGGCGCGGCGTAGGCGTAGGGTCCGGTTCCGGCTATGACGTCACAACAGTTGATAATTGCGGGTTTTATTAAAATGAAACAATGTATAATGACGTTGATTACATGTGCGACACTTTAATTTAGAAGAACAGTTAACCGTTTTATGTTTAATGCTCCAACTATTGACACAAGCATACTAGTTGTCGTTCACACATTTAAAACGAGCTGTCGGCGTCAAATTATCAAAAGCGGGACATTTAGATAAGTGTTCATGCATGTATGCTTCGCACAGACATTTGTTTGAATTATTTGACCCAGAGCAAGTTAGGTACATATGATTGTGGATTAGGAGCGAACATTTTATTAATAAAACTACGCGATATAATAGACATAGGTGAATTGTCAGAACTATTAGATTTATTATTATTAGATATGGGTGGTTGGGTATTACGGCATATCCGACTCTGATCATTGATGAAGATGACAGAACTATCTAGAGTGGGAATCTTATGATTACGTTCTGTCATCTCGAAAGCGCGAATAGTTTCAGTGTCAAACATTTTTATTGCAAAGTGCAATAAAATGAAATCCAGAAGGTCTACTAATTTTAGATTCTTAAGGGAATTAATTGCGGTAATGAACTTGTCCACGAATAGCTGGTAATTCGAAACAGACGCGGGACCGGACAATTTAAGATTTAAAGTTTGATCCAATTATGTAGGTACATAATTGGATCAAACAGACGCGAGGACACGAATATCCTGATACCTTTCAAGGAGTGCCTGGCATATGACCTGGTAATTCTCAGCACATGGTGTGACTCCCGCGAACACAGACTGCGCCTTCAGCGTACCTACCTACTAAATAGTACAACCTGTCTGCATCCGTCAGCGACTTATTGTCATGAACTGTAGAATTAAAATTTGCATAAAATAATGGCCAGTTTCGTATATCACCGTCGAAAGACATGAGTTCGATTGGCGGCAACCTTGGTCTACCTACATGTTGCGAAATCACTCATACTGTGCCTCCGACGGCTTATCTTCAAATAAAGGCATCACACGTTTTACGGAACAATACAAATCCTCGAATGAGGCGTAGGCTTGATAGCTAGGCTTCGCATCGGGATAGCCAGTAACCTTGCATTATGATCATCCAATAATTTATGAAAGTCCGTTTGAACATTATCTATTGTTACACAAGAGTTGAAAAAGCCTTCTCTCACTGATTCGGAAGTCATCATAAATTGATTGAATACGCTCGAAAAGTATATTATGTGTTCCGTTTGACGTCCGAAGTCCATCTATGAGAGAGTACATCGTCTTTTTCCCCGCCAAATCGTTAGATGATGGTACTTCCGTCACGTGAGTCAACCACAGCGCCGCCTGTGGCTGCTCCTGGAACTAACTAAACAGCACACAGCAAGCCGCCATTCCTTTGACATTGTTGCGTTGTTCTTCGTACCGCGCACAAGTCGTTAGAATTTAAATACAGCAAACTTAAAATACCCCCAATTGTTTTAGTATCTGTAAAATTCGGTTTAACTTTCGAGAATAAAGTAGAAAGTTACTAATTTATTTTTCCGTTACGTAAAAAGATGGACAATAACGATAAAGACGATCCGTTCTTACGACCGTTAGTCGAAATAAGTGACATTGCCGAAGCCGAGCGTTGATAATCTCGCAAACGTTTTTAGCGATCGCGATTCCGCTCGGTTACGTAAAAGTGAAAAGGTATCCGTTAGAGAACCTTCCGTACCTAAAGCTAATCCCGATCGTGTCGCTAAGTTAGCTTCGATGCAAAGATTTGACTCTTCAGACTGGAACTCTGTGCGATACAATGAGGTTCAAAAGAAATATGTTGCTATTCCGGCGTTTTCTGAGCTGAAAGTTAACGAGGAAATGAGGCGTTTGAGGACCCTTCTGCGCCATTTCGATGGTGTCAGATGGAACGTGGCTTTGCTGCCTTGTCAAATGCTTTTTTAGCTCAAAATGAGTTTGTGAATGTAGCCTTGCGAAATATAATTGATTGGTCTGCTAAGCCTGATGCACAGCTTACATCAACTACGATTTACAATAAATTAAAAGAGTTATTCGGAAACGAGTCTGAGTATAAAACTATTTCCGAAGACATTTTACAAATTATTTGCGGAAAACGCGCAGACAAAAACAAAGATATTTTTTATTTCAAGTAGGCCACCAAGCGGCACTTTTGAACGTTAAAATAATAATAATTGATTCTACCGTGCATTCGGAAAGTAGCTTGTAATGGAGAAGAATGCACAAGAAACTCCATACTTACTCTTTTAAAAAAAAAAAAATACAATATTTAGGTACATAAGTACATACATTGATGAATGAAATTGAGTTTATACAAATATACCTATACAGTCTTCAGAAGGTCCAACAATAATTCAAAACAATAATGTTCCGCATATCACTTGTTTTTGCGGCCTAGTGGCTGTGGAGCTGGACTAGCATTTAGCCAAGCATTTTTATCAGTGATGTAATCCCCCAACTTATAATATGCCAGCCTGCATAGTGTGCGTTTTATGCAAGTTTTAAATTTCGTCTCATTCAGTTCAAGAATGTGAGGAGGAATTTTATTGTAACATTTTGTACAGTACCCCATGAAAGATGAGGCTACTTTAGCCAGTCTGAAACCTGGTTGAACTAATTGGTCCCTATTTCTAGTAACATAATCATGTCTGTCGCCGTTTTTACTAAAAAGATGTAAATTCTTTCTCACGTACATGATGTTTTCATAAATATATTGACAAGGAACCGTCATGATGTTAATGTCCTTAAACAGTTCCCTTAGAGAATCGCGCCGGCGAAGATTGTATATCGCTCTGATGGCTCGTTTTTGCAGAATAAAAATTGACTCAATGTCTGCAGCCCTTCCCCATAGTAAGATACCGTAAGACATTATACTATGAAAATAACTAAAATAGACTAGTCTGGCGGTATTCACATCCGTTAACCGACGAATCTTTCCAACAGCATAAGCCGCCGAACTCAGCCGCCCCGCAAGGGATACCAAATGAGGACCCCATTGCAACCCCGAGTCTAGCGTGATCCCCAGGAAAACCGTTTTATCGACGAATTCTAGCTTCTCCTTGTTTAATATAATGTCACAATCAGTACTTTTGACATTCGGCAAGGAAAATTTTACGCACTTGGTTTTTTTACCATTTAAAACTAAATTATTGGCAGTGAACCAATCCTGAACCTGCCGTAGCGCGTTATTTACGTCGTCAACCTGACAAGTACGTCTATTTATTATAAAAATTAAAGATGTGTCATCAGCAAATAACACCATGTTAAGTTTGTTTTCCAATAAACGGGGTAAATCGTTAATGTACACTAAAAATAAGAAAGGACCTAAAATTGAGCCCTGGGGTACACCCATTTTAACGTTTAACCCGGACGAATTCACACCGTTTATTTGAACTAATTGCTGTCTATCATTCAAATAAGATTTAACCAAACTTAACGCTGATTGACCTAGCCCGTAATGCTCAAGTTTCCGAAGTAATGTTTCATGATTAACGCAATCAAACGCCTTCGACAGGTCGCAGAAGATACCTATGGCATCCTGCGAATCTTCCCACGCATCAAAGATGTGTTTTAATAGAGCGACACCAGCGTCAGTTGTACAACGTCCTCTGGTGAAACCATACTGTCTATCATGCAAGATGTTATTCGTATTAAAATGAATGAGCATTTGATTTAGCATTATCCTCTCAAAAACCTTGCTGAAAACCGGCAACACGGATACTGGTCTATAATTATTTGTGTCTTTACTGTCCCCGGATTTAAAAAGTGGTATAACCTTACTATATTTCATTAGATCCGGAAAAACGCCTTGATCCACACACAAATTGAAAATCAACGCTAAGTACGGCGCTATAGTCTGAATTATGGAGGTACAAGCTTTGATGGACATTCCCCACAGATCTTCAGTCGGTTTGATCTTGATTTGCTTAAAAGCTTTTATTACTGTCATGGGGTTTATATGTGAAAAGTTAAATACAATCGGGCAGGCTGAAACGTTCGCGTTTAATAATCCAAAAGCAAGCGAGGGCGAAGAATTTAAAGTTTCAGTAGTTTTAATTGGGATGTTGGTAAAGAAATTAACAAATTCTTGCGCAACTTTTTTGTTATCTCTAATAAGTCCGTGTGTGGTCTCAAGCGTGTAATCACTACTATTTCTTTTATTCCTATTCGTTTCATTGTTTATAATCTTCCAAACCGTCTTGATTTTATTTTCTGCTAATTTAACCTTATTGCTAATGTACAAGACCTTAGCTGCCTTGCAAGTATTTTTAAAAATTCTTGAGTAAGTAGCAACATACTTATTAAACGTTTCAGTGTTAATACAGGGCTTAAGGCCATATAGCTCGTAAAGTCTTGCCCTACTTTTTCTAAGTCCTGTAGTCGCCCAGTCACTGAATATCAGAGGTTATAGAACTACGGCGCAAGGCACTCCTTAAAGATTTTAAAGGGAAATATGTACGCGACGATATTGTAAAAATACCGCCTTCAGCGGAATACATGTTCAACCCTCAAAGTTTATCGGCTTATATACAGAAAATAGGCGGGATCGATAAATTGGTTAAGGATACAGCGCCTCCGCCTAGTTCTAAAATTTTCGTTCGTTCCAAATCGCCGATACGACCAAAGTCACCGGTCGCTTCAACTTCCCGTGAAAAACCCTTTCGTTTTCAACAAAACAAATCGCACCACGGGAAGAACAAAAGACGAAATTTTGATGATCAAAAGAAAAGGGGGGGCGAAAGGGTGAGGTTAACAGGAGCGGGCGCAAATGACTCGAGGTTCACGGGAGGTTGTCTGATGCATTACCGAAAATTGTGGGCCCAATTCGGGCCACCCAAAACGATTCTCAAATTAATTTCTGCAGCTCGCATCCCATTCACTCAGACACCTCCGCTTTTTTTTTCCGACGTTGGAGATCATGAAGAAATTTCAGACTCCACGCTCTGCAGCGATGTCGTTGGAAATCCAAGTCATGATAAAAAGTCGAATCCTCGAGCCCGCACCTTTAACTCCGTCCTTCATATCCCCACTTTTCATTTTAACAAAAAGCAGTGGAAAACCTCGGGTTATTTTCAACCTCAAGGCACTGAATCGATTTTTGCAACCAAAAAGTTTTCACCTTTTCCATCATCAGCAAATGCCCAATTTTTTACAAGCGGGTGACTGGATGGTCAAGCTCGATCTAACCCAAGCCTATTACCATTTGCGAATATCTCAAAAACACCGTTGTTTTCTTCGCATGAGCTACGAAGGTCGACTGCTACAAATGACATGTCTTCCTTTTGGTCTGGCCGCGGCGCCAAAAATGGTTGCATCAGTCACGAATTGGACTGCCGAAGTGTTACGCAGCAAAGGCCTTCGCCTCGTCCTGTATTAAGACGATTATTTGATAGTCCACCAAAGCAGAGAGACTTTAATAGATCATGTCCAGTTAGCGTTAGAACTCCTCACGACCCTAGGTTGGAATATCAATATGGAAAAGTCTATACTGATCCCGACAAGGTGTATAGAATTCCTGGGAATTGTCTGACACACAATCCAACTCCAAGAGTTTGCCGCCAGACAAAGTTTCCAAAATCCGTCAGTGCCTATTGACTCGCTTAGCAACCGGCGTTTGGACCCTCAAGCAGGCGCAATGCCTCTTAGGGTATCTCAACTTTGCGACCTTCATCACCCCCCGGGGAAGGTTGCATTGCCGTACGTTGCAGCGCCAGAGCAATCGTCTGCAAAAAAGTTCGAGCCATTCGGCTCTGTTCACAGACGAGGTGCGACTGGAACTACATTGGTGGGTAGAAAATGTCAGCCAGAAATCTTGCATTCATCCCAAAAGCTCACATGTGAATTACCTGGTCACAGACGCCTCAGATATTCAATGGGGGGCCGTAGTGAACAACAAGACTCTAAAAGGGCCTTGGAATCACCATCAAATGAAGTGGCACTGCAACTTAAAGGAGATCTATGCAGTGATAGCCGCAATATCTTCAGATGCAAACGTTCTAAAAAATTCAACCGTGATCCTACAAAGCGACAACAGAACCGTTGTGTCGTACATAAAAAACCAGGGCGGAACGAAGTCACAAAATCTCTTAAATCTGACGAAACAGCTACTGGCACTGACGGACAGCCTCAATGTTGTACTAGTCCCTCACCACCTTCCGGGACAGTACAACGTGGAAGCCGATCGTCTCTCTCGAAATCGAACCGGCTCCGAATGGCATCTGCTGAGCGAGGCGACCATCAAAATATTCGCCAAATGGGGAACAGCAACCATAGACCTGCAGCCTAATTGCGTAAGTGAATTCTGCAAAGCAAACAAGTCGATTCCTTCCCAAAAACGACTTTACGTATCAATATGCAATACGTAAAGTCGGTTTTGGGAAAGAATCGATTCTTTTGCTTTGGATAATATACTTACGCAATTCGGCTGCTGTTCGCCTCACAAGGCGCTCGAGTAGTGAGCAATTATGTTACTCTAGACTTGTCAGACTCGAGCGCTTGCTTTCACAACGCTTTCAGCAGATACTGGAGTTACGACCTCGCATGGATATTCCCTCCACCAGCCCTGCTTCCACGGGTGTTACGCCACCTCAACTCAGCAAAAGGAAGGTATATACTAGTAGCACCCAGGTGGAAGAAACCCTTTTGGCGTCCAGATCTGAAGAACCGCGCCCTAGCTCGTCCTATGAAAATCAGGGACCTCAAAACGTCACTGATGGACACAATGACCGGGCGTGCCCCAGCTCAAGTTCACAACCTAAAGCTGGAAGCCTGGCTCATTTCGGGTGGGACTCTCTAACACAAAGTTGGTCTAGGGAAGAACAGCAACTTTTGTCAACATGTTGGAGGGCTTCAACACTCAAGACTTATACGCCTATATGGAGCAAATGGATAATGTGATGCAATCAAAATAACCTTAATTATCGCTGTCCGAAACCTACCGATGTAGCTCGATATTTAGCAAAACTTTTTCTGGAGGATCGATTAGCTTACCGTACTATTCTTGTTCACAAATCAGCTATAGCATCAGTTTGTGAAACGCTCTCTGATATTAAGATTTCGTAAAATCATTTGGTTAAACATATTTTAAAAGCGGTATCTTTAGCTAGATCAATTCCACCAAAATTGCCAATATGGGACGCAAGGATAGTAATTCAATATTTAAAAAACACTAACGTAAATTTACAAAGTGTATTTGATGTTTCTAGGCGTGTTGCCACTTTATTGTTGTTGACCTCGGGTCGTAGAGTTCACGATTTGACTCTCTTACATTTGGATTCAAAATATTTTAAGGATAATGGGGATTCAATAACCTTGCATCCGGTATTTGGCTCAAAAACGGATTCGGCGGCATACCAACAGTCAAACTGGACGTTGTTAGCTTCACCGGACAAAAATACAAATGTTCTATTTTGGTTACGAACATTAATAGACATTTCAAAAAATGTTAGAGGTTCTCTGACAAATTTATTTATCACCACAAAGGAGCCTCGTAAGCCAGCTAGTTCTGTAATAATCGGTGGATGGATAAAACGTGTTCTTTTGGAAGCTGGCATAGACGCTTCTCCTGGTAGTTGTAGGTCAGCTGTTTCATCTCTTAACAGCTTAGAAAAGTACCCAATTAATGATATTCTAGCTAAAGCTAACTGGCGCCATAAACATACTTTTAGAAAATATTACTTCAGAGAGGAAATAAATACCAGTCTCAATAATAGAACTGGATCAGAGAAGTCCCTTTCTCAGTTCTTTACAGTTACAAATTGAAATTATAAAGGTTACAGACAGTAAACTTATAGTAATTGATCAAGCAATGTTGATTGTTTATTGGAATCTTATTTACTTATTGTGATTTTGTTTCTATGATACTATCTTACACAATTATTAAAATAATTGATCACATTGTTGCGTTTTATTAAGCAAGCCACCAGGAGATAACAAACAGATCTCTCATAAATGGACTTCGGACGTCAAACGGAACACATAATATAAAAATTTTACCTTAAAATAAAATTTGTATTATGTTTCCTAAGACGTCCGAAATCCATACAATTTCTTCCTGGTGTATACCATCATCATTAAACTTTATGAGCCGAACAATGTCAAAGGAATGGCGGCTTGCTGTGTGCTGTTTAGTTAGTTCCAGGAGCGGCCACAGGCGGCGCTGTGGTTGACTCACGTGACGGAAGTACCATCATCTAACGATTTGGCGGGGAAAAAGACGATGTACTCTCTCATAAATGGACTTCGGACGTCAAACGGAACACATAATACAAATTTAATTTTAAGGTAAAAAATTTATATTATGCTTAGCTTCTAAAATCACCAACTGTTGATCTTCCGAAGAAGTGTTTGCTTTCGCATCACGCTAGTGTAGTTACAAATAACCACACAAACAAAATAATGTACGATAATTATTTAAACGAACAACTATTTAATGGAATAGGAACCTTTATGTATGTAGACTGTAGACAGTCGAAAATGGCTTTGCCAAATGTACACCCGCGTCTAACTAAAAAACTCCTCAGCCTGAGTAGAAATAACCTCAAAATAATTATAGGGACAATAACGGGCCACACCCTTCTTAACAAACATTTATTCAACATAGGCGCCACGGACAGCCCACTTTGCAGGGGCTGTTTTAACGGCGAAGAATCAGCCGCCCACGTAATCCTGCAATGCGAGGCCGTGGCATCTCAACGCGAAGAAATCCTCGGAACAATGAGGTCGCTCCGAGAAGCCTGTGAAGCTCCCAGGAAGCTTCTGTGCTTTTGGACGGAGCTAGGCTGGCTATGTTAGCCAGTACAGCCCCCACACACAACGGACCAAATGGGAGTCTAAGTGCGGAAAAGGGAGTCCCTACCACTACCACTACTACTGAGTCCCCTCCGTGCCTTTGGAAAGCATGTTAAGCTGATATTCCTGCCTGCCATTTATAGATATTTGCTAATTTACTACCTGTGATAGTCCATAATAACTGGATGCAGCTAAATATCAGTTTTTTATATGGAGTGACTGCCTATCATGATTTCCCTAGGCAAGAAGTAATTTTAGACTTTCAGTATTTATATATTTAAAAAATAAGGTACCCTACACTAGGAATTTATTTCTGTATCGTGGGTGCGTTTACAAACATATTAACTCACATACACAAACACCCAGAGCCGGAACAACTACCTGTAGGTCATACAAATATTTGTTCCGTGTGGGAATCGAACCCGCGACGCGCAGTGCAGCAGTCAAGTGCTTATCCACTGCGCTAACTGTGCGCTCGAAAGTAGTAAGCGTAGTAATTAGATGTTAAACCTTAATTATTTACGTAGGGTCAGATTAGCCGCTGCATACAATCAATCGTTCATATTTCAATAGGTTTGTTATCTAACATATTTATTTAATCCATCAGCGAATATAGTGGAGAGCACAATTCGGGTTGATTTGATCCTGTGCGAGTAGATACCTTGTGTAATTTTGCTGTTTTTTTTAATAATCATAATTAAGTTTATAAATGCTGAGAATAATAATGCAAGCAGTTACATAAGTTTTTAATACAAGTAATTATGGGTAATGATTACATTGAAGACTACTTCACCTCATAATCGTCATCCAGCATCTGAGCAAACAGCTCTTCGGCTTCCAGACATTTTTTCTGGAAGCAGCAGCATTGTTTCAGTTTGGAGCAGCAGAAGTAACAAACGAGCACTGGTCTTCTTTTTTCAGTTACAAACTGCAACAAATGATATTATTATGTAGTTAAAGGTAATCTTTGGCAATACAGATCATATTATAAAACTCTGTAGGTAACTGATAGCAATCTACATTATATTTATTACATGGAATAAGTTAGGAACTCATGAATTAAATACCGCCAGTCATACAACAACAAATATGTGTTCAGTATTGTTTTCGTACGCCTCTTCTCCAACAGAGAAACTATGAGCATTGATTCATTATTGCTCAAGGTAGTACATTGTTACAAAAAGTTCACATTAATTATTATATCCACTTGTATGAACGGCAAGGCATTTAAAACTTAGTGATTTTAATGTAACAACTTACTGGTTTATTAGTCAGCTTCTCATAAACTTCATGCATGTTCCTGTTGACAATAACATACATAGGAGCATCCTCCACCAAACACATCCTACACATTTGCGGTTGTTCCATTTTTTACTCGAATATAACTGATAGAAAGATAAATAAATAAACTAATTAATAAACTTTGTTACAGTCAATTATATTACGGATATGTACGCTTCAATAAATATTCTAATCAATAATATTAGTATTTTAATCATAGAAATATAAAATACAGGAGAAGTGGCAAGGGGGCGTGTCGGTGTCCGCGCGACATGGACGACATGGACTGACTGAGACTGAGCAATTGAGCATGTCATAGACAAATGGCCGTCACCGCGAACTAGTGCGCTTTCGACCGTGATCGTGAAAAGTTATAAGAATGCCGTGTTGTTCAGTGGTTTCTTGTAAAAACCGAAGCCTAAATCAAAACTTTGTAAATCATGGAATCAGTTACCATATGTAATTACAAGTATTTTATTATATTTGTCTTTAAAATCATGAAAAACAACAAATCGTAAAATATTTCTTGCCTCTACTATGTTATTTTTGTTTTCAAATAGCACAGCGACTGTACTATTTTTGCATTAAATACATTGCTTCTTAACCACTATCTAAGTTTGTCGCTGAGTGACTGAACAAGCAATGTAAAAATCACAAAACGACACTTTACGCGGATGCATCGCATAGTACGGCCGCTGCTTCTTGCGACGAGTTAGTGCTGTGCTTATGCAGGTCCACTAACGTAGGCTATCGACAACAACGTCGATTGACGAATGAAATATTGCTATTTATATTAATATAAATATTATTATTAATATTATTTTACAGCGTGGTAGAGAAATGCGTAACTAACATATTGACAATAAATGCCACCCCAGTAATACCAAAGTGTCAAGTGCTGCACAAATACCTCCACTTTACAGGGGGGTGACCATAAGCTCGGTAAGCGGTATCAATTTGAAATCGAATAAGGGACATATGTATCTGACTTGTGTACATCTGTCACTTACTCGATATCAAATTGATATCGCTCTAAGAGCATAAGGTCACCCCCCAGGTCATTGACTGAACACCATAGCAGGGTGCACCAATACCTCCTGTTTCAATACGCTATGACAGACTAAACCAACGTAACCAGATTTTTGATTGTTTGAATTTTTTGATTCACTCAATAATTTATATTGTTAGGTACATATTGTTTATTTTTATTATAATATTTTCTGGGCATGTTGTTTTTAATGTAATTTATTTACAGAACTACAAAAAAAAAATATAGTAAATGGGAGAATCGATAACTTTCCGATTTAGTCAATCACTAGCGTAAATGTAAAATAAATTGACCGATGTTTTTGTGTGCGTAAGTTGTACGGTGCATGGTAAATACACGCTGTGTTGATGAGATAAAGTTTATAATTGACTGTGTAGTACGTTCTGATTTAAGAAATGCGGGTGTGAGCACGACTGCGTATCTTTTGCCTTTACTGAACTGCATGTGTAGTAGTTGCCGTGTGGTAGGGGCAAACTGGAGACACAGGTTTCTGATATATTTTCGTCTACACGCCATATCTCCTTGTTTAATATATCTATGGTATTTTAATACAACGGTACAACCTGCCTGTATTAGGCTTTTCTGGCTTTTAGGCTTGTCGAAAAAATATCGATATTTCTGATTCGATATAGCTATATTTTAATTTTTTTTAGTAGGACTATATTTAACAGAATTCAAAGCCATAAAAGATAGGAACGAACGGCAAATTACTGAATTGACCATGATTTGAATGTTTTTGTCTTTGAAATATGAGTTCTTTTGCTTTGTGTGTGTGTGGTCGTTTCATCTTCTAATATTTTTAGAAGATTGCTATTTAGTTTTTGATATTTTCATTAGTTTTTTATTATATTAAGTTTCGCGCTTGACCAATATCTCACCTCAAAAAAAAAAAAAAACAAATTCTGCCTATTATAAAGGAATAACGATTAAAATACCTTCCTTTTATTAAGATTCTCATACATTAAAATAACGTACATTTTGTATAAAAATTAGTACTACCCATTATTAAGCTAGACTGAACTAAATACCATTATTATTTTCAAACCGAAAATCTTTAAAAATTGGACCGATATACCGATATTTTTTGCTCGATATATCGAGGCCGATAATGATATTTTGATAAATATCGATACATCGATATATATTTCACTTCCGACATCCCTATCCTGTATTCAAGTCCAAATCCAAAATACTATTTTTTTTTGACGTTGCACTATTCGTGCATATTGCGTGCATATTCGTGTTGCCCGGAGAGGGGGCACACACGCCACCCGACGCTTCAACTCGCACACAGTGTGTTCCTAGTATTTATAGTAAGTCCATGGTTCCTAGTTAACACCCGACGCCACGCGTCAGTCAGTCGAGAGCGTTCCTGGCATGAAGATTTATGTTTTGTATGTTTTTATTAAAAATGTCGGATGAACAATTCATAGAATTAGTAAAATGGTACCCAGTATTATATGATATGAATTCAGGCCAATACCGTGATTATAGTATTACAAATTATACTAGAAACGAAGCTATGATAATTATGATCAGTGGTGCCAACTTAGGGTAATTTATTTACCATAATTTAGAGTAAAGTTTCATCAGCACGGTCATTCTTAGGGTACAAACTCGGTGAGGGTAATTTTTATGTTTATGCTATAACAGAAATTATCAACTTATTTGAGTCAAATTTTTAATTAGAAGTCGGTTGTATTTTTTACCCGACTGCCGAAGGAGGGTAATGCGTTTATTGTAAAAAGTTTTAATTGTTCACTTTTTTGTGTGGCACATTACGGTACGGCACAATTAGTGGTCAATTCTCAAAAAAATCCCAAATCTATAGTAATTACTTACTTACTTCTTGGATGAATGTTTGGTACTCAATCACGCCAGAACGGCTAAACGGATCTAGATTTTGGCAGACAGAGGCGGCTGTACTTTAAGTTCACTCGTGCGCTGAACTGCCAGATTTTAATAGGTTTAGAAAAATAAATGTTTAATAATATCTGATTAACGATCTATTCAATATGCACGAAATTATGACGAACCAATTTAAGCTCTTTGCTAAAGTAATAAGACGTATATTGCTGTAAAAAATATTCCCCGTGCGGTAGGCTATAGCGCACGGCGAGAGTTCATACAACTTCTATGAGAAACAAGCGAAAACGCCTGGCGCGTGAGACAGACAGACATAGTTCAATAGAAAATGTATGGCAAAATATGACCACTCTCGTGCGCCGCACCATCGAACCGAAGATTACCGAGAGCGGGCGAGGTTTGACGAACGCAATTTATCTTCGGGTCGAGTACCAACATTACAAGTTGTATAACGACGTAACTAGATGGCGTTAGCGTCGAATTAGAAGTCGCTATATAAATACAATATAAATCTAACACAATTACCCAGTGAGACGGCAAAGTGCACTACTACTTCTATGATCTACCAGCCGCCACTGTTGGCAGACAGATACGATTATAGTAAGGAATAGCACACAGGCTAATTTTTATCCCGGTATAATGTTCCCTTGGGATTTAAAACACTTTTGACGTGGGTGAAGCTTCTGGCAGAAGCTAGTATACAATAAATAGACATGCAATCCCGGGTGATTTGCTGTAATATTTTGAAGAAAGCGCTCATGCAAGCGCTCATGAGAGCTATAAAACCTAGTGATGGCTTTCAAATTGTAGGAGTTAAAAAAGCTGCAAAACCTGAAGTCGTGTTACGTGTCGCTAACGATTTTCAGATCAAAAAATTGCAATCGGTCGATGCCATTAGGTCCGCTGGCTTGCGGCTTGAGAAGCCAAAAGGCCGAAGGCCTCGCATTTTAGTTAAGGACGTCCCATCCTCAATGGAAGACACTGCCTTTTTGCATGCGTTATTTTGTCAAAACATTAAAGACGAGTTGCCACTGAATGAAGACGACTTTATTAAATCAACTAAAATTATACGTAGGCGTTCGTTAGACAACGGTCAGAAATGGATAGGCATAGAACTGGAGTCCTCGGTCCGGAAATATTTAGTTTCGACTAAGGATAAATTACCTATTTATTGATTGGGCGACTTGCCGTTTCATTGATGATGTCGACGTGGTTCGTTGTATCCATTGTCAACAGTTCGGTCATGTTAAAAAACACTGCACTAATAAATCACCTATCAGCGCTAATTGCTCTGAGGCACATGGAACCAAAGACTGCCCGCACAAGGACAATTTAAATTATACTCCGTCGTGCGTAGCGTGTAAGCGTTCTAAGAGATCTTATAACCATCGGAATGGGACTCCCGAGTGTACCACTTACAAACTTAAGCTCGAACAACTTATCCTCAACACCAACTACTAAGATAATGGATAGATTAACCATAGGACAATTAAATCTCCACAACGATAGGGTGGCGACTTCTGAACTAGACAAACTAACTATACATTATAACTTAGATATAGTGCTTGTTCAAGAACAATATCAAAACGCGCGGTTACGTCACAAAGTAGTACAGTTGGATGGCAAAGCACGAGCCGGAATTTACGTGGCGCATTCTTCTTACTTCACAGTAACGTCTTTGCGTAACCTTATGACATCCCATTGTGCCGTTGCGGAGGTCTCATCGTCTTCCTTTAAATTTTACGTTGTGAGCTGCTACTTTCAACATTCAGACCCTGTTGCTCGTCATATTCATAACCTCCGTCATGTCTTGCAATCGCTCGCGGGCTGCAAAGTTATCGTTGGCGCTGATGTTAATGCGTCTTCGAGTCTATGGTATGGCAAAGTTCGGTCTACGGATTAACGCAGTCAGATTCATTTCAGCAATGAAATCTTCAACAGCGAGATTTCATTGCTGAAATGAATCTGACTATTCATAATACCCCTGACGCACCACCAACTTTTTGCAGCCAAATGGGCGAATCTTGTATTGACGTCACACTTTCTAGTGCAGACGTACGCTTGGATAGGTGGCGAGTCCTTCCGGATGCGTCTTGTAGTGATCATCGCTTGATCGTGTACGAATTTGTTCCAGTTTTTACTCAGGGTACGTCACATGTTATCGGTAAATTTAGGTATAAATGAAAGGGTGCTAATTGGGAATTCTTTAGCTCACTTCTTGCGTGTCACGCCAAAGACTTCACGTGATGGGCTGTCAGCTGAAGAAAGTGCTGAAATTATGTCAGACACCTTCACTTACTGTGCTGACATTGCCATTGGTCGTGGATCTATGACCAATATACGTAGATGTGATTGGTGATGTGACTACCTAACTGAACAGCGTAAAAGGTATCGCCGAGCGCGTAAACATCTTAACAAGCTTAAAAAACGTAAGGTCTCCCTCTTTTCATTGCGTTAAATACGTTAAGAGTTGCCAGGACCCGTTATAGAGCATCAGTGGAAAAATCTAAGGGTAATGTATTGCGTAAAATAGTAGAAAAATTAGATAAAGAGGATCCGTGGTCTCCTTTACATTATGAGTTTAAAGCCAATCGATCAGTCAATCTCACATTTGTCCAGAACATTAAACTAAATAATAAACACACCACCAGTTTTGAGGAAACAACTGAAGTTTTGCTGAATACTCTTATACCTGATGACTTACTTACTAATGACAACGACTACCATCAACAGATCAGAGCGTGGGCAGCTGTACCACCTGAAGGCGGAACCACACTTACATGTCGTGGCGTGGCGTGGCGCGGAATCCACCAATCAAACGACTCTGTTTCAGTCAACGTCATAACACAACGAGTTTTGTAGCCAATCAACTGTGTCAGCAGGCGCCACGCCACGCCACGACACGTAAGTGTGGTTCCGTCTTGAATCACCAGCGTCAGACCTTCCATCCACTGACGAATTTATTAACGTTGTCAATAGGTTACCACTCAACAAGTCATCAGGTGAAGATAAAATATCTAATCGGATGATTATAGAAGCGTGTAAAACAGCCGGTGATGCGATTTTAAGCGTTTACGACCGTTGTATTGTGGAGGGCGTATTTCCTCGTATAGGCGACGCGGGTTTAAACGAATCATCCCGACAAACCCCCGGACGCCCCAAAGTCTTACCGGCCCATAACAGTACTTCCATCTTTGGGAAAACTCCTGGAGCGCCTTATCGTTCCACGTTTGCTACCGGACCGACCAAAATTTCATAACAATCAATTCGGTTTCACTACTGGCAAATCTACCGTAGACGCGGCCCTTACTGTTAGGAAAATAGTTAATACAAATAGTTAAACTTAAAGTGATAAATAACTTAGTGACGAATAAAATGAGTGATACCGAGCAGGTGGAAGTAGAAGAACAAGATGCAAAAAAGACTGAATCGCAAGATGAGTTTAGAGTAGGAGTGCGCGTTCCGCCGTTCTGGCCGGAGAAGCCTGCCATTTGGTTCGCACAAATAGAAGGCCAGTTCGCGATATCGAATATTACGGTGGATACAACCAAATTCTTTTCGTCATCAGTCATCTCGACCCGCAGTATGCAACAGAGGTCGAAGATATAATCGTGAACCCGCCAGCGACCGGTAAATACGATAAATTGAAGACGGAGCTCATAAAGCGACTCTCAGAATCCCGCGAAAAGAAAGTGCACAAACTGCTGACACATGAAGAGCTTGGCGACAGGAAGCCGTCGCAGTTCCTTCGACATCTGCAGCACCTCGCTGGTCCAAAAGTACCTGAGGAGTTTTTAAGGACAATATGGTCGAGCCACCTGCCGAGTAACATACAGTCCATAATTGCGTCTCAGGCATCCGCGCGTCTCGATGCGTTGGCTGATCTCGCCGACAGAATAAATGATGTCGTGCTGAGAGATCAAGTTGCGGCAACATCAACACATGGGGTGAGTGATATGAATACTATGTGTAAACTAATGACTGTGCTTATGAAGCAAGTCAAGACACTAACGCAGAAGGTCAATGACCTTTCCCGCCCAGGCCGATCAAGTAGACGTGAAAATCGCTCGAAAGCCCGCCAAAACCGATCTCAGTCGTGTAATAAAAAATATCCAACATGTTGGTACCATTACAAATTTGGTGAGAAGTCCACCAAATGTGTTCAGGCATGTAATTTCAAGCCGGAAAACTGCAAAAGCAGTCAGTAATGGCGGCTGACGACTGCTCTACGTGTAAAGGCCGCCTATTTATCACATATAAACGTACCAGCATCCAGTTTCTCGTTGACGCGGGTTCAGACGTATGTACCTACCCTAAATCGTATTTACGTAATCAGCTACAATGTAAGAACAAAGGTAACTTTGAACTTATCGCTGCAAATGGCACGCCGATACCTACATACGGTACATATCAACTAAGTCTTAACCTCGGATTATGTCGTGAATTTACTTGGAAGTTTATTATTGCTGACGTTTCATGGCCAATCATAGGTGTAGATTTTTTAAATTTGTATAACTTATTAGTCGACTGCAGGCAACAGAAATTGATCGACTCAATAACAAACATGACCGTCGGCGCGCCTTCAACTCACGGAACAACACACGAAATGTTGTCATTAAAAATGTTTAAAGGTCATTCAACTTATCTCAATTTATTACGATGCTATCCGGAAATAACAAGACCAGCTGGATCACAAAATGTGCCAATTCACAATACAAAGCACCATATTAGAACGACGTCTGGCCCACCGGTAACATCAAGATCGCGTCGATTGGCACCGGACCGTCTGAAGATTGCAAAAATTGAATTTGAGGAAATGCTACAAAATGGAACAGCTCGTCGCTCTGAAAGTTCTTGGTCGTCCCCATTGCATCTCGTACCTAAAAAACTACGGCTGGAGGCCATGTGGCGATTATAGGCAATTAAACGCACGAATAATACCTGATCGGTATCCAGTGATGCATATCCACGACTTCACATACCAGCTGTCAGGATCTACTGTATTTTAAAAATTTGACCTCGTTAAAGCATTTAATCAGATACCGGTATTTGAAGACGATATTAAGAAAACAGCGATCACAACTCCATTCGGACTTTTTGAATTCACTGCCATGACCTTCGGTTTAAGGAACGCTGCTCAGACGTTTCAGAGATTTCTAGATGAAATCCTTCAAGGATTAGACTTCACGTTCGGGTCCCTAGATGATATCCTCGTGTTTTCAAAACGGGAGACAGAGCACATTGGACACATAACAAAATTATTCAAACAATTAAAAAAATATGGAGTAGTAATTAACACCAACAAATGCGTCTTAGGTGTTAGTAAAGTTACCTTCGTGGGTTATCAAGTCCCGCAGCTGGTATACGTGCCCTCCCCGAAAAAGTAAAGGCGATCCAGGAATACCCCCTCCCTAAAAATGCTAAAGAGTTGCGAAGATTTCTAGGGATGATCAATTTTTACAGAAAATTTCTCCCTGGCGCCGCTCAAATCCAAGGTCCTCTCAATCAAGCTTTAAGTGGCCCTTAAATCAAAGGATCGACGCCCATCACCATAACAACTGAAATACAAAAAGCCTTCGATGCATGCATAAATAACTTATTAGAAGCTACTCTCATCTCGCATCCTGATCAACAAGCTGAGCTAGCACTTTTTACCGACGCTTCAGATGTGGCCTTCGGAGCTGTCTTTCAACAACGAAAAAATAACAGCTGGCAACCGCTTGGATTCTATTCTCGTAAGTTATCACCTGCTCAGACGAAACATAGAACATACGTCCGTGAATTGCTCGCAATACATGAAGGAATAAAATACTTTAGGTATATGGTCGAAGCGAGAACATTTAAAGTGTTCACCGATCATAAACCCATCACATTCGCCTTCACAACAAGAAGAGACAACTGCTCACCTCGTCAACACCGCTATCTCGATTTTATTAGTCAATTCACGACTGACATTAACCATATCTCAGGAAATGACAACGTAGTCGCCGACGCATTTTCACGACTGGAAAGCATCGATACTACTATCAACTACAAAGAACTGGAAAACGAACAGGAAACCGATCAAGAGTTACAGAGTTTGCTACAAAACAAGACGGCTTTACAATTAGAAACAGTGAAAACTATGGACGCCTACATATACTGTGACCAGTCTACTTCACGTTCAAGGCCATTTATCACACCAAGTTTCCGAAAAGCAATCTTCGACAACCTACACAATCTCAGTCACCCAGGCCCCAACGCTACAGTCAAACTAGTGTCAGAACGATTTGTGTGGCCTAAGATTCGTCGTGACTGCAGATCATGGGCTCAACAATGCACTGATTGCCAACGCAACAAAGTTACCCGCCATACCCACTCTCCTCTTTCCCTATTCCCTGTTCCTTCGAACCGTTTTTCCCACGTCCACCTTGACATAATAGGCCCTATGCCACCTTCTTCTGGTTTCAGGTACTGCCTTACAGCTGTAGATAGGTATACTCGATGGCCAGAAGCCTACCCTCTAGCAGACATCACAGCGGAGACCTGCGCTAGTGCTTTCATTTCTGGCTGGGTCGCTCGCTTCGGATGACCAGAGAAAATAACCACTGACCGAGGGAAAAAATTTGACTCGCAGCTGTTCCAGAGCATCTCGTCGATCATAGGCGCATACCATTGCCCTACGACAGCGTATCAACCTCAGTGCAACGGCCTAGTGGAGAGACAGTGGGGAAACAGCACAGATGCACCAACACTTTTCACATTGCAAAAAAGACTTATTAGAATCCTAGTAAATATAGACGATACCGATAACTGCAAACCTCATTTCCAAGAACATAAATTACTTACCCTCCCCTGCCTAAATATTTTAGAAATGTGCAAATTCGTTCGAAATAACCAACACTTTTACACGACAAGAGAAAATATACAGTCAAGATATACATTACGCCATAAAAATAGGTTAAATCTACCAAGCTCTAAGCTAAATATGCACTCAACAAGTACATTAGTAATGTCAATGAAAATATACATATAATAAATTACCAGAAATAATTAAAGGAGAACAAAAATTAAATTCATTCATTAAACAATTTCTATTAGCTAAATGCTATTACAACGTAAATGAATATTTAAATGATAAATTCTAAATTTAAATGCAATCTAATAAATAAATAAAAATAAATATAAAATTTGAAAATTAAAATAACAAATAAATAAAAAACGGTTAATTAAATGCTATTATATTATATTAGTGAATATTTAAATAACAAATTTTCAATTTAACTCATTTTAATCTACTAAATACATATATACTTAGTCAAATAAAAGCCCTCTTCCTCTCTCCTACTTTTGCAGTGCCCGACAGGGTTCACAATGGTCTAAATTTGTACCTACCATCTAAGTTCACATGTGGAAGCAATAAATGTATTGAGTATTGAGAATGCACAGACAGCTGAAAGCCGCCATAATGTGCCACAACAACGCGCAATGGTCAGAGGTACTTCCTCTTGTTCTCCTAGGTATGAGGAGCGCCTGGAAGGATAATCTACAAGCCTCTTCAGCTGAAATAGTGTACGGCGAGCCACTCCGGTTACCTGGTGAATTCATGAAACCAGTAACACACAACATCATAGATGAAGCAGACTTCAGAGCACGACTAAGAAAACATATTTCGAGACTGTCACCTGCAGCAACATCCGGCCATGGTGAGAAAATGTTTTACGTACCTAAAGATCTTAATACAGCAAGTCATGTCTTCCTGCGGCAAGGACCTCTAAAGAAGTTACTAGAATCACCTTATTCTGGCCCACATCAAGTTGTAGAAAGAGGATCAAAAACCTTTACAATAGACGTCCAAGGTAAACATACAACCGTAACCATTGATAGGCTAAAACCTGCCTACATGGCTAACAACAATGATGATTTCAAATCACTACCTTTACCACAACCACCACCACCAGCACCACCAGCTTCAGCGCCAGCATCGCCACTGCCGCAGCCGGAAACCACCACAAGAAGCGGGCGAACCGTTAGATTCCCGGGATACCTTTCTAACTTTCGACCGTGAACCGGTCTCAGCGGGGGAGTGATGTAGGCTATACCTACAGTCCGGCCACTCTGCCAACAAATTTCTCAAAAGAAATAGGAACCGCGCGACGAGCGCGTAGCGCCTCGACGCACCCGCTCTCTCCACCCCGCGATTATTGACTCGCTCGTGTACCTTGTCTTATTTTGTAATAAGTAATAAACTTAATATCGTTAGAGCTGTGTTTATTCTGGAGAGTGCCCTAAACATCCAAATAATATATAATAACAGATACTAATATACCTAACACACACAGAGTCTACAGGGCTACTTACTTGGGTTGTATGTGCTATGGGGCGCCTGTTTGGGCTGATAGGGTCACCATAGGGGTGGTACGACGAAAATTACTTCAAAGCCAGAGTTTAGCTTTGATATTCTTATGCAAAGCATACAGGACGGTTAGTACTGAGGCCTTACCAGTACTTGCTGGCGTACTTCCGGTCGACCTTGAAGTGCAGGGACGTGCTGCAATGTACTATTCCGCACGAGAGACTATGGATGCGGACTTTTTAACGCGAAGTGACCGTGAGAAAATCTCTAGATTATTTAAACTACTTATTGACGTCTGGGAGGAACTTTTATCCGAATGTCAATGTAGGTGGGATAATTCCATCAAGGGCCGACACCTTCACCAATTCTTTCCATCCGTTCGCGTGCGGCTAGCCAGGACGTGGCTGGAGGTGGATCACTGTATTGCCCAATTTCTCACAGGGCATGGTAACTTTAAAAGTAAATTATTTTCCTTCAAGCTCGCTGCCTCACCTTTATGTCAGTGTTCTACGTCTGACTGCGAATATGTACAATCTGCACATCATATCTTATGGGAGTGTATTCTTTGGCAGAATGAACGCAATTTTATGTTGAGTAATGTACAGGCTGCATCAGGAGTTATTTACTATACGGACCTTGTGGAAACTAGAACAAATTTCCGTGCGTTTTTGCCATACCTATTATTGGAATCAAATATAACAGCTCACAATGTTAGGACCCATTCATATTAATGCTAATTTTTATCCGTGGTGCTAGGCACCTGGGCTTATCCCAGTTGTAAACGACCCTTTGTGCCTATTGGCCTTGTTTGTTCTGTCTCCTGATTGATATGGAGGGAAGTGGAAATTTACATTATTTTTTCCTACTCCTCCGTTATTCTTTTCTGATTAATTTCGTTGCGGGATCCAAGACAGTTAAATTCTTTCTCCGGGTCTTCGTCGAGCTTCATTGCCTCGGCGCTTTTCTGGTGGTCGCCACTGTTGATTCTGGGTTTTAGGAGTTGCAGTGGTTTGGGAATAGTGCGGTGGAATTGTCCCAAAAAAAAAAAAAAAATGAAGATAGAGAGAAGTTGTATATCTCCGAATTTCTTCATCAGATCTTCATCAAATTTAAATGGGACCAATTTAGGTACATGACCATCCAAGCAAAATATAATTTTCAAAATCGGTCAACAATTGACGGAGAAGTCGGTAAAAATTGCTGTTGGTGATTTGAAGACCCGGACTACAAATAAAACCCCGCCCGCCCGCCTTTTAAACTAGCACAAATCCGGGGAAACCCAGATAGATGGCAACCCTATACTAAAGAAGCGTGTTGTAGCATGACGTGGGGTGTTGTATATGTGCACGGTTTGCGTCGGGTGGCGAAATCAAGCTATCTTTAATGAAGTATAGTGTCATTTTCCACATAATACAATAAGGTAATAGGACTATATTTAACAGAATTCAAAGCCATAAAAGATAGGAACGAACAGAAAATTACTAAATTGTCCATGACTTGAATGTTTTTGTCTTTGAAATGTGAGTTCTTTTGCTTTGTGTATGTGTGGTCGTGTCATCTTCTAATATTTTTAGAAGATTGCTATTTAGTTTTTTTTTCTTATATAGGCTCGCGCTTGACCACCATCTCACCTGATGGTAAGCGATGATGTGGTCGATGATGGAGCACGCTTGCCTAGAAGTTTATGATATTTTCAATTTTTTTTATTATTAAAAGGTTCGCTTGACCACTATCTCAAAACTCAAAAAAATCAAATTTTGCCTTTTATAAAGGAATAACGATTAAAATACCTTCGTTTTTATTAAGATTCTCATATATTAAAATAACGTACATTTAGTATAAAAATTAGTACTACCCATTATTGAGCCAGACTGAACTAAATACATTATTATTTTCAAACCCCGTACGCAAAATACGCGCTTAGTCGTGGAGTTGCGGAAAACAGCCCGTTTTAACCTAACCTATTTTCAAACCGAAAATCTTTAAAAATTGGACCGATATATCGATATTTTTTGCTCGATGTATCGAGGCCGATACTGATATTTTGATAAATATCGATACATCGATATATATTTCACTTCCGACATCCCTATCCTGTATTCAAGTCCAAAGAATACAATTTTTTTTTGACGTTGCACTATTCGTGCATATTCGTGTTGCCGGGAGAGGGGGCACACACGCCACCCGACGCTTCGCACACAGTGTGTTCCTAGTTAACACCCGACGCCACGGATCAGTCAGTAGAGAGCGTGCCTGGCATAAAGATATGTTTTGTATGTTTTTATTAAAAATGTCGGATGAACAATGATGGGTTTGTTTTTTTCGGCGTTCTTACAAATCTATGAAGGTAATGTCACATTTCTCATGAAAATTTAACTTTTAGAGATGTCTCGTGTAAATATGTAATATTTGACTATCTGCCACTGGCAACACTCAAGTAGACGTGGCCTTGAACATAAACTAATATATGATTTGCAAATTGATTCCTAGTGGATATTGTGATATAAAATTGGTGTTGTTTTGTGTCTCAACTGTCTACGCAACTGGACAATGTGTGAAATCATTGACAGAAGCGATCTCAGGATTGTGGAGCGGAGAATTTTATTGTAGTATTGACTACCTCCGCAAAGCTTACTGGGAAGGCTGACTCGATACAGTTTGCTGCCAAATACTCCAAAAAACATTAGAATACGTTACATCCGCATTCTAATGCATACTAAAGAATTCAAGCAAAATACTGATGACTAGGCAGCATGGTCTCAGACCTTAGCCTGTTCCGTAAGGAACAAAAAAATAAAAAAAGAGTTTTTGGCGGGATTTTTTCGAGTGAACTTCAGCGGCTGTTAATATTATTTGCAAATTGATTCCTAGTGGATATTGTGATATAAAAGTGGTGTAGTTTTGTGTCTCAACTGTCTACGCAACTGTACAATATGTGAAATCATTGACAGAAGCGATCTCGGGATAGTGGAGCGGAGAATTTTATTGTAGTATTGACTACCTCCGCAAAGCTTACTGGGAAGGCTGACTCGATACAATTTGCTTCCAAATACTCCAAAAAACATTAGAATATGTTACATCCGCATTCTAATGTTACTAATGAATTCAAGAAAAATACTGATGACTAGGCAGCATGGTCTCAGACCTTAGCCTGTTCCGTAAGGAACAAAAAAAAAAAAAAGAAAAATAAAAAAAATAAACTAATATATGACAGTGACAGGACGGGTAATTAATATAATATTGATTTGTATGTTTATTGAAGCGTACATATCCGTAGTATAATTTTTTTTTATTAATCAATTTATTTATTAACATATGTACATTATTATTTACAAACTAATATTAGAACTAAAAAAGAACTAAATAAGAATAAACATATGTACAATTACGGAGCGTCAAAAAATTAGTCCACATCGCTGTCAACAGGAAAAGTGCCTAGAAGGCTGGCAGCATTGCCACGT
Organism: Orthosia incerta; assembly: GCA_948252205.1. Taxonomy (NCBI): domain Eukaryota; kingdom Metazoa; phylum Arthropoda; class Insecta; order Lepidoptera; family Noctuidae; genus Orthosia; species Orthosia incerta. Next base: position 13,383,726 of record OX411766.1, on the reverse strand, counting down.
TGGATGGCAATGCTGATTCTTTGGCCAAAAAAAAGGCCAGCCCTCTGGTCACGTGAAGAGTCGACCAACCGCTTGGCGATATCCCGAAATAATAGGTGTGCACTCGGACCCCATGGCCCTAGTGTTTCAACCCCAAACGGCTCAAACACATAATTACCGAATAAGTTGTTGTATTTGCGCCGTTTGAGGTTTTCAGCACCTGCAGCAGCCGCCCCAGCGCAGCCCACCGTGCTAGGAAGATGGGATGGTGCAAGGGTGTCGACACAAGTTGCATCCCACACCAAAGACCTACCCAACTTCCATGGCATTATGGTCATACCATCTGGTCTCTTCCCATCAACGCGTGCCAGGCCATTGGGTTCTAAGACAGCTGGCACTCCGGCGGTGGCAAGAGCACGACGGATGAGATCATTAATGCTAGCGTGCCGCGCAATCCGACCTGCACTCTTACTACAAGAAAGGCCATGGTGTCCGAGGCAGTCGACTGCTTCACCGCATTGACAGCGATGTGGAGCCCCACAAGGAGCGCCCAATCGCAGGCATGTAGCGAGTCGGAAGGTTGTGTCACCTAGCATAGTGCCTATGTTAGGCGACGGTAGTGCCTGAAGCCAGAGGCCCGACTCCCACTCACCCACAGCCAGCAAGCGGGCACGCTCAGCAGTATTGGTAGACGTATTAATAAGGTTATTCCGTACCAACCTGCAGAGCGGCTCATCCCACTGTCTCTGGGAAAATGGGTTCTCGGGCCGATCCGTATCCGGGCAAGCCACTTTCCAGGCGTTCTCTGCGTCTGTCAAGCACGGCACTTCCGAGTCAACCAGGGAAAGAGCTAAAATTTTTCTGGTTAGCTTTTCAGTGCTGTGGACAGAAGACAGGAACGCTGGTAAGCTTACACTAGAAATTTTGCGGACGCCGAGGCCACCAAAACGAATTGGTAGGGTGGCTTGCAACCACGCACGGTCGTCCAAGGCCACATTAAGAATGGATGTTAATGTGTTGCGAATAATTTGGTCAATTTTGTCCAAAAGTTGTGGTTTCTTCCAAAGAGGAGAAGAACGGAGAAAATACATAAAATTTGGACCGAAACAGCAATATCTGATAAGGGTGAATGCCGAATGTATATTAATTTTGGAGAGTCTATCCGAAATATTACTAAAATGTTTGATTTTATCTTCGATGAAAGATGAAAAACTTTCTTCTAAAATAGGGGAACCTAGGAGGTGCAGAGAACTTTTTTCTAAGATTTTGATTTGCGGGGCTATTGCACTAAATTTATCTAAAGTCGATTGTCTGTCGGTAACGTCAGAGAGGTAAATTTCGCACTTAGAGGGGTTAAGTTCCAGGCCTATAGATTTAAATTTCTGTTTGAGGAGTTGCAGGTCATTCAAAACGGTGTCAACATCACCTCCTAGCGTCCCATCATCTAAATACCACACGTTAAATTTTGAATTTAGTTGTTGGATTATGGGATGAATAGCTAAACTGAAAATGACAGGCCCGAGAGGGTCACCTTGTTGGCAACCAACTGCAGATTCCAAAATGTTGTCCTTATACAATAATTTTGATGGATGCCTATAACATTGCCACATAAAACCATAAATTTCGGGGAGTTCTTTTTTGACTTCAGCCAACAAAGTGTCCCTGTTCACGGAGTTGAACGCGTTTTTGACGTCAACCTTGAGAATGACCTCACCTTTTTTAGAGTTAAGAAATGAGGATAAGGCATGTACGGCAGCCTCACAGCCCCCTCTGGAACCAAAACCAAGTTGAAGGGGCTGGAACTTAGTTGCAAGCGATTCACTAAACACCTTGCAACATATTTTGGCTGCCAAACGCCTGTAGGTGCAACCGACAGCAATGGGACGAATGCCGCCGTCCTTCTTGCACAGGGCACACAGGTTAGCCCCATACAAGACATCGACGACGGCATCGTTCACGCCGCCGGAGAGCATTTTGTAGTATAATTGACTGAAATAATGACTAATTGAGAAGACTAATTAAGAAGATAATATTATTTATCTTTCTTTTAGTGATTTTCGAGTAAAAAATGGAACGAACGCAAATGTGTAGGATGTGTTTGGTGGAGGATGTTCCCATGTATGTTGTTGTCAACAGGAACATGCATGAAGTTTATGAGAAGCTGACTAATAAACCAGTAAGTTGTTACATTAAAATCACTAAGTTTTAAATGCCTTGCCGTTCATACAAGTGGATATAATAATTAATGTGAACTTTTTGTAACAATGTACTACCTTGAGCAATAATGAATCAATGCTCATAGTTTCTCTGTTGGAGAAGAGCCGTACGAAATTTAACAAATATTATTTGATGTTGAACGACTGGAAGTATTTTATACAATAATTCCTAACTTGTTCCCTTGGCTTTTTGAATTTTTTCATTAGCAATAATGTAGTTACCCTCAGAGCTTTTTAATTAGATCTGTATTCCCAGAGATTACCTTTAACTACATAATAATATCATTTGTTGCAGTTTGTAACTGAAGATAGAAGACCGGTGCTTGTTTGTTACTTCTGCTGCTCCAAACTTAAACATTGCTGCCGTTTCCAGAGAAAATGTCTGGAAGCCGAAGAACTGTTTGCTCAGATGCTGGATAAGGATTATGAGGTGAAGTAGTCTTCAATGTAATCTTATCCCATATTTACTTGCATTAAAAACTTACAGGGAAATACTGAGTATCCAGGATACCGATTTGAGGTTTTTAAGGGGGAGAGGGTATTCTAGGAAATACCCCATTTCCCACTTAATCGTAGCAAATAAATAGTTTTCACAATATTTAAGTTATAAACTTTGATGTTTTGTTGAAAAACAACACAATAAATAGTGTATAAAACACTTTAAAGATGCTTCTGCATCGTCTCCGGGGTTAGTTTAGTTAGTTTAGTTTAGACGGGCTGTCTCCGCAACTCCACGACCAAGCGCGTATTTTGCGTACGGGTGAGATTCAGTCGCATCATTCGATCCATCCCAGCTCCTCGAGAAAGGCCAGCAGCGCCCTGGTGCTGCCGACTACCTCCTGCAGGGTACCTGGGTTTCCGAAGTGTTTGGCCCTGTAACCAGCGATTACAGGGCAGCTTAGGAGCAGGTGTGCTGCTGTCTCTTCCTCCACCATGCAAGCTCTGCAGAGTGGGCTGTCCGTGATACCTATGACAAAGAGGTGCTTATTAAAGGTCCCATGTCCAGTTGTTACGGCAGTGACCGCACGCAACTGTGGCTTTGTCAGTCGTAGGATCTTTTTCGTGAAACGGCCGTCAATGAGGGGTAGTGCGTCTCCGGGGTTTTGGGAAATGAAACCCCTTACTTAGATAAGGATAGGCGCCCCCGCTCACCACCGCAGCTTCGGCTGGCTAGTGTCCCGGTAGTAGTAGCTAAAAGATTACATATGGTCCGGGTGCGCCCCGATTGTTAATTTTTTAGGGTTCCGTACCCAAAGGGTAAAAACGGGACCCTATTACTAAGACTCCGCGATCCATCTGTCTGTCACCAGGCTGTATCTCGTGGACCGTGATAGCTGGACAGTTGAAATTTTCAGAGATGATGTATTTCTGTTGCCGCTATAACAACAAATACTAAAAACAGACGAAAATACATATTTGAGGGGGGCTCCCATACAACAAACGTGATTTGTTTGCCGTTTTTGCTCGATATTAATAACGGCAACAGGTAGACGCTTGAAATATTCACGGAATATTTAGTTGTATATTCACTTCAAAAAATAGTAATGATTAAATTAAAATAAAATGAATTAAGGGGGGCTCCCATGCAACAAACGTGTTTTTTTGCCGTTTTTTGCGATAGTGGTACGGAACCCTTCGTGCGCGAGTCCGACTCGCACTTGGCCGGTTTTTTTTATAAACGTTTCCCTACATTAGAAATATCTTCCTGTATCGTGGATACGTTTACAAACAGAAACTCACATACACAACACCCAGAGCCAGAACAACCATCTGTAGGTCATACAAATATTTGTTCCGTGCGGGAATCAAACCCGCGACACGCAGCGCAGCAGTCAGTCGCTCAACCACTGCGACAACCGTGCGCCTGTTTTGGAACAGATTCGACCTATTTTAAACACTATTTTTAACCTAACCTAACACTAGCTTTCCGCCCGCAGCTTCGCCTGCGTGGACTACACGATTCGGATATTATATTTGAGGGCCTCAAGAGCCTGAGGCTTGTTGCTATAGACTCGTGACAAAAAAAAACCACTGAAAGAAGCCTGGAACAGTTAAAACAGGCCAACTAAATGGCCATAGCAAGTCTGGATTCTGGAGCACTCAGAATGTTGGTTGTGTCTCGTGTAGTAATGTGCCATTGCTCTATCCTGTTGGAACCACATGTTCTCCAGTTTAATTTATTTTTATTTATTATGTGCTTGTGATAGACAACTGTCTCACCTGATGGTAAGATAGTGTTTTTTATTTATTTATATAAGCCTTCATCCAGACATGACATTATTTCCTTTGTTGTTCATAGATACATCTATGTTTAATTTTTTTGTGTGTCCGTTTGCAAGGTGGCATAGGCCTCCTCCAATCTTCTGCGTTCCGGCCTTTCTATGGCCACTCTACCCCATGTTGTTCCAGCGACTTGTCTGATGTCGTCATCCCACCTTTTATGTGGTCTACCTCTTTTTCTTTTCCCATCCCTTGGGTACCACTGTGTGGTTATTTTGCTCCATTTATCCTTTCCTCTGATCATGTGGCTCGCCCATTTCCACTTTTGTCTCCGTATTTTCTGAGTTATGTCCTGGACCTTAGTCTTGCTTCTGATATTGCTATTCATTAAATAAAAAAAAAGATAGTGGTAATAATAATATATTTATTCCTTTTAAGGATAGAGAAAGACGTTGATCATGGCTACTGTGGTCGATGAGATGACCACAGTAGTCATTTGGCGGCTCTATGACGCTTCCAGCGTAAACAACACACCAATTTTTTTGTGCCTGGCAACCTACATCTACACTTACATTTGTCCCCGTGGTGGTATCCTGGTCTCGTTCAATCCCGTGTCCTATCGGGGGTTATAGGGGGAAAATATATATAATAATAAGGAACAACAGATGTGGTGTGTGGACCGGAATCCCGGCAGACAACCAGACACGCTCCTGACAAAAACACTTCGCTGCGCGCGAAATATATACTCAAACAAATGCACGGGCGATTCACTTTTCTTTTTATTTATATATATATACTAGCTGTTGCGGCTTCGCTCCCGTGGACCACCCCACAGGAACCATTTTCGGGATTACAAATAGCCTATGTCACTCAAGAATAATGTAGCTTTCTATTGGTGAAAGAATTTTTCAAATCGGTTCAGTAGTTTCGGAGCCTATTCGGTACAAACAAACAAACAAAAAAAATCTTCCCTCTTTATAATATTAATAAGTATAGATAGATAAATAGATGATTTGTAATCATCATCATCATATCAGCCGAAAAACGTCCACGGCTGGATATAGGCCTCCCCCAAGCGTCGCCACATTGATCGGTCCCGTGCTTCTCGCATCCAGCGGATCCCCGCAACATTCACCAGGTCATCGGTCCACCTGGTGGGAGGCCTTCCAACGCAACGTCTTACGGTTCGCGGTCGCCACTCCAGAAACTTTGTCACCCTGTCTCACACCACGCTGCAGAAGTACGGGTTCCGAGGGCGTTTTTGTACAAACACTTCCAACACTTCGATGTACCGGTAGTCAATTTGGCACCGTTGGAGAGACTGCAGTACAGCCCAAGTCTCGATCGAATCGAAGGCTTTCTCGTAGTCCACAAACGCTAAACAGAGGCAGGTTGTACTCTTCGGTCTTTTATATAACCTGCCGCAGCGTATGTATGTGGTCTACGGTGCTGAAGCCTTTACGGAAGCCGGCTTGTACGGAGGCTGGAAATCGTCAAACTTGCGCGCGAGACTAGGGCGTGCAAACCCGGTTTTGCTAAAAACCGAAAATTGCCTCTTGGTTGACATGATGAAGTCAATCTCGATTTAGTTGCACCATCAGGGCTTTGCCAGGTCCACTACCTGTGCTCACGCTTTCTGAAGGAGTTCATCATGTAGAGGCCCTCCTTCTCCATAAAACTGGCCAGTAGGTGACCCCGGTGGTTCCGACGTCCAACTCCAAATTGCCCCACTTGCAGCTCATCCTCGTCTCGTTTGCCCAGTTTCGCGTTGAAGTCCCGCATGACAACGGGAGTTTTGAAATCATGCATGGCTGTAGAGATATCCTCATACATGGTCTCTACCTCGTCGTCGGGGTCTGCCGAGGTCGGGGCGTAGACCTGTATGACTTTCAGCGAATATCTTGCGGATATTCTGAGTATAGGGTACGCCACCCTGGTCGACGACACACTCGATCTTCACCACGTTGTTCACAAGGGACTTTTGGACGATAAACCCTACATCACCCTGGGATTGCCGGTCACCCTCTTGGAAATAGAGCTGGTTATCAGATTTATGGATAATCGAGTCCTCCCCCTGTCTTTCGGACTTCAGATAACCATGTAATACTCCATCGTAACCTGCTCAATTCTTCCTCGAGTTCGGCTATCTTCTCGTCGGTCCGGAGTGTTCGCGTGTTATATGTTGCCAGGTCCAGTCGTCGGTGTTTATTGGGGTAGCCGGGTCCACGCCGGGGATTCTTCGCACCCCTTGGCACGCCATCGCCTCGACCGCTACCGTAGCCGAGGGACGACGGGCTGCCGGGCACTCGGAGCCGTTTTTCTTTGTGCTATTCATTTTGTATTGGGGAGGTTTGCCATAATCGCCATGCTTGGCAGGCGGGTTGGTGATCGCAGTTTGTTGTTAAAGTGAACAGAGAACTCTGCTGCCCATTCCCTGGTGTGTCCCTTAGTCGCCTCTTACGACACCCACGGGAAGATATGGGATGGTGAAATTCTTTACGTCCGTTATCCTACGGCACTGATGAATTGTAATAAATAATGTAAACTACAAGAGGAATGGAATGAATGACACGTCATATCAGGTTACTGACCCACAAAATGGCGGAAAACGTACCGTTTCATGATCGCGCAAATAATTGTTTTATTACTTTTGTTTTTAAATCTAATATAATAATGAATCATTATTAAAACAACAAGTATAAAATAAACATACATACTTAAAAAACATTATTTTGTTGTTTTTTAACTTAAAAAACGAGCTTGTAAACTCATAATGACGTTCCATTGCACGTAACATTAAACACAGATAAAAATATTCTACGCATTTGCCAACCCCTTTACAAAAACACCTAACAACTCCAAAATCGGGCACCTGGATACTAAGGCCAATCTTGCTCTCCACAAAAATTGCTGATTCTTGAAGATAGATAATGAACCAAATGAAATATGACCGATTGAATGTGTGCTGGGGTCTTTCTGACCCCACACGTAACTATGGTTTAACATCTAATTACTAAAGTCTTACATTACTTGCCTAGGGAAATTATGATAGGCAGTCTTCTTCATATACAATACATCAGTATTGTATATGAAGAAGACTGCCTATTATTATATTAATTTGCTAATTGATTACCTGTGATAGTCCATAATAACTGGATGCAGCTAAATATCAATTTAGCTGCATCCAGTTATTATGGACTATCACAGGTAATCAATTAGCAAATATATATATAAATGGCAGCCAGGAACATCAGCTTAACATGCTTTCCAAAGGCACGGAGGGGTCTCAGTATGTAATGCATGAACATCCATCTTATTATCGTTATGTTTTTACAGCCAAATCCTTTTATAAACCTAGACGTTCTGGAGTTTAACAATGGGTTTGTGAAATCGCCGATTGAGCTTATAAGTATAGTTGGAGAATGTCACATAGATAACCATGCAATCAAAGAAGAATTGCCAGCTGATAGTGAGAGTCAAGCTGATATTATTGAGCCAAAGGAGGAACTTCAATTTGATGGTATAAAATTATTAATTTTGTAATAGCTTTTTTACACATCTTCGCTTCCGCTTCCTCTATTTCTTTCGGCTCCTCTAACAATTTTGAGCCAATTTAATATTTAAATACAATTAAATTTAATTCAGTTTAATTGCATTTGAATTTATATTTAATAATTTAAATGTCTTTTTTATTATATTAATTTATATGACCTGGTTAAGGTTGCGGGAAGGCGCTGGATGCGAGATGCACGGGATCGGTCAATGTGGCGACGCCTGGGGGAGGCTTATGTCCAGCAGTGGACGTCTTTCGGCTGAAATGATGATGATGATGATGAATTGTATTTAAAGTTCTCTTAGATACTTTTAAATAAAATACCTAAAGCATTAAAAAAAAAGTTGCCTGTGCTATTGCTACCTCTGACTTGATGTTAAATAACCTATAACATTAGAATTGAGCTGTGAATATAAAAAAAAAATCTAATCTGAGTGATAGTTCCATGGGAATCAAACAAAAAAAAATTATCAACAAAAAAAAATTGGGTAGACTCGTACTCGTAGGTCTTGACTGATTTTTTATTCACTTACAGAGGTAGAAAATGAAAATTCAGAATATTCAGATGTAGAAGACATACCAGTACTCCATTCTGATTCAGTATATGATGTGCGTTTATTTGAGTTAAAAGAAGCAGAACAAGAGACTAACTGTAAGTATTAGTTAGTTAATCTAGGTAAGTGAACAGGCCGACTGGCTTGACAACAATGACTTCTAACTAAAACCATAACATATCCCGCCTACACGCCTGAGTAGCATAAACACAATATGCTGCACCTTTGAATTGTTGCTCTAACTAGAGATCACACTCCTACTACTGACTGTCTCAGAACTTGTGTTTCGCCGCATGACATCGCCTTAATCAGAACGGGATGATTTATAAAACTATGACCAGCCCCGCTGTCTTGTACAGATCACAATGTTGTACCAATCAATAAAAAGGTACTTTTGAATTGTTAAGCAAAAGATGGAGCTAGCTACATTCGCAAGCGTCAGTAGGTCTCTATAGAGAAGAAATAAAGGGAGGTTACGTAAGTGGATAGAATAAGAAATGAGTGTAAAAAAGTTGTGTGTAAATTGGTTCATTGTGGAGAAATGCTCATGCATACTGCGCTACCACGGGGAGATAGCGCAGTTATGTGGGACTCCAACCCACAAAAAATCCACGGTGTACTCATGTGCTGCTTATGGCGGGAACACGGGCACGCGTTAGCAATCATCCGTGAACCGGCACACCAAAACGCATTGCACGCTGTGACCACCGCAGGGACCAAACAAGCACATGGGCGCTATACGGCCCCGTGTATGGCACCCTTGGTCCCCCTTCGACGGGTCAGGTCAGTGGCACCGCCACCTACCAATTTTCGGCCACAGGGGATAGGGAGAGCGGCCAACGCTGTACCGACACTCCACCTCTCCTGCGGCCCCACCACGTCCGCCATCAGACGGTGACGACTCCGTCCAGGCGTCGGAAGGTAGGGAGAGCGGCGCACTGCAATACCGGCACTCCTCACCCGCCGCGGCCTCCAATCCTTACTCGCGATGCCTCCCATACGACATCGCGGCCCGCCTCATTTGCGATGTCACCCAAGTGGCACCGTAACCTACTTGTTGGCCGCTACGTCGTTGGCTTATTGGCAAAAGCCCTGACGACCGGCCCAGCCTCGGGTTCCTCTTCGCTTCACCGTGCCAAGCCACGGCTATTGAGCTCCCCCGCCTCGACAATGCGGGAACCCACCGGGGTGAAGCCATCTGTCCTGAAGGATGAATAGTGTATATCCATCAAATGTGTCTAGGGAACAAGTATATTTTTAACTATTTTTTACCAAGTTTTTAATTTTTACCAAACCTAGTCTTAGTCTATGTTTTAGAAGTTTTTATTTTTTATTATAGATAGGCTCGCGCTTGACCACTATCTCACCTGATGGTAAGCCATGATGTGGTCGACGGTGTTACACGCTTGCCTAGAAGTAACCTATTCACTCTTGACTTAAAGACCCCGAGGTTGTAGCTATCTGGAAACACAGACTCCGGCAGGGAATTCCACTCCTTAGCTGTACGCATAATGAAAGTATTTCCAAAACGTTTAGTGCGTATGGGTGGGATCTCCACCATGTACCGATGGCGCATCGCCGTACGTCTGGTAGTCCGATGATGAAACGGCTGGGCGGAATTAGATTATGCAATTCCATCGCACACTCCCCGAAATGCAACCGATAAAAAACCGACAAGCTGGCAACTCAACGACGATGTTCAAGGCTTTGGAGCTTTGACTCGATCAATGCCTCATTGTCGATGAGTCTCTTGGCCCGTTTTTCGATCGACTCTAGTGCATCAAGCTGGTATTTGGCCGATCCGTCCCAGAGATGAGAACAGTATTCCATGCAAGATCGAACTTGCGCTTGATACAACTTAAGCAGCTGCGCTGGCGTGAAGTACCGTCTCACCTTCGCAAGGATCCCCAACTTTTTGGCAGCCAGTTGAGCCTTTGCTTCAATGTATGGGCCAAAATTGAGTGTCGATGTCAACGTTACGCCAAGAAGCTCAAGTTGGTCCGTTATCGGTACGGTTACACCTCGGAAAGATGGCGCCGGGTGAAATTGGCTCTTTTTCGCGGAGAAGAGAAACGCCTGTGTTTTTGCGGCATTGAACTTGACCAGATTGGCATCGCCCCATTCGAAGACTGCTTCCAAGAACAAGCTCAAGCGCTCCACCATGGCCTCACGGAGAGACCGGACCTGAGCCCCAGTGGCCCGTGCGTATGACAAGTATCTCTCAGCAATAGTGCTGTCATCTGCATACCCAAAGGTGCCGGGTTTTAGCAGTTCATTTATGTGCAGCAAGAACAATGTTGTTCGAACAGTGTCGTAAAAACAATGTCGCAATGTCGCGGACAGTACCGACCCCTGAGGGACCCCGGCATTAATATCCAATAGGTCCGAAGAGCAGCCATCGATAACTACTCGAATGGACCGACCCCTCAGGAAGTCTGCAATCCAGTCACACAGACCACCGGGCAGACCGAATGAAGGAAGCTTACCAATAAGGCTTTCGTGCCAGACCCTATCAAAAGCCTTCGAGATGTCGAGGGAGACGGCAAGCGCTTCCCCATGTCTCTCGATGGCCTCACTCCAGATGTGAATGGCTTACGCTAGAAGATCCCCAGTGGACCGATTTCGGCGGAAGCCGTATTGGCGGTCGCTAAGGATGTCGTTGGCTTCTAGGTATGCCAGGAGCTTACTATTAAGTACGCGTTTCATACTTTTACAGAGTGTAGACGTTACAGAGATGGGTCTGTAGTTGTAGGGTCCGGGTCAGCACGACTGCCCTTCTTGGGCACGGGCTGTACGTTGGCTTGCTTCCAAGCATTCGGCACTTTACCAGTCTGATAAGAAAGGCGAAAGAGGCGTGTCAAGATCGGAGACAATTCAGGCGCACAGGTTCTGAGAACAATTGCTGGTATACCGTCGGGTCCGCTAGCCTTATTCACGTCGAGGTCGCGCAGCACCCTACGTACGTCCTTTTGATGGATGCGAATGTCCGACATACTCGTCCCGCATCCATCAGGAGAAGAAGGGGGGCCTGCGCCACCAGCATTCAGACGCGAAGATTCCGCAAAAAGAGAGGCAAACAAGTTTGCTTTCTCCTCAGCGGAGTGGGCCAGCGACCCGTCGGGTTTCAGCAGTGGTGGTAGTGAGGGACGGCAAAAATTCGATTCAACCGATTTAGCCAGGGACCAGAACGCTTTACTACCTGCTGGGTAGGATGCAAGTTTTATCCCTATCCGGCTAATGTGGTCAAACCGAGCCCTTCGCATTACTTTCTTGCAGGACTTGGCAGCCCTATTGTAGGCTTTCTTCCTCTGACCAACGTCACTCGCCTTGCGCGTTCGAGCGTCGACCCAGGCATGGTACGCCTCATGTTTACGCGTATCGGCGCGATTACACTCGGCGCCAAACCAAGGTCGGTCTTGGCTAGACATTGTTACGTCAGAGAACGGAATGTAGTACTCCATTCCCTGACGCAACAAATCCGTCACGGCGTCCGCGCACGACGTAGGATCAGACGAAGAAAAGCAAAGCTGCCAAGGATAGCATGCGAAGAAAGATCGTATGCCATCCCAATCCGCTGACTTGTACCGCCATACCCGCCAGGTGCCTCTTGGGCTGGGATCGGGAGGGGAGTAGACGGATACAAACTTCACCAGACAGTGGTCGGAACTACCCAAAGGTGGAGATACCGACACCGAGTAACGGTCTGGATCTGTGGTCAGCAGAAGGTCCAAGCAATTAGCCGAATGCGAATCAACATCCGGCACCCTCGTTGCCCTCTGGACCAGCTGAGTGAGATTTAACGCTAGCGAAAGCTTTCGCGTCTCTCGCCCAGCATGGTCAGTGTACTGGTACGGGAAGAGCCACTCCTGGTGGTGGGCATTAAAGTCCCCCAGTATCACCAGTTGGGCGGACGGGTACCGCTGCTGAGCCTCGTCAGCCGCCTCACTAAGGTATTGTGTTAGCCCGGTTGTCTCCAGATCTCCGCTGTGCGACCTGTAGACACAGGCATAGATAATCTTATCCAGACCTGTGTCCACCAGTGCCCAAAGCACTGAGTATCGGGCGTCTTCAAGGTTTCGGAGACGCCGATAACAGATGTCGTCACGGGCGTACATGCATACACCCGCACGTGGCTTGAACCTGTGCTCCAGGGTAAACCCTGGGTAAGAAAGATACGCCACGTCTGACGGACATCCGATCTGCGTCTCTGAAAGAAACAAAAGCGCTGGTTTATCAGTCTCCAGATGATGGTGGACTGCATCAAGGTTAGAGTGTAGACCTCTGATGTTACAGAGGTGAACCTTATGTGACACTGAGTGCTGCCGCTGTACAGCTTTTTTTTCTTTTGTTCCTTATTGCCATATTGAGAGGATAGGAGAGGAGAAGGAAGTAAGATGAGGTTCCACGCTGGCATTCCACAGACACGCGCCGGCAGGATGCCATCATTGGGGGACTGGTCTGGAGACTGCGGGGACGCCCGAGCCCCCCCGGAAATGTCCATCGGGCACTGTCTTCTGGTCGCCAACCAGCACGATGGCGCATACCGGGATTTTTTGACAGTTGGCGGGGCAGCCTTTCGTGTGTGGCTGGCACACTACTTGGGCCCCCAACTACCTGCGGTCGGCCAGCGGCGCACCGTGCCTTGGATCCCGCTACCCTCCGCGACCAGTTTCCCGATACATACCTAACAGCGCGCATCAGGCCGGTCTGCCTGCAGTGGAACAGCTATCTCGACCCAACTCCTCTAGTTGGCTGCACCGAGCATCGTACCGGAACACGGCTAGGCCGCTTGGCGGTACCGTCTTTGCCCGGTGGGTGGTCGCAAGCCTTCGGCCAGAGCCTACCACCAGTAAGTGTCACCTGATTTGCACCACCCGGGGACCACGTGTAGGGAATCTACTGGGGTACACTCCTACGGACGCGGGTGACTCAGCCCCCAATTTAACAACTTAGCCCAATATTTTTTTAAACTTAATAAGGTTGCGATTTTTGCAAATTGTGGGCAATTAATCTAAGTTAATGTCGTCATTTAAATGGCAAAAAAGGCACAAATTAGGGTTTTTTTAAACTTTTATTGTAAAGAAAAAAATAATAATCTGTGTTTCCACCATTGACACGAATCACACAATCACAGCGATATGGCATGATTAAAATCAGTTCATCAAAATCACTTTGAGGAATGGCTGCACACGTTCTTGTTGTGGGGTATGCACGGCATCCATACTCGGCAGAACTCTTTGGAGCATATCCTAAGCGTGCTTAATTGTGTTGAGGTCTGGCGATTGGGCAGGTAACGGCAGAACGTTGATGCGAGCATCGTCAAGAGTGCTTGTTACAATTCTAGCCGTGTGTGGACGTGTATTAGTCGAAACGAATCACCCAACCTGCGGCGGCGTCGCAAAGGGATGATCACATCTGAAACAATCCTCTCCGCATAAATCTGATCATTCTTCCACCGATCCAAATACCAGCCAAACCATTGTTGTTCCCCCTCCATATGAATGAATTTCCTGACAAAATTTCAAACTTTCTTGACGTCCAGAGGTCCTTCAAACTCGAGTAAGTCCGTCCTCATACCGAAACGAGATTCATCGGAAAAGCAACATAACGCCAGTCTTCTTCCTCCCAATTTATGTGTTGCGAGCACATTGTAAACGGGCCCTACGATTGCGGGGTGCTGTAGGTGGAACTCTCAGCGGCCTTCGGGAACGCAAACCCACTTCACGTAAACGATTTCGGAGGTTTTGGTCGCTTATCAGCAAGCCTGAAGAGCTGTGGAGCCTCGTAGTTAATTCCTCGCTAATAATTAAAAAAATTATTGATTTAGGTAAAAAAGAATTAGCTGAACCTGTAAAGGACTATATACCGCAATTTCTTATAATTTTGAAGATAAAATATGCTGTAAATTTACCTAAACTGTTCCCTATTCGGACCCAACTTTTTGAATATATTTGCGATTATTTAAATTTTGTATGATGTCATAAAAAATTTCTGATGCCAATCTGGAGCTGAATATATTATCTTTAATTTAAGACCATGATATCTTACCATCTGTGATTGCTTATACATTAAAATGGTACCTGAAAAGCACTGTTATTTGTAGAAAAATGTAATAGCGTCCTTAAGGGCCTAAAACCGCTTTAGTGCCTTAAAACGGTAACTTTCTAAAGCGGAGTATGCTTTCAGTAACGGCTAGTAAAGGTTTAAAAAAAAAAAAAAAATGATTTATGTATACGAGGTTTGAACCTCCTTTTGAACAGTTTTGTTTGCAAAATATTATTGTATCACATATGCTATTTCAGTTATGAAGAAATTCCAGCCATAAATTTTTCTGTATAAAATTTTAAACATCCAAGTCGTTTTGGAGGCGTATCCAAAAGTTGCGAAAAAATATCGTGTAGTTAATTACTTTTTTAAAGCAAAACTATTAGTTACAGAAAAAAAACCAGGTTTGAACCTCCTTTTGAACAGTTTTGTTTGCAAAATATTGATATATTGGCGCCGAGCGGGCGCACGGCCAGTACTGCGTTAACATTGGGGCGTATATATCGCCTTAAGCACTTATTGAATTTAAATTAAATATAGTTCTCGCCAAACTTCTTGGCCGCCCTGAAGGTGGCTACATTGGCTGCGCATTAGTAAATCTCATACAGAAAAAGTTAATTCCAGAAATTAAATAACCCGACTGCTTAAGAAACGAACTAAAAAGACATAAACAACAATTAACTTTTTTTATTTATAACTATTGTTATCATTTTTTTTTCGAATTACTTTTAAATGTATAAGTGGTATATATTTTTGAAATCACCTCTTAACAATCTTTTGCGCAATTTCCAGTGCAAAATATTTCAAAATCAAATCGAAATTGCGCTATAGATTTTGAATTTATTTTTCGCATTTGGCTTTTTGGCGCTCCTTGTCATCTGGCTCCAAGAGTTGCCGCTCCTCTCGCTCTAACCCAGGGCTGGTAGTCCAGTACTATATCGGTTGTCCTGATATGGGTATGTGATGCGGCGGAATGAGGAACATGTCGTGTGGAACTTTTGGGTATGAATGTGGATGGTTAAAGGGATGAGGAAGAAGCATACAAACCCCTGCTCATTTAATTTCATTTTAAATTTGATACTTACTAAATTTATTATTACAGGGGCGCCCGTTGCGAAGAAACCAAAACTACATATACAAAGAACAAAACTACAAGATGTAATAACAGAAGTACCAAAGAAAGATAACCAATCAGATTCAAAAATTATCGGGATAAATGCCGCTAAACGTATTCCGCAATTCAAAGAACCTTTAACATATACAAATCTTATAGCTGATAATACTATTAGTAATAGTAGTAGTGTTATTAATACTTTTTCCGATACAAATTTTTGTAATACGAGTAATTGTGGTAAAGATGATATTAGTTGTAAAATATCGAACAAAAATATTGACAGTGATGGTGTAAATATGCATCGAAGACTATGTGTCAAAGAAAAACGATACAAATGTGATAAATGTCAGCGAAGTTTTACTCAAAAGAGTGATTTAATAAAACATATTAGAATACACACTGGTGTAAAACCTTATAAATGTGAGGTATGTCAGTATAGTTCTATTCATAAGTCTTGTTTAACAAGACATATTCGTATACACACTAATGAAAAACCTTATAAATGTGAAGTATGTCAGTTTAGTTGTAATCAAAAGGGTAGTTTAATAAAACATATTAGAATACACACTGGTGAAAAACCTTATAAATGTGAAGTATGTCAGTATAGTTGTAATCATAAGGATAGTTTAATAAAACATATTAGAATACACACTGGTGAAAAACCTTATAAATGTGAAGTATGTCAGTATAGTTGTAATAATAAGGGTAGTTTAATAAAACATATTAGAATACACACTGGTGTAAAACCTTATAAATGTGAGGTATGTCAGTATCGTTCTATTCAAAAGTCTCATTTAACAAGACATATTCGTATACACACTAATGAAAAACCTTATAAATGTGAAATATGTCAGTTTAGTAGTAATCAAAAGGATAATTTAATAAAACATATTAGAATACACACTGGTGAAAAACCTTATAAATGTGAAGTATGTCAGTATAGTTGTAATCATAAGGGTAGTTTAATAAAACATAATAGAATACACACTAATGAAAAACCTTATAAATGTGAAGTATGTCAGTATAGTAGTAATGTAAAGAGTAATTTAACAAAACATATTCGTGTAAAACACACTGGGGAAAATCTTAAAAGTATATCTACATCGTAGTTTTTATTCGATATTATCTTCATACAGACGGTCGGAACGCGAGTCATACCTACGCTCCTCGAGTTCGGTATGCACTCGATACACAACACGCGAACGCGCCATTACTCTTTGAACGCGCCGCAGTGACGAACGAACGATGTGATGGTTTTGTAAGCAGTAATAGCCTAAGAGACATGGAAGATCGACCTTCACCCATCAGATAACTGGATGAGACATATTTTTTATCAAATATAATTTATTAACAAAAATGCTTATGATAACTTGCCTACCGAAAAGTTTTCATAGCTATTTTTAATTGAATTAATTGAAATCAATTTTTTTTCATCACCTTCACTCATTTGATAACCTAATGAATTTCATCTCAACTGATAGTTTTTAACACACAGAATATGCCTAGGTAGGCTTGCCTACTTATTTCTGTTCATGGCTACCTGGCAAGCAGATGTGAACAGGTAAGTCAATATAGGTAACTACACCGATCTGATAACCAATCGAAATAGTTATCATAAGTAAGATATTTTAATTACAAAACCAATCGTATATGCTTGGCTGCAAAAAATCGTACATGAAATATTATTGCCAAGCTATAAAGTTTTAGAATTGAAGCTATTTGATAGTTGCGAGAGAGAATGTAGAGCGTCCTAGGTCCGTGTGATAGAACAGGATACAACATAGCAGATGCACTCTACCTAACCGTTGAATGTATCTGAGTGCGCATGTTCGTGTAAAATCGTAATATTCGAATTATAAACTTCAAAACGAGTTTATATTGACATACTTTATAAACACAACACCCAAATTTAAAAATATAATTGAAATATTTATTTATTTATTTATAATTAACAATTATAAGTAACATCTTTACAGATTATTAACTTTAAAACTTTCGCGTTTCATAATTGAAAAAACAATATATCACGGGAATTTAACGCGATGATTTCGATTATTTATTTATCTATTTCACCCGACGCACATAGGGGTATTTGACTCAAAAATACGGACAAAATTATTTTGCGGTCTTAATTGAATTATAAGCTCAAAACAGTAATATGTATAATAAAATTGATTTTTTACTTAATGGGGTTTGGAAAATGGCAAAGAGTGAAACGTATTTTAGCTATTTCTTCAGAAAAAAGTGTAATAAAACATTAAAATACTAGATAAAATTGTTTATATACAAGATATAATGACTCAGCGGATGATTCCCACTCGTCTCCATAAATAGAATTATTAGTTTCATCGATATCTTCTTTAATTTCAACTTCTTCATTTGATGCCTCAACTTTACTCGGCCGTAACATTTCCATGGCTGCTGCGCTAAATGGCCTTGATATTTTCGGTAGTTTCGGCCTTATGCTACTCATGAAGGGATCTGACGTTAGGAGCAAACCTATTTAGAACGTCTTGGTTGCATTGGCAACGCCACTTCTATTCAAGAATTGTGCGTGAAGCGATTGAAATTGAAAACAAAACGTTCAATCGGGATGATAGTTACAAATTATCCACGGCGTGGAATCCAGTGATTCAAAAAACATTACCTCGTTTTGTGCAGTCGGCGAACTTATAGAATAAGGACATGGTCAGTGTTGTGTGTAGAAATGTGAGGGTAGAGGAAGAATTTTCTGCCCCAACGGAGCCAGAACACCGAGACACCAGTCTACCCGGGACCACGGTCGTTGCAACACGGCCGAAACTTCGGGTGAAATAGGTAAATAAATAATCGAAATCATCGCGTTAAATTACCGTGATATATTGTTTTTTCAATTATGAAACGCGAAAGTTTTAAAGTTTATAATTGGTGATTATAAACAAATAAAACAATTTTTCAATTATATTTTTAATTTTGGGTGTTATGTTTATAAAGTTTGTCAATGTAAACTCGTTTAGAAGTTTATAATTCGAATATTACGACTATACACGAGCATGCGCACTCGGATACATTCAACGGTTAGGTAGAGTGCATCTGCTATGTTGTATCCTGTTCTATCACACGGATCTAGGACGCTCAACTTTCTATCTCGCAACTATCAAATAGCTCCAATTCTAAAACTTTATAGCTTGGCAATAAGATTTCATGTACGATTTTTTGCAGGCAAGCATATACGAATGGTTTTGTAATTAAAATATCTTATGATATCCATTTTGATTGGTTATCAGATCGGTGTAGTTACCTTTATTGACTTACCTGTTCACATCTGCTTGCCAGGTAGCCATGACCAGAAATAAGTAGTCAAGCCTACCTAGGCATATTCTGTGTATTAAAAACTATCAGTTGAGATGAAATTCATTAGGTTATCAAATGAGTGTGAATTAAAAATGGCTATGAAAACTTTTCGATAGGCAAGTTATCATAAGCATGTTTGTTAATAAATTATATTTCGGTCGGTCGAAGGTCGATCTTCCACGTCTCCCCTACTATAAGGGCTTGTCCATATAGAGTCACTACGTCATCAGCGTGGTAATTTGCGGTGTTGCGGCGCGGCACGTTGACGTGACGTGCTAATATACGTTATTGTGTAAAAAGGCACGTTACGATGCCACAACTTTGCATGTTTACGTGCCTTGTAAAATTCTGGTACATTTTAAAGCATTTCTGACAAAACGAAACAACGTTTAGTTTCGTTTCCTGTAGTTTCTGTCAGTTACGGCATTTCTGGTATCTTTTTGCACAACTAATCGCAAAGAATATTAAACATTAACTGAGCGAGCGCATCGCCACTCGCCACGTACCGCTTCCGACGCGTCGCTCCGCGGCGACGTTGGCAAACCGTGCATTAGAACTTCACGTCAATGCACCGCGCCGCGACACCACACCATTCCTACGTTGACGACGTCGTGACGTGGTGATGTGGACAAGCCCTAAGCGTGTGGTGAAATATGTAGGTACAAGTACTTACTTAATATGGCAAAGTGAAATTATAACTATATTGTGCTGTTTTTGGTTGCTTGAATTCTTCAATACACACCCAGAAAAAGATCTTTTTAACCTTTTCACCGCCACGGACTTCAATAGAATTTCGTGATTTTCGTGCCACCAGCGCCACGACTTTATTAGAAGCTCTTCATTTTATTTATCTTATAAATAGTACATTTCGTGTCGAGCATAAAAAGTCGAGATTTTAACACTAGTGATGTAGCCAATTTCGACGTGTGCCGAAATCTACATGCGAGTGTTAAAATAAAGCCTTTTTATGCGAGACACGAACTATTCTTTATCACTACCTGATGAGCATACTTAATTAAATGCAAATAAGTTCCAACAACAATTTATTAGAAACGTTCAGATTAAAAACCACAGACTATATACACAATCACAATCAACGCGCGCTTTTTCGAGAGGTAACAGGTTCAGTATCATTGTGCCAGTTTCAAAATGATATCAAACCTCCATACAAAAGTCATTTCGTAACTTTGGTTATGTAATTTTGTTTCTTTTTTAAAATTTTATTCTATAATATTGTGTCTTGTGTTCATATTTCGAAACGAATTTCTTAGACAATGTGTTAAATAATAGACAAGGCAGTGAAAAAAATAAATTTACTGTTTTTAGAAGCTTTGTTTCATTTTATTATTCAATATATCTTCTTATACCCAGTTTTTTATTTTACCACACAAAAGAAGTCCTTATTTGTCTTAAAATCATAAAAAACAAAAACTCCGAACATTTTAAATGTTTCCAGAATGCCAAGGACTTTTTTTTTTTTTTTTTTTTTTTTTTATTTGTGATGGGTTTGCTCTTGACTCTAGTCTAGGTCAAAAGTGACAGAGACTGAGTCTACGATGGAGTGAGCTTACCCAGAAGAAGCCTGTTCACTCTAACTTTGAAGAGAAAGGACTTGATAATTTTATAGTCTGCCAGTAATATTACGCGAAAGTTATCAGTTATCTATCACTGTAAACGCCTCATTTCCGGAAACGCGGCGCGTCGGGTGGTGCGGGTGCGACCTGCACTAAATTCAAACGTGGCATTGTTCACAGAGAAGCGATTTTACACGCGTATGCTTGAGATGTAGGCGGAGCTGAGCTGGATGCTTGAGATGAATGAGGATTCTGATTATAAAAATATTTTCCAAAAAAATATAAACGCCTATAAAAATATAGGTTGTAATAATATGAGTTTGAAAATTAATTTTTGAAGTCTCATACTCATTTATTGATTTTTTCCCAAAAAAAAGCAGGCGATTACAGTAAGGAGCAAGGTGAAAGGTTTCACCAAGATTTAAAAGAGATGGCAAGAAGATATCCAGGCTATTGGGACATTAATATGATGGCGGACTACTGCTGGATGATACGTAGATACTCAGACTAGAGAATAGAAACAGATACCGCCCGCGGAACACGAGAGCGGTGTCTCTATTTATTTATTTGTATGGAGTATAATTCGTTCAATCAATCCACGAAGACGCGCTCCACCACTATTCCTCCTAACCGTTTATAGTATGTGTGCAAGCTTCCGTTAATGTTTGAGTGTTATCGGTACACACTAATTACCTATGAGTGCACACGCACACTACAATGAATAGTCTTATCAATATAATAAAATAAAGAAGAAGAATAGACTAATCATATAATTGGTGTGGCGCGTCTTCGTGGATTGAACGAACTATATGTCAGCGTAGTTTTACTCAAAAACCAGTTTAAGACTGCGCCGAGCAAAATAATCCAAAACGATCGTCACAGTTATAGGGATATAATAAATATTATTACCATAATTATCACAAAAAATATGTAATGAACACCACAATGAATGTGTTAACGATTCTATGTTGGCAAAAACAAAAAATATTGTTTAGTTTAAATAACAAAAATACGTAAAGTTGGACAAAAATATTAAAATAGCATGCTCGTGTTTTATTGAATACTAGCTGTCCCACGCGGCTTCGCTCCCGTCAACTGGCTACGTACCTACACCTACCCTTTTCAACCTTTTTAAATGTTTTTTTTTTTTTATGTATTCTGCTATTCAGGGCGGAGACAAATCCAACGAAACAAAAACCATGAAAATTGATCCAGCCGATCTCGAGTTATAAGTGTAGTAACAATCCCGACTTTCTTTTATATATACACATCAACACGGTCTAGGGATATTTTTAAAAAAGCGAATTACTATCAATGTGTTAATTATTTATATGACATGTATATATTTAAAAGATACGTTATTTAATATTCTACCATTTTTTAATAATGGTTAAGGTACTTCGATTAAAATTTCAGGATTTTATGGAAAAAAAATGAAGCATAGACGGAAACCGTATATGAATTAACTTTAAATTTATGAGTAAAAACTGAAAAAAATAGAAAAATCATTTAATTTGTGTTTATAAACTTGATGTTAGTAGTCTGAGAAAGCGCCCATGATGTTCATAACACATCGGCAACGATTCGGCATGCTCAGAACAAGGTTGACAATGTCTTGCTGCGGAATATTGTCCCATGTCCTTCTGAGGTGCGCAAAAAGTTGATCTTCTGTAGCCAGATTTTCAGGAACTTCCTTCAGAGCTCTTCTTTGCAGCATATCCCACGCATGCTCAATGGGATTTAGATCTGGCGATTGAGCAGGCCAGTCTAAGGCCCTAACACTGTGTGTATATAACCAATCTGCTACCGTTCACGCCGTGTGTGCCCGGGCATTGTCGTGCATGAGCAGGAAATCTTGCCCCATTTGTGTTCTGTGGGGCAAGATTACGGGCCCCAGCACCTGTTGGACGTATCGTTCTGCCGTCATATTGCCCCGCACCCAAACGAGATCCGTCCGTCCTCCAAGACGAATTCCTGCTCAAACCATAATTGTTCCTCCTTGGTATGGGTGAACTTCCTGAGGGTTCTGAAGACGGCTCCATCGTCCAGGAACTCGCCAAACACGCGTCCTTCGTGAATCTGGAAGGAAGCTGAACCTGGATTCATCCGTGAACAACACATTGGACCATTGCTCACGGCCCCAGTCCACGTGGTTCCGAACCCATTCTAATCGTCGTCCACGATTGCCTCTCCGTAAAGGTGGGACCCGTAGTGGTCTACGAGAGCGTAGATTGCTTTCATGCAGTCGCCTTCTTACAGTTTGGTCACTCACAAGCACTTGGTGTTCCACTCGC
This sequence comes from Orthosia incerta, assembly GCA_948252205.1. Lineage (NCBI taxonomy): Eukaryota > Metazoa > Arthropoda > Insecta > Lepidoptera > Noctuidae > Orthosia > Orthosia incerta. The sequence continues at coordinate 13,360,844 of OX411766.1, read as the reverse complement.
AGCCTTTGGACCAATTGAGTCGCCGTTGCATTTGGTTGAGCTCGCGCAGTAATTTGCAAAAATCGGTCTTGTCTGGGGGTAGTGATGCGACTTGGTCCCCGGTGCCTCTCCGCTACTTCACCTGTGGCACGACAGCGTGTCCACAATCTTGAAATTACATTTTGGTGGGTCCCTATGGCCTCAGCAACATTACGCTGAACAGACCCAGCTTCCAGCATTCCCACAGCTCGTAACATCTCCGCCCTCGTCAAATGTTGGCGTTGCATTGCTACAATACCTCAATTTTAACTTTATCTTTCGTTTAAAAATGAAAAAAAACTGTAACTAAACGTAATTCGTATTGTTTTCTAAATTTCGCACAAATAAAAATTCCCTCTCCTACACATCAAGACATTTTTATGCCACCGAAACAAAAGAATTTTCAAAAATTTAAATTTGGAATTAGTCTGAGATAAATTACAAACAAATCGGTGTATAAAAGATTCCAATGCGGCCAGTACTTTTCGAGTTATTTAATTGAGTATGAAATATCCCTAGACCGTGTTGATGTGTTTATTATCATATCCAGTACTATTGGTATTTTTTTAAGTTTAAAATTATTTTGTGTATTTCATGGGGTGTAATGGGATACATAAATAATGTTTTCGAGTGATTAGGTAAGGACCCTGTCTTATTAGCACAACTTGTATTCCCTTTTGATTGGTCTATAAAAAATTTATTAAAACTGTCCGCAATGGTCTGCGGATCATCCGCACAATGATTACCGTCTATATAAATTTGATGATTGATTTGGCTTTTTGGCACATTACACATAACAAAGACAATAATGATATACTTACTACAGTCACTACTTGTCACTTGGCAGAATAAGTGTAATAGTGGTAACAAACGTTCGGATTTGGTACGGCCGGACCGACTCCGCCCACAAATGCTTTCTCGCTTACACACGCTTGTTTGTACCGAAACGGAATCAATTTAATAATAATAATGTCCGCGGACCACTATACACACGCTCGGATATGGTCTGAGCCGGACTAACGCCGCCTACAAATCCGTGGTCCGGCCGTACCAAATTCGAACGTGTGTTAACACTATAAAATGGCAACACTAAGCTAATGAGAGTTAACGAAAAAGTCAAATAACTTTTATTTAGAATGTTTTTATCTTATCCGTGATGAATCAGTAAATGTATAATATACTATAATAATTTGCAAAAACCTAGTCAATTAATGTAATTTATTTCGTATATAACTCACTTTCAGACGCTCAAATTTAATTCAGCTAAGATTTCGCCATTGTTCCTAAATTTTCGTACTACTGGTGGCTGACAGTACTGGTTTTTGGGTGGTACATAAATATACTAGCGAGACAGGACTGGCATCATGTAATATAATGCATAATTGTTATTTTGTTTTAGGCGTTTCTGAACGCACCGTCACCCAAATAACTCAAGAGGGTTAAGTGGCAGCAGCTTCTTCAAAAATTGTTGAAGAAGAAATTTAAAAAAAAATTAAATTAAAATAGACGGTATTAGCCACTGCAGGTTCATTGTTAGACCAAATTTAACAGTAGGTACTACTAAGTATACAGTAAAAGATTTACAATAATTTCATGATTGTTTTCATCATATTCTATGCATGTAATTAATTATGCTTAACTTAAAGTTTCGAGTAATGAAAAATGACTATTGATTAAATGAAGGAAAAAGATCAGTTATGCTGGCAACATTAAGCACGCCAGTCGCCACCCGTCGCGCGCAGACTTATCTTGCGCGCACTCTAGACACATTGGTGAAAACCTTTTGGATGTACTGAACCTAATATATGTCATCGTAGTTTTAGTCGAAAAACAACTTTAAACAACAAGACATATTCTGATACAAGCTGGTGAAAACCATACAAATGTGATAAATAGTTGTAATATAAATAGTTATTCGTAAACACCGAGATCTGTTGCAAATGTGATTTATGTTTATCAAACACTTACAGCGCCCAGCTCTCAATTATCGGGCTGTTAACGTAATCAACAAATAATCGCCGGTTAATTCTACTTTCCTTTTCTCAACACCAAGTATGACAAGCGGTTGACAATTTGTCACATTTGAGAAAAATCTCTCGAACCTTTTTCAATGTTAATCTCTTGTCAACGAGGCTAAATTATAATTGTTGGCAATTGGTCGATTATTCGCAGATTGAAATTAATATTATGGTATTAAAGGCTTATATTACGATAAAAAAATAATAGGGGTCGGCGAAAACTATAATATGAGTTGAGTTATAAAAAATATATGTTAATTTAGATCAATTATTTAATTACCAAGATTAAAAAAAAAGAATATTACAAACTTTTTAAATTAATTACTGTATGCGTACGAGAACACGTTGCACGCCGTGACCACCCCAGGGACCAAACCGGCACATGGGCGCCAGACGACCCCGTGTGTGGCACCCTTGGTCCCCCTGTGACGGGTCAGAACAGTGGCCCCGCCACCTACCACTTTTCGGCCGCAGGGGATAGGGAGAGCGGCCAACGCTATACCGACACTTTTTTTATGTTCTATAGGCTCGCGTTTGACCACTATACTCACCTGATGGAAAGCGATGATGTGGTCGACGGTGAATCACGCTTGCCTAGAAAAAACCTATTCACTCTTGACTTAAAGACCCCTAGATTGTAGCTGTCGGGAAACACAGACTCCGGCAGGGAATTCCACTCCTTAGCTGTACGCACAATAAAAGTGTTCCCAAAACGTTTGGTGCGTATGGGTGGGATGTCCACCATGTACCGATGGCGCATCGCCGTACGTCTGATATCTGATGATGAAAAGGGTTAGGTAGATGTATCACGCAATTCCATCGCACATTCGCCGAAGTGTAACCGATAATAAACCGACAAACTGGCAACTCGACGACGATGTTCAAGGCTCTGGAGCTTTGTCTTGACCAGTGCTTCATCGCCGATGAGCCTCTTGGCCCGCTTTTCGATCGACTCCAGTGCATCAAGCTGGTATTTGGCAGATTCATCCCAGAGATGAGAACAGTACTCCATGCATGATCGAACTTGCGCTTGATACAAGTTGAGCAGCTGTTCCGGCGTGAAGTACTTGGCAGCCAGCTGAGCATTTACCTCAATGTATGGGCCAAAATTGAGAGTGTAACGTTACACGTACATTATTTGATAATTACCCATATTTAACTATTCTACAAAAATAAAAATATATTAAATCATAACCCTAATTAAAAAAAAAACATAAATTCGTCAATACGAAGCGCCATACTATTTGTGTTTGATGAGTACCCGCGCAGACAAAAGTGTCTGCGCTCGACGTGATCGTCACAGAGATAACGGTCGCAGGCGCAACGCGCCGCACCCGCATTTCCCCCCACCTGAGCGACAGACATACGCCACTCGGCTGCTGAGACGAACGCTCGTACCTACTTGACGGTCTCTGCTACGCAACTAAACTATTTTACTTTTTGGCGCGTAACCGTCACGTAAAGTTGTTCGCCTCGCAATATATTGTTAATGGTGATTGTTACTAAGTACCTAGTATTAAGTGATTTTCCAACCCCAGCTTGGGTAAGTGGTGCACATCATTATATGGTATCATCGTAACTTACTGAATTTTAGAGCTTGGGTGTTTTCATGCATAAAACATGTAATTAGTTTCATTTTCATAGTAGCTACATTTAAACATCTTCGCACATCATTGTGATATAGCCTTGAATTGTTATTAGCTTACTGTGAAATGGCTAAAATATTTTCAACATTATTTTTCATTTCTACCCACATCATTTTGAAATAATTTATATTTTTATTCCGTTATTTTATTGTAATCTCCGTGTCTGATTGTGAACATCCACGGCATCACTACTACGGGCCTAGTGCTTCCATCACGCCGTAGTCGTGGATGCTCACAGGAGTTTCTGGAACGCCCCGTAACACCCTTATTTGTTGACGCGTTCCAGGGTTCAAGGTCCGGGTTAAGAATACCCCCACGCAGCGGCGCTGCCAGCTGGAATCACCAGCAACCTCCACCTACGCCCTACTCCAGACTACTCGCCGAGCGCCTGCTTCCACCTGCGGCTTGACTCAGGACAGTACTGGACCACTGAGGGATAAATAGAATACAGCACCTAAATGTAGAACGGCCCGAATACCACCATTGTTGCCCCTCCGGCTTGACGATTGCTTTGGGTAATAAATATATTTGTTAATGGTTTCCGCCTTCTTCTTATTTTACGCCTTATCCCTAGGGACGTTAGAAGAGGGTAGGAGAATAAACCGTTACAAGAGTCGATGTCAAAGTAACGCCAAGAAGCTCAAGATGGTCCGTTATTGGCACTATCAGATCTCGGAAAGTTGGAGCCGGGTGAAATTGGCTCTTTTTCGCGGAAAAAAGACATGCCTGGGTTTTAGTAGCATTAAACCTGACCAGATTGGCATTGTCCCATTCGGAGACTGCCTGCAAGGACAGGTTCAAATGCTCCACCATGCCCGTGCGTTTGACAAGTATTTCTCAGCAACAGTGCTGTCGTCTGCATACCCAAAGGTGCCGGGTTTTAGCAGATCGTTAATGTGCAGCAAGAATAATGTTGCTGAGAGTACCGCGGCCCCACCGCGTCCGCCATCAGACGATGGCGACCCCGTGCAGGCCGCGAAGGGTAGGGCGAGCGGCGCACCGTAATACTGGCACTCCTCTCCCGCCGCGACCTCCAACCCTCAGCCGCGATGCCTACCATACCACATCGCGGCCCGCCTCAGTTGTGATGGCGCCCATACGGCACCGCAACCTACTTATTGGCCGCTACGTCGTCGGCTTATTAGCAAAAGCCCTGACGAGCGGCCCCTCCTCGGGTACCTCTTCGCTTCACCGTGATTGTCCAAGCCACGGCTACTGAGCCCCCCCGCCTCGTCAATGCGGGAACACACCGGGGGGGTATCCTACTGCCCTACCCTATCATACAAACCACACCAAATGTAGGTTACGTTGTTTTTAAGTGCGGGAAGTCTGTTACAAGAAGACCTACGGTAACAGACGGAATTTGGGTAGGAATAGGGGGTTGTGTACGTCGTGCAATATACACAGGAAATGGTTTACTCACTGCTGATCCAACAGACTCATAGGATCGTTTAAGGCTAAGGGTGTCTTGGCCACAGTAAGAGAAGTAACGGAGAGATGAATCAAACTCGACTCCAGCTTGATGACTGATTACTGATTTATTACAATAATTAACTAAATTATATACAACTTTTGTGGTCAATACACATTGATAACATGTGTGTATTGAGCCGATGAAGCGATAATCTTTGTGAGTCACTTCTTAGCGCTGACGGTGTGCCGGTGTTGCCGGCGCGTGGACCGAAAGTATGTCGCTGACGCTGTAATGCTGTTCTTGGAGCGTGTAACTATGACCTGTACCTGTGAGGTTCTTAATTCTTAATTAAGAACCTGTTCACGGTTGAACAATTACATTATAAAAATTTTACACAATTATCAAAAATAGTTATTTTGTATTTATGTAAATAAAAATATAAAAAAAAACAAACTGTCACTTACATTTTAAAAATTTGACACAATTATCAAACATTGTTATTTTGTATTTATGTAAATAAATATAAAATATAAAAAAAACAAACTGTCACTGACCTGGGAATCAAACCTTCCTCACGCGCATTAATGTTGACTGTACCCTGTACTTAGTATTTACCAAGATCAGTTTCTGGATAGGTTTGTGTGTCAGATACAGGCCTGCGGATCATAAGAAATATTGTAAACAAAAAAATTTAAAAGAGTTACCATGGAGTTTCTTGCCGGTTCTTCTCCATAGGAAACGACTAACCCGACGTGCACCTTTTGTCGACGTTTTATAAGTGCCCATGTAGGCCTATGTAAAATAAAAATATTTGATTTTTGATTTTAAGCCAAGAGGCAACACTGGGGCCCAAGAGCAATGTTGCGAATCTTGGATCCTACTTGGATCTATATCTGCGAAACCGCGATACGCAGCAGCGGTAACTAGGGGTTTGTTTTTTGGGATACCGATTCCCGCATAGCTGGAAAGTCATATTCCTACAATTCTACAAGCATACACAACTTACATTTGTCCCCGTGGTGGACTCCTGGTCTCGTTCAATCCTGTGTCCGGTCGGGGGTTATAGGGGGAAAATATATATAATAATAACGAACAACCGATGTGGTCTGGACCGGGGTACCCGGCAGACAGCAAGACACGTTCCCGACATAAATACTTCGCTGCACGCGAAATACATACGCGCATTGGGCGCACGGTTGGCGTAGTGGTTGAGCGATTGACTGCTGCGCTGCGTGTCGCGGGTTCGATTCCCGCACGAAACAAAATATTTGTATGATCTACAAATAGTTGTTCCGGCCTTGGGTGCTTGTGTATGTGAGTTTATATGTTTGTAAACGCACCCACGATACAGGAGAAATTCATAGTGTGGGGCAACGTTTTTCTAAAAAGAAAAAATACACCTACCCTACCTACCCTACATACATGATTGCATAACTGTAACCGTTTACGTAGCGCACGCAACGGAAGCCCTTAAAAAGTAATATTCTTGCCCGTTTTTGCAACATTTTTCATTTATGCTCCGATCCTCTTGGTCGTAGCGTGATGTTATATAGCCTATAGCACTCAGGAATAATGTAGCTTTCTACCAGAAATTTTTTTTTTAGAATTGGATCATTAGTTCTAGAGATTACCCACTACATTTTTTTTTTTTTTATTTATTTATTCAAAATCTGTTTACACTATAACATTCAAATAATCTGCCAAACTGTAAAACAGTTTGTCGGCAGTTGCTCTCGTATCACAATACATTACAGATAATGTTTAAACAATAACTTGAATACCTACCTGATTGTGCTAAACAAAACAAATCAACTTCCATCGGGATCAGACAATTTTAAAAATTTCACATTCCACACCCATGATCAACTTGTATTGCCCAAAGCTGCACAAAGCGAGGCCTGTTACAAAACATGGCTAGGGACAGAGTGACAGATAGTGTTTTTTTAATATTTTCCTAAGTTGGTATTTGGATCTAATACACGACACCAACTTTGAGGGTAGTTCATTCATCAACATCGGCGTTATTTAATTTCTCGTGCGTTTACCATAATAGTTAGTGACCTTGGGAACAACAAACAACTTTTGTTTAGACAAACGAGTTGGGTACACATGCTCACGCTCCACTTTGTAAAATTCATTATTAAACTGTTCTGCTAATATGTTTAACTTTATTTTATCATAAACTGAAAGGACTTTATAGATTTTGAACAATCTTTCGTATTTCTTATTTAGGTTTTCTTTGGTAGTTTTGTCTACGAGTAGTTTAAGTATCCTAGTCTGCAAGATGTTAATTTTTTTTAAGTGTGTGGGGAACGTAAGACCATATCCACCCAACCCGTAATCAACAATTGAGTCCGCCAGTGCATAATACAACACATACAGTACCCTCCTACTGACAACATATTTAAGATTTTTTAATTTACCCAAGATGGAGCGTAGTTTATTACAAACGTTGTCAACATGCAGATTCCATGTAAATGTGTTATCTATGACATACAAACTTACAAATTTAACCTCTTTATAATATTATATATAATATAAATATTATATTATATTTCTAATAGTGTTAACACACGTTCGAATTTGGTACGGCCGAACCACGGATTTGTGGGCGGGTTTAGTCCGGCCCCGACCATATCCGAGCGGGTGTAAGTAAGTAAGTAAGTAAGTAAGTAATCATTTATTTGCACAAACATGAGTACAGTACACACAACAAATAATTGTCAATATGTAAGGCATGTTAAAAATTATAAAAAATACAGCGCGTCATGTTTGCCTTAGATAATGGCATGCAAATATTAATAATAGAAATCAAAATAATTAATCTAAAATATCATGTCACATTCTCAAATGATTTTAAAATATCGTGTAAATGTTAAAATAATCATTCTAGAATGTCAAAATAGAAATATTAAAAATATCAAGATATTAAATTAAATCATAATAATAAAATATACAAGTTTGTCATATTGAGCCAAATTATTAAGAATATGTAAAGATAATAATAATACATTTTTGTTCAAGAATGTCAGAATAAAACTATAAAGTTGTCAACATAAAAATTAACAAACAAAATCAAAAAATTACAAGTCCAGCATTAAATTATTAAAAATGTCAAAAATATAAATTAGTATAGAACTTATTAATATTTTTCATTTAAAAACTCATTTATATTATAATAAGCATTATCTGCTAAGAAATCTTTAACTTTTTTTTGAATGCTAGATCATTCAACTGCTTCCAGCTTTTAGGAAATTTATTGTATATTTCTGGAGCCATGCAAAAGACACTTTTACGCATAAGTGCCGTTTTGTGCTGATGTTGACAAATTTGAGTATTGTCACGTCTGTTTCAGGGGAATTGATATGCCATGCGAGAAAATAAATGCGGATTACCTCTCAAGAACATGGCATTTTCTAATATGTAAAGGCATGATAATGTCAAAATTTTGAATTTTTTTAAATAAGTGTAGAGTGGTCTGCGGACATTATTATTATTAAATTGATTCCGTCTCGGTCCAAACAAGCGTGTGTAAGCGAGAAAGCATTTGTGGGCGGAGTCGGTCCGGCCGTACCAAATCCGGACGTGTGTTAACACTATTAAAATCAATGGATCAAATCAATGTTACACACTAGCGCCACAGACGCGGACAAAGCAGGAACCATATTTGTTGCGTTCCGATATTAGGCAAAATAATACGTTCATTTCAACAGTTAGTGGTGTTTTTATTTGGAAGTCGGTAGTATTTTTTTGTAAAAATGTTTTATTATTCTTATTCTTTATTGCACACAAAACATAAAATGAATATACAAATACACTGAACAACATGACGTACTCGTACAGTGTGAAGTATGTGCTGTAGGTACGGAACCCATAATAACATACCCAACACAGTTTTAATAGCGGGAGGTATATTATATTGTTCACTATGCACTATGTCAGGCAAAAGCAAGCGCGGGCATATATCAGCACCAATCAAAACATCGATACCACTCGGCTCCGCAAACTTTGTATCTGCGAGCGGTAATGTTTTGAGATGTGTAAGTTCAGAGACATCGACGAGATCAGTCGCCAATGTCTCCGTTATACGTTCAACAATAAGCGAAGAAACGTTAAAATTAATATCACTACTAAAACGACAATCTCATGTAGTCCCATTATTCTTAGTAAAGCGTATTTTTAGGGTAATATAAGGTACCAAATCCAAAATGAGAAAAATAAGAAAGTTATCCTAATTTAATATCTACGGAACCCACTGGACTTTTCCGACTCACCGATTCCTTTAACTATTAAATTAGAAGTATGAAAGTTCTTCCAAAGTCACGCTTAAAACATTCAGAAGTAATAAAATTACTTTGAGAGGTGCTATCTAGCAAACATTGTATTATGTGCGGCTTATCATTCGCATCGTACATCACTACTTGAGCAGTAGCGAGCAGAACGGTTGTGTACGCCGTACATTGCGGGCTATCTCTCACCGACGGCGACGCCGCAACGCTCCGAGAGTCAATCGAACGCGATAGAACAGCGACGGCGACAGATGTTGTACACAACGATACCTCAGATTTGACGTTATAGAAGGTATAGTCGGCCGGCGCGGCGTAGGCGTAGGGTCCGGTTCCGGCTATGACGTCACAACAGTTGATAATTGCGGGTTTTATTAAAATGAAACAATGTATAATGACGTTGATTACATGTGCGACACTTTAATTTAGAAGAACAGTTAACCGTTTTATGTTTAATGCTCCAACTATTGACACAAGCATACTAGTTGTCGTTCACACATTTAAAACGAGCTGTCGGCGTCAAATTATCAAAAGCGGGACATTTAGATAAGTGTTCATGCATGTATGCTTCGCACAGACATTTGTTTGAATTATTTGACCCAGAGCAAGTTAGGTACATATGATTGTGGATTAGGAGCGAACATTTTATTAATAAAACTACGCGATATAATAGACATAGGTGAATTGTCAGAACTATTAGATTTATTATTATTAGATATGGGTGGTTGGGTATTACGGCATATCCGACTCTGATCATTGATGAAGATGACAGAACTATCTAGAGTGGGCATCTTATGATTACGTTCTGTCATCTCGAAAGCGCGAATAGTTTCAGTGTCAAACATTTTTATTGCAAAGTGCAATAAAATGAAATCCAGAAGGTCTACTAATTTTAGATTCTTAAGGGAATTAATTGCGGTAATGAACTTGTCCACGAATAGCTGGTAATTCGAAACAGACGCGGGACCGGACAATTTAAGATTTAAAGTTTGATCCAATTATGTAGGTACATAATTGGATCAAACAGACGCGAGGACACGAATATCCTGATACCTTTCAAGGAGTGCCTGGCATATGACCTGGTAAATTCTCAGCACATGGTGTGACTCCCGCGAACACAGACTGCGCCTTCAGCGTACCTACCTACTAAATAGTACAACCTGTCTGCATCCGTCAGCGACTTATTGTCATGAACTGTAGAATTAAAATTTGCATAAAATAATGGCCAGTTTCGTATATCACCGTCGAAAGACATGAGTTCGATTGGCGGCAACCTTGGTCTACCTACATGTTGCGAAATCACTCATACTGTGCCTCCGACGGCTTATCTTCAAATAAAGGCATCACACGTTTTACGGAACAATACAAATCCTCGAATGAGGCGTAGGCTTGATAGCTAGGCTTCGCATCGGGATAGCCAGTAACCTTGCATTATGATCATCCAATAATTTATGAAAGTCCGTTTGAACATTATCTATTGTTACACAAGAGTTGAAAAAGCCTTCTCTCACTGATTCGGAAGTCATCATAAATTGATTGAATACGCTCGAAAAGTATATTATGTGTTCCGTTTGACGTCCGAAGTCCATCTATGAGAGAGTACATCGTCTTTTTCCCCGCCAAATCGTTAGATGATGGTACTTCCGTCACGTGAGTCAACCACAGCGCCGCCTGTGGCCGCTCCTGGAACTAACTAAACAGCACACAGCAAGCCGCCATTCCTTTGACATTGTTGCGTTGTTCTTCGTACCGCGCACAAGTCGTTAGAATTTAAATACAGCAAACTTAAAATACCCCCAATTGTTTTAGTATCTGTAAAATTCGGTTTAACTTTCGAGAATAAAGTAGAAAGTTACTAATTTATTTTTCCGTTACGTAAAAAGATGGACAATAACTAACGTGACCATTTATTCTTTGACTCAAAACGGGACACTGGCCACAATTGGGATTTTAGGTCTTCAAAAAAGATTTTTACGAGTAGTAACATTTTTCAATAATCAAAAAGTAGTTTTTTAATGGCTGATACATTTTAAAACGTTTTCCAAGGCAGGCATAAGAGCAAGCCATCTGGTTTTGCTATAGCCGAGCATTTTTTGATATTTTGTTTCAGTTTCGGCGCAAAATTCCTTTAGAGCTTTAACTCGAATCGTGTAAATATAAAAATAAATAGTATATCTTCATAAAAATGCTTTCGTAATCTAAGGGCAGTCTGCAGAAGATTTTATTGCATTGTTAATTACATGGGTTCCACATCCAATACCTATTAATGGCGTTTTCAGAGATGATTGTAATTTCGTTAACACATACGGTGGCCGTCCGACTGGCTCGACTACTCCAATATTCGCGCGGTTTCAGAAAACGGGACAATTTTGCGTCCCAGAGTTCATTTCGGGGATCCGGGACTCGTAATTATAAAAAGGGACAGTCACGTTCAAAACGGGACGTCTGGTCACGTTAACAATAACGATAAAGACGATCCGTTCTTACGACCGTTAGTCGAAATAAGTGACATTGCCGAAGCCGAGCGTTGATAATCTCGCAAACGTTTTTAGCGATCGCGATTCCGCTCGGTTACGTAAAAGTGAAAAGGTATCCGTTAGAGAACCTTCCGTACCTAAAGCTAATCCCGATCGTGTCGCTAAGTTAGCTTCGATGCAAAGATTTGACTCTTCAGACTGGAACTCTGTGCGATACAATGAGGTTCAAAAGAAATATGTTGCTATTCCGGCGTTTTCTGAGCTGAAAGTTAACGAGGAAATGAGGCGTTTGAGGACCCTTCTGCGCCATTTCGATGGTGTCAGATGGAACGTGGCTTTGCTGCCTTGTCAAATGCTTTTTTAGCTCAAAATGAGTTTGTGAATGTAGCCTTGCGAAATATAATTGATTGGTCTGCTAAGCCTGATGCACAGCTTACATCAACTACGATTTACAATAAATTAAAAGAGTTATTCGGAAACGAGTCTGAGTATAAAACTATTTCCGAAGACATTTTACAAATTATTTGCGGAAAACGCGCAGACAAAAACAAAGACAAAGATATTTTTTATTTCAAGTAGGCCACCAAGCGGCACTTTTGAACGTTAAAATAATAATAATTGATTCTACCGTGCATTCGGAAAGTAGCTTGTAATGGAGAAGAATGCACAAGAAACTCCATACTTACTCTTTAAAAAAAAAAAAAATACAATATTTAGGTACATAAGTACATACATTGATGAATGAAATTGAGTTTATACAATTACAAATATACCTATACAGTCTTCAGAAGGTCCAACAATAATTCAAAACAATAATGTTCCGCATATCACTTGTTTTTGCGGCCTAGTGGCTGTGGAGCTGGACTAGCATTTAGCCAAGCATTTTTATCAGTGATGTAATCCCCCAACTTATAATATGCCAGCCTGCATAGTGTGCGTTTTATGCAAGTTTTAAATTTCGTCTCATTCAGTTCAAGAATGTGAGGAGGAATTTTATTGTAACATTTTGTACAGTACCCCATGAAAGATGAGGCTACTTTAGCCAGTCTGAAACCTGGTTGAACTAATTGGTCCCTATTTCTAGTAACATAATCATGTCTGTCGCCGTTTTTACTAAAAAGATGTAAATTCTTTCTCACGTACATGATGTTTTCATAAATATATTGACAAGGAACCGTCATGATGTTAATGTCCTTAAACAGTTCCCTTAGAGAATCGCGCCGGCGAAGATTGTATATCGCTCTGATGGCTCGTTTTTGCAGAATAAAAATTGACTCAATGTCTGCAGCCCTTCCCCATAGTAAGATACCGTAAGACATTATACTATGAAAATAACTAAAATAGACTAGTCTGGCGGTATCCACATCCGTTAACCGACGAATCTTTCCAACAGCATAAGCCGCCGAACTCAGCCGCCCCGCAAGGGATACCAAATGAGGACCCCATTGCAACCCCGAGTCTAGCGTGATCCCCAGGAAAACCGTTTTATCGACGAATTCTAGCTTCTCCTTGTTTAATATAATGTCACAATCAGTACTTTTGACATTCGGCAAGGAAAATTTTACGCACTTGGTTTTTTTACCATTTAAAACTAAATTATTGGCAGTGAACCAATCCTGAACCTGCCGTAGCGCGTTATTTACGTCGTCAACCTGACAAGTACGTCTATTTATTTTAAAAATTAAAGATGTGTCATCAGCAAATAACACCATGTTAAGTTTGTTTTCCAATAAACGGGGTAAATCGTTAATGTACACTAAAAATAAGAAAGGACCTAAAATTGAGCCCTGGGGTACACCCATTTTAACGTTTAACCCGGACGAATTCACACCGTTTATTTGAACTAATTGCTGTCTATCATTCAAATAAGATTTAACCAAACTTAACGCTGATTGACCTAGCCCGTAATGCTCAAGTTTCCGAAGTAATGTTTCATGATTAACGCAATCAAACGCCTTCGACAGGTCGCAGAAGATACCTATGGCATCCTGCGAATCTTCCCACGCATCAAAGATGTGTTTTAATAGAGCGACACCAGCGTCAGTTGTACAACGTCCTCTGGTGAAACCATACTGTCTATCATGCAAGATGTTATTCGTATTAAAATGAATGAGCATTTGATTTAGCATTATCCTCTCAAAAACCTTGCTGAAAACCGGCAACACGGATACTGGTCTATAATTATTTGTGTCTTTACTGTCCCCGGATTTAAAAAGTGGTATAACCTTACTATATTTCATTAGATCCGGAAAAACGCCTTGATCCACACACAAATTGAAAATCAACGCTAAGTACGGCGCTATAGTCTGAATTATGGAGGTACAAGCTTTGATGGACATTCCCCACAGATCTTCAGTCGGTTTGATCTTGATTTGCTTAAAAGCTTTTATTACTGTCATGGGGTTTATATGTGAAAAGTTAAATACAATCGGGCAGGCTGAAACGTTCGCGTTTAATAATCCAAAAGCAAGCGAGGGCGAAGAATTTAAAGTTTCAGTAGTTTTAATTGGGATGTTGGTAAAGAAATTAACAAATTCTTGCGCAACTTTTTTGTTATCTCTAATAAGTCCGTGTGTGGTCTCAAGCGTGTAATCACTACTATTTCTTTTATTCCTATTCGTTTCATTGTTTATAATCTTCCAAACCGTCTTGATTTTATTTTCTGCTAATTTAACCTTATTGCTAATGTACAAGACCTTAGCTGCCTTGCAAGTATTTTTAAAAATTCTTGAGTAAGTAGCAACATACTTATTAAACGTTTCAGTGTTAATACAGGGCTTAAGGCCATATAGCTCGTAAAGTCTTTCCCTACTTTTTCTAAGTCCTGTAGTCGCCCAGTCACTGAATATCAGAGGTTATAGAACTACGGCGCAAGGCACTCCTTAAAGATTTTAAAGGGAAATATGTACGCGACTATATTGTAAAAATACCGCCTTCAGCGGAATACATGTTCAACCCTCAAAGTTTATCGGCTTATATACAGAAAATAGGCGGGATCGATAAATTGGTTAAGGATACAGCGCCTCCGCCTAGTTCTAAAATTTTCGTTCGTTCCAAATCGCCGATACGACCAAAGTCACCGGTCGCTTCAACTTCCCGTGAAAAACCCTTTCGTTTTCAACAAAACAAATCGCACCACGGGAAGAACAAAAGACGAAATTTTGATGATCAAAAGAAAAGGGGGGGCGAAAGGGTGAGGTTAACAGGAGCGGGCGCAAATGACTCGAGGTTCACGGGAGGTTGTCTGATGCATTACCGAAAATTGTGGGCCCAATTCGGGCCACCCAAAACGATTCTCAAATTAATTTCTGCAGCTCGCATCCCATTCACTCAGACACCTCCGCTTTTTTTTTCCGACGTTGGAGATCATGAAGAAATTTCAGACTCCACGCTCTGCAGCGATGTCGTTGGAAATCCAAGTCATGATAAAAAGTCGAATCCTCGAGCCCGCACCTTTAACTCCGTCCTTCATATCCCCACTTTTCATTTTAACAAAAAGCAGTGGAAAACCTCGGGTTATTTTCAACCTCAAGGCACTGAATCGATTTTTGCAACCAAAAAGTTTTCACCTTTTCCATCATCAGCAAATGCCCAATTTTTTACAAGCGGGTGACTGGATGGTCAAGCTCGATCTAACCCAAGCCTATTACCATTTGCGAATATCTCAAAAACACCGTTGTTTTCTTCGCATGAGCTACGAAGGTCGACTGCTACAAATGACATGTCTTCCTTTTGGTCTGGCCGCGGCGCCAAAAATGGTTGCATCAGTCACGAATTGGACTGCCGAAGTGTTACGCAGCAAAGGCCTTCGCCTCGTCCTGTATTAAGACGATTATTTGATAGTCCACCAAAGCAGAGAGACTTTAATAGATCATGTCCAGTTAGCGTTAGAACTCCTCACGACCCTAGGTTGGAATATCAATATGGAAAAGTCTATACTGATCCCGACAAGGTGTATAGAATTCCTGGGAATTGTCTGACACACAATCCAACTCCAAGAGTTTGCCGCCAGACAAAGTTTCCAAAATCCGTCAGTGCCTATTGACTCGCTTAGCAACCGGCGTTTGGACCCTCAAGCAGGCGCAATGCCTCTTAGGGTATCTCAACTTTGCGACCTTCATCACCCCCCGGGGAAGGTTGCATTGCCGTACGTTGCAGCGCCAGAGCAATCGTCTGCAAAAAAGTTCGAGCCATTCGGCTCTGTTCACAGACGAGGTGCGACTGGAACTACATTGGTGGGTAGAAAATGTCAGCCAGAAATCTTGCATTCATCCCAAAAGCTCACATGTGAATTACCTGGTCACAGACGCCTCAGATATTCAATGGGGGGCCGTAGTGAACAACAAGACTCTAAAAGGGCCTTGGAATCACCATCAAATGAAGTGGCACTGCAACTTAAAGGAGATCTATGCAGTGATAGCCGCAATATCTTCAGATGCAAACGTTCTAAAAAATTCAACCGTGATCCTACAAAGCGACAACAGAACCGTTGTGTCGTACATAAAAAACCAGGGCGGAACGAAGTCACAAAATCTCTTAAATCTGACGAAACAGCTACTGGCACTGACGGACAGCCTCAATGTTTATTTATTTATTTATTTATTTATTTATTAACACGTACATTTATTTTTACAGGTAAGACCCAAGGTAACAAACGTAGTCATAAATTGCCAGTTAGCCAATCCCACTAACGGGTCTAGATAGAGGCACAAGTTACACAGTGGACAACTCACTAAGTGTCACCCTCTGGAATTCCGCCAAAGAGCATGAAAATATGAAATATGTTGTACTAGTCCCTCACCACCTTCCGGGACAGTACAACGTGGAAGCCGATCGTCTCTCTCGAAATCGAACCGGCTCCGAATGGCATCTGCTGAGCGAGGCGACCATCAAAATATTCGCCAAATGGGGAACAGCAACCATAGACCTGCAGCCTAATTGCGTAAGTGAATTCTGCAAAGCAAACAAGTCGATTCCTTCCCAAAAACGACTTTACGTATCAATATGCAATACGTAAAGTCGGTTTTGGGAAAGAATCGATTCTTTTGCTTTGGATAATATACTTACGCAATTCGGCTGCTGTTCGCCTCACAAGGCGCTCGAGTAGTGAGCAATTATGTTACTCTAGACTTGTCAGACTCGAGCGCTTGCTTTCACAACGCTTTCAGCAGATACTGGAGTTACGACCTCGCATGGATATTCCCTCCACCAGCCCTGCTTCCACGGGTGTTACGCCACCTCAACTCAGCAAAAGGAAGGTATATACTAGTAGCACCCAGGTGGAAGAAACCCTTTTGGCGTCCAGATCTGAAGAACCGCGCCCTAGCTCGTCCTATGAAAATCAGGGACCTCAAAACGTCACTGATGGACACAATGACCGGGCGTGCCCCAGCTCAAGTTCACAACCTAAAGCTGGAAGCCTGGCTCATTTCGGGTGGGACTCTCTAACACAAAGTTGGTCTAAAGAAGAACAGCAACTTTTGTCAACATGTTGGAGAGCTTCAACACTCAAGACTTATACGCCTATATGGAGCAAATGGATAATGTGATGCAATCAAAATAACCTTAATTATCGCTGTCCGAAACCTACCGATGTAGCTCGATATTTAGCAAAACTTTTTCTGGAGGATCGATTAGCTTACCGTACTATTCTTGTTCACAAATCAGCTATAGCATCAGTTTGTGAAACGCTCTCTGATATTAAGATTTCGTAAAATCATTTGGTTAAACATATTTTAAAAGCGGTATCTTTAGCTAGATCAATTCCACCAAAATTGCCAATATGGGACGCAAGGATAGTAATTCAATATTTAAAAAACACTAACGTAAATTTACAAAGTGTATTTGATGTTTCTAGGCGTGTTGCCACTTTATTGTTGTTGACCTCGGGTCGTAGAGTTCACGATTTGACTCTCTTACATTTGGATTCAAAATATTTTAAGGATAATGGGGATTCAATAACCTTGCATCCGGTATTTGGCTCAAAAACGGATTCGGCGGCATACCAACAGTCAAACTGGACGTTGTTAGCTTCACCGGACAAAAATACAAATGTTCTATTTTGGTTACGAACATTAATAGACATTTCAAAAAATGTTAGAGGTTCTCTGACAAATTTATTTATCACCACAAAGGAGCCTCGTAAGCCAGCTAGTTCTGTAATAATCGGTGGATGGATAAAACGTGTTCTTTTGGAAGCTGGCATAGACGCTTCTCCTGGTAGTTGTAGGTCAGCTGTTTCATCTCTTAACAGCTTAGAAAAGTACCCAATTAATGATATTCTAGCTAAAGCTAACTGGCGCCATAAACATACTTTTAGAAAATATTACTTCAGAGAGGAAATAAATACCAGTCTCAATAATAGAACTGGATCAGAGAAGTCCCTTTCTCAGTTCTTTACAGTTACAAATTGAAATTATAAAGGTTACAGACAGTAAACTTATAGTAATTGATCAAGCAATGTTGATTGTTTATTGGAATCTTATTTACTTATTGTGATTTTGTTTCTATGATACTATCTTACACAATTATTAAAATAATTGATCACATTGTTGCGTTTTATTAAGCAAGCCACCAGGAGATAACAAACAGATCTCTCATAAATGGACTTCGGACGTCAAACGGAACACATAATATAAAAATTTTACCTTAAAATAAAATTTGTATTATGTTTCCTAAGACGTCCGAAATCCATACAATTTCTTCCTGGTGTATACCATCATCATTAAACTTTATGAGCCGAACAATGTCAAAGGAATGGCGGCTGTGTGCTGTTTAGTTAGTTCCAGGAGCGGCCACAGGCGGCGCTGTGGTTGACTCACGTGACGGAAGTACCATCATCTAACGATTTGGCGGGGAAAAAGACGATGTACTCTCTCATAAATGGACTTCGGACGTCAAACGGAACACATAATACAAATTTAATTTTAAGGTAAAAATTTTATATTATGCTTAGCTTCTAAAATCACCAACTGTTGATCTTCCGAAGAAGTGTTTGCTTTCGCATCACGCTAGTGTAGTTACAAATAACCACACAAACAAAATAATGTACGATAATTATTTAAACGAACAACTATTTAATGGAATAGGAACCTTTATGTATGTAGACTGTAGACAGTCGAATATGGCTTTGCCAAATGTACACCCGCGTCTAACTAAAAAACTCCTCAGCCTGAGTAGAAATAACCTCAAAATAATTATAGGGACAATAACGGGCCACACCCTTCTTAACAAACATTTATTCAACATAGGCGCCACGGACAGCCCACTTTGCAGGGGCTGTTTTAACGCCGAAGAATCAGCCGCCCACGTAATCCTGGAATGCGAGGCCGTGGCATCTCAACGCGAAGAAATCCTCGGAACAATGAGGTCGCTCCGAGAAGCCTGTGAAGCTCCCAGGAAGCTTCTGTGCTTTTGGACGGAGCTAGGCTGGCTATGTTAGCCAGTACCCACACGCACAACGGACCAAATGGGAGTCTAAGTGCGGAAAAGGGAGTCCCTACCACTACCACTACCACTACTACTGAGTCCCCTCCGTGCCTTTGGAAAGCATGTTAAGCTGATATTCCTGGCTGCCATTTATAGATATTTGCTAATTGATTACCTGTGATAGTCCATAATAACTGGATGCAGCTAAATATCAGTTTTTTATATGGAGTGACTGCCTATCATGATTTCCCTAGGCAAGAAGTAATTTTAGACTTTCAGTATTTATATATTTAAAAAATAAGGTACCCTACACTAGGAATTTCTTTCTGTATCGTGGGTGCGTTTACAAACATATTAACTCACATACACAAACACCCAGAGCCGGAACAACTACCTGTAGGTCATACAAATATTTGTTCCGTGTGGGAATCGAACCCGCGACGCGCAGTGCAGCAGTCAAGTGCTTATCCACTGCGCTAACTGTGCGCTCGAAAGTAGTAAGCGTAGTAATTAGATGTTAAACCTTAATTATTTACGTAGGGTCAGATTAGCCGCTGCATACAATCAATCGTTCATATTTCAATAGGTTTGTTATCTAACATATTTATTTAATCCATCAGCGAATATAGTGGAGAGCACAATTCGGGTTGATTTGATCCTGTGCGAGTAGATACCTGGTGTTATTTTGCTGTTTTTTTTAATAATCATAATTAAGTTTATAAATGCTGAGAATAATAATGCAAGCAGTTACATAAGTTTGTAATACAAGTAATTATGGGTAATGATTACATTGAAGACTACTTCACCTCATAATCGTCATCCAGCATCTGAGCAAACAGCTCTTCGGCTTCCAGACATTTTTTCTGGAAGCGGCAGCATTGTTTCAGTTTGGAGCAGCAGAAGTAACAAACGAGCACCGGTCTTCTTTTTTCAGTTACAAACTGCAAAAAATGATATTATTATGTAGTTAAAGGTAATCTTTGGCAATACAGATCATATTATAAAACTCTATAAGTAACTGATAGCAATCTACATTATATTTATTACATTGAATAAGTTAGGAACTCATGAATTAAATACCGCCAGTCATACAACAACAAATATGTGTTCAGTATTGTTTTCGTACGCCTCTTCTCCAACAGAGAAACTATGAGCATTGATTCATTATTGCTCAAGGTAGTACATTGTTACAAAAAGTTCACATTAATTATTATATCCACTTGTATGAACGGCAAGGCATTTAAAACTTAGTGATTTTAATGTAACAACTTACTGGTTTATTAGTCAGCTTCTCATAAACTTCATGCATGTTCCTGTTGACAATAACATACATAGGAGCATCCTCCACCAAACACATCCTACACATTTGCGGTTGTTCCATTTTTACTCGAATATAACTGATAGAAAGATAAATAATTATTCTATTTAAAAAACTTTGTTACAGTCAATTATATTACGGATATGTACGCTTCAATAAATATTCTAATCAATAAATAATATTAGTATTTTAATACAACGGTACAACACCTATAACTTCATGGGTACAACCTGCCTGTATGCTTTTCTGGCTTTTAGGCTTGTCGAAAAAATATCGATATTTCTGATTCAACATAGCCATATTTTAAGACGATGAAAATATATCGCATATCCGATACATCGATATTTCGATACAAAAGATTCAATATCGAAAAACGTATCAAAAACTATATTTTTTTTCAAATTTTATTTATTAGGACTATATTTAACAAAATTCAAAGCCATAAAAGATAGGAACGAACGGCAAATAACTGAATTGACCATGATTTGAATGTTTTTGTCTTTGAAATATGAGTTCTTTTGCTATGTGTGTGTGTAGTCGTTTCATCTTCTAATATTTTTAGAAGATTGCTATTTAGTTTTTGATATTTTCAATTTTTTTTTATTATTTTAAGTTTCGCGCTTGACCACTATCTCATCTCCAAATAAAAAAAAACTCAAATTAAAAAAATTCAAATTCTGCCTATTATAAAGGAATAACGATTAAAATACCTTCCTTTTATTAAGAGGGAGGTTTGCGAGCGTGAGAACTTATTTTAGAACCCACACATCGAAATTTTCACTAACACAGTTGCATCACACATAGTAGTGTACACGTACCGAAGAACAAATAAAAAATAATGCGGCGCGACGGGCAAAATATACCTTCAATGCGCGTTCGCTTCTGAAGGACTTGTAAGCATGTCGCAAAAACACGCAATGTATTAGCTATTGATTCACCGCACCGCAAGGCACGCGTGCTCATAGTATTATAGTCGTGAACAAAGGGTGGGGTCACAGTGTAATCGGTTGTGTAGTTTGATTGTTAGAAAAAATAAAGTAATAGGTACCTATTACTTTATTTTTACAATATTATTTGTACAATATAATTATTACTGTAGTAAGTACAAAAAATAATGTTTGATTGAATGATGTTCTCTAATTTATTTTTTTGTTGATTGGCGCTTGGTGCTTATGACATCAGATAAAACAGTTTCGCTGTTCCGTTTCTTCGATTCTCTACCAGCTTCTCGTTTTTTAATTCCCTCAATCAAATAATTAGGCTCCTTTATTTCCATTTTTTGTCTAATCGCGAATCTATTATTTCCGGAAGCATACAATCACGATAAAACTTTTTTAATCTATCTTCCATGTTATTTCGAGGAGCTCTTGGCTAAATAATAACAGCGGCACTGGTCGATCATCAAGGTTAAGCAGCGCTTGACGAGGTTGGTACGTGGATGGATAACCATTTCAACATACCGAGTTTCCTCCGTGCCTCGGAAAGCACGTTAAGCCGTTGGTCCCGGCTGTCATTTGAAGATCTTTGACAGTCGTTACGAGTAGTCAGAAGCATGAGATCTGACACCAGTCTTGCCAAGGGGTACCGTGTTACCTAGTTACTGGATTGTGGAGGTCAGATAGGCAGTCGCTTCATGTAAAACACCGGTACTTAGCTGAATCCGGTAAGACTGGAAGCCGACCCCAATATGGTTGGGAAATGGCTAGGCAGATTGATATTGTTATTTCGCCAAAAGTCATCATCCTTTTTAAATGTTTCAACCTTCGTGTCTGGGTTGGTCCAAACCATAAAAATGCATTCATTTTTTTGGGTAATGTGAAGCTTTCCTTGGACCTGATAATACCAGTCATGATTTTTATTTATTATCAGGTTTCCTGTTTCATTTAATTTCCAGAAGTTAATCTTTTTCAGTTTTAACGACATCATCTTACCCCCACTACGCCAAAATATAGTCAAGTTACATGCCGGGGACAATAGGTACTCACTGTTTTTTTATACATCTTCCTAAATTTTTTTGTGTGGTCGGTAATTTTCTTTACATTTTCCCATTTTATCTGAAATAGTTATATGCAGAAAAATATATTATCAAGAAATCGAGTTATTGAAAACGTGATAAAAATGAAGGAAATTATCACCTAGTAATAATAATAAGTTACAAAAAATAGTCCTAGTCTGTCTTTTTGCTGCAGTCATGTCACAACACTCGCGACCCACCCTTATGTCTTTTTTGTATGTGTGCATAGACGTTTTGCGAACTCGGCTCGGATAAAAAATGGGCGTGCTCTCACCTTGGATTCTAAGACTGCACTGACAATTTTTCGCGCGCGTGCTCGTTTATAAATCAAATTACGGGAGAGTATCGCTCCATACTAAAATGTATGGGGAACAGACAACAATTTGTGTAAAAAAAATAACAATGTTGAAACGTAGATTACTATCATTTGGTTTGACTTATTAGAATAATAAAATGGTAAACGTCATATTCATACTTTCGTGTCACGATTTAACTAAAAAGATTTTTATTTAAGCTTTCTATAATGATGGAAATAGTGCAAATAGAAAAGGTCGATTTAGATTTTTTTGAGAGTTTTCCACATTTTTTTTTTCGAAATTTAGGATGGTTATGCAAATATCTCTCGGTAAAACTGTTGGCACATCTATTGAGGTTCTTCATTATTTTTTTTGTGTAATTCAAACCGGTGAATTTTTTTTAAATTTCGAATACTGTGAGTGCCTTTTTAGGTGTTTCTTGAGGACTCGCCTCTTAAGATTCTCATACATTAAAATAACGTACATTTTGTATAAAAATTAGTACTACCCATTATTGAGCCAGACTGAACTAAATACATTATTATTTTCAAACCGAAAATCTTTAAAAATTGGACCGATATATCGATATTTTTTGCTCGATATATCGAGGCCGATACTGATATTTTGATAAATATCGATACATCATCATCATCATCAGCCTATTAATGTTCCCACTGCTGGGACAGAGGCCTCCTCTTTGTGAGAGGGAATGGGCCGTAATCCACCACGCGGGCCCAGTGCGGGTTGGTGGATGTCACATGTCTTCGAATTTTTGGTTCTAGGACATGCCGGTTTCCTCACGATGTTTTCCTTCACCGTTTTGAGAGCAGTGGTGATGAAATGATTTACACAAAGTAAAGCGCCTGTCTGGGCTCGAACCCACGACCTACAACTTGCAAGTCGCGGCCGATACCACTGGGCCACCACTGCTCCATACATAATATCGATACATCGATATATATTTCACTTCCGACATCCCTATCCTGTATTCAAGTCCAAATCCAAAGAATACTATTTTTTTTTGACGTTGCACTCAGTGTGTTCCTAGTTAACACCCGACGCCACGCGTCAGTCATAGCTAGCTACATATCAGTAATCTGTGGTCAGTCAGTCGAGAGCGTTCCTGGCATAAAGATATGTTTTGTATGTTTTTATTAAAAATGTCGGATGAACAATTCATAGAATTAGTAAAATGGTACTCAGTATTAAATGATATGAATTCAGGCCAATACCGTGATTATAGTTTTACAAATTATACTAGAAACAAAGCTATGATAATTATGATCAGTGGTGCCAACTTAGGGTAATTTACCCTAATTTAGAGTAAAGTTTCATCAGCTCGGTCATTTTTAGGGTACAAACTCGGTGAGGGTATTTTTCATGTTTATGCTATAACAGAAATTATCAACTTATTTGAGTCAAATTTTTAATTAGAAGTCGGTTGTATTTTTTACCCGACTGCCGAAGGAGGGTAATGCGTTTATTGTAAAAAGTTTTAATTGTTCACTTTTTTGTGTGGCACATTACGGTACGGCACAATTAGTGGTCAATTCTCAAAAAAATCCCAAATCTATAGTAATTACTTACTTACTTCTTGGATGAATGTTTGGTACTCAATCACGCCAGAACGGCTAAACGGATCTAGATTTTGGCAGACAGGGGCGGCTGTACTTTAAGTTCACTCGTGCGCTGAACTGCCAGATTTTAATAGGTTTAGAATTTTTTTTTTTTTATAATATCTGATTAACGATCTATTCAATATTCACGAAATTATGACGAACCAATTTAAGCTCTTTGCTAAAGTAATAAGACGTATATTGCTGTAAAAAATATTCCCCGTGCGGTAGGCTAAAGCGCACGGCGAGAGTTCATACAACTTCTATGAGAAACAAGCGAAAACGCCTGGCGCGTGAGACAGAGATAGTTCAATAGAAAATGTACGGCAAAATATGACCACTCTCGTGCGCCGCACCATCGAACCGAAGATTACCAAGAGCGGGCGAGGTTTGACGAACGCAATTTATCTTCGGGTCGAGTACCAACATTACAAGTTGTACAACGACGCAACTAGATGGCGTTAGCGTCGAATTAGAAGTCGCTTGCGAGATTGTTTGCCAATATACATAGGCTCCAGTGAATTTTAGTAAATCTAACACAATTACCCAGTGAGACGGCAAAGTGCACTACTACTTCTATGATCTACCAGCCGCCACTGTTGGCAGACAGATACGATTATAGTCAGGAATAGCACACAGGCTAATTTTTATCCCGGTATAATGTTCCCTTGGGATTTAAAACACTTTTGACGTGGGTGAAGCTTCTGGCAGAAGCTAGAATACAATAAATAGACATGCAATCCCGGGTGATTTGCTGTAATATTTTGAAGAAAGCGCTCATGCAAGCGCTCATGAAGGCTATAAAACCTAGTGATGGCTTTCAAATTGTAGGAGTTAAAAAAGCTGCAAAATCTGGCGTCGTGTTACGTGTCGCTAACGATTTTCAGATCAAAAAATTGCAATCGGTCGATGCCATTAGGTCCGCTGGCTTGCGGCTTGAGAAGCCAAAAGGCCGAAGGCCTCGCATTTTTTTTTTTTTTTTTTGTCCGATCCTCAATGGAAGACACTGCCTTTTTGCATGCGTTATTTTGTCAAAACATTAAAGACGAGTTGCCACTAAATGAAGACGACTTTATTAAATCAACTTAAATTATACGTAGGCGTTCGTTAGACAACGGCCAGAAATGGATAGGCATAGAACTGGAGTCCTCGGTCCGGAAACATTTAGTTTCGACTAAGGTTAAATTATTTAATGATTGGGCGACTTGCCGTTTCATTGATGATGTCGACGTGGTTCGTTGTGTCCATTGTCAACAGTTCGGTGATGTTAAAAAACACTGCACTAATAAATCACCTATCAGCGCTAATTGCTCTGAGGCACATGAAACCAAAGACTGCCCGCACAAGGACAATTTAAATTACACTCCGTCGTGCGTAACGTGTAAGCGTTCTAAGAGATCTTATAACCATCGGAATGGGACTCCCGAGTGTACCACTTACAAACTTAAGCTCGAACAACTTATCCTCAACACCAACTACTAAGATAATGGATAGATTAACCATAGGACAATTAAATCTCCACAACGATAGGGTGGCGACTTCTGAACTAGACAAACTAACTATACATTATAACTTAGATATAGTGCTTGTTCAAGAACAATATCAAAACGCGCGGTTACGTCACAAAGTAGTACAGTTGGATGGCAAAGCACGAGCCGGAATTTACGTGGCGCATTCTTCTTACTTCACAGTAACGTCTTTGCGTAACCTTATGACATCCCATTGTGCCGTTGCGGAGGTCTCATCGTCTTCCTTTAAATTTTACGTTGTGAGCTGCTACTTTCAATATTCAGACCCTGTTGCTCGTCATATACGTAACCTCCGTCATGTCTTGCAATCGCTCGCGGGCTGCAAAGTTATCGTTGGCGCTGATGTTAATGCGTCTTCGAGTCTATGGTATGGCAAAGTTCGGTCTACGGATTAACGCAGTCAGATTCATTTCAGCAATGAAATCTTCAACAGCGAGATTTCATTGCTGAAATGAATCTGACTATTCATAATACCCCTGACGCACCACCAACTTTTTGCAGCCAAATGGGCGAATCTTGTATTGACGTCACACTTTCTAGTGCAGACGCACGCTTGGATAGGTGGCGAGTCCTTCCGGACGCGTCTTGTAGTGATCATCGCTTGATCGTGTACGAATTTGTTCCAGTTTTTACTCAGGGTACGTCACATGTTATCGGTAAATTTAGGTATAAATGAAAGGGTGCTAATTGGGAATTCTTTAGCTCACTTCTTGCGTGTCACGCCAAAGACTTCACGTGATGGGCTGTCAGCTGAAGAAAGTGCTGAAATTATGTCAGACACCTACACTTACTGTGCTGACATTGCCATTGGTCGTGGATCTATGACCAATATACGTAGATGTGATTGGTGATGTGACTACCTAACTGAACAGCGTAAAAGGTATCGCCGAGCGCGTAAACATCTTAACAAGCTTAAAAAACGTAAGGTCTCCCTCTTTTCATTGCGTTAAATACGTTAAGAGTTGCCAGGACCCGTTATAGAGCATCAGTGGAAAAATCTAAGGGTAATGTATTGCGTAAAATAGTAGAAAAATTAGATAAAGAGGATCCGTGGTCTCCTTTATATTATGAGTTTAAAGCCAATCGATCAGTCGATCTCACATTTGTCCAGAACATTAAACTAAATAATAAACACACCACCAGTATTGAGGAAACAACTGAAGTTTTGCTGAATACTCTTATACCTGATGACTTACTTACTAATGACAACGACTACCATCAACAGATCAGAGCGCGGGCAGCTGTACCACCTGAAGGCGGAACCACACTTACATGTCGTGGCGTGGCGTGGCGCGGAATCCACCAATCAAACGACTCTGTTTCAGTCAACGTCATAACACAACGAGTTTTGTAGCCAATCAACTGTGTCAGCAGGCGCCACGCCACGCCACGACAAGTAAGTGTGGTTCCGTCTTGAATCACCAGCGTCAGACCTTCCATCCACTGACGAATTTATTAACGTTGTCAAGAGGTTACCACTCAACAAGTCATCAGGTGAAGATAAAATATCTAATCGGATGATTATAGAAGCGTGTAAAACAGCCGGTGATGCGATTTTAAGCGTGTACAACCGTTGTATTGTGGAGGGCGTATTTCCTCGTATAGGCGACGCGGGTTTATACGAATCATCCCGACAAACCCCCGGACGCCCCAAAGTCTTACCGGCCCATAACATTACTTCCATCTTTGGGAAAACTCCTGGAGCGCCTTATCGTTCCACGTTTGCTACCGGACGGACCAAAATTTCATAACAATCAATTCGGTTTCACTACTGGCAAATCTACCGTAGACGCGGCCCTTACTGTTAGGAAAATAGTTAATACAAATAGTTAAACTGAAAGTGATAAATAACTTAGTGACGAATAAAATGAGTGATACCGAGCAGGTGGAAGTAGAAGAACAAGATGCAAAAAAGACTGAATCGCAAGATGAGTTTAGAGTAGGAGTGCGCGTTCCGCCGTTTTGGCCGGAGAAGCCTGCCATTTGGTTCGCACAAATAGAAGGCCAGTTCGCGATATCGAATATTACGGTGGATACAACCAAATTCTTTTACGTCATCAGTCATCTCGACCCGCAGTATGCAACAGAGGTCGAAGATATAATCGTGAACCCGCCAGCGACCGGTAAATACGATAAATTGAAGACGGAGCTCATAAAGCGACTCTCAGAATCCCGCGAAAAGAAAGTGCACAACCTGCTGACACATGAAGAGCTTGGCGACAGGAAGCCGTCGCAGTTCCTTCGACATCTGCAGCACCTCGCTGGTCCAAAAGTAACTGAGGAGTTTTTAAGGACAATATGGTCGAGCCACCTGCCGAGTAACATACAGTCCATAATTGCGTCTCAGGCATCCGCGCGTCTCGATGCGTTGGCTGATCTCGCCGACAGAATAAATGATGTCGTGCTGAGAGATCAAGTTGCGGCAACATCAACACATGGGGTGAGTGATATGAATACTATGTGTAAACTAATGACTGTGCTTATGAAGCAAGTCCAGACACTAACGCAGAAGGTCAATGACCTTTCCCGCCCAGGCCGATCAAGTAGACGTGAAAATCGCTCGAAAGCCCGCCAAAACCGATCTCAGTCGTGTAATAAAAAATATCCAACATGTTGGTACCATTACAAATTTGGTGAGAAGTCCACCAAATGTGTTCAGGCGTGTAATTTCAAGCCGGAAAACTGCAAAAGTAGTCAGTAATGGCGGCTGACGACTGCTCTACGTGTAAAGGCCGCCTATTTATCACATATAAACGTACCAGCATCCAGTTTCTCGTTGACACGGGTTCAGACGTATGTGCCTACCCTAAATCGTATTTACGTAATCAGCTACAATGTAAGAACAAAGGTAACTTTGAACTTATCGCTGCAAATGGCACGCCGATACCTACATACGGTACATATCAACTAAGTCTTAACCTCGGATTATGTCGTGAATTTACTTGGAAGTTTATTATTGCTGACGTTTCATGGCCAATCATAGGTGTAGATTTTTTAAATTTGCATAACTTATTAGTCGACTGCAGGCAACAGAAATTGATCGACTCAATAACAAACATGACCGTCGGCGCGCCTTCAACTCACGGAACAACACACGAAATGTTGTCATTAAAAATGTTTAAAGGTCATTCAACTTATCTCGATTTATTACGATGCTATCCGGCAATAATAAGACCAGCTGGATCACAAAATGTGCCAATTCACAATACAAAGCACCATAATAGAACGACGTCTGGCCCACCGGTAACATCAAGATCGCGTCGATTGGCACCGGACCGTCTGAAGCACAGATCATAGAAACAAAAGGTCTGAAGATTGCAAAAAATGAATTTGAGGAAATGCTACAAAATGGAACAGCTCGTCGCTCTGAAAGTTCTTGGTCGTCCCCATTGCATCTCGTACCTAAAAAACTACGGCTGGAGGCCATGTGGCGATTATAGGTAATTAAACGCACGAATAATACCTGATCGCTATCCAGTGATGCATATCCACGACTTCACAAACCAGCTGTCAGGATATACTGTATTTTCAAAAATTTACCTCGTTAAAGCATTTAATCAGATACCGGTATTTGAAGACGATATTAAGAAAACAGCGATCACAACTCCATTCGGACTTTTTGAATTTACTGCCATGACCTTCGGTTTAAGGAACGCTGCTCAGACGTTTCAGAGATTTTTAGATGAAATCCTTCAAGGATTAGACTTCACGTTCGGGTCCCTAGATGATATCCTCGTGTTTTCAAAAGGGGAGACAGAGCACATTGGACACATAACAAAATTATTCAACCAATTAAAAAAATATGGAGTAGTAATTAACACCAACAAATGCGTCTTAGGTGTTAGTAAAGTTACCTTCTTGGGTTATCAAGTCCCGCAGCTGGTATACGTGCCCTCCCCGAAAAAGTAAAGGCGATCCAGGAATACCCCCTCCCTAAAAATGCTAAAGAGTTGCGAAGATTTCTAGGGATGATCAATTTTTACAGAAAATTTCTCCCTGGCGCCGCTCAAATCCAAGGTCCTCTCAATCAAGCTTTAAGTGGCCCAAAAATCAAAGGATCGACGCCCATCACCATAACAACTGAAATACAAAAAGCCTTCGATGCATGCAAAAATAACTTATTAGAAGCTACTCTCATCTCGCATCCTGATCAACAAGCTGAGCTAGCACTTTTTACCGACGCTTCAGATGTGGCCTTCGGAGCTGTCTTTCAAAAACGAAAAAATAACAGCTGGCAACCGCTTGGATTCTTTTCTCGTAAGTTATCTCCTGCTCAGACGAAACATAGAACATACTACCGTGAATTGCTCGCAATACATGAAGGAATAAAATACTTTAGGTATATGGTCGAAGCGAGAACATTTAAAGTGTTCACCGATCATAAACCCATCACATTCGCCTTCACAACAAGAAGAGACAACTGCTCACCTCGTCAACACCGCTATCTCGATTTTATTAGTCAATTCACGACTGACATTAACCATATCTCAGGAAAAGACAACGTAGTCGCCGACGCATTTTCACGACTGGAAAGCATC
Organism: Orthosia incerta; assembly: GCA_948252205.1. Lineage (NCBI taxonomy): Eukaryota > Metazoa > Arthropoda > Insecta > Lepidoptera > Noctuidae > Orthosia > Orthosia incerta. The sequence continues at coordinate 13,330,246 of OX411766.1, read as the reverse complement.
GATACTACTATCAACTACAAAGAACTGGAAAACGAACAGGAAACCGATCAAGAGTTACAGAGTTTGCTACAAAACAAGACGGCTTAACAATTAGAAACAGTGAAAACTATGGACGCCTACATATACTGTGACCAGTCTACTTCACGTTCAAGGCCATTTATCACACCAAGTTTCCGAAAAGCAATCTTCGACAACCTACACAATCTCAGTCACCCAGGCCCCAACGCTACAGTCAAACTAGTGTCAGAACGATTTGTGTGGCCTAAGATTCGTCGTGACTGCAGATCATGGGCTCAACAATGCACTGATTGCCAACGCAACAAAGTTACCCGCCATACCCACTCTCCTCTTTCCCTATTCCCTGTTCCTTCGAACCGTTTTTCCCACGTCCACCTTGACATAATAGGCCCTATGCCACCTTCTTCTGGTTTCAGGTACTGCCTTACAGCTGTAGATAGGTATACTCGATGGCCAGAAGCCTACCCTCTAGCAGACATCACAGCGGAGACCTGCGCTAGTGCTTTCATTTCTGGCTGGGTCGCTCGCTTCGGATGACCAGAGAAAATAACCACTGACCGAGGGAAAAAATTTGACTCGCAGCTGTTCCAGAGCATCTCGTCGATCATAGGCGCATACCATTGCCCTACGACAGCGTATCAACCTCAGTGCAACGGCCTAGTGGAGAGACAGTGGGGAAACAGCACAGATGCACCAACACTTTTCACATTGCAAAAAAGACTTATAGAATCCTAGTAAATATAGACGATACCGATAACTGCAAACCTCATTTCCAAGAACATAAATTACTTACCCTCCCCTGCCTAAACATTTTAGAAATGTGCAAATTCGTTCGAAATAACCAACACTTTTACACGACAAGAGAAAATATACAGTCAAGATATACATTACGCCATAAAAATAGGTTAAATCTACCAAGCTCTAAGCTAAATATGCACTCAACAAGTACATTAGTAATGTCAATGAAAATATATAATAAATTACCAGAAATAATTAAAGGAGAACAAAAATTAAATTCATTCATTAAACAATTTCTATTAGCTAAATGCTATTACAACGTAAATGAATATTTAAATGATTAATTCTAAATTTAAATGCAATCTAATAAATAAATAAAAAAATTGAAAATTAAAATAACAAATAAATAAAAAACGGTTAATTAAATGCTATTATATTATATTAGTGAATATTTAAATAACAAATTTTCAATTTAACTAATTTTAATCTACTAAATACATATATACTTTGTCAAATAAAAGCCCTCTTCCTCTCTCCTACTTTTGCAGTGCCCGACAGGGTCCACAATGGTCTAAATTTGTACCTACCATCTAAGTTCACATGTGGAAGCAATAAATGTATTGAGTATTGAGAATGCACAGACAGCTGAAAGCCGCCATAATGTGCCACAACAACGCGCAATGGTCAGAGGTACTTCCTCTTGTTCTCCTAGGTATGAGGAGCGCCTGGAAGGATAATCTACAAGCCTCTTCAGCTGAAATAGTGTACGGCGAGCCACTCCGGTTACCTGGTGAATTCATGAAACCAGTAACACAGAACATCATAGATGAAGCAGACTTCGCAGCACGACTAAGAAAACATATTTCGAGACTGTCACCTGCAGCAACATCCGGCCATGGTGAGAAAATGTTTTACGTACCTAAAGATCTTAATACAGCAAGTCATGTCTTCCTGCGGCAAGGACCTCTAAAGAAGTTACTAGAATCACCTTATTCTGGCCCACATCAAGTTGTAGAAAGAGGATCAAAAACCTTTACAATAGACGTCCAAGGTAAACATACAACCGTAACCATTGATAGGCTAAAACCTGCCTACATGGCTAACAACAATGATGATTCCAAATCACTACCTTTACCACAACCACCACCACCAGCACCACCAGCTTCAGCGCCAGCATCGCCACTACCGCAGCCGGAAACCACCACAAGAAGCGGGCGAACCGTTAGATTCCCGGGATACCTTTCTAACTATCGACCGTGAACCGGTCTCAGCGGGGGAGTGATGTAGGCTATACCTACAGTCCGGCCGCTCTGCCAACAAATGTCTCAAAAGAAATAGGAACTGCGCGACGAGCGCGTAGCGCCTCGACGCACCCGCTCTCTCCACCCCGCGATTATTGACTCGCTCGTGTACCTTGTCTTATTTTGTAATAAGTAATAAACTTAATATCGTTAGAGCTGTGTTTATTCTGGAGAGTGCCCTAAACATCCAAATAATATATAATAACAGACACTAATATACCTAACACACACAGAGTCTACAGGGCTACTTACTTGGGTTGTATGTGCTATGGGGCGCCTGTTTGGGCTGATAGGGTCACCACAGGGGTGGTACGACGAAAATTACTTCAAAGCCAGCGTTTAGCTTTGATATTCTTATGCAAAGCATACAGGACGGTTAGTACTGAGGCCTTACCAGTACTTGCTGGCGTACTTCCGGTCGACCTTGAAGTGCAGGGACGTGCTGCAATGTACTATTCCGCACGAGAGACTATGGATGCGGACTTTTTAACGCGAAGTGACCGTGAGAAAATCTCTAGATTATTTAAACTACTTATTTACGTCTGGGAGGAACTTTTATCCGAATGGCAATGTAGGTGGGATAATTCCATCAAGGGCCGACACCTTCACCAATTCTTTCCATCCGTTCGCGTGCGGCTAGCCAGGACGTGGCTGGAGGTGGATCACTGTATTGCCCAATTTCTCACAGGGCATGGTAACTTTAAAAGTAAATTATTTTCCTTCAAGCTCGCTACCTCACCTTTATGTCAGTGTTCTACGTCTGACTGCGAATATGTACAATCTGCACATGATATCTTATGGGAGTGTATTCTTTGGCAGAATGAACGCAATTTTATGTTGAGTAATGTACAGGCTGCATCAGGAGTTGTTTACTATACGGACCTTGTGGAAACTAGAACAAATTTCCGTGCGTTTTTGCCATACCTATTATTGGAATCAAATATAACAGCTCACAATGTTAGGACCCATTCAGATTAATGCTAATTTTTATCCGTGGTGCTAGGCACCTGGGCTTATCCCAGTTGTAAACGACCCTTTGTGCCTATTGGCCTTGTTTGTTCTGTCTCCTGCTTGATATGGAGGGAAGTGGAAATTTATATTACTTTTTCCTACTCCTCCGTTATTCTTTTCTGATTAATTTCGTTGCGGGATCCAAGACAGTTAAATTCTTTCTCCGGGACTTCGTCGAGCTTCATTGCCTCGGCGCTTTTCTGGTGGTCGCCACTGTTGATTCTGGGTTTTAGGAGTTGCAGTGGTTTGGGAATAGTGCAGTGGAATTGTCCCAAAAAAAAAAATTGAAGAAAGAGAGAAGAGTGCCGTTGTATATCTCCGAATTTCTTCATCAGATCTTCATCAAATTTAAATGGGACCAATTTAGGTACATATCCATCCAAGCAAAATATAATTTTCAAAATCGGTCAACAATTGACGGAGAAGTCGGTGAAAAATTGCTGTTGGTGATTTGAAGACCCGGACTACAAATAAAACCCCGCCCGCCCGCCTTCTAAACTAGCACAAATCCGGGGAAACCCAGATAGATGGCAACCCTATACTAAAGAAGCGTGTTGTAGCATGACGTGGGGTGTTGTATATGTGCACGGTTCGCGTCGGGTCGCGAAATCAAGCTATCTTTAATGAAGTATAGTGTCATTTTCCACATAATACAATAAGGTAATAGGACTATATTTAACAGAATTCAAAGCCATAAAAGATAGGAACGAACAGAAAATTACTAAATTGTCCATGACTTGAATGTTTTTGTCTTTGAAATGTGAGTTCTTTTGCTTTGTGTATGTGTGGTCGTGTCATCTTCTAATATTTTTAGAAGATTGCTATTTAGTTTTTTTTTCTTATATAGGCTCGCGCTTGACCACCATCTCACCTGATGGTAAGCGATGATGTGGTCGATGATGGAGCACGCTTGCCTAGAAGTTTTTGATATTTTCAAATTTTTTTATTATTAAAAGGTTCGCGCTTGACCACTATCTCAAAACTCAAAAAAATCAAATTTTGCCTTTTATAAAGGAATAACGATTAAAATACCTTCGTTTTTATTAAGATTCGTACGTACATTTAGTATAAAAATTGGTACTACCCATTATTGAGCCAGACTGAACTAAATACATTATTATTTTCAAACCGAAAATCTTTAAAAATTGGACCGATATATTGATATTTTTTGCTCGATGTATCGAGGCCGATACTGATATTTTGATAACTATCGATACATCGATATATATTTCACTTCCGACATCCCTATCCTGTATTCAAGTCCAAATCCAAAGAATACAATTTTTTTTTGACGTTGCACTATTCGTGCATATTGCGTGCATATTCGTGTTGCCGGGAGAGGGGGCACACACGCCACCCGACGCTTCGCACACAGTGTGTTCCTAGTTAACACCCGACGCCACGCATCAGTCAGTAGAGGGTGTGCCTGGCATAAAGATATGTTTTGTATGTTTTTATTAAAAATGTCGGATGAACAATGATGGGTTTGTTTTTTTCGGCGTTCTTACAAATCTATGAAGGTAATGTAACTTTTCTCATGAAAATGTAACTTTTAGAGATGTCTCGTGTAAATATGTAATGTTTGACTATCTGCCACTGGCAACACTCAAGTAGACGTTGCCTTGAACAGCCTTGAACATAAATAAACTAATATATGACAGTGACAGGACGGGTAATTAATAAAATATACTAAATTCTATATTGATTTGTATGTTTATATTGTTTATTGAAGCGTACATATCCGTAGTATAATTGACTGAAATAATGACTAATTGAGAAGACTAATTAAGAAGATAATATTATTTATCTTTCTTTTAGTGATTTTCGAGTAAAAAATGGAACGAACGCAAATGTGTAGGATGTGTTTGGTGGAGGATGTTCCCATGTATGTTGTTGTCAACAGGAACATGCATGAAGTTTATGAGAAGCTGACTAATAAACCAGTAAGTTGTTACATTAAAATCACTAAGTTTTAAATGCCTTGCCGTTCATACAAGTGGATATTATAATTAATGTGAACTTTTTGTAACAATGTACTACCTTGAGCAATAATGAATCAATGCTCATAGTTTCTCTGTTGGAGAAGAGCCGTACGAAATTTAACAAATATTATTTGATGTTGAACGACTGGAAGTATTTTATACAATAATTCCTAACTTGTTCCCTTGGCTTTTTGAATTTTTTCATTAGCAATAATGTAGTTACCCTCAGAGCTTTTTAATTAGATCTGTATTCCCAGAGATTACCTTTAACTACATAATAATATCATTTGTTGCAGTTTGTAACTGAAGATAGAAGACCGGTGCTTGTTTGTTACTTCTGCTGCTCCAAACTTAAACATTGCTGCCGTTTCCAGAGAAAATGTCTGGAAGCCGAAGAACTGTTTGCTCAGATGCTGGATAAGGATTATGAGGTGAAGTAGTCTTCAATGTAATCTTATCCCATATTTACTTGCATTAAAAACTTACAGGGAAATACTTAGTATCCAGGATACCGATTTGAGGTTTTTAAGGGGGAGAGGGTATTCTAGGAAATACCCCATTTCCCACTTAATCGTAGCAAATAAATAGATTTCACAATATTTAAGTTATAAACTTTGATGTTTTGTTGAAAAACAACACAATAAATAGTGTATAAAACACTTTAAAGATGCTTCTGCATCGTCTCCGGGGTTTTGGGAAATGAAACCCCTTACTTAGATAAGGATAGGCGCCCCCGCTCACCACCGCAGCTTCGGCTGGCTAGTGTCCCGGTAGTAGTAGCTAAAAGATTACATATGGTCCGGGTGCGCCCCGATTGTTAATTTTTTAGGGTTCCGTACCCAAAGGGTAAAAACGGGACCCTATTACTAAGACTCCGCAATCCATCTGTCTGTCACCAGGCTGTATCTCGTGGACCGTGATAGCTGGACAGTTGAAATTTTCAGAGATGATGTATTTCTGTTGCCGCTATAACAACAAATACTAAAAACAGACGAAAATACATATTTGAGGGGGGCTCCCATACAACAAACGTGATTTGTTTGCCGTTTTTGCTCGATATTAATAACGGCAACAGGTAGACGCTTGAAATATTCACGGAATATTTAGTTGTATATTCACTTAAAAAAATAGTAATGATTAAATTAAAATAAAATGAATTAAGGGGGGCTCCCATGCAACAAACGTGTTTTTTTGCCGTTTTTTGCGATAGTGGTACGGAACCCTTCGTGCGCGAGTCCGACTCGCACTTGGCCGGTTTTTTATATAAACGTTTCCCTACATTAGAAATATCTTCCTGTATCGTGGATACGTTTACAAACAGAAACTCACATACACAACACCCAGAGCCAGAACAACCATCTGTAGGTCATACAAATATTTGTTCCGTGCGGGAATCAAACCCGCGACACGCAGCGCAGCAGTCAGTCGCTCAACCACTGCGACAACCGTGCGCCTGTTTTGGAACAGATTCGACCTATTTTAAACACTATTTTTAACCTAACCTAACACTAGCTTTCCGCCCGCAGCTTCGCCTGCGTCGACTACACGATTCGGATATTATATTTGAGGGCCTCAAGAGCCTGAGGCTTGTTGCTATAGACTCGTGACAAAAAAAAACCACTGAAAGAAGCCTGGAACAGTTAAAACAGGCCAACTAAATGGCCATAGTAAGTCTGGATTCTGGAGCACTCAGAATGTTGGTTGTGTCTCGTGTAGTAATGTGCCATTGCTCTATCCTGTTGGAACCACATGTTCTCCAGTTTAATTTATTTTTATTTATTATGTGCTTGTGATAGACAACTGTCTCACCTGATGGTAAGATAGTGTTTTTTATTTATTTATATAAGCCTTCATCCAGACATGACATTATTTCCTTTGTTGTTCATAGATACATCTATGTTTAATTTTTTTGTGTGTCCGTTTGCAAGGTGGCATAGGCCTCCTCCAATCTTCTGCGTTCCGGCCTTTCTATGGCCACTCTACCCCATGTTGTTCCAGCGACTTGTCTGATGTCGTCATCCCACCTTTTATGTGGTCTACCTCGTTTTCTTTTCCCATCCCTTGGGTACCACTGTGTGGTTATTTTGCTCCATTTATCCTTTCCTCTGATCATGTGGCTCGCCCATTTCCACTTTTGTCTCCGTATTTTCCGAGTTATGTCCTGGACCTTAGTCTTGCTTCTGATATTGCTATTCATTAAATAAAAAAAAAGATAGTGGTAATAATAATATATTTATTCCTTTTAAGGATAGAGAAAGACGTTGATCATGGCTACTGTGGTCGATGAGATGACCACAGTAGTCATTTGGCGGCTCTATGACGCTTCCAGCGTAAACAACACACCAATTTTTTTGTGCCTGGCAACCTACATCTACACTTACATTTGTCCCCGTGGTGGTATCCTGGTCTCGTTCAATCCCGTGTCCTATCGGGGGTTATAGGGGGAAAATATATATAATAATAAGGAACAACAGATGTGGTGTGTGGACCGGAATCCCGGCAGACAACCAGACACGCTCCTGACAAAAACACTTCGCTGCGCGCGAAATATATACTCAAACAAATGCACGGGCGATTCACTTTTCTTTTTATTTATATATATATACTAGCTGTTGCGGCTTCGCTCCCGTGGACCACCCCACAGGACCCATTTTCGGGATTACAAATAGCCTATGTCACTCAAGAATAATGTAGCTTTCTATTGGTGAAAGAATTTTTCAAATCGGTTCAGTAGTTTCGGAGCCTATTCGGTACAAACAAACAAACAAAAAAATCTTCCCTCTTTATAATATTAATAAGTATAGATAGATAAATAGATGATTTGTAATCATCATCATCATATCAGCCGAAAAACGTCCACGGCTGGATATAGGCCTCCCCCAAGCGTCGCCACATTGATCGGTCCCGTGCTTCTCGCATCCAGCGGATCCCCGCAACATTCACCAGGTCATCGGTCCACCTGGTGGGAGGCCTTCCAACGCAACGTCTTACGGTTCGCGGTCGCCACTCCAGAAACTTTGTCACCCTGTCTCACACCACGCTGCAGAAGTACGGGTTCCGAGGGCGTTTTTGTACAAACACTTCCAACACTTCGATGTACCGGTAGTCAATTTGGCACCGTTGGAGAGACTGCAGTACAGCCCAAGTCTCGATCGAATCGAAGGCTTTCTCGTAGTCCACAAACGCTAAACAGAGGCAGGTTGTACTCTTCGGTCTTTTATATAACCTGCCGCAGCGTATGTATGTGGTCTACGGTGCTGAAGCCTTTACGGAAGCCGGCTTGTACGGAGGCTGGAAATCGTTAAACTTGCGCGCGAGACTAGGGCGTGCAAACCCGGTTTTGCTAAAAACCGAAAATTGCCTCTTGGTTGACATGATGAAGTCAATCTCGATTTAGTTGCACCATCAGGGCTTTGCCAGGTCCACTACCTGTGCTCACGCTTTCTGAAGGAGTTCATCATGTAGAGGCCCTCCTTCTCCATAAAACTGGCCAGTAGGTGACCCCGGTGGTTCCGACGTCCAACTCCAAATTGCCCCACTTGCAGCTCATCCTCGTCTCGTTTGCCCAGTTTCGCGTTGAAGTCCCGCATGACAACGGGAGTTTTGAAATCATGCATGGCTGTAGAGATATCCTCATACATGGTCTCTACCTCGTCGTCGGGGTCTGCCCAGGTCGGGGCGTAGACCTGTATGACTTTCAGCGAATATCTTGCGGATATTCTGAGTATAGGGTACGCCACCCTGGTCGACGACACACTCGATCTTCACCACGTTGTTCACAAGGGACTTTTGGACGATAAACCCTACATCACCCTGGGATTGCCGGTCACCCTCTTGGAAATAGAGCTGGTTATCAGATTTATGGATAATCGAGTCCTCCACCTGTCTTTCGGACTTCAGATAACCATGTAATACTCCATCGTAACCTGCTCAATTCTTCCTCGAGTTCGGCTATCTTCTCGTCGGTCCGGAGTGTTCGCGTGTTATATGTTGCCAGGTCCAGTCGTCGGTGTTTATTGGGGTAGCCGGGTCCACGCCGGGGATTCTTCGCACCCCTTGGCACGCCATCGCCTCGACCGCTACCGTAGCCGAGGGACGACGGGCTGCCGGGCACTCGGAGCCGTTTTTTCTTTGTGCTATTCATTTTGTATTGGGGAGGTTTGCCATAATCGCCATGCTTGGCAGGCGGGTTGGTGATCGCAGTTTGTTGTTAAAGTGAACAGAGAACTCTGCTGCCCATTCTCTGGTGTGTCCCTTAGTCGCCTCTTACGACACCCACGGGAAGATATGGGATGGTGAAATTCTTTACGTCCGTTATCCTACGGCACTGATGAATTGTAATAAATAATGTAAATGTAAACTACAAGAGGAATGGAATGAATGACACGTCATATCAGGTTACTGACCCACAAAATGGCGGAAAACGTACCGTTTCATGATCGCGCAAATAATTGTTTTATTACTTTTGTTTTTAAATCTAATATAATAATGAATCATTATTAAAACAACAAGTATAAAACAAACATACATACTAAAAACACATTATTTTGTTGTTTTTTAACTTAAAAAACGAGCTTGTTAACTCATAATGACGTTCCATTGCACGTAACATTAAACACAGATAAAAATATTCTACGCATTTGCCAACCCCTTTACAAAAACACCTAACAACTCCAAAATCGGGAACCTGGATACTAAGGCCAATCTTGCTCTCCACAAAAATTGCTGATTCTTGAAGATAGATAATGAACCAAATGAAATATGACCGATTGAATGTGTGCTGGGGTCTTTCTGACCCCACACGTAACTATGGTTTAACATCTAATTACTAAAGTCTTACATTACTTGCCTAGGGAAATTATGATAGGCAGTCTTCTTCATATACAATACTGATATTTAGCTGCATCCAGTTATTATGGACTATCACAGGTAATCAATTAGCAAATATCTATAAATGGCAGCCAGGAACATCAGCTTAACATGCTTTCCAAAGGCACGGAGGGGTCTCAGTGTGTAATGCATGAACATCCATCTTATTATCGTCATTTTTTTACAGCCGAATCCTTTTATAAACCTAGACGTTCTGGAGTTTAACAATGGGTTTGTGAAATCGCCGATTGAGCTTATAAGTATAGTTGGAGAATGTCACATAGATAGCCATGCAATCAAAGAAGAATTGCCAGCTGATAGTGAGAGTCAAGCTGATATTATTGAGCCAAAGGAGGAACTTCAATTTGATGGTATAAAAATAATAATTTTGTAATAGCTTTTTTACACATCTTCGCTTCCGCTTCCTCTATTTATTTCGGCTCCTCTAACAATTTTGAGCCAATTTAATATTTAAATACAATTAAATTTAATTCAGTTTAATTGCATTTGAATTTATATTTAATAATTTAAATGTCTTTTTTATTATATTAATTTATATGACCTGGTTAAGGTTGCGGGAAGGCGCTGGATGCGAGATGCACGGGATCGGTCAATGTGGCGACGCCTGGGGGAGGCTTATGTCCAGCAGTGGACGTCTTTCGGCTGAAATGATGATGATGATGATGATGATGAATTGTATTTAAAGTTCTCTTAGATACTTTTAAATAAAATACCTAAAGCATTAAAAAAAAAGTTGCCTGTGCTATTGCTACCTCTGACTTGATGTTAAATAACCTATAACATTAGAATTGAGCTGTGAATATAAAAAAAAAATCTAATCTGAGTGATAGTTCTATGGGAATCAAACAAAAAAATTAATCAACAAAAAAAAATTGGGTAGATTCCCTCTTGACTGATTTTTTATTCACTTACAGAGGTAGAAAATGAAAATTCAGAATATTCAGATGTAGAAGACATACCAGTACTCCATTCTGATTCAGTATATGATGTGCGTTTATTTGAGTTAAAAGAAGCAGAACAAGAACAAGAGACTAACTGTAAGTATTAGTTAGTTAATCTAGGTAAGTGAACAGGCCGACTGGCTTGACAACAATGACTTCTAACTAAAACCATAACATATCCCGCCTACACGCCTGAGTAGCATAAACACAATATGCTGCACCTTTGAATTATTGCTCTAACTAGAGATCACACTCCTACTACTGACTGTCTCAGAACTTGTGTTTCGCCGCATGACATCGCCTTAATCAGAACGGGATGATTTATAAAACTATGACCAGCCCCGCTGTCTTGTACAGATCACAATGTTGTACCAATCAATAAAAAGGTACTTTTGAATTGTTAAGCAAAAGATGAAGCTAGCTACATTCGCAAGCGTCAGTAGGTCTCTATAGAGAAGAAATAAAGGGAGGTTACGTAAGTGGATAGAATAAGAAATGAGAAAGTTGTGTGTAAATTGGTTCATCGTGGAGAAATGCTCATGCATACTACGCTACCACGGGGAGATAGCGCAGTTATGTGGGACTCCAACCCACAAAAATTCCACGGTGTACTCATGTGCTGCTTATGGCGGGAACGCGGGCACGCGTTAGCAATCATCTGTGAACCGGCACACCAAAACGCATTGCACGCTGTGACCACCGCAGGGACCAAACAAGCACATGAGCGCTATACGGCCCCGTGTATGGCACCCTTGGTCCCCCTTCGACGGGTCAGGTCAGTGGCACCGCCACCTACCAATTTTCGGCCACACCCCATAGGGAGAGCGGCCAACGCTGTACCGTCACTCCACCTCCCCTGCGGCCCCACCACGTCCGCCATAAGACGGTGACGACTCCGTCCAGGCGTCGGAAGGTAGGGAGAGCGGCGCACTGCAATACCGGCACTCCTCACCCGCTGCGGCCTCCAATCCTTACTCGCGATGCCTCCCATACGACATCGCGGCCCGCCTCATTTGCGATGTCACCCAAGTGGCACCGCAACCTACTTGTTGGCCGCTACGTCGTTGGCTTATTGGCAAAAGCCCTGACGACCGGCCCAGCCTCGGGTTCCTCTTCGCTTCACCGTGCCAAGCCACGGCTATTGAGCTCCCCCGCCTCGACAATGCGGGAACCCACCGGGGTGAAGCCATCTGTCCTGAAGGATGGATAGTGTATATCCATCAAATGTGTCTAGGGAACAAGTATATTTTTAACTATTTTTTACCAAGTTTTTAATTTTTACCAAACCTAGTCTTAGTCTATGTTTTAGAAGTTTTTATTTTTTATTATAGATAGGCTCGCGCTTGACCACTATCTCACCTGATGGTAAGCCATGATGTGGTCGACGGTGTTACACGCTTGCCTAGAAGTAACCTATTCACTCTTGACTTAAAGACCCCGAGGTTGTAGCTATCTGGAAACACAGACTCCGGCAGGGAATTCCACTCCTTAGCTGTACGCATAATGAAAGTATTTCCAAAACGTTTAGTGCGTATGGGTGGGATCTCCACCATGTACCGATGGCGCATCGCCGTACGTCTGGTAGTCCGATGATGAAACGGGCTGGGCGGAATTAGATTATGCAATTCCATCGCACACTCCCCGAAATGCAACCGATAAAAAACCGACAAGCTGGCAACTCAACGACGATGTTCAAGGCTTTGGAGCTTTGACTCGACCAATGCCTCATTGTCGATGAGTCTCTTGGCCCGTTTTTCGATCGACTCTAGTGCATCAAGCTGGTATTTGGCCGATCCGTCCCAGAGATGAGAACAGTATTCCATGCAAGATCGAACTTGCGCTTGATACAACTTAAGCAGCTGCGCTGGCGTGAAGTACCGTCTCACCTTCGCAAGGATCCCCAACTTTTTGGCAGCCAGTTGAGCCTTTGCTTCAATGTATGGGCCAAAATTGAGTGTCGATGTCAACGTTACGCCAAGAAGCCCAAGTTGGTCCGTTATCGGTACGGTTACACCTCGGAAAGATGGCGCCGGGTGAAATTGGCTCTTTTTCGCGGAGAAGAGAAACGCCTGTGTTTTTGCGGCATTGAACTTGACCAGATTGGCATCGCCCCATTCGGAGACTGCTTCCAAGAACAAGCTCAAGCGCTCCACCATGGCCTCACGGAGAGACCGGACCTGAGCCCCAGTGGCCCGTGCGTATGACAAGTATCTCTCAGCAATAGTGCTGTCATCTGCATACCCAAAGGTGCCGGGTTTTAGCAGTTCATTTATGTGCAGCAAGAACAATGTTGTTCGAACAGTGTCGTAAAAACAATGTCGCAATGTCGCGGACAGTACCGACCCCTGAGGGACCCCGGCATTAATATCCAATAGGTCCGAAGAGCAGCCATCGATAACTACTCGAATGGACCGACCCCTCAGGAAGTCTGCAATCCAGTCACACAGACCACCGGGCAGACCAAATGAAGGAAGCTTACCAATAAGGCTTTCGTGCCAGACCCTATCAAAAGCCTTCGAGATGTCGAGGGAGACGGCAAGCGCTTCCCCATGTCTCTCGATGGCCTCACTCCAGATGTGAATGGCTTACGCTAGAAGATCCCCAGTGGACCGATTTCGGCGGAAGCCTTATTGGCGGTCGCTAAGGATGTCGTTGGCTTCTAGGTATGCCAGGAGCTTACTATTAAGTACGCGTTCCATACTTTTACAGAGTGTAGACGTTACAGAGATGGGTCTGTAGTTGTAGGGTCCGGGTCAGCACGACTGCCCTTCTTGGGCACGGGCTGTACGTTGGCTTGCTTCCAAGCATTCGGCACTTTTCCAGTCTGATAAGAAAGGCGAAAGAGGCGTGTCAAGATCGGAGACAATTCAGGCGCACAGGTTCTGAGAACAATTGCTGGTATACCGTCGGGTCCGCTAGCCTTATTCACGTCGAGGTCGCGCAGCACCCTACGTACGTCCTTTTGATGGATGCGAATGTCCAACATACTCGTCCCGCATCCATCAGGAGAAGAAGGGGGGCCTGCGCCACCAGCATTCAGACGCGAAGATTCCGCAAAAAGAGAGGCAAACAAGTTTGCTTTCTCCTCAGCGGAGTGGGCCAGCGACCCGTCGGGTTTCAGCAGTGGTGGTAGTGAGGGACGGCAAAAATTCGATTCAACCGATTTAGCCAGGGACCAGAACGCTTTACTACCTGCTGGGTAGGATGCAAGTTTTATCCCTATCCGGCTAATGTGGTCAAACCGAGCCCTTCGCATTACTTTCTTGCAGGACTTGGCAGCCCTATTGTAGGCTTTCTTCCTCTGACCAACGTCACTCGCCTTGCGCGTTCGAGCGTCGACCCAGGCATGGTACGCCTCATGTTTACGCGTATCGGCGCGATTACACTCGGCGCCAAACCAAGGTCGGTCTTGGCTAGACATTGTTACGTCAGAGAACGGAATGTAGTACTCCATTCCCTGACGCAACAAATCCGTCACGGCGTCCGCGCACGACGTAGGATCAGACGAAGAAAAGCAAAGCTGCCAAGGATAGCATGCGAAGAAAGATCGCATGCCATCCCAATCCGCTGACTTGTACCGCCATACCCGCCGGGTGCCTCTTGGGCTGGGATCGGGAGGGGAGTAGACGGATACAAACTTCACCAGACAGTGGTCGGAACTACCCAAAGGTGGAGATACCGACACCGAGTAACGGTCTGGATCTGTGGTCAGCAGAAGGTCCAAGCAATTAGCCGAATGCGAATCAACATCCGGCACCCTCGTTGCCCTCTGGACCAGCTGAGTGAGATTTAACGCTAGCGAAAGCTTTCGCGTCTCTCGCCCAGCATGGTCAGTGTACTGGTACGGGAAGAGCCACTCCTGGTGGTGGGCATTAAAGTCCCCCAGTATCACCAGTTGGGCGGACGGGTACCGCTGCTGAGCCTCGTCAGCCGCCTCACTAAGGTATTGTGTTAGCCCGGTTGTCTCCAGATCTCCGCTGTGCGACCTGTAGACACAGGCATAGATAATCTTATCCAGACCTGTGTCCACCAGTGCCCAAAGCACTGAGTATCGGGCGTCTTCAAGGTTTCGGAGACGCCGATAACAGATGTCGTCACGGGCGTACATGCATACACCCGCACGTGGCTTGAACCTGTGCTCCAGGGTAAACCCTGGGTAAGAAAGATACGCCACGTCTGACGGACATCCGATCTGCGTCTCTGAAAGGAACAAAAGCGCTGGTTTATCAGTCTCCAGATGATGGTGGACTGCATCAAGGTTAGAGTGTAGACCTCTGATGTTATAGAGGTGAACCTTATGTGACAGTGAGTGCTGCCGCTGTACAGCTTTTTTTTCTTTTGTTCCTTATTGCCATATTGAGAGGATAGGAGAGGAGAAGGAAGAAAGATGAGGTTCCACGCTGGCATTCCACAGACACGCGCCAGCAGGATGCCATCATTGGGGGACTGGTCTGGAGACTGCGGGGACGCCCGAGCCCCCCCGGAAATGTCCATCGGGCACTGTCTTCTGGTCGCCAACCAGCACGATGGCGCATACCGGGATTTTTTGACAGTTGGCGGGGCAGCCTTTCGTGTGTGGCTGGCACACTACTTGGGCCCCCAACTACCTGCGGTCGGCCAGCGGCGCACCGTGCCTTGGATCCCGCTACCCTCCGCGACCAGTTTCCCGATACATACCTAACAGCGCGCATCAGGCCGGTCTGCCTGCAGTGGAACAGCTATCTCGACCCAACTCCTCTAGTTGGCTGCACCGAGCATCGTACCGGAACACGGCTAGGCCGCTTGGCGGTACCGTCTTTGCCCGGTGGGTGGTCGCAAGCCTTCGGCCAGAGCCTACCACCAGTTAGTGTCACCTGATTTGCACCACCCGGGGACCACGTGTAGGGAATCTACTGGGGTACACTCCTACGGACGCGGGTGACTCAGCCCCCAATTTAACAACTTAGCCCAATATTTTTTTAAACTTAATAAGGTTGCGATTTTTGCAAATTGTGGGCAATTAATCTAAGTTAATGTCGTCATTTAAATGGCAAAAAAGGCATAAATTAGGGTTTTTTTTAAACTTTTATTGTAAAGAAAAAAAAAATAATCTGTGTTTCCACCATTGACACGAATCACACAATCACAGCGATATGGCATGATTAAAATCAGTTCATCAAAATCACTTTGAGGAATGGCTGCACACGTTCTTGTTGTGGGGTATGCACGGCATCCATACTCGGCAGAACTCTTTGGAGCATATCCTAAGCGTGCTTAATTGTGTTGAGGTCTGGCGATTGGGCAGGTAACGGCAGAACGTTGATGCGAGCATCGTCAAGAGTGCTTGTTACAATTCTAGCCGTGTGTGAACGTGTATTAGTCGAAACGAATCACCCAACCTGCGGCGGCGTCGCAAAGGGATGATCACATCTGAAACAATCCTCTCCGCATAAATCTGATCATTCTTCCACCGATCCAAATACCAGCCAAACCATTGTTGTTCCCCCTCCATATGAATGAATTTCCTGCCAAAATTTCAAACTTTCTTGACGTCCAGAGGTCCTTCAAACTCGAGTAAGTCCGTCCTCATACCGAAACGAGATTCATCGGAAAAGCAACATAACGCCAGTCTTCTTCCTCCCAATTTATGTGTTGCGAGCACATTGTAAACGGGCCCTACGATTGCGGGGTGCTGTAGGTGGAACTCTCAGCGGCCTTCGGGAACGCAAACCCACTTCACGTAAACTATTTTATTAACCGACTTTCGAAAAAGGAGGAGGTTCTATGTTCGACTTCTTGTATGTTTTTTTTTTTTTTTTTTTTTTTTTTTTTATGTATGTTCACCGATATTTCCGTCAATTGTGGACCGATTTTGAAAATTCTTTTTTTGTTTGATAGAGTATGTTCCGAAATTGGTCCCATTTTAATTTGGTGAAGATCTGATGAAGAACTTCGAAGATATACAACAGAACTCTTCAATAAATAACGGCAAATCTCTCGGGACTGCTGCAATCGCATGTCTGTTTATTGTTTATACCATTTCATAACATAACATCACGCCAATACGCTCTTAAGGGGTAAGCAGATCTCTCATTTGATCGATTTTGTTCAAGTTTCATGATATTCGGGTAATCTATTTTGGCGTTATAGGAAACTTACTAAACAACTTGCCTATTAGTTAGGTACAACTAAAAAGTGAAAAATAAAAAAACTTTTTTACAAAAAAATACTACCGACTTCCAAATAAGAAAACTACAAAGTGAAAAATAACTTTATTTTTGGAAGTCGGTGTCCATAACGCAAAAAAATGGTACCTACGAAAGACACCGACTTCCAAAAATAAAGTTATTTTTCACTTTGTAGTTTTCTTATTTGGAAGTCGGTAGTATTTTTTTGTAAAAAAGTTTTTTTACAGAAAAATTTTCACGAAAATTTTTCTGTATAAAATTTTAAACATCCAAGTCGTTTTGGAGGCGTATCCAAAAGTTGCGAAAAATTATCGTGTAGTTAATTACTTTTTTAAAGCAAAACTATTAGTTACAGAAAAAAAACCAGGTTTGAACCTTCTTTTGAACAGTTTTGTTTGCAAAATATTGATATATTGGCGCCGAGCGGGCGCACGGCCAGTACTGCGTTAACATTGGGGCGTATATATCGCCTTAAGCACTTATTGAATTTAAATTAAATATAGTTCTCGCCAAACTTCTTGGCCGCCCTGAAGGTGGCTACATTGGCTGCGCATTAGTAAATCTCATACAGAAAAAGTTATTTACAGAAATTAAATAACCCGACTGCTTAAGAAACGAACTAAAAAGACATAAACAACAATTAACTTTTTTTATTTATAACTATTGTTATCATTTTTTTTTCGAATTACTTTTAAATGTATAAGTGGTATATATTTTTGAAATCACCTCTTAACAATCTTTTGCGCAATTTCCAGTGCAAAATATTTCAAAATCAAATCGAAATTGCGCTATAGATTTTGAATTTATTTTTCGCATTTGGCTTTTTGGCGCTCCTTGTCATCTGGCTCCAAGAGTTGCCGCTCCTCTCGCTCTAACCCAGGGCTGGTAGTCCAGTACTATATCGGTTGTCCTGATATGGGTATGTGATGCGGAGGAATGAGGAACATGTCGTGTGGAACTTTTGGGTATGAATGTGCATGGTTAAAAGGGATGACGAAGAAGCATACAAACCCCTGCTCATTTAATTTCATTTTAAATTTGATACTTACTAAATTTATTATTACAGGGGCGCCCGTTGCGAAGAAACCAAAACTACATATACAAAGAACAAAACTACAAGATGTAATAACAGAAGTACCAAAGAAAGATGAACAATCAGATTCAAAAATTATCGGGATAAATGCCGCTAAACGTATTCCGCAATTCAAAGAACCTTTAACATATACAAATCTTATAGCTGATAATACTATTAGTAATAGTAGTAGTGTTATTAATACTTTTTCCGATACAAATTTTTGTAATACGAGTAATTGTGGTAAAGATGATATTAATTGTAAAATATCGAACAAAAATATTGACAGTGATGGTGTAAATATGCATCGAAGACTATGTGTCAAAGAAAAACGATACAAATGTGATAAATGTCAGCGAAGTTTTACTCAAAAGAGTGATTTAATAAAACATATTAGAATACACACTGGTGTAAAACCTTATAAATGTGAGGTATGTCAGTATCGTTCTATTCATAAGTCTCATTTTACAAGACATATTCGTACACACACTAATGAAAAACCTTATAAATGTGAAGTATGTCAGTTTAGTAGTAATCAAAAGTGCGATTTAATAAAACATATTAGAATACACACTGGTGAAAAACCTTATAAATGTGAAGTATGTCAGTATAGTTGTAATCAAAAGTGTAGTTTAATAAAACATATTAGAATACACACTGGTGAAAAACCTTATAAATGTGAAGTATGTCAATATGGTTTTAAGAATAGGTCTCATTTAACAAGTCATATTAGAATACACACTAATGAAAAACCTTATAAATGTGAAGTATGTCAGTTTAGTAGTAATCAAAAGTCTGCTTTAACAAAACATATTAGAATACACACTGGTGAAAAACGTTATAAATGTGAAGTATGTCAGTATAGTTGTAATGAAAAGTGTAGTTTAATAAAACATATTAGAATACACACTGGTGAAAAACCTTATAAATGTGAAGTATGTCAATATGGTTTTAAGAATAGGTCTCATTTAACAAATCATATTAGAATACACACTAATGAAAAACCTTATAAATGTGAAGTATGTCAGTATAGTTGTAATCAAAAGTCTGATTTAACAAAACATATTAGAATACACACTGGTGAAAAACGTTATAAATGTGAAGTATGTCAGTATAGTTGTAATCAAAAGTCTGATTTAACAAAACATATTAGAATACACACTGGTGAAAAACGTTATAAATGTGAAGTATGTCAGTATAGTTGTAATCAAAAGTCTGATTTAACAAAACATATTAGAATACACACTGGTGAAAAACCTTATAAATGTAAGAGACGTGGAAGATCGACCTTCACCCATCAGATAACTGGATGAGACATATTTTTATCAAATATAATTTACTAACAAACATGCTTATGGTAACTTGCCTATCGAAAAGGTTTCATAGCTATTATTAATTGAATTAATTGAAATAAATTTTTTTTCATCACCTTCACTCATTTGATAACCTAATGAATTTCATCTCAACTGATAGTTTTTAACACACAGAATATGCCTAGGTAGGCTTGCCTACTTATTTCTGTTCATGGCTACCTGGCAAGCAGATGTGAACAGGTAAGTCAATATAGGTAACTACACCGATCTGATAACCAATCAAAATGGATATCATAAGTAAGATATTTTAATTACAAAACCATTCGTATATGCTTGCCTGCAAAAAATCGTACATGAAATATTATTGCCAAGCTATAAAGTTTTAGAATTGAAGCTATTTGATAGTTGCGAGAGAGAATGTAGAGCGTCCTAGGTCCGTGTGATAGAACAGGATACAACATAGCAGATGCACTCTACCTAACCGTTGAATGTATCTGAGTGCGCATGCTCGTGTAAAATCGTAATATTCGAATTATAAACTTCAAAACTAGTTTATATTGACATACTTTATAAACACAACACCCAAATTTAAAAAAAAAAATGAAAAATTGATTTATTTATTTATAATCACCAATTATAAACTTTAAAACTTTCGCGTTTCATAATTGAAAAAACAATATATCACGGTAATTTAACGCGATGATTTCGATTATTTATTTACCTATTTCACCCGAAGTTTCGGCCGTGTTGCAACGACCGTGGTCCCGGGTAGACTGGTATCTCGGTGTTCTGGCTCCGTTGGGGCAGAAAATTCTTCCTCTACCCTCACATTTCTACACACAACACTGACCATGTCCTTATTCTGTAAGTTATTATCCTTAAGCTGTTCTTCCTGTTTCACACGGATCTAGGACGCTCAACTTTCTCTCTTGCAACTATCAAATAGCTCCAATTCTAAAACTTTATAGCTTGGCAATTTCATGTACGATTTTTTGCAGGCAAGCATATACGAATGGTTTTGTAATTAAAATATCTTACTTATGATATCCCTTTTGATTGGTTATCAGATCGGTGTAGTTACCTATATTGACTTACCTGTTCACATCTGCTTGCCAGGTAGCCATGACCAGAAATAAGTAGGCAAGCCTACCTAGGCATATTCTGTGTATTAAAAACTATCAGTTGAGATGAAATTCATTAGGTTATCAAATGAGTGAAGGTGGTGAAAAAAATTTTATTTCTATTAATTCAATTAAAAATAGCTATGAAAACTTTTCGATAGGCAAGTTATCATAAGCATGTTTGTTAATAAATTATATTTCGGTCGGTCGAAGGTCGATCTTCCACGTCTCCCCTACTATAAGGGCTTGTCCACATCGAGTCACTACGTCATCAGCGTGGTAATTTGCGGTGTTTCGGCGCGGCACGTTGACGTGACGTGCTCACTTACGTTATTGTGTAAAAAGGCACGTTACGATGCCACAACGTTTAACGAATATGTTGTCGTGCCTTGTAAAATTCTGGTACATTTTAAAGCATTTCTGACAAAACGAAACAACGTTTAGTTTCGTTTCCTGTAGTTTCTGTCAGTTACGGCATTTCTGGTATCTTTTTGCCTAACTAATCGCAAAGAATATTAAACATTAACTGAGCGAGCGCATCGCCACGTACCGCTTCCGACGCGTCGCTCCGCGGCGACGTTACCAAACCGTGCATTAGAACTTCACGTCAATGCACCGCGCCGCGACACCACACCATTTCTACGTTGACGACGTCGTGACGTGGTGATGTGGACAAGCCCTAAGCGTGTGGTGAAATATGTAGGTACAAGTACTTACTTAATATGGCAAAGTGAAATTATAACTATATTGTGCTGTTTTTGGTTGCTTGAATTCTTCAATACACACCCAAAAAAAGATCTTTTTAACCTTTTCACCGCCACGGACTTCAATAGAATTTCCAGATTTTCGTGCCACCAGCGCCACGACTTTATTAGAGCTCTTCATTTTATTTATCTTATAAATAGTACATTTCGTGTCGAGCATAAAAAGTCGAGATTTTAACACTAGTGATGTAGCCAATTTCGACGTGTGCCGAAATCTACATGCGAGTGTTAAAATAAAGCCTTTTTATGCGAGACACGAACTATTCTTTTTCACTACCTGATGAGCATACTTAATTAAATGCAAATAAGTTCCAACAACAATTTATTAGAAACGTTCAGATTAAAAACCACAGACTATATACACAATCACAATCAACGCGCGCTTTTCGAGAGGTAACAGGTTCAGTATCATTGTGCCAGTTTCAAAATGATATCAAACCTCCATACAAAAGTAATTTCGTAACTTTTGTAATTTTGTTTCTTTTTTAAATTTTTATTTTATAATCTTGTGTCTAAATGTTCATATTTCGAAACGAATTTCTTAGACAATGTGTTAAATAATAGACAAGGCAGTGGAAAAAATAAATTTACTGTTTTTAGAAGCTTTGTTTCATTTTATTATTCAATATAATCTTCTTATACCCAGTTTTTTATTTTACCACACGTTTTATAGTCGGCCAGTAATATTACGCGAAAGTTATCAGTTATCTATCACTGTAAACGCCTCATTTACGGAAACGCGGCGCGTCGGGCGGTGCGGGTGCGACCTGCACTAAATTCAAACGTGGCGTTGTGTGGGAGTGTTCACAGAGAAGCGATTTTACACGCGTATGCTTGAGATGTAGGCGGAGCTGAGCTGGATGCTTGAGATGAATGACGATTCTGATTATAAAAATATTGTCCAAAAAATTATAAACGCCTATAAAAACTTTGGTTGTAATAATATGAGTTTGAAAATTAATTTTTGAAGTCTCATACTCATTTATTGATTTTTTCCCAAAAAAATCAGGCGATTACAGTAAGGAGCAAGGTGAAAGGTTTCACCAAGATTTAAAAGAGATGGCAAGAAGATATCCAGGCTATTGGGACATTAATATGATGGCGGACTACTGCTGGATGATACGTAGATACTCAGACTAGAGAATAGAAACAGATACCGCCCGCGGAACACGAGAGCGGTGTCTCTATTTATTTATTTGTATGGAGTACAGTTCGTTCAATCAATCCACGAAGACGCGCTCCACTACTATTCCTCCTAACCGTTTATAGTATGTGTGCAAGCTTCCGTTAATGTTTGAGTGTTATCGGTACACACTAATTACCTATGAGTGCACACGCACACTACAATGAATAGACTAATCAATATAATAATATAAAGAAGAAGAATAGACTAATCATATAATTGGTGTGGCGCGTCTTCGTGGATTGAACGAACTATATGTCAGCGTAGTTTTACTCAAAAACCAGTTTAAGACTGCGCCGAGCAAAATAATCCAAAACGATCGTCACAGTTATAGGGATATAATCAATAATTACCATAAAAAATATGTAATGAACACCACAATGAATGTGTTAACTATTCTATGTTGGCAAAAACAAGAAATATTGTTTACTTTAAACAACAAAAATACGTAAAGTTGGACAAAAATATTAAAATAGCATGCTCGTGTTTTATTGAATACTAGCTGACCCGGCGAACTTCGTACCGCCTAATTATTGGAGGCATATTTAGTAAGTCACTAACACACGACACAATACTTTTTTAATTTTATTGAAATTTGTTGCTTTTAGATTTTTAGGAATATTAAAGAATTATAGTATAGATGCACAGCAAAGAGACGTTTACATTTCAAGTGACATTTTACCATAGACAATTTTTTTTGAGTGAATACTGACAAATATTTACACTATAACTATCAAACACTGACCTCTAATAATACAAGTACGCTGGACTTCATATTATCGATGACAAAATTAAGACATTTGATTTTCGCCATTTTGGCGCTGATAGCAACGTGACTTAACGTGAGATTCCATGGAACTAATATTAGAGATGGGACATAGCCTTCGGTATAAAAATACGTGAGAATAATTTAATACTTAGGATAATAAGAAAATCCCAATTATTTTCTAAGTAATAGAAAACTTGCTGTAAAGGTTAACTGAAAAATACTTTCAATCAGATTGCAAGCTATAAACTAGTGGATAGCGTGCTACTAAAGTTATAGCGCATTACTGTCAGATCAGTGAGATTTAATTATGGGGATAGGCTAACAACTTATCCTTAAAACTAGTATATTTGAGCAAAAATCTGCTCGCTCAAGTATACTAGTTAGTTAATATTTACATTTACAATAGTTTGGATTCACTCGGTTGGAACATCATTCATACAAATATTTACGTACGAATGAGATGGATAATAATTTACAACGGACATATTTCTCGCTCTCATCGCTGAGATCCTGTCTCTGTAGTGTTAAGGTGCAAATCAAAAAAAAAAAACAGTTTTCAACTCTGTTTCAGATGCAGATATAAATTGTTTGACTTAAAAACATTTGTTAATATAATTATAATTATCATGATATTATTCCAGAATTAATTCCAGACAGGAACTAGGTGATTGATACAAGAAGAGAGAGGCCTGTGCAGTGGGCGAAGTCGGACTGTGGATGATCATGATGATGATTCCAGAATTTAGTATTACACATTGCTTTTTAACATATTATTACTGATTATTAGGCATTCATATAACATTCATCACTAATACTAATATGAGATATTTAGTTGCAACATATTATGAGAAGTCAATACAGTAGATCAGTGATACGCCTTGCCAAGTCTACTATTTTGATATTAGTGTAATTTAAAAATATTACTAATACTCATACTCGTATTAGTTAAAATAATAATAATAAGATTAGGTAAATATATTAGTATTACCTAATCTTGAGAAATATCGGTATTATCATCATCATATGATAATACTTCATCATAATGATAATAATTCATCATATGATATTCATAATCTTGAGAAATATCGGTATTAACCTATCTCTAAATGTGTCAATTTTAGTTCCTGAGAACCTCGAGTGGGGCGCTTTGATTCGGCACAAAAATCAACTGTCATTTCATCTAATATAAGTAGTCCAGCGTACTTGTATGATAGAGGTCAGTGCTATCAAACTACATCTGTCGTTTTTTTTTTTTGACGGTGGCCATGGTTAGGAAAAGAAGAAGAACTACATCTGTCATCGAGAAAATAAAGAATTCAAACAACTATAATATTTAAATTGTTGATATTTTAAAACTATTTTCCAGAAGTTATAGTGAAGCTATATATCCCTCAACTCCTTAAAATGCATTGTCCCTTTTGTAAAAAGTGGATGGAACGGCAGAACAAAAATAATAACTGTCCAGAGCCCCTAGCACGAGTTTCTGCGTAATTGGTTCGACTACGTTAACGTATCGACTTCGTCAATTTTTGTATGCAAAATTAATCAGCGCCATGTGTCCGTATTTGGAACTAAAAAATCGGTAGCACAAGTTTTTGACAATTGCCTTCGTATCGAGTAGACGTATTTACTTTTACGGTGCGTTAACGCTCCAAATGTATGGGAATCGGTATCACGCAGAGACGTGGTAATACCTAGACGGAACGTATTTACGACGAAAAAGAAACTGTCAATTCTTTCGTTCTTGCTTATAGAGAAACTCTATGAAAATACTACCATCCTAAACGTCAAAGAGACCACTTTTTAGTCACTATTGTAACCCATCGGTTAGCAGCTCTAATTAAAGGTTTTCGCTGTTTTCAAGCCTTTGTATCGTTTATATCAGGAAGAATTTTGTTGTTTAATTATCTGCATGAACCATGTCGTGTGTGGCTATCGGTTGCAAGAGTAGAATGAGTGTATTAACAGAACATAATCAAAGGATATCTTTCAACAGGTGAGTTATCGACTAGCATACTGAAATTATTGTGCAGGGAATACATTTCATAGGCTGTCCGGAATAATGGTATCTAAGTTCTAAATACGTCGAGGACGTATAGTATCATTTAAACCATTCTATTTAGTGAAATAATTAACTTTTATACGTTCGCTGATAGAGCTATGACAGTTTACGTACTTACGTTCTGATGTTAGAGATGTGACAAAAGTCACGAGAAAGATTTATCGATACTGTATTTTTATTTTACTTACTTTAATTTATTTCATAAAGTTTATTTGCTATTTGTGATTATTAATCTTATATCGATTGTGCACAGGTTTCCTAAGAGTACTTATTTAAGAAATAAGTGGATCAAGAATATAAAACGAGCTAACTGGACACCTTCACTATATTCTCGCTTGTGTTCACTGCAATGAATCATGCCATCGCTATCCCTTGACCCATTTATGGACACAGGTTGATGAATCATGTTAATTTTTACATATTACTGTTTTAAATGAAATTATTATATTTAAACAATATTGTTATTATTATTTTTTTTACTTTTATATACATACTCGTCTGTAAACTTTCTTTTCAGTCTTCATCAGTTTATCGATCAGTACATGTCTGTACAGTCGTACGAGTGTACCAAAAACTGTCACTTTGATCTCATGATGTTCCTCGTTTTTGCGCAATGTATGAATAAACATTATTATACAACTCTTATAATGCGCAGAAAAATTACGAAAGAATGGAATTGTACTCTTACAATGACTGATAAGTTCACTCTTTGTACGAGTACACATTCACTCTTTAAATAATTATAAAGATTCCTTACAAAAAAAACGTAAAATTAGCCGCAGTCAGGGACGATTCTTACAGACATTTGACCAAATTTGTAGATCGCTCCAAAACTAAACTCAATAATGTCGATATGACAGTGGCACAGATCTAGTACTGATATAGTCTATAGATAAGTATCTATAGCATACTCGGCCACACTGGCACAAAAGATGGCATAGACAAAAGTATATCTATCTCTTTTTGCTTATGACGTTATCTGTTAGTGCGAAAGTGAATACCGATATTGAAATTGCGTCTTAAACACGTTCCGTCTAGGTATTACAATGTCTCTGGTATCACGAGTTTTCATGTTGACATGTAGTATCGAGTTTTACGCTAGGTGTGACGAAAGCACGTCAAAAACTATCTCACTGACATTTTCTTGGCGTGACATTTCACGTCAAATAATTTTCCGTATTTATTTGGGTAATTATTGCAATAATATGCTATTTAATCATGAATAAAAGGGGAAGGCATGCTGTCTATTGATTATCTTACCTCCTATTTTAATAAAGAGGCTAGGAGAAGCTGTTAAACGAGGTAGGTAAAATTTTCATTTTCTTTATAAACAAACAGTAATAGTTTCTTATAATAAATCATTTCTACAAGTTATTGATGCTAACCACACTGTATGGTCGATGCCACACATAGAGCGGTCTTCCAGCCGTGATGAAGTACGGTCTCTAGTGCGTTATTCGCCGAAACTACGTTTTTCTTGCGGTGCTCCATAACTATCATGACTCATTTGAAGATTCAAGAATCGAAGTAAACGGCGATATTCTTTATAAATGAGGGATTATCTCTAATATAATACTAGTATGTACGTATGCCTATATATTTTGCAACTGGTTTATATCGGTTTACAAAGATAGTTTGGGAATATGGGTTAGAATTTGGGATAAACAACATTAGCAGTTGCTTCTAGGCAACTGAAGCCCTTTCATTTATCGGCAGCTAAAATGTTCTTGTCTACCCTATTGATTGATTTGATTTTTAAAGGTCTTTATTGACATAAAGATAAAAAAAAAGTTAACAAAAAAGATCTTATTCTAAATGTAAACTAACATACATCAAATAATGTTAAGTAGGCTAAAATCGCCTCTTTTAACATATAACATAAATAATTTATATGTTGACAGTTCTTGATTAAAAAAACAGTACATTAAGCTAAGTAAATTATGTAGGGTTTGCAGACCCACATTTTTAAATTAAAGTTTCACACCCACCCCCCAATTTTTATTTTTAATGATTTTATACATAGAAAGCGAATACCTAATAACATTAATTTTTAGGTATAATAACTGATATTTAATAAGTTCAATATTATCAATACAAAACAATGTACACATAAGCACGGTAACAGCAATTAATTACGCTGGTAAGATGGTAAGTAAGAAGATGTCTACCCTATTACCAACAATACAAATCTAAAATGTATTAATATAACATGTTCTTCAGCAGGTCTTGTGGCAATGGTTGCAGTATTTTAAGTAGCAAAAACCGTAAGCCGTTCTACAAGTCTAGCTAGTTTGTCGATGATAAACAGAGACAGATGTACAACGAAAGAGAGAACTAGGACAAAAAGGAAATAGAAGCCCTCCGCAGCGTGACGAACGGTCTATTATAAAGACTAACTATAGAGTCTATTAGAAAGAGAAGAGAATTCCATCGTAATTGCCACCTGACAGCCAATGTTCCAGAATCCAGAGTAAACTTTATGAGACGACAAATCGATCCAGAGAGTGGACTGTGATAGGACTCTCATATCATTCCGTATGCGTACATGGAAAGCCTTGTTGGCTCAGCCTATTTTTATTTAAAATTCCCACTTGTATGCTTAGATTTTTAAAACTACGCAACGGATTTTGGTGCGGTTTATTTTTAATAGATAGAGTGATTCAAGAGGAAGGTTTTTATGTATAAAACACGCGGGCGAAGCCGCTGGCAGAAGCTAGTTTATTACATTTCTAACATGTACATAATTGTACACAAAGTAGCCGTGAATTAACTAAGTAACTAACTAAGCTATTAATGTGATAATAAAAACCTAAATAAACAGAAACTATATGTTTTTCCTAATTTACCTAATCTGAACATACATACATAAACTTACGCTTTTTTCGGATGGGTGTGAGTAGGAAGTAACTACAAAATGCCACCTGCTGCGTTATATTCACGTTCACACATTTACACGCACGCTGGTTATGACATGCAGGCACGCTGGCCTTTCTGAAGAAGATCACAATAAGATCTGTTGCGGACGGCACCCGGGTGGTGTAAGTACCCACCGTCGCCCTGGGACAGTATCCCACTGTTGTTTGACGTGCTTTCCATACGCTCTGAGTCCGGCGACTCTGCTGGTGGTACACGTCACCACGCACCCCTGAATGCGTATGTAGGATGGTAGGTACGAGGATGACCAACATACAAGAACCACGTTTTGACAAAAAATCGGTCTTTTTCTTGAAAAATCTTGTTGCACGTGTTTTATGCTATTTTTTGCGTTCATCTTTAGATACTAAGCCGAAATCTTAAGAGCCTAATTAACCTTTTAAACATAAATATAACCTATGTACTTGCTTCTTAGCTTGCAGATAGGGTTTCGTCGCCGACAAGACCCGTGTATGTCCTTCTAGGGCGTCTCCAATGGGCGTCTCCACTCACTTCTGCCTTTTAAATACCTCTTTGTTAGTTTCCTTTCATTCATCTTCTCAAGATGGTCAAACCATCTAAGCATACATACTACTTTCAGTTTTAGTTAATACATCTTTGTTTAAACCATAACGTTGTCTTATTACATCTTCTCTCTCATCTCATCACTGTTCTTCAATCTATCATTCAAAATAACACCACACATACGTACTTTCTATTCTAAACTAATATTATAAAATGGTTTTTTACTATATTTGTACAAGATAATCTCTGGAAGGAAACGCTTGCCGTTCCTACCACTGGGTGTAGTAGTAAAAACTTTATGGGCTGATCATGCAACAGCTGCATTAAGAATAAGTAATATAATATGTAGCTGTTGTAGATGGTAGGAACCTACATAATGCATTGATGAAATAAAATACAGATTTAATTAACAAAACTTTGTATTACATAATGTTCTTTCATATTCGAATCATTGGCAGAGCTTCTATGATTTCAACCGTAGCTCATAGCTGCTCCAAATGCTTGAAATAGCATAAAGAGCATTTGTATGCATAAACGGTTGTGAATTTGTAGATACTTTTTAACGTCGTAAGTTACAAAATATTCCCCCAATTCCTTCGTTAGATGTCATTATTGCACAAAGAGTCGAATAGCTGGACGTGGGCTTTGAAAAAATCATGGCTGCAATCTTGTAGACGGTGGTGCAATCGATCGGAATGGCTTGTCTTCTCTAAGTGGCAATTCTGGCTTATATTGTTGCGGTGTCGACAAAGGCTTTTAGCTAGTACCCGGAATATTTTACTATTCATCTCCTGTTGGTAAAAGAAGTTGTTATAATTATAACAAAATACAAAGATTCTGAACCTAAATACAACATTGTTGGTCGTGCAGTGTTTTTGGACTTTTCAATTAGGAATTTCTTAGTGGCAACCCGGAGTCTTACTCTGTGTGCTGTGCACGGTAATAAGCCCACCTCTTACTACATGAGACCTCATGGGATTAAGCAAATTTTGCTTATTTGTATGAATCTGTGCAATAAACTAACTTGTTTGCTTTTTTATGAAGTTCACCATGATGATGAACTGAGTGAAGCAAGTTCTTTTTGGATTCCTTAATTCTAAAATCACAGAACCATCGTACATTACAGATTTTTGTCTGAATTGGTAAATTATAATAATTATTTGAAATGACAACAAACAACAATAGACGTTTACACCTTAGGGTCTGCTCACACCGAGAAGCAATGCGATAGTAGGTACATATCAACCGCGCGGCATTTAAAATTAAAAAAATAAGTGATCAAATCCGCCATTATTGCAATCTATTTATTCATATGTTAATTTCATGCGTAAAATGTGAATGATTAAGTGAAAAATTCTGGTGAACAATAATTTAGGTATATTTATTATGTCTAGCATTCCGGGCATGATTGCTGACAGGCTGTGATGTACAAAATCGTTGCTCCAGTATTTCAGCTGGAATACTGAAGCAATGATGGTTGCCTGTGTGTAAGTGTTAAATGTTTGTGTGTATAAATGTTGTTTTTTGTTATTGTGTTACTAACATACGTATAAGTTTTTTTCCATCGTTCTCACATATCTATGTAATTTCCTTGTAACCAAATACTTGTAATTGAACTGTATTCATGGAAAAGAGTGTCCTTGGAGTTTCTTGCACGTTCTTCTCCATAGGGACCTACTAGTACTGACGCTTGCAAATGTGCAACTAGATTCATCTTTTGTTTGATTATTCAAAATGCCTTTAAATGGTTTAGTTGAAATCAAGTATATTGATAAGTTTATATTGTTACTAATACTATGAATATAATATTCTGTATTAAGCTTAAGTTATTCTGTGGCCCTGTTGACTTTAATAAATGAATTAATAATTAAGTATAAAAAAGTATTTAAAGTTTCGGTGTGGACGTACCTACTTTTACCAATCCCTGAGTTCGGAAAGTTCGCCGGCAGAATTTCGCATCTACACGCGTTTGCATCAGTGTGCTAATGGTTTTATAATTTTGTAATTTGAAGGAAACCGTCAAACATTAAGTGACAATTGTCAAACGTCATGTACGGGACCGTTCGAAACCGAACAATTTATCATAAATAAAAACTCCAATAAACTGAAATTTTCAATGACTTATTAAAAAAAAGAATTAATAAAAATGTTAA
The DNA here is from genome assembly GCA_948252205.1 of Orthosia incerta. Classification (NCBI taxonomy): domain Eukaryota; kingdom Metazoa; phylum Arthropoda; class Insecta; order Lepidoptera; family Noctuidae; genus Orthosia; species Orthosia incerta. Next base: position 13,299,323 of record OX411766.1, on the reverse strand, counting down.
ATATGTTTTAACATTTGTTTATAACAAAAAAAATACAGTTTTAGTCTCTAAATTATTTAAGACAAAGTTACCCGTTTTATGTCTTCTATTTTCAGAACGCACTTTTACTACAAACCAATCCAAACGCTATTGGGTTCTCGGCCTTAATTAACCATCGTTCAATTACTACTTCCGAGTTGTCGCAAGACATTTTTTGAACTCGTGCTACCAAGTTAATTGACGCAGTATCGAGTACGTTAACGTCTGGTGAAAACGTCACGATGACGATACGAAAACGTCAGAAACTTGTGCTAGGGGCTCTGGTTGTATTAAATTATTATTAAGATGCGACGAATGCTACAACATAATCGCTGACACCTTCAGATTTTGTACCAAGTGTGGTAAGAATGTAGAACGAATAATACGCGTGAACAGGGCAAAAATACAATAAAATATATTAAAGCAAAAGCTGCTATCTAAACCAAAACACGTTTCTACAATGCCATCTTCATCATCTGAGGAGACATTCTGTGAATTAAATTTATCGGCCGAAGACATACAGGACATTCAAGTTATTGAAGACAGCCAAAAGCCCAACATTGATAATGTTCTGATCGAATCAGATTTGTCCGAGTCGCCTAGTACTTCCGCCATATTATCATGTCCTGGAGAGCCAAGTGGTTCCCAAGTAGATGGAGCCAAGTTGATGGAAATAAAGAGTTACTAATACACGTTGACATTGGCAAAATAATCGTCAAGCAAAGATGGAAGGCATAATTTGAAAAGAAAAAGAAGAAGAGTGATTAATATATTTTGAAATAAAAAAAAAAATTGTATCAAATTAAGTTTTATTTTAGATTTATACAACATATTATTATATAATTGTAAGGATCCAAATGCACATATTATATACATATTAAGTCATTTATTTATATTTATACACTCCATATACAAAAATTTAAAATTTTCTTGGATGTGCTCGTTTCTGGACTGTGAACATGATAAACAAATCTTTGCTTAAATTAAATACAACACAGTTATCATCATCATCATGATATCGGCCAATAAATGTCCACTGCTGTACATATATACAGTTAATTAATATAGTGCTTTCTGGTAGACAATATTTTTAGTTTTTTTTTGCGGTGCGTAAATAAATAAGGATGTTGGTTTTCCGACACGCGAACACGCAACGTATAATTGTCCATGTGCGAAACAGGGAAACTCTAAGTTTATTCCGCAAACTTGCAACGATTGGCCTTGCGATTTATTTATGGTCATCGCAAAAGCTAGACGCACGGGAAATTGCAACCTTTTAAAATCAAATGGCAAATCCGTTGGAATCATAGGTATTCGTGGGATTAAGACATCCACTCCTTTGTATTTTCCTTTGATTATTTTAGCTTCGATGATGTTATTCATGAGTTTCTTCACAACCAATCTCGTTCCATTGCAAAGTCGAGGTTGATTAATATTACGCAGCATGATGACAACTGACCCTACTTTTAATTTCAAATTATGTGGTGGTAGTCCAGGCAAGTCCAATGAATTTAAAAATTCTGTAGGATAGTTGACTACGTCATCCTGGTTTGTAGCCGTGTCAACTGCTTTGTACGTAAACAACTCTCCTGGAAGGAAATTCTGAATGGTAGCATTGAGATCATCGACATCTTTGTTTTTTGCTGCCAATATTGCTCGTTCACTTAGCCAATCGTGGTTATTATATTGTTGTTTAATGTCCGGAAAAACACGCTGAATAAGCTCCTCTTTCGATTCTGTGAAGTGACAGAAATCTGTGGGAAAAGTCATTAATCCGGTCGAGCTGTCAACTGCGACCTTACCATTGCCAATATCCAGCAACTGCTTCGATAACACAGTCGCATTTTGATCTTGTTGCAAAAACACTCGCATGTTAGTAGTTAATTGTAGTGTCTTTACGTGCCGCCACAAATTTGATGATTTTAGACATGCGTTTATTTCGTCAGCAACAGTCGATCGAGGAATTACTGGAAGAGTCTGACGAAAATCACCTGACAACAGTATCATGGCTCCACCAAAAATGTTTTGGTTATCACGTAAATCTTATAACGTCCTATCTAGTGCCTCCAGCGACCTCTTGTGGGCCATTGTGCATTTCTCAATTGTTGAAAAGATGTCGGACCAGGAACATTCACCAATAACAATCTAAGATAATAACATTCATCGTTATTAGGATGTACTGTATATATACGGCCTAAAGCATCTGTGGCAAATACATTTTCATATCCTTCAAGTGGTGTTCCTTGTTTACGACAAAATGGAATTGTCGTCTTACTCTATCTTACTCGCAACTTTTCCTTATTTGCTCACCGTTTAGACCTACCCTGGACTACGACAAACATTTTAAAACCAAAATCAGCTCAATCGGCCCAGCCGTTCTCGAGTTTTAATCAGACTAACGAACAACAATTCATTTTTATTTATATAGATAGATAGAAGATAGATAGATTATATAGATAGATAGAAGATAGATGGATAGTAAACTGTTGATTTTTTTCACAAACTTTAATTCATATCAATCTCTAATTGTCATAGGTACCACAATTTATAGTTTTAACATTTTCGAAATGTCACTCGGTTATTTTAGTTTTTTTTTTCTTAATTGTTGCGCTGTTTTGAATCATGCGAAACGTAAACCGGTCGGCAATTCAGTCCATAGTGTTACATACTCTTTGATTCAGTCGTCCACGAGAGCTCGGAGAGTGGTCACGTCTCATCGTGGAGCGACGCGCCGATAACGATAATTCGCGATCTTTTGTGTACGTATACCTTGCTGCAAATAGTTGAATATGGTAAGTTATATATTTTGTTTTTTGAGTATGAGTTTTTATGCATAACTAACATTTACTTTTTATGTTTTTACATTTTTTTTAAATATTTGTTTTAGTAACAATGGGAAAGCGTAAGGAAACATATTATAAGAAGAAAGTTGGCGCTCATTTCCGAAAAGGAATCTGTTCTCATACAAACTACATATTTCTATTTTGTGAGATTATTTCCTTTTTAACCGACTTTCCAAAAAGAAGGATTTTTTTTGTATATGTTCACCGATTGCATCAATTGTGGGCAGATTTTAGAAATTATTTTTTTGTTTGAAAGATTACGTTCCATTTAAATTTGTTGAAGATCTGATGAAGAATTTTGGAGATATGCAACAGAACTACTCAAAAAATACGCCCTCTCGGGATTGCTTCTCAAACATTCGATATATGTATCGTGTAATGGGTTTTTGGGGATGCCGATTGCAAATCTGACATTCTTTTTAAAATCCAAGATGGCGGGTGCAAATTTTTCTCAAACATTCGATATGGGTATCGTGTAATGGATTTTTGGGGATGCCGATTGCAAATCTGACATTATTTTTAAAATCCAAGATGGCGGGTGCAACTTTTTCTCAAACATTCGATATGGGTATCGTGTAATGGGTTTTTGGGGATGCCGATTGCAAATCTGACATTATTTTTAAAATCCAAGATGGCGCATGCAACTTTTTCTCAAACATTCGATATGGGTATCGTGTAATGGGTTTATGGGGATGCCGATTGCAAATCTGACATTATTATTAAAATCCAAGATGGCGGATGACACTTTTTCACAAACTTTCGATATGGGTATCGTGTAATGGGTTTTTGGGGATGCCGATTGCAAATCAGACATTATTTTTAAAATCCAAGATGGCGGATGCAACTTTTGCTCAAACATTCGATATGGGTATCGTGTAATGGGTTTTTGGGGATGCCGATTGCAAATCTGACATTCTTTTTAAAAGCCAAGATGGCGGATGCAACTTTTTCTCAAACATTCGATATGGGTATCGTGTAATGGGTTTTTGGGGATGCCGATTGCAAATCTGACATTATTATTAAAATCCAAGATGGCGGATGCAACTTTTTCTCAAATATTCGATATGGGTATTGTGTAATGGGTTTTTGGGGATGCCGATTGCAAATCTGACATTATTTTAAAAATCCAAGATGGCGGATGCAACTTTTTCTCAAACATTCGATATGGGTATCGTGTAATGGGTTTTTGGGGATGCCGATTGCAAGTCTGACATTCTTTTCAAAATCCAAGATGGCGGATGCAACTTTTTCTCAAACATTCGATATGGGTATCGTGTAATGGGTTTTTGGGGATGCCGATTGCAAGTCTGACATTCTTTTTAAAATCCAAGATGGCGGATGCAACTTTTTCTCAAACATTCGATATGGGTATCGTGTAATGGGTTTTTGGGGATGCCGATTGCAAATCTGACATTATTATTAAAACCCAAGATGGCGGATGCAACTTTTTCTAAAACATTCGATATGGGTATCGTGTAATGGGTTTTTGGGGATGCTGATTGCAAATCTGACATTCTTTTTAAAATCCAAGATGGCGGATGCAACTTTTTCTCAAACATTCGATATGGGTATCGTGTAATGGGTATTTGCGGGTGCCGATTGCTATGCGATTGCTGACATTCATTTTAGAATACACGATGGAAGATAATTTATTTTTTGGCCGTTGTCAGTGATGTCCAAGATAAACTTGGAAAGTACAAATTAATTTGAAAAAGACGCATTGTCCGGATTTGAACCCAGGACCTCAAGCACGAGAAGTGAGGCCAAGGGGTCACCACGAAATTTTAAATTCATTATACTTATTTTGTTGCCAGTGTTTGCTGGCAAGTCTTTCACATGGGAAAATATTTATGTATTATGTAAACTATGTTTCTTTTAGTCTGTTCACAACATTTTAAGGTTGATAATACATCTGATAACTACGTCAATTTAATAATTTTATTAAATAACTTACAATAACTATATTTTATTACGTTTTTAGGAAATGCTGACCAATAAAGATCCTTGCCCTTACGTTGGTGAAAACTTTTAGTTAGTGATGATATTCCATTCAACAATCACGATGTAAGTTAATTGTTCTTAGATACATTTTAAATGTGCCTTAGTACTAGTTTCTGCCCGTGGCTTAGGGACTACTTACAATTATCTTATTTTATTTCAGGATTCTTCAAAACATACGGATTCATATTCAAACATTTTGGTAGAAGAAGAAACTGAAGACAAAGACGAGATCATCATAAATGGCAATAGAATAATGAATTTCGCATACCTCTATAAACAACTGCAATAAATCGTATGAACACGTAACACATTCTTCCATAATGCACCAGTGATTGAAAATAACAATCATGTTTTAAATGAGATTTATATTACCCTTCTTGTCTCTTTTCCATTTCCATTAGTTTTTGGGAAATGCCTTTGACTTCCCTGGAGATAGTTGTTCATTTACAGAATTAGAAGCAGTTCTGTGTCACTCTGTATAATAAATATACCACGTTTCCCTGGGTTTTGTGTAAGATTTTGTAAAATGGAAAAACACGCAAGTTAAATTACATTAGGTAAATAAAGATTTTTTATTACAGACTGGTTTTACTATACAATACACCTACCCATCTAACTTTCTTATCAACTCACCTAGCCTACCTACTTACCCAGTAAAATTCCCGTACAATCCACAACGCCAAAATTTCATCGCAATCAGATGAATAGTAACGGAAAATAAAATAAAATAAAAACTTTTGTCGTGCAACTGCAAGCGGGACTCGAGCGAACTTGTGATTGTGTGTGTGACGACGCACACGATTAGCGTGCTGTAGCAAATACCTAAATGCCGCACGCCTCGTTCGCTCGGCGCAGTCTTAACAAGACATAATATCCAGATAATCATATAAGAAAAAGCTTATAACTGTGAACTATGTCAGTATAGTTATAATCGAAAGGGTGATTTAACAGGTTCACAATCCAACCTGTAAGTTGTATTGTTTTATGGGCTGTGGACTTTGAATCTTCTAACAACACATTCGAATACACACGAGTGAAAAACCTTTTGAATGTGATATTTATGTCAGCGTAGATTTTATAAAAAAAATATATTTCGCAGGATATTTACGGGTGCTCTTTGCTGAGAAACCTAACACATTTGTGATGTACCTATGTCTGCATGTATGTAATCGAAAGCGCGCTTTAGATAATCACATGCGTAGACACACTGGTGAAAACCTTTTGGATGTACCTAATATATGTCATCGTAGTTTTAGTCGAAAAACAACTCTTACAAGACATATTCTGATACAAACTGGTGAAAAACCTTACAAATGTGATAAATAGTTGTAACATAAAAAGTTATTCGTAAACACCGAGATCTGTTACAAATGTGATTTATGTATAACAAACACTTTGTAACGGTTAGGGGCCAGGCAGGTAAATTAAAGTCTCGAAGAGAGGGTAGATATAAAAATTTATTTAAAAAAAAATATTATACAAAATTTAACAGAAACCCAGCCGGAGACTGGTGTGAGTTCTTAATATCGAGCGCGTGTTAGGTTCAAGACCGCCGTAAGAAAACCACTATCCTGGCAGTTTCCAGAACGTAGGTGACTGGTGGCAGCCAGGTAGGTAGGTCGATCTTCCTGTCGGTGGGTAGCACGCAGGTTTTCCAGCCACAGCCTTGTAGCAACACCGAAAGGTGTCCGGTATAGGTGAACCCCAATCTGGGGTTACACTGAGTCTAAATTTATTGTTCACAGTAGCGTGTAAATAATAAAAGTAGTATTAATAAAAATGTGTCGTTCAAGGTCACTTTATGAAGGTGACAGAGGTACAAATCACACTGTGCAGACACTGTCTCTCTGCTGCTACGTAGTGCCAAGTGACCGCCGGTCGAGACTGTTCCACGAACCGCAGGAAGTCCGCAAGCGTTAGTCATACCGTATTGAGAGGGAAATCAACTACCAACATTCAACAAACCAGTTCCGTGCGCGGAGTTTGCGACAGTATTTGCTTGCTCATTATAGTATTGCCAGTTTAAAATATCAGCCGCAAGCGTAAATAGGTTTCAATTATTTTTCTATTAATGCTACCCAGGTTCTGATGTGTTAGCAACCACGTACAACGTTACAACTTACACCCGGTTTCCCAGCTCTCAATTATCGGGCTGTTAACGTCATCATCATCATCATTTCAGCCGAAAGACGTCCACTGCTGGACATAGGCCTCCCCCAGGCGTCGCCACATTGATTCGTGATGACTCTTGAAAACAACTTGTAGACATGGCTAAGAAGTGAGATGGGCCTATAGTTCTTCAGCCGGGCATTGTCACCCGTCTTGAAGAAGAGTACCACCACACCCCTGCACCATGCCTGTGGCGTTTTGCCCTCGAGTATGACGGAATCAAACAGCTTCTGAAGGGCCTTAAGGACCGGTTTTCCACCCGCCTTCAGGAGTTCAGCCGTGATTCCGTCATCTCCCGGCGCCTTGTTGTTTTTAAGCTCTTTCAGAGCCATCCTAATCTCGTACAACTGTTAACGTAATCATCGAATAATCGCCGGTTAATTCTACTTTCCTTTTCTCAACACCAAGTGTGACAAGCGGTTGACAATTTGTCACATTTGAGAAAAACCTCGAATTTACCACATGTTACAGCAGTTTTGGGTTTCTGAGTACCTTTTTCAATGTTTATCTCTTGTCAACGAGGCTAAATTATAATTTTTGGCAATTGGTCGATTATTCGCAGATTGAAATTTATATTATGGTATTAAAGGCTTATATTACAATAAAAAGATAATAGGGGTCGGCGAAAACTATAGTATGAATTGAGTTATAAAAAACTATATGTTAATTTAGATCAATTATTTAATTACCTATATTAAAAACAATTAAATATTACAAACTTTTTAAATTAATTACTGTATGCACTGGGACTTACAGCTTAATACGGCCGTTATTCCAAATGCGTACAGTGTGGCTATGTTGGCACCAATTGAGCCAGGCTCGATTTACTAACTCGAGTTGTGCCTGACTCGAGTTATCTCTCGAACTCGAGTTACTATCATAAAACCTTAATTTAAAAAAAACATGAGTTTTTTTTTTATTAATAACTCGATCGAAAGCTACAAATGTAAAAGTCAGTCAGTATTAGCTGCAACCAAAATGATTTGTTGTGATTTGATAATTTGTGAAAGCTGCTGTGTATAACTAGTTTTATTGTTGATTATAATTATATAATTATAATTGTTTAAAATAAGCCAGACTAAAATCAAAAATACAGATATGTGATTTATACTAAAAACAACTTCTATTATTTTAACTCGTTAATCCTACCAACTTAATCTTATTTTATTTTCTTAGCCTGTATTATCCCACTTCTGGGCAAAGGCTTCCCCCATTCCTTTCATTTCCTTCGATTTTTTGCCTCATCTCGCCAATTCTCAAGGAAGTCATCCAATTGGATGACTTCCTTGAGAATTGGCGTGATCTGTCAAATATGTAAAAAAGTGATTTGTAACTAATAAATAATTAATTCTAACTTAATTTCCTGGGACCTTATTTATATAATAAAATTAATGACGCATTGGAAATATACCCGCTGAATAAAAAGATATGTAGAGGTGAACTCTTTCAATATATTTGTAAACAAACTTATGAAGAGACTGAAGATTTTTTTAAAATATTGAAATAGTAAACTCTTACACTCACCCTCTCACACTCTTTCACTCTCCACTCACCGAGAGGTAAACACTCCACACTCCCTTTTGTTTTTGTGTTGCTTTGTCTTGAGCTTTGTTTTGTATTGAGATATACCTCCTTGTATTCATACGTCTCATTAAGCTAGTATTGTAATGGTAATCGTAAGGAAGAGCGCTGATGTCTGAGATACAGATATTTTTTTTATCTAGTTCAGACACAGATGCCTCTAACATAAAAATTAAGAAAAATGTAAATTGTCCTGTATATCTGTTTAAATGTAACCTATGTTTTGTGTCAAATAAATTATTATTATTTCCTTTATTCAACTCTTTTCTTATCAATTACATTTTTAAATATTTTTACAAAACACAAAAATAGAAAAACATTTAAAAATATAAAAAATAGAGGCCCACCGGTATCGGGAACAGGGTCCAAGCTACCGGCGGTCAGGGCTCCAGAGAGAGGAACCTCCTAACAATGCGAGCCGTGTCCAGCAATACTGCTTTCTGGATCAGGCCCTTGATCCAGCCGCCTAACGAGAGCCTCCTAAGGTGTTGGTCGAGGCTCGTGGCTATTAAGCCATTGGCTGACACGACTATCGGTACAATGATCGCTGTGTCCACATCCCACATGTCGACAACCTCGCGAGCCAAGTCAAGATACTTGATTTGCTTATCTTTCTCGGCTTTCACGAGGTTCCCGTCATGCGGAACAGTTATGTCAACAATCATTGCACGCCTCTCGATTCGGTCCACCACCACTATATCCGGCTTATTAGCGATAATAGTCCTGTCAGTGATGATGGACCGATCCCAGTACAATGTGATATTGCCATTCTCGAGAACTGGGTCGGGCACATACCTGTAGTACGGCACCTCCGATTCCACAAGAGTGTATTTCAGAGCAAGTTGCTGATGGATAATCCTGGCTACAAGGTTGTGCCTATGCAAGTACTCTTCGTTAGCAAGTCGAGAACAACCAGAGATAATGTGGCGGATCGATTCACCCGGGCGGTGACATGCCCGACAGATGTCAACCGTGCCATCCTTCACGATAAATCTCCGGTAGTTATTCGTCATGATAACTTCGTCCATAATTGCACAGACAAAACCTTCGGTTTCTCCAAAGAGGTCACCGAAACGCAGCCAGGCTACGGACGCTGATTGGTCTACATCGGACCCATGTAGGGCCCGGAAAAAGCGTCCGTGAAGCTCCTTACTTTGCCATACCTCCCTGCGGTCGTTAGTGTCAAGCACTACAGGCCTGCGCCAGTTCTCATTCGCCAAGGAGAGTGGGGTGAGTCCCTTGTCTACTGCTACTACATCTCGATGCATACCGACGTCTGTGTTTATAAAATATTCCCTGAGATTGCATATCTCGCGGTTGTGGAGGTTTTTGGCATTTAAAAAGCCTCGGCCTCCACACTTCCGCGGGATATACAATCTCATGACCGACGATCGTGGGTGATGCATTCGATATGCAGTCAGCAGTGTACGGACCCGTCTATCCAGGGCGTCAAGTTCCGTTTGAGTCCATTTGAGTATGCCGAAAGAGTACATCAATACCGGCATGACCCAACCGTTGAAGGCGCGCACCTTGTTTCCGCCCGAAAGAAGGCTATTGAATACCTTCTTCAGGCGGCCAAAGAAGCGTTCCCTCAACGATTGCTTCATGTCAGTAGTGCTGATACCTAACGCTTCCGACATACCCAAATACTTATAGGTTTCGTTTGGAGAGAGGGATCTCAGGTTTATGGAATCCGCGAGTTGAATTCCTACGGATTCCACAATCTCCCCTCGCTTTACATGCATGACCGCACATTTGTCCACACCAAACTCCATCCTGATGGTGTTACTAAAAGTTTCAGTTACTTTCAGTAGCTCCATCAGCTGAAGATTGCTTGGGGCAAAGAGCTTCAGATCATCCATGTAAAGGAGGTGAGATATAACCTGACCACCTCTCTCCAACCGATAGCCTAGCCCTGAATTCTCCAGCAGCATGCTTAGAGGATATAATAATAATTATTATTAACTTCCTTCGTTCTGCTAACTCGAGTTGCGTAACTCGATTTCAACTCGAGTTATGTGAATTTCAACTCGAGTTAACTCGAGTCGTACTTATCCCGAGTTGGCCCATCACTAACATTGATGACAATGAGTATGACATTTGGACATGATTGACTTGACACAATGATTGACATGACAGCGTAGACAGATCATGCATGACAGTGACAGACGTAATCTTTGCAGACAACCACAAAGTACATTCAGACAACCACAGACTGAGGTGCGGTTGCGGTGCAATAATGGTGCAATGCGACATTTTTTTTTTTTTTAATCCTTGAATTATCTCGGGAAACTATTTACATTGACAGCTAAAAACTTATCATCTATTATCGTCCAAATGAGTTCCTGATGCAATTTCTTACAACAATCGACTATATTTACGAAGAAATTTCAATCACTTTAACATTTTTGTCCAATATTTTGTGTCGTTTTCTAAACAGCGGCGTTTGAATGACTACCTATTTTATGTATTAAAATATTATTATTTATACAAATAAATAAAATTGAAGAAGTGTCTGTTTGTAATATCAAAATAACAACGTTTTATTAAATACATGTGAAAGTATATACGGTAATAATAACAAATATGCAATTTTTAAGTTGTTGTTTGTCTATCTGTCTGTTTGTTTGTTCCGGGTAATCTCCGAAACGGCTGACCGATTTTAACGGGAGTCTACTTTTATCCCGGTTATTAAAATTCACAGTTCCTCTGGGAAAATTAAAAAAATATTACTATTATTAGACAATTATTAAAAACTAGCTGTGCCCGCGGCTTCGCTCTTGTCAACTAACTGCCTACCCTACTTACCTTTCAACCTGCCCTACTTACGCCCTGGGTGTCGGGAGTCGCAAGCCGATTCCCGGCCACCGTAGGCGCGGGCTTGTGGATGGCGAGTAATGGGCCCTGGCTCAAGCACCTAAAGGAACACGGGTGGGTTTTAGTCAGTAAAAGTCCGACACGTCCTGCCGCTTCACACAGAGCAAAATAGAGCGGGAGAAGACATAGGATGATGACCCACCCAAAAAAAAAGCCCTTGTCCCACCGCCGACAATCAGCGAGAAGCTAGTAGAAATAGGAACTAGAAAGGAATTGGCAAGCACCGAGAACCAAATGTGTAGTTCCGATAGTTTTGTCGCTCGGCTATAAGCGAGTGTTCTTGTGCGACAAGCGATTACTCGCACCACTCACTCGAGACACTCAGATCCGCACTGTAGACAGAAATGACCGCTGGTTGGTTTCTCGGCGTGAGTTCTGACTGCCAAGCGAGTATTATCTTTGATAGCTCTTGTCGCTGCAACAAACTAGTAGTACGAGTTCTCAACGCCATTGTGAAGAGCCAGCGATCAACTATTAATATATGTGTCTCTTTTATTGACACGAGATCTATATATTTTGTCCGTTTCTTCAGTGCGAAAATAGTCGATAGCTAATCGCTTCCTCGTCGCCTTAGCAAATTCATCTCAACTGCATGTGAATCACTTCCATTCATATCTTAAGGTAACACTATTCGAAAATTCTTCCATACAAACGTAGTCTAGGGATTATTCCAATGTTTGACAATGTACGTTCAAAATAAAAAGTGATATCAATTTGTCTCATCATTATCTAGCCCTGTATGGAAACAAAAAAGGAAAAAAGTAAACATTTGAAAGATATGAGCGTCGAAAGTTTTTCATTTCGACACTAATTTCAACGCATTTTTGGGCGCGAATAAATACCATAAGAAGACGAAAAATTGCAAAACGGCCACCATACAGGGATAGATTAGTAAGTTCAACAATGAAAATAATTTTATTTTGAACAGATACGTTTAGTCGTTTATTCATGATATCCAGACTCCCAAAGGTCTGTTTATAAAATTTCGTGCGCTCGGTTTCGTCCTAAATCATTATCCATTTCGCTACAAATTAGCAAAAGTGTGTATTTGTACGCGAACTGGCTTCCTACTGCTCATCACAGCATCGATCTCTTCCGCACGTGTTGTCGGTTGATACAAAATGCATTTAACCCCGCGCACAAAATAGTTCGTGCCGTTGACTAGTGTAACCTTAAGTGGCCCAATTCTGATCCGTATACGACACTAGACCTGATCGTTGTTTTATCTTTCCCTTCGGTTTGAAGGAAATGCGGTGATGGCAGAGCTAGGGTTAAGTAAAATACGCTGGAAACCCTACACTGGAAACACAAAATGTTCTGTTGTGTCTGCAACCAAACACAATAGGGTAGTTCACTGAAAATTAGATTTTTGTCCGTCAGGTAGATTAGTAAAATGGATAAGTATTTTTCTTTTGACACGTAAACATAAAGTGACGACGATATAATGCGTTGAGATATCGTGTGACGGGGTAATGACCCCGTACAGAGACATTGTACCTAATACCTAGACATAACGTATTTACGACGAAAACAAACTGTCAATTCTTTCGTTCATACTTAAAGAAAACCTCTATGAAAAAGAAAGAGACAAACATACACAAACGCTACCATCCTGAATGTCAAAGAGACTACTTTTTAGTCACTGTTGTAACCCATCGGTTAGCAGCTCTAATTAAAGTTTTTCGCTGTTTTCACGCCTTTGTTTCGTTTATATCAGGCAGAATTTTGTTGTTTAACTATCTGCATGAACCATGTCGTGTGTGGCTATCGGTTGCAAGAGTAGAATGAGTGTATGAGCAGAAAATAATCAAAGGATATCTTTCCACGGGTGAGTTATCGACTAGCATACTGTAACTATTGTGCAGGGAATACATTTCATAGGCTGTCCGGAATAAAAGAATCTAAGTTCTAAATACGTCGAGCACGTATAGTATCATTTAAAACACTCTATTTAGTGAAATAATTAACTTTTATACGTTCGCTGATAGAGCTATGACAGTTAACGTACTTACGTTCTGATGTTAGAGATGTGGCAAAAGTCACGAGAAAGATTTATCGATACTGTATTTTTATTTTACTTAGTTTAATTTATTTCATAAAGTGTATTTGCTATTTGTTATTATTAATCTAATATCGATTGTTCAAAGGTTTCCTAAGAGTACTTGTTTAAGAAATAAGTGGATCAAGAATATAAAACGAGCTAACTGGACACCTTCACCATACCAGGCCCCTCAGAAAGTATTGCGAAAAAAAGTTTTTATATATGGGAGACTGGCCAGTTATAATGTTTTTCGAAAATATGATTATTTATAAGTAAAAATAAGTAAGTTCCAATTTCAAAATTTCCCTCCACATTTTTTGCGAGTTAATTCAAAGTATTGTGTCTCACTGAAATATGGATCTGCGCCGGGAACATTTTAGAGCTATGATTTTATACGATTTCAAGTGTCGCCTGAAACCGGATGAATCGTACGATAGACTTCAAATGGCATTCATGGATGAAGGCCCTTCCAAGGCAACCGTGTATCGTTGGTATAACGAATTCAAGCGCGGTCGACCAACTTTGGGGGATGACGAAAGAAGCGGTCGCCCTTTGACGGCTGTTACCGAAGAAAACGTGCTAGCAGTGAAAAATTTAATCCAAGACAATAGGCGAATTACATATCAGGAGATTCAACACATATTGAAGATTGGATCGGGAAGCGTTCACGAGATTCTACACAGCCATCTTCGCGTGAGGAGGATAGTATCACGCTGGGTGCCGCACAACCTCACCGATGCTCAGAAGCAGGCCCGGGTGGAATGGTGCCGTGATATGCTTAACAAATTTGAAGCAGGCTCGTCTCGGCGTGTTTACGACATCGTTACAGGTGATGAGTCCTGGATTTATCAATACGACCCAGAAACCAAGCGCCAGTCGACTGTTTGGGTGTTTCAAAATGAGCCAACGCCTACCAAAGTGAAGCGATCTAGAAGCGGGGGTAAGATTTTGATCGCTAGCTTTTTTAATTTGACTGGCCACTTGGTATCAATTCCCTTACGGGATCAAAGAAGCATTAATGCCGAATGGTATACTACCAAATGTTTGCCAGAAGTTTTCTCTGTTATAAGCAACAAGCGACCAAACACAGGGCTCCGCGGGCTACTGCTCCACCACGACAATGCACCTGCGCACACCGCACTCAAAACGAGGGACTTCCTGGACAGCACGCCAGTCAAACTCCTGGGTCACCCTCCTTACAGCCCTGATCTAGCACCGTGTGACTTCTTTTTATTCCCAAAAATAAAAAATCAGCTCAAAGGGATACAATTTTCGTCGCCGGAAGATGCGCTGGCTGCGTTCGAGCAGGCTGTAAACGAGGTGTCTGCGGCGGACTGGAAAAAGTGTTTTGAAAACTGGTTTAGGCGCATGAATCTTTGTATAGAGGCTGGTGGAAAGTACTTTGAAAAGATTTAATAAAAATATATGTACGTATAGAACAATTTTTTTTAGTTTCGCAAAACTTTCTGAGTGTCCCACGTATTCTCGCTTGGGTTCACTGCATTTTAATGAATCATGCTATCGCTATACCTTGACCCATCTATGGACACAGGTTGATGAATCATGTTTATTTTCACAATTTACTTATTTAAATCAAGTTATTATATTTAAACCATTTTTGTTTTTTTTTACTTATATATACATACTCGTCTGTAAACTTTCTTTTCAGTCTTGCACAAGAAGTAGCATACTATATATGTAGTATATTATATTAAATCGATCAGTACCTGTTTGTACAGTCGTACGAGTGTACCAAAAACTGTCACTTTGATCTCATGATGTACCTCGTTTTTGCGCAAGGTATGAATAAAAATTATGATACAACGCGTATAATACGCAGAAAAATTACGAAAGAGTGGATTGATTGTACTCTTACAATGACTGATAAGTTCACTCTCTGTACGAGTACACATTCACTCTTTCAATAATTATAAAGAATCCCTAAAAATAAACGTAAAATTAGCCGCAGTCAAGGACGATTCAAACAGACAATTGTCAAAATTTGCATATCGCTCCAAAAGTAAAATCGATAGTATCGATATGACAAGGGCACAGATCTAGTACTGATATATGTCTATAGATAAGTATCTATAGCATACTCGGCCACACTGGCACAAATGATGGCATAGACAAAAGTATATCTATCTCTGTTAGTGCGAAAGTGAATAGACATTGAAAAAAAAAAAAAAAAAAAATTGCGTCTTAAGTACGTTCCGTCTAGGTATTACAATGTCTCTGACCCCGTAAGTACACTTTATACTGCCTTGGTGACGTCACAAGCCCCCTCCTCCTAACTCCTGAACTTTGATGCGCTTTAACTTTCTCAATTTTTACTGATTTGGTAAAGCAAAAAAATACATGTCCAATATTAGTTGATAATCTCACTGACGGACTAAATTGAATTATCATCTTCTACCCAGTAAACATCACTATTCGTGAGATGACGGTGTCTAATCCGTGTGGTGTCCAATAATAGTACCTATAATTCCACGAGTGCCATTATTTACTCCATGAAATGAGTTCATAATATGGTTTATCTACACCCATGCTATAAATCCTCTATAAAAGTTCTTGAAACAGTTAGCTTATTGCCAACATTAAAACAGCCAGTGTCATAATATCCAGAGACATTGTAATACCTAGACGGAACGTATTTACGACGATAAAGAAACTGTCAATTCTTTCGTTCTTGCTTATAGAGAAACTCTATGAAAAAGAAAGAGACAAACATAGACAAACGCTACCATCCTAAACGTCAAAGAGACCACTTTTTAGTCACTGTTGTAACCCATCGGTTAGCAGCTCTAATTAAAGTTTTTCGCTGTTTTCAAGCCTTCGTATCGTTTATATCAGGAAGAATTTTGTTGTTTAATTATCTGCATGAACCATGTCGTGTGTGGCTATCGATTGTAAGAGTAGAATGAGTGTATTAACAGAACATAATCAAAGGATATCTTTCCACAGGTGAGTTATCGACTAGCATATTGAAATTATTGTGCAAGGAATACATTTCATAGGCTGTCCGGAATAAAGGTATCTAAGTTCTAAATACGTCGAGGACATATAGTATCATTTAAACCATTCTATTTAGTGAAATAATTAACTTTTATACGTTCGCTGATAGAGCTATGACAGTTTACGTACTTACGTTCTGATGTTAGAAATGTGACAAAAGCAAAAGTCACGAGAAAGATTTATCGATACTGTATTTTTATTTTACTTACTTTAATTTATTCCATAAAGTTTATTTGCTATTTGTGATTATTAATCTAATATAGATTGTGCACAGGTTTCCTAAGAGTACTTATTTAAGAAATAAGTGGATCAAGAATATGAAACGAGCTAACTGGACACCTTCACTATATTCTCGCTTGTGTTCACTGCATTTTAATGAATCATGCTATCGCTATCCCTTGATCCATTTATGGACACAGGTTGATGAATCATGTTATTTTTTACATATTATTGTTTTAAATTAAATTATTATATTTAAACAATATTGTTATTATTATTTTTTTACTTTTATATACATACTCGTCTGTAAACTTTCTTTTCAGTCTTCATCAGTATATCGATCAGTACATGTCTGTACAGTCGTACGAGTGTACCAAAAACTGTCACTTTGATCTCATGATGTACCTCGTTTTTGCGCAAGGTATGAATAAACATTATTATACAACTCGTATAATGCGCAGAAAAATTACGAAAGAATGGAATTGTACTCTTACAATGACTGATAAGTTCACTCTTTGTACGAGTAGGTACACATTCACTCTTTAAATAATTATAAAGAATCCTTACAAAAAAAAAACGTAAAATTAGCCGCAGTCAGGGACGATTCTTACAGACATTTGACCAAATTTTTAGATCGCTCCAAAACTAAACTCAATAATATCGATATGACAGTGGCACAGATCTAGTACTTATATAGTCTATAGATAAGTATCTATAGCATACTCGGCCACACTGGCACAAAAGATGGCATAGACAAAAGTATATCTATCTCTTTTTGCTTATGACGTTATCTGTTAGTGCGAAAGTGAATACCGATATTGAAATTGCGTCTTAAACACGTTCCGTCTAGGTATTACAATGTCTCTGATAATATCATCCAAACGGGTGTTATAATGTTGTACTAAATTTCATAATGCAACTCCTTTTTTACTCATCGAACAGCCACATTCTCATGGCATCTTTATGAATTTCAAAAAAAGAACATTGTCATGCACGCGCGTTTCAGTACCACAGCGCCGTAATTGAAAAAAAATCTTCGAATTTTTGTATTGACGTCGTATCCCGCCATTTCTGTTCAATAATTGAAAAAAATAAATATTTTGTTGTTTACAAAAATAAGTGATACAAGCTTTAATAACACACCACCAGATATTTCTAATGCAGCTAAGGACATTTCTAACCAATTATTACCAGAAAAGTCGAGAAAACATTATGAAAAGACGTACCAAAATTTCATGAATTGGAAAATATTAAAGAGTAGTAGATCATTTTCTGAAGATGTGCTATTAGTATATTTTCATTACCTATACATAGTTTGTTTGTATTAGATACTCAGTAATTAAACTTTCCATGAATTTACATAGAGTTCTTACAACACTGTACAATACCCTATGGTTTCAGAACCTTTATAGAGGATTCATATCATGGGTGTAGATAAAGTCTTGTATGCAACTGTTATAATTAGGTATTAAAACACTCATGTGATACTATTATCACACGAGGCGAATACCCCTTATTATACAACAGTTGCATAAATAACTATTACAGTCCTACAACGACCTTTTGGTCCTGTTTCTTAACATCGTCTGTGAAATTCGTCTTGGAAAATATTAAAACAGGAGCATCAAAAAATACCCATTTAATAAAATAAAAGCTTTAAATAAACTAGAGTGAATATATTTATTTTGCTTAAAATATGATACATAAAAGGTCTATGTGTAAATTGTTCTACATGTTACTTACATATTTTCAGCACGCAAAATAATCTAATAAATAAATATTACTAACAACAGCCTCCCTAGCCAAGTAACAAACGTTTCGAAACGAACATCTATCTGCAATCGTTAACGCCTTCTATTTTACCCGACTGCCGAAGGAGGGTAATGTTTTTATCAGTCTATGTATGTATGTATGTTTGTTCCTATGTGGCGTTCAAACGCGTTGGCCGATTTTGATCATTCTTCCGTAAATCGATTCATCAACCCTGCGAGTGTCACTGGCTACATTAAAATTGGCTTTTAGGCGCCATATTGTGGAGGCACAATTTTTTTTCTTCCAAACCTATCGTGTGGGGTATCAAAATAAAGGGTTTTAAAAGGTAATTTAAAAAATATATAACAGTTATGTTTAATTGTAATTAATTCTAAAAAAAATAACTAAAAATCTATAAATAACAAAAGTTAATTAAAAAAATCCAAAAACCCGACTGTATAATATGTATCCTCCGACTGCACAGCATGATTTTCTTCTTGTTTACGTCTTTTAGTTAGCTTTTAAAACAGTTGAGTTTTTGGATTTTTACATTAACTTTTATTGTCTGACTTAACGTTCAGATGTGTCATTCCCATACATTGATTCGTTTTCTACTAGCGTTATCGACTGTAGATTGTCGACTTGGCTACAGGCTCAGAGATCATTTAGATACTATTAAAAACTTATGTTACATACTAGATGTTCATTAATTTTATAAGCTAATTATTACATAATATTTCAACAAAGCTTAAAGTCTAAGAATTTATATAATTTAATTTATATTATTATAGTGCCATTTCTCCAGTTCATCATATAGTTTAATGGTAGCTCTCTAATTCTTTCGGTATTTGGTTATTATAAGAATTATTCTGTTTTAGAGTAATAAATAACACGGGGCCTCATTGCTAAGAAAGAAAATTTGGTTCAAATAAATCTCACTAGATGGCGCGACATTAAAATGTTCTGGAATTGAACATAAAAATTGTATGTTCTTGTTTAATCAACTCTCGTAAGTACAAAATTATGGAATATTGGGCTCTTAATTCACATTTCAAAGATTATTTGAACAATCATTTAAAATTGATGCCAATAGATGGCGCACTTTTAAATTTCTGAGGCATTCCACTCGATTGTTAAAATTTGCATTGTAACACATTTTGGTGCAAACTAAAAAAAATAAAACGAACTTTCACTGTATTTAAAGAAAAAATATTCACGAACCTAGTAAACCCTTTTACTTGCAAGTCGCTGCTAACACCATCTATTGCCGTGAAACGGGATCGAACGCGATTGATATACTTACAAAAATAACAAGATTAATCAGATGAAAAACGCTAGTTACGTCGGCACGGTTTCTTTGTATGGGATGAGGCATCTGTATGCTAGTATCATATTATCTGTGGTAATAATAACGCACTGGCAGCCATGGCCGCGGCGGCCAGTGATTTCTGGGATATGAAAACAATTGCTTCTTATCTAACTTAGCGACCAGAGGCGATAACAAGGGATTGGCCGCCGCGTTCTGGCCGCCAGTGCGTTATTACTCTTACACTCATCGAAACAATTAACCGCCCACCATTATATATGTCTAAAACTCCGAAAAGCGCACCTTTCGCATTTTTTTTTGTACTAGCAAATAATTTACCTTATTTACTATACCACGAACAGCAGAGTTGAAGCGACGTGTCTGATTTGCTCGAATTCACGAGTTTTCCTTTGTTTTTTAGGTAAGGTTGTGTGCATTACCGATCAGTCTATTTAACTGTGCACTTATCGCTCTCAAGTCACTTTGACGTTCGACTCTCGCTGTACGGGGCATCACACACACTGACATACATCACAACTATACTGACATACTTTACGTCCAAATGTTTTTTCACCAGTGTTTTGCACGCTTGTGATTATCTAAAGTGCGGTTTCGATTAAAAACATGCTGACATATATTGTCCTGTTAAACATTTTTTTTTATAAAATCAACGCTGACATAAATCACATTCAAAACGCTTTTCACTCGTGTGTTTTCGAATGTTTAGCTTTCACATTTGTTAGCGCCCTTAAGCACTAGCGGTTGGCCGCCTAGGCGGTTTATTTGAGAGGCCAGCCGCCTGACGCGGTTGGATTAGCGGTTGACCGCCAACGAAACCGCCCATGAATAAGATGGCGGCCAGCCGCGGTTGAAATTTTGTGGCGGTTAAGTGCGTACGCAAGCGTTTGCAAATTAAAATAGAAAAGCGGCTAGTCGCGCGTTTAGCCGCCCCTGCGGTTAACCGCTAGTGCGTAAGGGGGTAAGGTTTCATCTCAGTGTGCATACGGATATGTTTTGTAAAAACACCCTTTTGAATACAACTGTACTGGCATAGGTCACATTTGTAAGGTTTTTCACCAGTGTGTATTGGAATATGGTTTAATAAACTAATCTTTTGGTTAAAACTACGCTGACATACTTCACATTTGAAAGGTTTTTCGCCTGTATGTGTCATTACATGTCTTTTCAAACAAGATTTTTGATTACAACTGTACTGGCATAGATGACATTTGTAAGGTTTTTCATTAGTGTGTTTAAGAACATGTTTCTTTAAATCACCCGTATGATTACAACTGTACTGGCATACTTTACATTTGAAAAGTTTCTCACCAGTGTGTATTCGAATATGGTTTATTAAATTACTCTTATCACTAAAACTGTACTGACAAACTTCACATTTGAAAGGTTTTTCACCAGTGTGAATTCGAATATGTCTTCTCAAATTATATTTTTGATTAAAACTTCGCTGACATATATCACAATTGTAAGATCTTCGTTTTGTATAAATTAAAGGTTCTTTAAAACCGGTCCTCGGTTTGCGCGCACGATATTGTGTTGTCCGGATTTTAGAATCTGATTGTCCATTTTTATTTTGCTCTTCTGTAATTGAATCTTCTAGTTTTATTCTTTGTAGTTTAGCTTTCTTCGAAACGGGCGCCCCTGTAATATACCCTGTAATATATATTCAATAGAGTTAAGATATATTATGTCGTTGTATAGATCTCTTCAAGGCGAGTATTACTTATTATGACGACTTGTCTGAATTGTAGACAGGCGAGGATCTAGAGAACTCAAACTTGAGACATTAAATCTCATTTAAATTCTAGTATTTCGTCTATTAATTACTGTCGTTAATACTGTGCTTTCCAATCGTCATTTTATAACTCTATAAGCTTCCATTTTAAAATATTAGGCTCCTAGATGCCGTTTTAGGAAAAATGTTTTAAAAGTCGTTCAAATTCATTTATTTATTGTTTGTCACAGGTGAAAAGGCAGTTCTTACAATCAGTATTTTTGTATCACTGTAACATACAGGTCCCGTCACGTAAAAAGAACGCTGAGCGACAGTGGAGGGGATGTGTTTGCGCATGGGTACAGTCGCGTCTTAAAATACTAGGATATTGTTTTATAAGAGTAAATTGTTTTATTGTAGAATCATAATAGGTACTTATTAGCTAGTAGCTACTTAGTACTATGCAAGAGGCTGGATTTAAATTAGTTAATGTTTACTTGAGCATTATTTTTTATATCGATCCTATCATGAATATATAGATATTATTAGATATCTTATCATTATAAGTTATCAACTGCTCCTTTCTCAACTTCTTTCTTCATAAAACAATAAATTACGAAAGAAGAATAAATACTATAAATAATTTTTCTTTCCTTCATTCTTAAAACCTACGTCCTGCAAAGAAAGTTTTGTGTACGACTGTATTTTGGGAGCGAACGAAGCGTGATCTCAGCGCGGGAAGCATGGGTCAACTGACGAACCAATAGCGTGCGCGCACAGAAACACTGACGGAGCATTCCCCCGTCGCGCCCCTTTCATACCACCAGTTTGATCGATAAATCGCTCAGTGCGCAGATTCAAGGCCAGCGTTCTTTTTACGTGACGGGACCTGTACCCATGGGGTGTACAATATTTATATGTATCTTCATATTATTTGCTATGTTAAAAATAATTAATAGTAATACAATTACATTCCTAAATTGCTGGTTGTTATCCATAGTATTGATTGTTTAGTCAACCTCATTCTACATTAATTATTTTACGTGATTATTACGGTCATAAAATGTACGTTTCATAAGTTAAAAAAATAAAAACAAATTAAATATGTCAATTTTTTTTTATAGGTTGCCCCATCTTAATTTAATTAGTAGACATAATTGTTATGGTCATGCAATTTAGATAACATAATTCAAATAAATTAAAAAAAAAAGTTTAGCATGTCATATTACATTCATTATAGAGTCTGGCAAACGAAAGTAGAGACTGAAAAAGCGCGGCAAATTTAAAAAATATCAGCATAGTAACCCCAAAAACTAGTATGCAATACGAGTACCTGGAATAACCTAATTTGATACTTTAGAATTATTTATATTACTTCGTCTGAATAAAAATACTATAGGTACATTTAGGTAGGTAATACTTTAGATATATCAATCTGAATAAAAAATAGCAACAGTATTCTATAATAATTTTGGTTTATTCACTATCAATCAAAATCTGAATCTAAGACTTCCATGTGAAAAGATTCATAGGTAAGAGTCACAGGAATCATTGTTTTCTACATTCATAATGAAATTTTTTAAATGATTAAATAGGGAAAATGTTTTTACAATAAGATAAATAGTGATTACGAATTAAAACAAAGTGTCGACTTAGAAGCGTCATACGAAAAATTGGGGTTGACATTAGTATAGCATTGCCATATAAAAAGTTTGCAAATAATTTGAGTGTCTACTTTCGTTTGCCAGACTCTAATAGTTATTACGGTCATATTATTTGCTTTAAATAAGTCAAACACTATTTTAGTCAATAATTCGGTCATTAAGAAATTCGTTAATTGAATAATACGTTTTATATATGAGAAATTGTTTTAGCTTTAATTTAAAGATATTTAATGATGAGATATTCTTAATACAGTTTGGGAGTTTTTTTTATAGATTTTAACTCCGATACCAAATATACTCGATTTAAATTTCTCTGTTCTACATTTAAGGGCCTACAACCGTATTTGTGCCGTAAAACGTTAACTTTCTAAAGCATACTCCTTAGTAACGGCTAGGTTTAAAGGTTTGAAAAAATATATATTTATTGTTGTTTTATGTACATTATTTGTGAAACATGGTTTTTTTCGTATAACAAATAGTTTCGCTTTAAGTAAATAATTAACAACACGATATTTTTCGCTTCTTTTGGATACTACTCCAAAACGACGTAAATGTTTAACAATATTTGTACACAGAAAATTTGATGGCTAGAATTTCTTCATTAGCATATGTAAATATAAGAAAATTTTGCAAAAAAAACTTTCCAAAAGGAGGATCAATATTGATATTCTGGTTCCGAGCGGGCGCACGGCCAGTACTGCGTTATCATTGGGGAATATATACGCATTAATGCCTTTAAGTTCATTTTTTGTGCACTTCTCAACGTTTCATACATATCTATATCGCGTTTTATCATCATTGCCACTACAAATATGTACAATGAAGGTAGGGTTAAGATTTTCAACCTTTTGAAAACTGGTCTACATGAATCAATCTGTCCCAATACGCATATGCTTCTAATGCACTATTTTTGTGATTTTAGAGCAACTTTCCTGTTCGTTGAATTACCCGAGAATAGGATACCACATTTTAGTATGGAGGCTACATATGCATGGTAAAGAACTCTCATTTGCAACTTTTCTCAACATGTAGAGGGCATATGAAAACTGATTTAGTTTTTTGCAAACATGGTCCACCTGTATTTTCCAGTTTAGTCCAGAGTCAATAAGTATAGAAATTTGGTGGTCTTTACTTTTACAGCTTCACCTTTGTAGTTTATGTTTAGGTACGGCCATCTGTTCTGCGAGCAATGTGCCCTGCCCACAGCCACTTAAGTTTGGAAATTCTTCGGGCTATGTCGGTAACCCTGGTTTTCTTGCGGATCTTTACATTTCTGATTCGATCACGCATTGAAACTTCGAGCATAGTCCTCTCCAATGCCCTTTCGGTGATTGTATGCTTTCTGATGAGGCCCATTGTGAGCGACCACGTCTCATAGCCATAGGTTATCACCGGCAACACACCCTGGTCATAGAATTTCGTCTTGAGACAATGTGGTAAGTTGGACGAGAAGATACCGCACAACTTCCCGAACGCTGCCCAGCCGAGTCGGATTCAATGGTTGACCTCTTTCTCGAAGTTGGACTTACCTAACTGGACCATTCGTCCCAGGTACACATAATCGTCCACAACTTCGAGTGTCTCCGACTTTGATGGGAGTGGTTGCAACATCGGCATTCAACATCACCTTGGTTTTGTCCATGTTCATTTTTAGACCCATTCTTTCGGAAGCTCTACTGAGGTCATCGAGCATTGTACTGAGGTCCTCCATGGTCTCAGCCATGACCAATTTATTGTCGGCAAACCGAAGGTGAGTGATGTACTCGAGTCCAGAACCTTGAAGACTTCCTCCAGTGCAGCAGAGAAAGTTTCGGAGATATGACGTCTCCCTGTCGCACCTCGCTGCAGAAGGATAGATTCCGAAGTCTGATCCTGAAGTCGGACTGACATGGTGGCGTTTTTGTACAAACACTTCAGCACCTCGATGTACCGGTAGTCGATTTGGCACCGTTGGAGAGACTGCAATACAGCCCAAGTCTCGATCGAATCGAAGGCTTTCTCGTAGTCCACACACACTAAACAAAGAGGCAGGTTATATTCTTCGGTCTTCTGTATAACCTGTCGTAGCGTATGTATGTGGTCTACGGTGCTAAAGTCTTTTCGGAAACAGACTTGTTCTGGAGGCTCGAAATCGTCAAATTTGCGCGCGAGACGATTCGTGATGACTCTTGCAAACAACTTGTAGACATGGCTAAGAAGTGAGATGGGCCTATAATTCCTCAATCGGGCATTGTCGCCCTCCTTGAAGAAGAGTACCAACATATCCCTGCACCATGCCTGTGGCGTTTTCCCTTCGAATATGACGGAATCAAACAGCTTCGGACTTAAGTACCGGTTTTCCACCCGCCTTCAGGAGTTCGGCCGTAATTCCGTCATCACCCGACGCCTTGTTGTTCTTAAGTTGTTTCAGAGCCATCCAAATCTCGCAGAGGCTGACATCCGGGTTGTCTTCGGTATAGTATCGGGTCAATCTAGCTCTTGAGTCGTTTGCTAGATTCGCGACGGGTATGCTGATTGACGTGTACAGCTGCCCCTAGAACCCCTCGATCTCCCTCAGAAGCTGCGGTTTGGTGGATACGATCCTGCCATCGTCGGTCTTCAGTTTCGTGAGCTGGCTCTGCCCAATAGCCCAGATCTCTTAAGAAACACCTTGTAGCCCTTTTGCCGCTCAATCGCGTCTTTAATTCGCTCAGTATTTAAGCGGCAGAAGTCGCTTTTCAAGGACTTCGAGATCTGTCTATTGAGCTGCCGGTAGTTCAGAAGGCTGCAGGATCATTTCACGCCGCTCCTTCATGAGCTTGAGAGTAGGATCGGATAGTTTTTTGTTCCTATTTGCATGACGGGTCTTGAAAAACTTAGACCCGACCGTATGGCCAATTTCCACAAACCTATCGTTGTTATCGTCCACGGAGCTCCCTAGGCACTCGACACGATTCTGGAGTTCGAGCTGAAAGCTTTCGGGGTTTTGGATCTGGATCTGTACTGGACTGAGCGTAGATTTCACCAGTCGAGATCTTTCCAGCTTAATAAATTTTAAGTTCAATGTGCCTCTCGGGGGAGGCTGGGTCGACTCAACGCGAATGTATACGTACATCCGTGGTGGGGCGACCCGGACTGCCAGGCACTTCTTCTCATGCAACCGAGCGGGTGGGCAGGTTGCGGATAACCCAACCCCGGCGGCGGGACCGCAGCTATCTTTGCTGTGGCGATCCTGTGGTCGGGGCATCTGTTTTAAAAAGATCCCGGACAAGAGAAGTTCCCGAAAGCCAAACCCCAGGCCTAGGGTAACCCATACACCACTTTCCCATGTGCCATTACCTAAACAAGCCATCCCTTCCTATCCGTACACATCCCGTCGATCCTTAAATCCCTAGGTCAACTCCCAGGCCTAGGGTGACCCCCAAGAAACCCACATCCCTATCCATCAAACTCCTTCCCTCCTATCCCCTTAATCCCGTCGGTCCCCGAGGAAGGGTAACCTCGGTTTCCAATAAAAGCCCACCCCCTAATTAATGAACATGCAGAGTGAAAATACAACTACCCAGGTGGGTCCCGGCCAAGCCGGGGAATCCCACACCGCTTCGGCGGTCAGCGCCCAGCGTAGTATGGGGGGAGCATCAAACTGCATTTTTGATCAACTTCTGCCGCGCTCTACAACGCGGCCGGCTGCTGACTTAGCGCCCACAACACTGGCTGCGACAAACGCGCCCATAAACCCGACGTCGGCTGCGTCCAACGCGCCAACTGACTCGACCCCGACTGCGACACCCGCCACACGGTGTATGCCTCCCACGAACCCCTGGCAACAGAGCGTCGTGCGGAGCAGCACCAATTACCCAGACAAAGACCCAGACCAGCACGGACAGACAGACTCGGGGAAAGGAAGTGGAACTGGCAGTTCTACGACTCTCCCGGCTGCAAGGAGTACGCCTGCTGAGTAAGCGCGGAAAAATCCGAGCCCGCGAGAGAAAAGTAGGCGACCGAAAGCGCAACACCCGCGACGGCACCAGCCAGAGCGCAGCGCGATCGAACGCTGAAGAGATGGCACGCGACCAGCCGCAAGTACGCGTAGGGGAAACCCAGCGCGAAAAACGGCCGGACGCGGAGCCACGCGACCAGTCGCTGGTAAGCGTAGGGGCAACCCAGCGCGAAAAGCGGCCGGACGCGGGGCCACGGGACCGGCTGCAAGTACGCGTAGGGGCAACCCAGCGCGAAAAGCGGCCGGAAACCGGGTCACGCGACCAGCCGCAAGTACGCGTGGAGGGAACCCAGCGCGAACAGCGACCGGACGCGGACCAAAGCGAGCGGAGGCAGGTACGCGAAGGGGCAACCCAGAGCGAAATGCCTTCGCAAGCGACAGATTCTGCCAGGGCCGCAAACCGACCCCAAAACACTGACAAAACCCACGACGGACCCACATCCAGACACACCAGGAGCAAACGCGGTGGAGCCGCACGAAAGGCTAAACAGACCGTGCCAAGCTCCCCAAACCCGCAACCTGGACCAAGTGGGACAGCACCACTGAAAAGGGTGCGCCCCGACGACACGGCCTCGCCAAGTAAACTTCAGGGGGATGCCAAGCGAGTGAGAATTCACTCCGCTCAGGGGGGGCAGAGGACCTACGCGCGGGCCACGAAGGATATTCCTGCGCGGCTGGCGGTAGCAATCTGCCTTCCCCATCCCGGCAGAGAACTGACCCGACAAGAAGCCGAGCACATAAAGACCGCACTAGAGGACAGAATGTTGGACACGGACTCGACGACACCGTTCCCGGCCTTCCGCGGATACCCACGTATAGCGGAAGGCACGGTGCAGCTATGGTGCGAAGACGAAAATGCTCTGACCTGGCTGACCCAGAATGTTCCCCACATCAAACTCCCCGACAACGACCTTACACTGACGGTACTGAAACAGACCGACGTGCCCACCCGTGTCCGAGCCTCGCTCTTCGTCCCTCGTTACAGAGGTGACGTGGGCAAGCTCCACGGTATTCTGATCCGTCAGAATACCTGGTATGATATTAGTAGGTGGTCATTGTATAGGGCGACAACCGTCGGTGGCGAACGACAGGGGACGTACCTGACCCTGGGGTTGCCACCGGAGGAAGCCGAAAAGGTCCTGGGGCGGGAGCGACGGATATCGTACCTCTTAGGGTCGATATACGTTCGCTTCTGGCCCACGACCCGACCCTCTGACACCCAGACTGAAAACACGAGCACAACGACGACAGAACCGACGAATACACAGACGAGCGACACGGACATTGTCCAACTCGAGGAGGAAATGGCTCGAGCGGCAATGGCCGATGACGACGAACCAACACTGCCCGCATCACCCGGCTGGAACGTGCGGCTTCTTGCCTCATCGCCGGGGGGTGAGCACGACGACGAGCTTTACCGGGAGGTGGAGACGGAGTGACTTTCTGATGGATCCGTCTCCGACTAAATCCACTCCACCTCCACCAATACCCATCAACATCATCCAAACAAACCTCCAGCATAGCCAGACTGCCACGGCTAGCTTACGCAGGGCACTGGAGGTAAAGCCCCGAACCATCGCACTGATCCAGGAGCCGTGGATCAGGTACAACAGAATATGTGGCCTCGGTAATATCGGAGGTAAGACAATTCTCGACACACATGGCTCAGATAAGCCAAGAACCTGCATCTACATACCCAATGAAATTCCCTTTACGCCACTGACCCAATTCTGTTCCAGAGATCTGACAGCTGTCAGGCTCCAAACCGAAGTTAGCGTTCCGGATGTTGTACTGGCCTCGGCATACATGCCAGGCGAGGACACCGACTGCCCGCCAAAGGAGTTGGCTGACCCACTGTGAGCGCGTCGATTTGGACCTGATCATCTGCACTGATTCAAACGCCCACCACCCGCTCTGGGGCAGCGACACACCGGATCCCAGAGGAGAGGTACTATCCACCTTTTTATTCTCTACTAATCTTAAAATTGTTAACCGCGGCTCAGAACCCACTTGGGTCACGGTCCGCGGACAAACGATCATAGACCTAACACTCGCTACAGAAAACGCGACAAACCTTATCACAAACTGGCACGTATCGGACGAACCTTCTTGCTCAGACCACAGAAGAATCCGCTTCACACTAACTGCAAACACTAAAAAACCCGCACCCAGGCGAAACCCTAGGCGCACAAATGTGCCCGGATATAAAAGCCTTCTGGCGTCGCTTTTAGCTAGACATCTAGCAATGGTAACCATAAGGGACCAAGCACAATTAGAATACACCGTAGCAAAATTATCCGAATACATAACCGAAGCTTACCACGCATGCTGTAAATCAAGAGCGCCACAAAGCAGGAACGAGAGGAACCCCTGGTGGAACGCTGAACTTGGTAAACTCAGAGAAGCGCTACGTAAGCAATTTAACAGAGCAAAAAACACGAGACTCCCGGAAGACTGGGAGATATACAAAGAGACCCAATATGCATACAAAATTCATATAAAAGAAAAGACAGATTAGAACCGCCAGGAGATCGGCATGGCAGAAATTCTGTGAATCCATCGACACAAATATTGAAGCCGCCAGGGTACGGAAGATACTATCAACCGATCAGGACCGAACCCTCGGCGCGCTGAAAAAACCCGACAACTCATACACACAAACTGACTATGAAACCAGCAAGGTCCTCCTCGAAACTCACTTCCCGGACTGTCAAATCCTGGAGGAAAGGACGTGGGAGGCGGGTACCGAATGGACTCCAACGGATCAAGATTGGTCAAGAGCCTACAACATAGTAACAGTAGATCGGATAAAATGGGCTATCAACACCTTTCAACCTTTCAAGTCGGCGGGGCTGGATGGCATCTTCCCAGCCCTGCTGCAGTGGGGGGTAGATTATCTAACACCATGGCTGTTGGAGATCTATCGAGCCTGCCTAGCACTCAGATACATACCTCTTGCATGGCGGGAGGTGAAAGTCATCTTCATACCCAAACCTGGAAAAACTGATTACACGCAACCCAAGGCGTATAGACCTATAAGCCTCAAATCCTTCTTACTGAAAACCCTCGAAAGACTCTGCGACAGGCACATCCGTGATGGGCCTCTCCGAGTAAAACCACTTCATAAACAACAGCATGCGTACTCCACTGGCAAATCGACAGAATCCGCGTTGCACAACGTGATTTCTAAAATAGAATGCGCAGTGGACCATAAATGCTCAGCACTAGCTGCCTTCATTGACATCGAGACCCGACCCTAGGAGGCTGGATCACCAACATGCTCAAACTGCGAGCGGTTCAGGTCAGGGTTAACGACACTACAAGGGCCATCGTCGCGAAGGGCTGTCCACAGGGGGCGTCCTTTCGCCACTTCTGTGGAACCTGGTACCAGACAGCCTCATCAAAACACTCAACGACAAAGGTTTTTTCACTGTCGGCTACGCGGAAGATATAACAATAATAATAAATGGGACCCACGAAGGCACTCTATGCAATCTCATGCGTCAAGCCCTAAAACTAGTAGAGGTATGGTGCAACGAGCACCAACTCTCAGTGAACCCCACAAAAACGGAATTAATTCTCTTCACTAAAAAGAGGAAACCAATGACAATGCAGCTACCGAGATTCTTTGGAACAACCCTAAGCCTTTCAACCGAAACCAAATACCTTGGAGTTTACTTGGACAAACAATTGAATTGGGCGAAACACATGAACTATATCACCACAAAAGCCAGTATATCCCTGTGGCAGTGCAAGAGACTGCTGGGCAGGAATTGGGGGATCAGCCCCATGGTTACCTACTGGCTATACACCACAGTCATTCGACCAATCATTACATACGGCTCGCTGGTCTGGTGGCCCAGGACAGATCTCAGCACAGCTCAGAGAGATCTCGAAAAACTGCAGCGGTTTGCTTGCGTTGCAATCACTAGCAGTATGAGAACTACACCCACGGCCGCCCTACAAGCAATGCTGGGACTGCCACCTCTGCATCTTATCGTGCGGGAGGAGGCAGCCTTGGCCGCTTTTAGACTCCATCTATCAGGTACCCTAACTAAGGACTCCAGGATTAAACACACACGCATAAAAGAAGACGCGATCAAGCGAAAACCGATGTTAGCATCGCCATGCGACAAAGCTCCAAAAACACACCACTTTCAAAGGCACTACGACATAACGCTTACAGAAGAACAATGTGACTACTCAGGCCCGAAGGAGATGAGAGTGTACACCGACGGGTCGAAGACGGACTCCGGTACCGGAGTCGGAGTCTTCTCACACGACCTTAATATAAATATATCCAGACCGCTAGGAAAATTCAACACCGTCTATCAGGCGGAGTGTGTGGGCATAATACTGGCGGTCCACGCCCTAGAAGCTAGGAGGGTTACGGACACCCACATACGTATACTCGCCGACAGCGCCTCAGTCCTCCAATCCCTACGGAAAAAATATATTACAACGAAATTAATACTAGAATGTCACAACGCACTGGAACAACTTACTGTATCTAGTCGGAACACGGTGACGCTGCAATGGATAAAAGGACACAGCGGATCGTTAGGCAACGACGCGGCTGACGAGCTTGCGAGACGAGGATCCAGCACGGTGGTCTATGGACCCGAACCTGTCTTACCCATCCCCTTCAACCAAATACGTAGTTGGCTGAAGGAATTCACCCAGATACAGGCGGAAAACTGGTGGAACTCGGCACCGGGCTGTAGGCAGTCCAAAGAAGCTTTGCCATCTTTGGACAGTAGTCTTACCAGACGTCTGCTACGTCTGGACAGAAATGGCCTGCGCCTGGTGACGGGGACCATCACGGGACATAAGTGAGCAGACTTAACAAACACTTCCATACAATAGGCATAACGGACAGTCCTCTGTGCAGGGCATGCATGGAGACTGAGGAAACCGTTGCGCACGTTCTCTTTGAATGCACAGGAGTCACACAGATAAGAACACAAACCCTCGGGTCTCCCAGATCTTACACGGACGTTCTAAGGAAACCAGGAGCCCTAATAAGCTTCTGGAGGGAGGTGGGCTGGTTGGAATAATCCACCAAACGGCCGCCATGGCCCACGCACAATGGTCCACCTGAAGGACTAAGTGCGAAAACCAAACCCCATAACATAGAACATAGTTCAATGTGCCTCTTACCACACGGTGATCACTTCCGGTTTTTACCGCGTTGATCACAGAGACATCATTGAATATGTGCTTCTTCGTCGACATGATGAAGTCTATTTTTTGTACTCACGCTTTCTGAAGAAGTTCATCATTTATAGAGGCCCTCATTCTCCATAAAACTGTCCAGTAGGTGACCGCGGTGGTTCCGTCGTCCATATCCAAATTGCCCCACTCGCAGCTCATTATCGTCTCGTTTACCCAGTTTTGCGTCGAAGTCCCCCATGACCACGGTGAAGTTAGTTTTATGACCATGCATGGCTTTGGAAGTGTCCTCATCCATGGAGTTCGATAATCTTCTCGTCGGTCCGGAGTGTACGCGTGTTAAATGTTGCCAGGGCCAGTCGTCGGTTTGTATTGTTTGTACTGGTAGCCGGTTCCCGTCCGGGGATTCTTCGCACCTCTTGCCACGCCGTAACCTCGACCGCTACCGTAGTCGAGGGTAGACGGGCTGCCGGGCACTAGGGGCCATTTCGTTGTTGCGCTATTCATCGGTTTGGGTGGGTTTGCTGTAATCGCCACACTTGGCAGGCGGGTTGGCGATCGCAGCATGTTATGAAGGGCACAGAGAACGCTGCTGCCCATTCTCTGGTATGTCCCTTAGTCGCCTCTTACGACACCCACGGGCTGATGTGGGATGGCGAAATTCCTTACGTCCGACACCATACGGCACATTAGTAAGTGCTTGTTGTCAAGCCAGTCGGCCTGTTCGCTTACGTAAAGATTAACTAACTAATACTTACAGTTAGTCTCTTGTTGTTCTTGCACTTCTATATTAAACTCCCTTATAGAAACATCAACTTCTGTCTTTAAATGGTGTCCTGGTAAATTTGAAACGTCTGGATTTTCTAGTTCTAGTTCTGAAAATGATAAAATAAACAGTCAGGATTGAAAATATCCTAACTAAAATTATAAATGCGAAAGTAACTCTGTCTGTATGTCTGTCTGTTATCTTTTCACGCTTAAACCGCACCGATTTAGATGAAATTTTGTATGGAGATAGTTTGAAACCCGGGGCCAGAACATAGTATAATTTTTATTCCGGAAATCATACTTGAAGGGATGGATAGGTAGAAGTTTGTATGGTTAACTAATAATTTCTGAAGTAAGGCGGCCCCACGGAACAGAAAAAACAGTGGAAATGCAAAGTAGGCGTGGCACACGTGTCACTAATAAGCGCTTCCACGCAACTTGATACCAGTCGTGTTCTAACATCGCGTCGATTTGCTAGTCTCGCGACAAAATTATTTTTCCGTAACTTTGCCGTTTTGTTCCATTTTGGAGTGCAAAAATGATAGTAGGAGAAAGAATCTTAAATATGGAGTTGTTTCATATCATCAGTAAAAACGATTTTATTTGTTTTCTAATAAAATCTTAGTAAATTTCAATTTACTAATAATTTATTAAAACGTCTAGTTAAAATCAACCTTACGCGATTAAAATAAAGTTTATTTTGGATTGAATGTATTCACTATTTCGTTCTCGAAAAATCTTCGCTACTCATTTAGGGATGTGGTCGGGTCGGGTATTCATTTTATAGATAGATATCGATAAAAGAAAATAGGAACCTATATTTAATTTTATATCAGGTGGGTTAAAATTTCAAAATAAAATTAAGGTTACATTCTTCCATACAAACGTAGTGTAGGGATTATTCCACTGTTTGACGATGTACGCTCAAAATAAAAAGTGATATTAATTTGTCTCATCATTATCTAGTCCTGTATGGAAGCAAAAAAGTAAAAAAAGAATATATTTGAAAGTTATGAGCGTCGAAAGTTCCTTAAAATTCCGACACTAATTTTAACGCAGTTTTGGGCTCGGTTTCGTCCTAAATCATTATCCATTTCGCTACAAATTTTCAAAATTATGTATTCGTACGCGAACTAGGTTCCTACTGCTCATCACAGCATTTATCTCTTCCGCACGTGTTGTCGGTTGATATAAATTGCATTTTAACCCCGCGCACAAAATAGTTCGTGCCGTCGACTAATCAAACGATCGGCTTATTTGTAGTGCATTATATGATTATCAGTTTATTTGTGTGAGTTTGGCGACAGCGGTTCCCATAGTAATTTTGCTGCATTGCACTTCCACTATTTTTTCTGTTCCGTGGGCGGCCCACACACCTACAGTGTTATTGCACAATATAAAGAAAATGCTGTTCGAAGTACTAATGCTACGCAGACGATGTCGCGGGCAACAGCTCGTTCTAATATAATTTTTACGGCCCATTCCCTCTCACAGAGAGGAGGCCTGTGTCCCAGCAGTGGGAACATTAATAGGCTGATGATGTGATGTGTGATACTGTAAAACCCAACATGTGTTGTGTTAGTAAATATAAGATTTTTATAATAAACACAGACGATTTTTCGGGCCCTTACCATTAGCGTTTAGTATATAATTATTAGGTTTTACCAATGATGATTGGTAAATGTAGGCAACAAAACAATTAATAGTTTCTTAATCATTTATTTCAATTAGAGACATTTCAAATGATAATTACTTTTTAATTATCAGTTAGTGCATTTACAGCAGATCTAACTGCCACCGCCTTCTTCTGCGAGATGACATTTGCAAGAAGGCTAGATCACCGTGTCCCAAGACTGTGCACTGCCGACCATTGAACGAAGCACGGTAGGCAGCGACAGGTCACTTCTCCCTTCCAAAATCACAGCACGGCGCGGTTCCTCTCATGCGACCACTATGTGTGATCCCGGCGGCGGCACACGTCGAGCCATGGAAACGAATGGCCTCTGACTTGTTGAGGACCATCTCTAGGCGCTCACAACCTGTGAGACCGCGGTCGTAGCTAGCATCCGTGCTATCTCCCTATGCAAATTCTATCGGGTCGTAACTTGCGTGTCGTCCGCATAACACGTCAAGTTAATTCACGATAGGAGCTCGCCCCTTAACCCCTTGATGGTTTTTTTATTATTTTGGTAATTACGGTACTCCAGAGGTTAAGAGCCAATCGTATCCAATGTTCCACGGGAGTGGGCCCAGTACCGACGCCTCTCGAATGTAACTCCATCTTGCGCGACACTTTTTTTTTGGTCTTCTGTGGTTTTCTTCATCAGTTCCATACCCCAAATGGCACTTGCCGAATGCTTGCCATGTTGATGAAAATACCAAAATTGCTATGCCTATAAATTTTGACGAGTGTCCTCAATCTCTCCAGGATCCAATCATCAGATCCTAACTTGATATGACTGGGAACACCTGGGATCCCTTAGTTTTAGTTGTAGTAGTAGGGACTCCCGTTTCCGCTCTTAGGGCGCCCACACAAAACCGCGATGCGATGAGATACGACGCGATATCTATATATATAATACGTACGAGCTCGCAGATATTTGCGATGCGTTGCGAATTCGCAGTTATGTGTGGGAGCCCTTAGGTCCGTTGTGCGTGGGGATACTGCCTGTCTGTGGCGCCTATGTTGAAGAGATGCTTGATAAGGAGGGTGTGGCCTGTTATTGTCCCTATGATTATTTTTAAAGTAAAAGTAAAAATGTTGAGAAAAATACATTTTTAGCTTATCGAAAAGTATCGATGATCGATATTTAATTAGGTATATAGGAGAATAAAATAATTTTGTTAAAATTGTTTATTTAAAAATTAACAATTTAGTTTATTTTTACTTTGAACTAATTGTGCTCTACTCTTAACAAGAGCTCAGTGTGACCCTGTTTACATAGGGTTACAATTAAATTAAATCATTTTTGGCCAAAATCTAAATCTTTTCTCGATCGATGTTTTTTCTTTATTATTATTAAAGTAATTATAAAATCGCCGCCTAAGAAATTTTACATAAAATACAATTTTGTTTGAGAAATATCGATATTTTTATCGACATTTAATGCGCATGTCCCATTACTACGACACACACTCCCCGCGCAACCCGTGCCTTCCGCCAAATTTGGTGAACTCGCGGAATAAAACAAAACAGTAGGCAATCGGTATCTATTGGGAGGTCATCTGTGTGTGGCGGAGACTTCAGTACTCAATATTTTTGTTATTCTA
This sequence comes from Orthosia incerta, assembly GCA_948252205.1. Classification (NCBI taxonomy): domain Eukaryota; kingdom Metazoa; phylum Arthropoda; class Insecta; order Lepidoptera; family Noctuidae; genus Orthosia; species Orthosia incerta. The sequence continues at coordinate 13,262,916 of OX411766.1, read as the reverse complement.
ATAAGCTTACCATCAATTTGAAATTCCTCCTTGGGCTCAATGATATCATCTAGTCTCTCAAATTCAGCTGGTAATTCGTCTTTGATAACATGGCTTACTGTTTCACTAACTATAGTTAAATGCTCCACTGGTGTTATAATAAGCCCATTGTTAAACTCCAGGTCTACGTTCATTAAAGCATTTAGCTGTAAAAAGATATCAACAGTAAGATGGGGGACCATGCATTACAAACTGAGAACACTCCATGCCTATCAGATAGGGTTCAATTCCTGGCTTGAAATATTGACTATAGAATAGTAGTTCATGCAACAGTCATATAATAGGGGTTATTGAAACACGAGTGTAGGTTTATGACATGAGGCGAGGCCGAGTGTGATACACCTAAACTCTGTATCACACTCGGCCTCGCCTCATGTGATAAACCTACACTCGTGTTTTAATAACCCCAGGCGAGGCCGAGTGTGATACACCTAAACTCGCGAGTGTTTTAATACCTAATTATATGCCGTTGCATACACTATTTTATCTTCACTCATACAGTTGAAATAAAACAAAAATGGAAACGGAAAAATCTCGAAAAAATTTGTGGTATGGCGGGCAATTTAGATTTTTGGTTCTAGGACATGCCGGTTTCCTCACGATGTTTTCCTTCACCGTTTTGTGAGCAATGGTGATGAAATAATTTACACAAAGTTAAGCGCCTGCCTGGGCTCGAACCCACGATCTACAACTTGTAAGTCGCGGCCGATACCACTGGGCCACCACTGCTCACTATATGCTGCTCACCACTGTTCCAAATATGAATTCAAATATTATTGTATAAACACATACTTTATATTCGTGGATAGGTAAAATTAAAAAAAAAAAAATACATTGCAACATTTTCCTTCGATTTTCAAACATCATAAAATAACTTTTTAATTTTTATAGCACACTTTTACTTTTTAATTTATTGACTCATTGACTTAATGTAGAAAAATTGTGTCTTTGTCTTTGGATGCGCGCGCTGCGCAGTCATGTGCAATGAGAATCTAAATTGCCCGCCATACCACATATTTAAACCGAGACTTTCCGTTTCCATTTTTGTTTTATTTCAACTGTATGAGTGAAGATAAGATAGTGTATAGAACGGCATATAATTAGGTATTAAAACACTCGCGTAATATTATTATCACACTCGGCTTCGCCTCATGTGATAAACCTACGCTCGTGTTTTAATAAACCCTATTATATGACTGTTGCATAAACTACTATTATGATGCAGTTGTTTGAAAATCGAAGGAATATGTTGCACTGTAATGGTTTCATTTTTAACCGACTTTCGAAAAAGGAGGAGGTTCTATGTTCGACTTCTTGTATGTTTTTTTATGTATGTTCACCGATATCTCCGTCAATTGTGGACCGATTTTGAAAATTCTTTTTTTATTTGAAAGAGTATGTGCCAAAATTAGTCCCATTTTCATTTGGTGAAGATCTGATGAAGAACTTCGGACATATACAACATAACTCTTAAATAAATAACGGCAAATCCCTCGGGACTGCTGCAATCGCATGTCTGTTTATTGTTTATACCATTTCATAACATAACATCACGCCAGTACGCTCTTAATGGGTAAGCAGATCTCTCATTTGATCGGTTTTTTTTTCAAGTTTCATGACATTCGAGTAATCTATTCTGGCGTTATAGGAAACTTACTAAACAACTTGCCTATTATGTAGGTACAACTAAAAAGTGAAAAATAAAAAACTTTTTTACAAAAAAATACTACCGACTTCCAAATAAGAAAACTACAAAGTGAAAAATAACTTTATTTTTGGAAGTCGGTGTCCGTAACGCAAAAAAATGGTACCTACGAAAGACACCGACTTCCAAAAATAAAGTTATTTTTCACTTTGTAGTTTTCTTATTTGGAAGTCGGTAGTATTTTTTTGTAAAAAAGTTTTTTTTAAATTTTATTCTATCCACGAATATAAAGTATGTGTTTATACAATGTTTATTTAATTCATATTTGGAACATTACGTTGTGAGTGTAGATAATATAAGTTTATTTGTCTCAAAAGGTACATTTTCGATAAATAGTATCTAGGTTACAGCAGATTCAAACCTTTGTGAGAGCTGGAGTCTGTACTGGGTTCGAAACCTGTATGACAGATCTACGGGCTCACACCCTGAAAAATTACAATATTATGCTGCACTTACGTACTACAACAATGTGAAAGTGTCAAATTGAGAGGCAGAGATATACAAAAACAAATGGAGATGTGCCATGTGTGTCTTTGGAGAGTGTAGTGTCCGTGAGTGCAATATAAGTCCCCAGCGCCCGTGAAGGACACCAGGCGTGAGCACTTACTTGCCCGAGTGTGTGTGTGCGCGTCTGTGTGTGACAAGGTGAAACGCGCTCTAGGATGGTGGTGAATATTTCCGGTAGGCGAAATTATTGTAAAATACTTAGTATATTTTAAGTCTCTGCATAATCCAATTTAAGTATCCATGTCGTTAAAGTTTTTTTTGCACATAGGGTATATGTCAGAAATGATGATATCCGCAGGAGAACCAAAGTTACCGACATAGCCCGAAGAATTTCCAAACTTAAGTGGCAGTGGGCAGGGCACATTGCTTGCAGAACGGATGGCCGATGGGGCCGAAAAGTTTTGGAATGGCGACCACGAACCGGAAGACATTATAAGGATACGTTGGAAGGCCTCCCACTAGGTGGACCGATGACCTGGTTAAGGTTGCGGGAAGGCGCTAGATGCGAGACGCACGGGATCGGTCATTGTGGCGACGCCTGGGTGGGAGGTCCAGCAGTGGACGTCTTTCGGCTGAAATTATGATGATGATGATAGGGTATATATTTAATATTTTATTTGCCTTGTTATAGCCGTAGCTACTGAGGAAAGGAAAACTACATTGGGCCGATCGACAATTTGTGCAAATGGAGGACAGACAGTACTAAAACCTAATGATACAGTTTTAGTTTTCATAAAAATTGGACCTTATTAGTGTTTTTCACTATTCCTGGTAGTTTTAGATTTGGCCATCACATCGACTTGTTCACTGATGTTATTTATAAACTTCTTGTTTTTAAGTTTTATTTTATCTCATACAACATAATTTCTGTCTGTGTGATTTTGAGACTAAGGTTAATAACAACATGCTGATAAGAGTAAACTTCAAGCAACTTGCAAATGTAGGTTTTTAACGCAAGTAACCAAGAGATAAGATTCTGTGAAGACTAGATACCTCACCTCATAACCCTCATCCAGCATCTGACAAAACAGCTCTTCGGCCTCTAGACATTTTTTCTGGAAACGGCAGCATTGTTTTAATTTTGTGCTGCAGAAGGAACATGCCAGCACAGGTCTTCTGTCCTCAGTTACAAACTGCAACAAAACTTGTCATGCACTATTTTGTTTCGAAACTATTATACCAAAAACAAAACAAATATATATTTTTGAATTGGTAAAATTTTATTGTTTCCTGTCAAACATTAATTAGCAGACACAATAGAAATTACCATTGTCTTTCGCCGATTCGGCGATATGGACAGTTAACTAGGTATGTTAAAACCTTTGGTACTTTAAATTATTAAATGTTACTTGCGAACCGTCTATTTCACTCAACTGCTGTGTTGTGCTTCGTAGCACGACCATGAACGCATTCATTATAACTTTAGATGGTACTAAAATCCTTTTAATTTGTACTATTTTACAACACTAATTAGAAATTTTATACCTCTCAATTATAGCAGAGGTCATGCTGGCAAGATTCTTTCCTAGCACAACCTCAATGGATCGAGTGAGGAAGTTGGCAGAAGGTTAATTCCCACCCGTACGCAAAATACGTGCTTGGTCGTGGAGTTGCGGAAAACAGCCCGTTTTTTAACATTAAGGATTTTAGTACCATCTAAAGTTATAATGAATGCATTCGCATTTATGGTCGTGCTATGAAGTACAACAGCAGCTGCTCATGGCATAATGGTTCACACCAAATTATTATACATATATATTGTTTCTAACATATATTTATTAACCTGTATATTTAACACCGTAAAAACGGAATCACATCCATACACTTCACTGTAAGGTTCAGTTGAAAACCAGCGTCAGGCAACTCCCAGTTGTCTGACATTTTTGCTGAACTGGACCTTTTTGGCGCAGCCCCTGGGCACACTATGTATGTAATTGTTTTAAAATGAAGTTCCCTTTTATTTGTACCTACATTATGTGTATCTGTGTGTGCCAAATAAACTAGTTTTCTTTCTTTGGTAGTACTAACTAGATTAAGTATAAAATTCTTTCACAGATAGCAATTTACATTATCACTGAGACCCAGAATAATGCAATGAAAAGTCAAGGGGAAGTTTTTTACGTACGTACCTACTTCATTCTCACATAGATAATTTGCAGTCTGCACGCAAATATCAAAAACTATGTCAGATAAAAGTCTCGATGTCACTTAACTAGCAATAAGGGATTCCAGTCATCACCGAACGTCTAACCTAAATTTCTACACAATTTATTAATTATATCCAATTGTATGAGAAGCATTTAGAAAGTAACAACTTACTGGCTTATTAGTCAACTTCATAAACACTTCATGCATGTCCCTGTTGACAACAACATACATGGGAGCATCCTCCACCAAACACACTCTACACATTTGCAGTCTTTCCATTTTTACTCAATAATCACTGAAACACAGGTAAATATTTACAACTTTACAACTTTGATACAATAATGGGTTACGTTTACGATACAACCAGAACCATTCTATTTATTTTGAGTTGACACTTGACAGGAAACCACAGAGAGTACATGAAAATAAAATCGGCCAAGTGCGAGGCGGACTCGCGCACGTTTGGTTCCGTTCCATTATTGCAAAAAACGGCAAAAATATCACGTCTGTTGTATGGGAGCCCCACTTAATATTTATTTTATTCTGTTTTTAGTATTTGTTGTTATAGCGGCAACAGAAATACATCATCAGTGAAAATTTCAACTGTCTAGCTATCACGCATCATGAGATTGAGCCTGGTGACAGACAGACAGATAGACGGACCGCGGAGAGTAGAAAATCTTTAGCCGACGTACACATCAACGTAACGATACATTGTAAACATTGTCGTTTCTAGCTAAGAAAAACATCGTGCTGTTGCGAAGTCGCAATAGATTTTAGAGAATAAAAAACCTAAAGTTTCAATAATGTAGGTCGAAATGTTCCAAAACCGAATGGGGGCACCGGAATTTCACGTAGACTTCTGGCTGCTTCCCCTAGAGTGTACATTAAAACCGGAGGCGCGAAGGGAGAGCAACCCCCGCCCGCTGTAACAAAGCATAGGCAGTGTGCGAAACGTAGCGGCTGCGCTTGGCGCGGGAGGCGACCAGGAAGTCGAGGCTGCTAAGCCGAGGTTACGTACGGGCTAAGAGGTTGCACTTCCCGCAGCACCGGAGACGATGCAGAAGCAACTTTAGAGTTTTGAGGTTACGTTACCATAGAACCAAGAACGGTGCGTTACCTTTTCATGGGTCTAGTGCCAGGGCCCTCTTGCCAAACGATAATAGATTTTACCGTCTAATTTACCTAAACAAAACCTACAATATAAGTACTTGTGGATGGTTACTGCAATGGTGCCCGATATATCGTGTCTTCAACAAGTTCATACTTGATTTGTACAGCTGCTAAATCGTCACTAAAGTCGCGACGAAATAGCGCTATCGACATCGACGATATGGCCAAAAAACCTTTTGTCACGTGTAGTGCGGTGTCGCGCAATGGTCCTTACAAATTTAGGAGCTTTGAACCGTGACCACCACGTGATCACATTTTATCGGTGTCGTGTCGCGTCGTTAAAAAAGAACCGGCCAAGTGCGAGTCGGCCTCGCGCACGAAGTGTTCCGTACTATTATCGCAAAAATCGGCAAAAATATTACGTCTGTTGTATGGGAGCCCCACTTAAATATTTATTTTATTCTGTTTTTAGTATTTGTTATTATAGCGGCAACAGATACACATCATCTGTGTCAAAATTTCAACAGTCTAGCTATTACGGATCATGAGATACAGCCTGGTGACAGACAGACAGACAGACGGACCGCGGAGTTTTAGTAATAAGGTCCCGTTTTTACCCTTTGGGTACGGAACCCTAAAAACGGCATAAATGGGTAAGACCACTGACCTCTAATATACAAGTGTATGTTAGAGGACAGTTGGTAAGACCCATTAAGACTAATGGTCGAAAGTCTAAATATACAGCATAGATGTTTTTTTTTTTTTTTGGGTGGGAAATCATCCGATGACTTCTCCCGCTCTGGTTGAAGCGGGAGGGCATGTCAGACTTTTACTGACTAAAACCCACCCGTTTTCCTTCAGTTGCTTGTGCCAGGGCCGCGGTAACTCTCTTTCAAATTTATCCGCGACCCAGACAGGCATCGGCCCTATCGGACCCCGTCACTTTTGCTGACATCTCTTTGAGGCGCGCCTGGAACACTACGCGCCGTAAACTCGGGCTTGGTCCCTATCGGACGGCGAGCTACCCATTACTCTCCGTCCGCAAGCCCGCGACTACGGTGGCCGGGAATCGGCTCGCGACTCCAGACGCCCGGGGCGTCTCCTGCGGTGCCTAGGGGCGTGAGGGCGTCTCCTTTGCGTCTCCCTCACGCGTTCCGCCTCCTCCTTTGCGGGCATTACTGCTTCGCAGAAGGAGGAGACAGCTTCCCATGCCCTCTTGCTCCGTACCATGGCCTGGACCAGGGCCGGACGCGAGAGGTCACCACCGCCGATCGCCTCCATGAGGACACGGCGGTGCTCCGCCCAAGCAGGGTAGATCTCCACCGTATGCTCCACCGTGTCCTCCGAGCGGTCCACACAATGGTGACACCCGGGCGTTTCCTCCCGCCCTATCTTGAACAGGAACCTCCCGAAACAGCCGTGTCCGGTGAGGACCTGTGTCAGGGGGAAGGTGAGGACGCCGTGACGCCTCTCAAGCCACTCCTCAAAGAGGGGCCTTACCGCCGCAATTGTGGCGTGCCCAGCGCTGGGTTGCGACAATCGCCCCCTCCATGTCGCCATGAGATCCTGTCGGAGCTCTGTCCGCCGTGCTGCGATTTGTCGCGGCAACGGTGTTTCGCCCCGGCATTTCGCCTCCTCGCGCCACTCCCATATTCCTCCCATTGTGCGAGGACTTTTGCTTCCAGATCCCATGGCGGCAATCCGGCAAGGACGCTCGCCGCCTCACCGGAGACCGTGCGGTATCCCCGGACCAGCCGGATGGCCATGACCCTTTGGGACGCGTTCAACCGGCGGACTGGTCGCCGCCTCAGGGAACGCGCCCATACCGGTGCCCCGTAAAGGGCCATGGAACGCGCAGAGCCTCCGGCTGGAGGCGTTTGGACCCCCTAGATTGGGCAGCAGCCGCTTGAGGGCAGCCCCCGCCCGCTCCAGTCTGGGAGCCAAACGTCGGAAATGCTCCACGAAATTCCACCGGTTGTCGAGGACGAGTCCCAGGTACTTCATCGTCGACTCGACGCCGATGTGAACCCCTCCTACCGTTATTTGGGATCCCGGCGGTGGCGCGTTCCGAGGACCGTGAAAACACATGGCCTCGGACTTGTGTAGGGCCACCTCGAGTCCCAATTGCCGGATCCTCTTAACGATTGTCGCAACCCCGTGTGTCGCTATTTCAGCCGCCGCCTGGTGCGATCTCCCTTGTGCCAGGACCAGCGTGTCGTCAGCGTAGCAAACCACGCTGACGCCACTAGGGAGGTCGGCGCGCAGCACCCAGTCGTACCCGATGTCCCACAGATGCGGCCCCACGACCGATCCCTGTGGGACACCGCACGACATCCCTCGCCGGTTCCACTCTCCCTGGTGACTGGGGTAGATGACGGCCCTGTCCGTCAGATAGGCCTCGACTACGCGACAGAGGCAGGGCGGCATCCGGTGATACTGGAGTGCCTCCCTGATGCAGCTCCATGGCATGGTGTTGAAGGCATTGGCGATGTCTAAGGACACCGCCAAGACGACTCCACCCCGGGCCACTGCATCCCCCGTCGTGAGAGCTCGCACGCGCATGATGGCGTCCACCGTAGAGCGACCCCTGCGGCAACCAAACTGGCTCTCCGCCAGATTCGGCCCCACCCGCACCAGCTGCCCAACGAGGCGGTCTGCAATGACTCTTTCAAAGAGCTTGCCCACCTCATCGAGCAGCACGATGGGCTGGTAAGCAGACGGAGAGTCCGCAGGGCACCCCGGCTTCTTAATGAGGACCAGTTTCCCCGTCTTCCAACGAAGAGGGTACTGGCCCTCTCCAAGCATGCGCTAAAGAGCCCCCTTAAGTAAACAGCAATCAGCATACCTGGCAAAACTTAGTGTTGCCAGCCAGACTGTTTGCTAGCTAGTCTATAAAGTTCTGTACAGTTCGACAAACTTAACTGTGAATTATGAGTGGCGCTGTTCGTCACCATTTCACCAAAAATAAACAAAAACCGATCTTATGTCCCAATTGTCCCATTCAAAATGTAAGTTCCAAAAACGTCCGTTTCACACATAAGTTGGTAGGAGTGTAAGTAAGTATAGTTCTCGCCTAACTTCTTAGCTAGTTGGCCACCCTGAAATTGGCTACAAGGGCTGTGCAGTAGTTAGTCTCCTACATAAAGAGTACCGTTTCGTGTTTTGCCCTTCGGAAAGCCAACTTCAGGGTGGCCCAGAAGTTTGACGAGAACTATTGGCTGCCATATACGTTAGGGTTTACATGATGGTTTTAACCTTGCATGCTTATCCGACAGTTATAACCATTACACACACACGTTAGGGTTTGCATGCATAGTTTTGCCACAAACTCTCAGTTTTAAAGACAGTTGGAGCTAAGTGATGGGATTTCTAGGACAGTTACAACTACTGAGCACGGTATCGACAATGGACGACAAAGATGTGAATGTGATAGCTGTGCCTACTTGGCCTTACACTAATTGTTCTACAGAACAGAAAAAAGAGTAAGAGATCGCACTCAATGGTGTAAACACTGGTTTTTGTTTATTGAAAAGAAAGCAGTTCTTTCACGTTTTGATAAATGAATTGAGATTTACGCCAAAAGTTTAAAAAAAAAAATTGACGAATGTACTGTGCTATGCGCATGCATGCCGGGGGCCACACACGCTCGGATATGCATGCGCGCAAACATAACCGAGTGGCAAAAAATATCTATTTTAATATACGCCAGGTTGCATGTACACGCGCCTATAACTGCACAGTTTTATCACTATAGCGGCCACCACTGACCTCTATCATAGTACTTGTATATTAGAGGTCAGTGGCGGCCACATACGCTAGGGTTTGCATGATGGTTTTAGCCGTGCATGCATAACCGACAGGCAAGCCCTAGCGTGTATGTGATTGAACTGTACAGTTATCGGTGCATGTACATGCAACCGAGCAAATATCAAAATTGATATTTTATGCCACTCGGTTATGTTTGCGCGCGAGCATAACCGAGCGTGTGTGGCGTCCGGCGAGCTTGCCTTGCCTGCCATAGTTCTCATTTTTTTTTCAATTGTTTGCGACGGCGCGGCGGAAGGGCGCGCGCGCGCATCATCGCGAAAATGGCGAGTCGCAAGCGCAATGCCACATTAGAAGAATTCATAGAAATTTATAAGTCGGAACCTTGTCTTTGGCGCATAAAGTGCAAAGAATATCACGAGAGAGACAAACGATCGACAGCATACGAGAAATTGATAACTAAGCTCAAGGAATTGCAGCCAACTGCTACAAAAGATGATGTGGTTAAACAAATTAATACGTTACGCAGTAACGTTAGACGAGAGAAAAAAAAATATGATGAATCTGTGAAGTCTAGAGCGTCATCTGATGACAATTTTATAACCAACACTGTGGTACTTTTGAATTATTCGATTTTATTGGAGGTCAAGATGTTCCTCACAGCTCGCGATCTAACATTTCGGACATTGACGAGAATGATTCGAATGTAAGGATAAATTAGTGAATTATTTATTTTGGATTTTATAGATTAGGTACGGCCGACCACAAACAAATGTACATTTTTTCATATCGTTTATGTTACAATGAGATAGGGTAGGTACTCTCGACAACTTGTAACGCGTGATGTGTGGTCATCTGTCTGTACTTAAGTTTTTTGCAACGTCGTTTATAGCTTTACAAAATGTAGGTACCTACATAGATTGTTACAGTGGTTGCTCATTTATTAATAAAACAATATTATTTTTTATTACATAAAAATAAAAGAAATATGTCACATTTCAATGAACCTATCCTGCCAAGGTACTTTGCCTTCATTGACAAAGTAAGTTTGGTATTCTAGTCTGACTTTTTTGCATCATTCAGGACGTTACGCGTTAGGGTTTGCATGATAGTTTTAACCTTGCATGCATAATCGACAGGCAAACCCTAGCGTTTATGGCGGCCATAAGCCAAGTGTCGTCACATTGATCGGTCCCGTGACTCCAGTGCTTCTCGCATCTGGCATACTTCCGCCATCCTCATTAAGTCATCGGTCACTCTAATTATACAGAATGGGCAAAATATCGTGGATCTAACAAAACAGGGCGATAGCTGGGATCATAGGAGAAAAAAACTTTTTTTGTTACTTAAGGCCTACTGCAAATAACCACAAATATCGCACTGTTTCGATTGATCCACGATTTTTAGGCGATCCTGTATATTTTAGAAATTTCCAAGAAAATTCTAAGTTTTCCAAAAAAAAAATTTGTTCTCGCTAGAGTAAAATTTTCTGTGGTCACACTGCAACCCAGTTGTCATATCATTATTGATTGTTTTATTTGTTTCTTTCTAACTAATTTTTGTGGTCGGAGTTTTTCAAATAGATTAAGAAGTTGAAATATTTACCTTTATGCCAGTGATTTTCGAGTAAAAATGGAAAGACTGCGAAACTGTAGGGTTTGCTTGGTGAAGGATGCTCCCATGTATGTTGTTGTCAACAGGGACATGCATGAAGTTTATGAGAAGCTGACTAATAAAACAGTAAGTTGTTATACTTTGTTAGTTAGTTGTTGTACTTTAAAATCTTTAAAAAAAGGTTTCGATTGAATTAAAAGTGTATATAATGAATAGTGTGATTTTTTGGTCAGACGTTCCACGATGACTGACATCACTGAAGGGGAAATACTATCTATAATAACAATAAATAATATCCAATATCTATCTACCTTGAGCAAGAATGAATCAATGCTCATGCTTTCTCTTCTGTTGGAGAAGAGGCTTACCTACAGAAAGCAATACTAACACCTATTTGCTTTACGATTGGAAGCACCTATGTTATTTATCTATATACCAATATAAAGAGGAAAGATTTGTTTGTTTGTTTGTGCCGAATAGGCTCCGAAACTACTGGACCGATTAAAAAAATCTATCACCAATATTCCTGAGTGACATAGGTTTTTTTTTTTTATCCCAAAAACGGGTCCTGTGAGGTGGTCCACAGGAGCGAAGCTGCGGGGAACATCTAGTCCATACCAATATTATAAATTCCAAAGTAACTCTGTCTGTCTGTCTGTTACCTTGTCACACCTAAACCACTCAACCGAATTCAATGAAATTTAGCAAGCAGATAGATATCATCCTAAGGGAAGGACATATTTGGGAAGAAAAAAAATTTTTAGGTGGGTAGGTAGGCCAGGGTTGGGAAGATAGGGTAAGGTAGGTAGGGTAGGGTAAGTAGGTTGGTAGCCAGTTGATGGGAGCGAAGCAGTCGGGGACAGCTAGTGTGACTATATTTTCTTTTAATTTTTCTGAAATGAAAAGCCTGTGGGACTCAACAATAATGAAGATTGCTATCAGTAAATGATTTTTTATAATCTAATTGGTACTGCAAGACATTACCTTAAAAGCAGACCCTAGACGGTCATGCGGCATGACATGTTTTATGTGCTGTCATGTATGCATGCCCATTTAATTGTATTGATTGATGCAAATGACATGCAAACTATGTGCTGGCAGTTGATTGTCAATTTCTTTTATTTTTCATCCTGCAAGCTATGACTGAGATGCATGCATTATTTCGCACGATGAATTCCATACGAGCACAAAAGACATCTTCCCTTTACTATCTCTTAACCAAATAAAATGATTGATTATACCAAGCAATGAATAACCATCAGGAAATGATTCAAAAATAATTGACCATCAGGATCCTTCATGCAGCTTGATAATTCATGTAAAGCGGTCCCTGGACGATCATGACATGCGTTACGTGGTGTCATGCATGCATGACCGTTTAGTTGTATTGATTGATGCGAATGACAAGCAACTATGTGCGGGCAGTTGATTGATAATGACTTTTATTTTCCATCATGCATGAGATGACTGACATGCACACATGATCGTTTTCAGATCGGCATGTCATGCAACACCTCAGGCTGAATAAAAAAATGCTTGAAAGCATGAATTATCATGCTGCATAGTGCTTCATGCTTCTTAATGTTCATTTAACAAACGCATGTCAGTGACCAGTTAACAAACATCTTACTAATATGTATTATAAATGCAAAAGTTTAGATGTCTGTTAATCAATGCAAGAAGAATAATAATAATAAAAAATTATTTGTACCTAAAAACTGATTTACACATAAAATTTTTATGGTCTATAAGTAATAATAATAATAAAATTTATAATTTCAATAACTACAAATAAAAATTGGTTCGAAGAATAGACTTAGACAGGCTCTGGATGAACAATATCTGTACACAATTAGTCAAACCTGCCTCTCAAACTAGGGTTACCTGTATCTTAAGAGAATAGATGAACGGATTGGATAATATTCTTTGTTTTGATAAAACACTTTTCACACGAGCGAAGCAGCTGAAAAGAAGGTAGTGCATATTACAAGCAATCTATTATATCTCATAGAGTTATGTTCGGAAAACAAAAACGCAAGATAAGTTTTGTTGCAGTTTGTAACTGAAGACAGGAGACCTGTGCTTGTCTGTTACTTCTGCTGCTCCAAACTTAAACAATGCTGCCGTTTCCAGAGAAAATGTCTGGAAGCTGAAGAGCTGTTTGCTCAGATGCTGGATGAGGATTATGAGGTGAGGCAGTCTACAATATAATCTTAATCTTTGGTTACTTTTGTTTAAAAACTTAAATCACCACTTTTCAGCATGTCCAAATTAACCTTCGGGCCAATGTTATAAAGAAGTAATATACTTTGAGAGGAGCAGTGGTGGCCCAGTGGTATCGGCCGCGATTTACAAGTTGTAGGTACTGGGTTCGAGCCCAGGCAGGCGCTTTACTTTGTGTAAATTATTTCATCACCACTGTTCTCAAAACGGTGAAGGTAAACATCGTGAGGAAACCGGCATGTCTTAGAACCAAAGATTCGAAGACATCCATCGATTCCATGATTGTGACATCTATCAACCCGCACTGGGCCCGCGTGGTGGATAACAGCCCATTCCCTCTCACAGAGAGGAGGCCTGTGTGTTATAACCACGTCCGACCAACGACATACCGTGTGTCCCATAAAAATATAAAATACAGGTGTATCCTAAATTGAGCTTTATTTTCAAGCATTTTGAATGGAATTGGTAGCCGCCCGTGTCATGTCCGCGCCCGACGCCATTTCTTTGTGGCCTGCGCCTTTGGGTTAACATCTAATTAATAAAGTCTAACATTTCTTGCCTCGGGAAATTATGATAGGCAGACACTCTATACAAAATACTAGTATTTAGTTGCATCCAATTAATACGGACTATCAAAGGACTTGTCCCCATCACCACGTCACGATGTCGTCTACGTGGAACGGTGCGGTGACGCGGCGCGGTGCAATGACGTGACGAGCTAAGGCCCGGACTCTACCAAAGCGGAGACGAGACGAGCGGAGAGGAAATGTTTTTTAAACAACCAATATAATTTCGTTATTCACACATCTCGTCTCCGCTCAGCTGGACTTTCGCACATCACCGCTTTGGTGGAGTCCGGCCCTTGATGCTTGATACGGCATCATCGCCGCGGAACGTCGTCGGAAGCGGTGCGTTAGTTTAGTTTAGACGGGCTGTCTCCGCAACTCCACGACCAAGCGCGTATTTTGCGTACGGGTGAGATACAGTCACATCATTCGATCCACCCCAGCTCTTCGAGAAAGGTCAGCAGCGCCCTGGTGCTGCCGACTACCTCCTGCACGGTACCTGGGTCGCCGAAGTATTTGGCCCTGTAGCCTGTTTGGCAATGTAGCGATTACAGGGCAGCTTAGGCGCAGGTATGCTGCTGTCTCTTCCTCCACCATGCAAGCTCTGCAGAGTGGGCTGTCCGTGATACCTATGACAAAGAGGTGCTTATTAAAGGTCCCATGTCCAGTTGTTACGGCAGTGACTGCACGCAACTGTGGCTTTGTCAGTCGTAGGACCTTTTTCGTGAAACGGCCGTCAATGAGGGGTAGTGCCTCCTTGGCCTGCCTACATTCGCTATGATCAGTCCATAGTTTGCTGTGTTGATACCTGGTGCGTTTTCTTACCAGACCGCGTAGATACCCGAAGGGCAAAGGCACTATGGGCTCCGGGCCCACCGGTGCCATATTTGAGCCCCTTCACACGAACTCATCCGCAGCGTCGTTCCTTCGGGAGTCGCTGTGTCCTTTGATCCATTGAATGATTACTTTATTGTGCATACCGACCTGGTTCAGGTACCGATGACACTCGTAAATCAGCCCCGAGTTGACCGTGTCGCTGTTTAGTGCTTGCAGGACGGCCATGCTGTCCGAAAGTATACGTATAGGGAATTCATTTACCTCCCTAGCTAGGACCGCAGAGGCCGCCATGGAAATGCCCAAGCATTCGGCCTGGAACACCGTGTTGTGGATCCCCAGAACGGATATTTAGGTCCTCCGAGACTCCTGCACCCGTGCCTGTACTTGTTTTGAATCCGTCCGTGAAGATCCGCATTTCATCGGGGCGCCGCCCCTCGCAGCGGCTATCCTCGTGTAACTGGATTCTGTAGTTTTTTATCAAAAATGACTTTCTTGGGTATTCGGTCATTAATGGCTCTAGTTATTGGGATTTCGTGGTGGAGACCCTCGAGCAGAGCGGTGTGCTGAGTCTCTCTCTTACCTCAGAGATCCAGTGTCTTTAAACGTACAGCTGCCATCGTCGCTTCCTGCTGTATAAACAGATGCAGCGGTGCGTGTCGATGCGCTCGCTCAGTTGATGTTAAATGTCTTAGCGATTAGTTGTGCAAGAAATATGTCAGAAATGCTGTAACAGTCAGAAACGAAAGTAAACGTTGTTTCGTTCAGTCAGAAATGCTACAACGTGTTACGTTGCGACATTGTGACGTGTATTTTTACGACACGGTAACGTACATTTGGACGTCATGGCAACGTGCCGCGTCGCGTCACCGCATTGTTCCACTTCGGCGACGTCGTGACGTGGTGATCGAGACAAGCCCTCAGGTAGTTGATTGACAAATATCTATAAATGGCAGCCAGGAACATCAGCTTAACATGCTTTCCAAAGGCACGGAGGGGTCTCAGTATGTAAAGCATAATCGTCCACCTTACTATCGTCATCTTTTTACAGCTAAATCCTTTAATAAACCCAAACGTTCTGCAGTTTTACAATGGGTTTATTAAATCGCCGATTGACCTTATAAGTATAGTTGGAGAGTATCAAACAGATAGCCATGCGATCAAAGAAGAATTGCCAGATGATTATGAGAGACAAGTTGATTTTATTGAGCCAAAGGAAGAACTTCAAATTGAAAGTATGCTTTTATTTTTAATATAAATATGCAGTATGACCTTTTTTCCACAGCTTCGGTTCTGCTTATAGTGAAAACCTACCAAAATCCTCTATTTGTTTTCCTTCCTCTATAAATTTAAACCAATTTATAATTAAATAAAATAAAAAAAGCTTTTATTCAAAAACCAGAGAAATGAAGCTAAGAAATCCTAAAAACTTAGTAGTTTTATAAAATATCTCTGATTTCAGTGTGCCTCTTGGAATAGGCCTCCTCTAACAGTTTCCACTGAGGTCTGTCTTGAGCAACTCGTCTCCACCTTGGACCAGCGGCCTTTTTACTTTCTTCCTCCCATCTCAGACACTGTCTTCTTGAACCAATTTAATACAATTCAATTTAATAGGGATGATGACAAAAAAAAACTATTTAGTCCATCATTTGGATTAGGTACTATAAAATTAACCACGTATTTTTTCTTTTACCACGTAGACAAAAAATTAGGACGGTACAGTGCGTTGAAATATTGTGTGATGTAACGCCGTGCTACACTTTATACTGACAAAGTGACGTCACAAGCCCCCACTCCTGAACTTTATGCGCTTTATCTTTGTCAATTTTGATTTATTTAAGACGACGACTAACGCCAACGACCTTGAGGGAACAAAACGCGCACTCATTTCACATCCGTGCGACCCAAAATTTAGTAGTTTTTTGTACTTTTCTTATTATTCTATGACTTTAAAAAAAAAGCTTCAGATCAAAATGTAGATAATTAAATTGTCTTTGAGATGGTGTCAATTTCATTACAATACGCTCAGCGGTTTTGGTATGATTGTCGTGTTTTTGTCTGTTTTAGACCTAACTTTACAAATTAATTACACTATGTTATACAAATACAACTCAAAATTTGCTTAGATCAAATTATTAAGAAAATAGTCTAACATAACATATGTTTTTTTCAAAGAATTACGACGAGCCATTTAGACGTGATTCTCATTTTAAAATCAGCTACTCAAGGGAATCGGCGCCTTAATAAAGCAAAAAATACGTGTCTGATATTATTTGATTATTTCACTGACGGACTAAACAGAACTACCATTTTTCGACCCAGGAAACATCCCTATACAGTTTAATTTTATGTTCTCTTTAATACTTTTAAATGAAATACCCACAGCATTTAAGAAAATAATTGCCTGTGCTATTGCTACATTTTAGCTTAGCTTTCTTTCTGACTTTTTTATACTTGGCTCCTAAGTTTTGTAGCGTGATGTTAATAGTAGTTTATGCAACAGTCATATAATAGGGATTATTAAAACACGAGCGTGGGTTTATCACATGAGGCGAAGCCGAATGTGATAATATTAACACGCGAGTGTTTTAATACCTAATTATATGCCGTTGCATACACTATTTTATCTTCACTCATACAGTTGAAATAAAATAAAAGTGGAAACGAGAAAATATGCGGTATGTCGGGCAATTTAGATTGTCATTGCACCACAGACGACTTAGAGATACTACGTATCATTGCACCATGACTGCGCTGCGCGCGTATCCATAGACAGTGACACTACTTTTCTACATTAAGTCAATGAGCCCTTAAGCGCCAGTAAATTAAAAATTAAAAGTGTGCTATAAAAAATAAAAATAGTTATTTATGCTACAAGTGCGGAAGGTAGGTGATTTCCGATGAGTGGTATTTTTACTCACGAGCGAGCGAAGCGAGTGAGTGGATAAATCTACACGAGTACGTGTATCATACAATATTTTACTATGCATTGTGCGAGAAAATAAAAAACATTTCTGAACCAAGCAAGAAATTAATAAAATGGCGGGCCTATGGCTCAGCATATCCACAGATTATCTAATAGTTCCTCGGGCATATCTACTGCGCATGTGCAAATAGCTGTCACGTCGTAACGCAAAAAGGCACGAGCAAAATATTCATAATGCCAAACATATTTAATGAATATTTAAAATTAATTTATTGATCAAAATCTAAATCTAGAGTAATTAAAAACGCCTTTAATGAAGTATTAGTATTATTTTACCTTTTTTATTAATGAAAAACTTTTCTCAAACAATAAAATCTCTATGCGGCGGGCTGACGTTGGAGTTAAAAATTAAAAAAATACAGGAAAGTAAAAAGCACTAGTAAAAAAAAGTGCCACTTTCCGCAAAGTTTGGATGCTTGGAAAACGCTCTTTTCGAAGACATGCATTGTAAAGTTATTTTATAATGCAGTTGTTTGAAAATCGAAGGAAAATGTTGCACTGTAATGGTATTTTTTATAAATTTTACCTATCCACGAATATAAAGTACGTGTTTATGCAATATTTTTTGAATTCATATTTGGAACATTACGTTGTGAGTGTAGATAAACAACCTTATGACCTCACTCTATGTTATGTCTTATGTGTCACTCGACTGATTATTTTTAGTTGAAGAGCTAAAAAGCGAGGATCCAGACTATTCAGATGTAGAAGATATACCAGTATTCCATTCTGATGCAGAAGATGAAGTGCCATTATCAGAGATTAAAACAGAAGAACAAGAGACTAATTGTAAGTATTAGTTAGTTAATCTTTAGGTAAGCGAACAGGCGGACTGGTTTGAAAACACGCATGTAATGCGGAGGAATGAGTAGCAAGTCGTGAGGATCGTTTTGAGTATGAATGTGGATGGTTAAACGGGTGAGGAAGACCAAAGATACGATGGATGAATTTACGTGCAAGATGACACAGCTATAGTAAGCGGATCCTTAAAGTAATTTGCGTATGGGGGTCTTGAGGTATCAGTTCATCTTGGAGAAGGGGAATCTTGCCCAAAAATAAAAATAAAGTTTGACTATAAGCAAGAACCAAAGAATTGGCATTTTCTTTTTCGTCGTAAATACGTCCCTCTAAGTAATACAAACTATTTGACTCAAAATCTTGCGTCTAAACCGAGTCTGTGATTGAAAGGACCTTTGATTAATTTAAATCTTGTAGTGTAAACATTACTATTTTAGATAAAAATTCCTGCAATAATGGTAATAAGGACAACGACAGTGATGATGTAAATAAACATAGTAGACTGTCAAAGAAAAACCTTACAATTGTGATAAATGCCAGCGAAATTTTACTCAACAATGTCATTGGACAAGAAAAATTCGAATGCATACATGTGGGGAATCTTACGAATGTGATATATGTCACTATAGATTTACAGGTGCATAGTTGTGCAAAACCTTACAAATGTGAAATATGCCAGAACAGTTGTAATCAAAACTCTCCTTTGAAAAAACTACGGATACACACTAATGAAAAACCTTATAAATGTGATGTATGTCAGCATAGCTGTCATCAAATGGGTGATTTAACAAAACATATTCGTAAACACCGTAGTATACATACACAATTACACGCAAACACGTACAACGAAAGTACGCCTTAGCTTGTCAGTCGAGCTTTTTATTTGATCTGAGAGCTCGACTGACAAGCTAAGGCGTGGTTTCGTTTTACGTGTGTGCGTGTCATTGTGTATGTATACGGCAAGGCATAGTTTTAAGCGGCGTCACCTTGATGTTTGCAACGTCCCATCTTGACTTTTTATTTGATCTGAGGGTCCAACAATCAAATCATCATTATCATCGCTTACCATCAGGTGAGATAGTGGTCAAGCGCGAGCCTACCTATAATAAAAAAATAAAAAAAAATGTGGACCATTCAACCCCTTGTTCATTTGATTCTACTTTGTGTTTGGTATTTACCAGATTTTTAATCACAGGGGCGCCCGTTTCGAAGAAAGCTAAACTACATATACGAAGAACAGAACAAGAAGATGTAATTACAGAAGAGCAAGAAAATGAACAATCAGTCTCGAAAGTTAGCCGGACAGCTAAATATCGTACGTCAAAACCGGTTCCGGAATTTGAAGGACCTATAATTTATACAAAACCTAGAATTAATAACACTATTAATAATAGTAGTAGTGTAAATAATATTGTTTTAGACATAAATATTTCCGGTAATAATGATAATATAAGATGTAAAATATCCAACAAAGATAATGATAGAGACTTAAATAAGCATGGAAGACTATGTGTCAAAGAAAAACGTTACAAATGTGATATATGTCAGCATGCTTTTAGTCAAAAGGATGATTTAACCAACCATATTCGAATACACACTAATTTGAAGCTATATAAATGTGAAGTATGTCAGCGATCTTTTAATCAAAAGCGTTATTTAACAAATCATATTCGTAAACACACGAATGAAAAACCTAACAAATGTAAAGTATGTCAGTATAGTTGCAATAATAATAGTTCTTTAATAAGACATATTCGTATACACCACACTAATGAAAAACCTTTTAAATGTGAAGTATGTCAAAATGGTTTTATTCAAAAGTCTGATTTAACTAGACATTTTCGTATACACACTAATGAAAAACCTTATAAATGTGAAGTATGTCAGTATAGTTGTAATCAAAAGGGGGATTTAATAAAACATGTTAGAATACATACTGGTGAAAAACCTTATAAATGTGAATTATGTCAGTATAGTTGTAATCGAAATAGTGATTTAAAAAGACATGTTAGAATACACACTGGTGAAAAGCTATATAAATGTGAAGAATGTCAGTATAGTAGTAATCAAAAGGCTCTTTTAAAAAATCACATTGGTAAACACCACATTAGGTTAAACCCATGAAAGTGTAAGTACCTACTGTGAAAGTATATGCAAGAATTGCTATCCATTCGCTTATTTTCGCAAAAAATTTTCAATAATTGCTACATAATATGATACATTCAGAGAAATATGAATATTTTTTGGACCAGCCATTCTGACGTCAGAATGGATGCTGGCCTACGTGTTCAGCATGAAGTACGCTGAATTTCTAAAAGCTTTTGTATCAATAATTGCTACTTTCATGAATTTAAGTTTGAGCTTCGCAGATACATTAGGTAAAAAAATAAAGCTTTGGTTAATATTTGTACGAAAAGTGCCTAATAATTTTGAAAGCAAACAGTTTTTTTTTACTATAGCGTCTTGTTCAAATCGTGCAGGCGTTCTGCATCAGATCTGGGGTGGGTGTTTCATAATTGTGACATTTGTTGTAATTATTGATACAAAAAACTTTTAGAAATTCTGCGTCCTTCATGCTGAACACGGAGGCCACCATCCATCCTGACGTCAGACTAGCCGGTCAAAAAAATATTCATATTTCTCTGAATGTCTTATTTAGCAATTATTAAAGAAATGTAGCAAATATAAGCAATTTGATACCAATTCTTGAATATACTTTCAGAGCCGCTTGCAACCAACCAGGCAACCAGGTGAACGTTACCCCAACAGGAAAGTGGCTCCTAGAGTGATATGAGTGGAACGTATAATTAGTGCGTAATCTGCTGTGAATGTGCGCCACATTAAGAATAAGTGCGTGTCGTCGTTTTTGAAATTAACGGAAAAACGATTCCTGTTGGAGTAACGCTGTTCCAGCAGGAAAATTCTAAACGAATGATCGGCGTTAGAAATATTGTGCATGGGCAGAGAGCTTATAGTTGTGCAAGAATGTGCGCCGAAAATATAATTGTTGCGTGTGTGTGTCATCAGGTTTTCGAGATATTGCATTTCCTGCTGGAGTACCGTTTTGCAGAATCGTGTATCTCTAAAACTCTAAACGCGCACATTCTTGCGCAACTATAAGCATTGTGCATGGGCAGAGATGCACAATATTTCTTATTACGATCATTCGTTTAGAATGTTCCTGCTGAAACAGCGTTACTCCAGCAGGAATCGTTTTATTTTTTCGTTTTTTCAAAAACGGTGACACGCACTAATATATGTGGCGCACATTCACAGCAGATTTACGCACTTATTATACGTTCCAGTGATATCACTCTAGGAGCCACTTTTATGTTGGGGTAACGTACACGGCAACCAGCCATTCTGACGCTAACCGCGACTTCGTCCGCGTCACACTCGTATTTATTATTTTTTTCCCACCGGAACTGTGATTTTTACGAGATAAAAAGTACCTAGTCTATGTTACTCCTTATAACATTAGCTATATACAACTAAAAGTGTCGTCAAAATCGGTCCAGTCATTTAGGATATTACGCGGAACAGACAGACAGACACAAAAATCTTAAAAAATGCGTATTTGTTATTAATATATATACTTTCACATGCATTCGATAAAACGTTGTAATTTTGATATTAAATAAAGACACTTCAATTTTATTTATTTATTATAGAGACTATCTTGAATAGTATCTAAGAAAGTGTGTCATCGTGTCATCGTATTTGGCATTGGATAATTTTAATTGACATTTGACATTGGATAACTTTAATTGACATTTAATAATTGTTACCACTATGACCATTTATTTAATTTATTTGTTTTCGAAATTGTGATTTACTATTTTGTTCTTATTTAATCTAATACTTTATCCAATGACTTTTAAAGCTGATATTTAAATATTTGTACGCCACTAAGGCCAAACATGACTGATCTTAATCTATAATGTAATTTAATAACTTGCATGCTCTGTATGTGTACTCATGTTTCCACAAATTGAATAATCTTGAATCTTGAAAGTTGTTTCCTGTGTAAAGATTTTATAACATATTTTTTTCTGAAAATACTTTCTTATAAGTTTGTAATCAGGCTTATAGATAACTTCCAATAGCTATTAGTCACTGTCAAAACAGTTATTGTTTAGTAAAATAATGTTTTAATTAAAACTAAATAGATACTTACCTTATTTTTATGTTGATATCTTGCTTTTTATCAATATCCAAAAATAAAACACATTAAACACATACTTTCTGTAATCTCTTAAATAGATTCTACACCTTTGATTAGTTGCTCTGTCTGAAGAGTGTATTAAAGTCCGATACACATAATTTCTGTGTGAACTGTCAGACCTCCTTTACTCGACCGTATAGTAGTCACAGCAGATCTTTGTGTCTCTTAAGTTGGCTCTGCGAACCATTGCGCAAGAAACAGTTTGTCATGGATACTGCATAGAGTAAGCGAGATAGGACGATGCGACAAACGTAAGCGAGTGAATGAGGAGATAGCATTGTATAACATTGACACAAAAATAGCAACTGCGCAGGGTCTTGCAGCCAACTGCCGAGGCACAAAGATCCGCTGTGACTACTATACATATAGACCGATAGCACTAGGTTTTGAGGTTTCAAAAATATTAAAGTTGTTTGTGTTTTGCATATAGTTTCCGGACCATTTGCCCAACCTAATACCTTAGTTTGTGTCATCCTAGGTATTTGCATAGGTAGAAATTTAGGTATTTGTCTTTTCGACCAGTATTGGACGAAAAGAAAATTAGAGACTAACATTTTACTTTCATGATAATAACGAAGTAGTAACTGGTATACATAAGCATTTTGTGTCATCTCTGTCCACGGGAATCCTAATACTTAACCGGTGCCTAATACGTAGCCCAACTGGCTCTAAAAGAATATTATAATAGGTTAAATAGGTGTTACGCGTTTTAGAGTACTGATATCTGTTGTTTAAAATATTTTGTGTCGAATTCATCCACGACTTTTATAGATATTTAATTTTTTTATTACAACAACCTGTAAAATCCACAAAAGAAAATGCAAGTTGTTAGACTTTTGATTATTATGGTGTAACAAAACACTATTCATAATTTGTGTCATTTTTATCCACGAAATCATACCTATTATTTAAAAAAAAACTAGACTTCTTCGCACGAAGGGCGAGCGCGTGTAAAAAGCGCGGGCGCGGGTGGCGGGCGGGTGCCGGCCGGCCAGATGCGCGGCGTGTTTGTTTGTTTACATTCGGTATTTGTAAGTTGCAACAAACATGTGCGTGCGTTATTTATGATGTATTTGATTGATTAAGGCCCACTTGCACGAAAAACTTTCAGAATTGCTAACACGAGGTTAAATTCACAATATCGTCTATATCATAATGTCAATTTAACCTAGTGTCAGCAACTAACTCTGATTTAAGAATTTTGCGAAAGTTAGTTATGTAGCTGTGAAAGACTAAAATGCAGGTTGAATATAATGAATGCGTTATATCGACACCCAATATGAATAACATTGTAACTCATTAAGCAGCAAGCATTTTTTTTGCATTGTTTATTATTTATTTTCAGCTGCAGGCATAAGTGGTTTTGTACAATTGTAGGTTTTATGTTACTAATTTTAATTGCTCTTTCAGTTTTATTAAAATCACTCCAAGTATGATTTTTGCAATGTTACGATGTACTGAGTTTAAATATAGCATTGTACCTACCGTTACAATGGGTTCATGAAAACTTTTGAAAGATTTTTCTGTGAATATTATTGTATCTTATTGTACGATTAAAAATTATACCGACAACATCTTTGATAAATATTATTGTAAGCAACAATTACAATGTGTGTCAATGTTACATTCGGATAAAAAAGACAGGTTTCATAGTACAGGAAGTACTATGGCAGAGCTAATAAAACTCGTTTTTTAATAATTATTGTAATTTAATTAATATTCACAACGCTTTGTGCTCTGGTGGTCTGGATAAAATTATCTATGCCTGTGTCTACCGTTCGCACAGCGAAGATCAGGCGACAAGCAGACTCACAGATTACCTCATTGAAGCGGCTGATGCGGCACAGCAGCGGTACCCTTACGGCTAATTAGTGACACGGGGGGACTTTAATGCTCACCACCAGGAGTGGCTCTTCCCATATCAGTGCAGTGATCATGCTGGAGGGGAGATGTGTAAGCTTTCGTTAGCGCTAATCAGCCATCTGGTTCAGGGGGCAACGGCAACGGGGGATGTTGATTCGCCCACGGCCAATTGCTTGGAACTTCTGCTGAAAACCGATCCAGACCGATCGGTACTCTATGTCGATAACTTCACCTTGGGTAGTTCCGACCGCTGTCTGGTAAAGTCTGTGTCCGTCTACTTTTCGCCCAAGAGGCACACTGCGGGTTTGTAGGTATAAGCCGGCAGATTGGGATGGGATACGATCTTTCTTCGCATGCTGATCCCTCATCTTGCGCGGACGCCGTGACTGATGTGTTGCGTTGGAAAATTACTACATTCCGTTCTCTGACTTACCAATGTCTATCAAAGTGGCTGGCAGCCACGCAGACGCGCTTAAACATGAGGCGTATCTGGCATGGATCGACGCTCGAACGGTTAGTGCGAGTCACGTAAGTTAGAAAAGAAGGCCTTTAACAGCGCCGCCAAGTCCTGCAAGAAGGAATTGCGAGGGGCTCGGTTCGGCCACATTGGCCGAATAGGGACATAGCTTGCTTCTTACCCAGCAGGTAGTAAAGCGTTTTGGTTCCTGGGTAAGTCGGTTGAGTCGAACTTCTGCCATCCCTCACTACGACCACTGCTAAAACTATCGACGGGTCGCTAGCCCACTTCCCTCGACTTAAACAAAGCTAGTGACCCGGACGGTATACAAGCACTTGTCCTTAAAACTTGTGCGCCCGAACTGTCTTCGATCTTGACACGTCTATTTCGCCTTTCGTATGAAACTGGAAAAGTGCCGAATGCTTGGAAATAAGCAAACGTACAGCCCGTGTCCAAGAAGGACAGTCGATCTAGCCCGACCAATTACAGACCCATCTCTACGTGTGCTGGCATACCTAGAAGCTAATGACATCCTAAGTGATTGCCAATACGGCTGCCGCCGATATCGTTCTACAGGGGTTCTTCTACATTTACATCTGGAGTAAGGCCATCGAGAGGCAAGGGAAGGCACTTGCCGTCTCTCTCGGCAACTCGAAAGCTTTCGATAGGGTCTGGCACGGAAGCCTTATTATTAGTGAGCTTCCTTCATCGGGTCTGCCTGGTAATAGTATGTGTAATTGGATTGCACATTTCTTGAGGGATCGATCCATTCGAATGGTTATCGATGGCTGCTCGTCGGAACGATTGGATATGAATGGGTCCCTCAAGGGTTGGTACTCAGCAACTTAATTTTAGCTGCACATAAACGATCTGCTAAAAACTTGGGTATGCAGACGACAGCACTGTTGCTGAGAGGTACTTGTCCATCCTTGTCCTTTGTTATGGTATGGTGGAGCGTTTCAGTTTATCCTTGAAGGCAGTCTCCAAATGGGGCGATGCCAATTTGGTCAGGTTTATGCCGCTAAAACCCAGGCATGTCTTTTTGCCGCTAAAATGAGCCAATTCCACTCGGTTCCTTCCCTCGGAAGTGTAAACGTGCCGATAATGGACCATTTTGAGCTTATTGGCATTACCTTTAATACGTTCCTCAATTTTGAACCAAACATTGAGGCAAACGCTCAGTTGGCTGCCAAAAAGTTGGGGATCATCGCAAAAGTGAGACGTTTATTCACGCCAGAACAGTTGCTCAAGTTTTATCAAGCGCAAGTTTGATTATGTATGGAGTACTGTTCTCATTTCTCGGACGGATCTGCCAAATGCCAGCTTGACGCACTTAAGTTTATCAAACAACGGGTCAAGAAGCTCATCGGCAATGAGGCACTGGTCGAGTCAAAGCTCCAGAGCCTTGAACATCGTCGCCGAGTTGCTAGCTTATCGGTTTTTTATCGGTTGCATTTCGGGGAGTGTGCAATGGAATTACATGATCTAATTCCACTTAGCCCATTACATCATCGGACTACAAGACTTACGGTGATTTGATAGATGGTGGACATCTCACCCATACGCACTAAACGTTTTGGGAATACTTTCATTGTGTGCACAGCTAAGGAGGGGCATTCCCTGCCGGAGTCTGTGTTGCCCGATAGGTACAAGTTGGAGTATTTCAGTCAAGAGTGAATAGGTTACTTTTAGGTAAGCGTGCTTCATGTTCGACCACGTCATCGCCACGTCATCGCGAGGTAGTGTTCAAGCGCGAGCATATAAATATAAAAAATACGGTCCCCCTATTGCAATGCATACCACGCAGTGGATAGTAGAACGATGGTAGATGATTAATTATTTTTATTAAAGCAGTGATGGCCCAGTGGTAACGGACGTGACTTACAAGTATGGTCGTGGGTTCGAACCCAGGCACGCGCTTTACTTTGTGTAAATTATTTCAATACCACTGCTCTCAAAACACAGAAGTAAAAAAAAAAGCGAAGATATGTAACATCCATCAACCGACACTGGGCCCGCGTGGTGGATTACGGCCCATTCTCTCTCCCAGATAGGAGGCCTAAACGCACAATGGACCAAATGGTAGTCTAAGTTCGGAAAAGGGGGACCATGTATCCTATCCTAATGCTTACCACGCCTATCGTTTGCAGTTACTTCTTCACATTTTTTTCTAATCATTCTCCTTTCTCACATATCTGTAATATTGAATGAGTCTAAAAACATTTTTATTACATACCTACTCTTAGTTTTTCTCCAAGGCCATTTATGCTGATATGATTATATTCAAATGATGAACTAAAAACCTATTCTCGATGTCAACACCATCTTTCTTAACAATGATAACATTTAAAGTAAGTGATTATATTTGAGAATAAAAACATTGTAACTTAAAATTACAATTATGGTTAAAATATAAATAGTCCAAAATTCAAAATGTAGTACATTGTATGTCATTTTAAAATGAATTTAACACAAAGAAACCGATGTTACCCAAACTTTTGTGTATTGGAACTTGATCTACAAGTATACTTTAGTAGAAACATTATTAATTTTTAATTACAATGAAATTATTTTATTAAAATTATTTCTTATTGTCACAGAAATACGGTTAAAAGGCAGAAATAAAGTTCTGTTCTTGCTGATTTCATCCATACTATCTATACTAATATTATAAAGAGGAAAGATTTTTTGTTTGTTTGTACCGAATAGGCTCCGAAACTACAGGACCAATTTACAAAATTCTTTCACCAATAGAAAGCTACATTATTCCTGAGTGACGTAGGCTATTTTTTTTTATCCCGAAAACGGGTCCTGTGGGGTGGTCCACGGGAGCGAAGCCGCGGGCAACAGCTAGTATGACAAAAAGTTGTACCCCAATGTGTAACTAAAGTTACAATGTTATTCATATTGGGTGTCGATATGTGGTCTAATACTAGACGTTAATACAGTGATTGTTAAAGAAAGAGGATTATTGAAGTTCATAGAATCGAGCATTGTAAGGGATGACGGAAAAGTAGACTGCTTTAAGGAGCGTGCTGAAATTAAACTAAACATAATCACTATCACCACACAACAAAAATATCTAGAATTTTTTGCTTTGTGGTGTATATTTTGTATTGCTGACTGTACACTGCCTACTCGAAGCGGGGCGCGGGATATCGAGAAGCCGTATAACAAAAAAGCGGTAGGTAGGTACGCCGATACCTATGTACGTACCGCTTTTTTGTTATACGGCTAATTTGAATCTGAAAGCTATAGGTAGGTATGCCGATACCTACCTACCTATCGCTTTCAGGTTCAAATTCGAAGCGAATCGAAGCGTCAATCTAATATAATATTGACCGTCTTCTAAGCATTGAAAATTGACATTCGTAGGCAATGAGAATGCAACGCGCGCTTTGTACATAATTCGCACGTCATTATTTTTATCTCTATAGGTTACCTACACATTTGTTCATTACGTGGCGGAGATAAGAGTCAATCAATACTCAATATGATAGTTATCTATACTAATATAATATATACTAATACTAATATACTAATACTAATATACTATAATATTATAAAGAGGTAAAATTTGTAAGTTTTTATGTAGGGGGTAAATCTCTGGAACTAATGATCCAATTCTAAAAATTTTTTCACTGGTAGAAAGCTACATTATTCTTGAGTGCTATAGGCTATATAACATCACGCTACGACCAATAGGAGCGGAGCATAAATGAAAAATGTTGCAAAAACGGGCAAGAATATTACTTTTTGAGGGCTTCCGTTGCGTAAACGGTTTCAGTTATGCAATCATGTATGTAGGGTAGGTGTAGGTTAGGTGTAGGGTAGGTGTAGGGTAGGTGTAGGGTAGGTTTAGGGTAGGTGTAGCGTAGGTGTAGGGTAGGTGTAGGGTAGGTACGTAGCCAGTTGACGAGAGCGAAGCCGCGTGGGACAGCTAGTGTTATTTATATAGGAAGGCTTCGCATCTAAAAAGAAATCGTACCGAACGAACATGGTTGTGTGCGTGCGTAATGCCGCCTGGCCGGGTCCGCCCGCTTCGACTGCCCGCTTCGACCGCAACCATTGTTTTTGTGTTTTATTCATTTAAATACTTATCGTGCATAAAAATGACACAAATTTACACTGTCGATTTTTCATACATTTATGATAATGATTATGTGAACTCTAATAATTATAATATTTTTTTGAAGCATTTATAGCTTGGAAAATCAAAACAATAAAAAATCTTAAAATTGCGTGTCCTAATTTGGCACAAATTTAAATAATAGGCCTAAATAAGTGATCTGAGAAGGGACATAGTTATTTCATACACTTTAATATTTTTTTTGCACTGTTTTTACATACTGACCCTATGTCAGTTTGCACTGGGTAAATATGACACAAATTGGGTTTGCACACTCCACAGGCTATCCTAGATTTATGATACCATAATTATTTTAAACTTTTTTTTTTTTCCAATTTTGATTTGTATAAAAATAATCAACCACAAATCATCGAATTACTGAAAATGCAAGTAACAGATGTGACACAAAACGAAATAATAAGCTACATAGTTACGACTGTATCCATAGGCAAAAAATAAGAAACTTTAGAATTTTTTAAACTTATGACATCAAAATAGGCCAGCGCTATCGCCGCTATCGGTCTAATACCCCTACACGTTCGCGCGGTCCCGCCCGGCACCTCTGCGCCAGTCTGTTGCCGCAGCGTTGCCAATCTGTGGGGAATTCCCCAAACTGCGGGGATTTTTAGTTGATTGGGTAACTTGTGGGGAGAGCGATTATGTGGGGAAAATGCGGGGAATTTAGACATTTACACTAGAACTGGCCTTAGAAGTAATAAAAGTAGTACTAGAAGTATTTATATGTATATTTAATTCAAGCTTAACTCAACTTATACGGCAGGAAGGTTTTAGATTATATTTTATGACAAAATTTATTACCACCAAAAGCTAAAATTTAGCCTATTGCTCGTTCTACATTTCTCAAACCCATCTGTCGAAAGAAATTTTTGTGTCCTGAAGAATTTGAAAACAGAGCATCGTAATCGCCTACAAACTGACACTGTAGTAGCGCTTATGGCCACTAGAGAAGGTATTATGAAGAAAGGAGGTAGCTCAAAATTTGATCCTTCAAATGATTATCAACCAAAACAAATTGGCTTAATGAGAGTTGCAAAAAGTAGATTAATTAATGTAACGTCTTTTGAGTAAATATAAACAAAATAAAAAATAAAAAAATTATATGAACATTACTTTTATATATTTGATAAAAAAAATGTGGGGAATATTGATTTTATTTTCCCTAAAATTGTGGATTTTCAGTCAGGTTTTTGGGGAATCCAGACCATGGACATCGGCAACACTGCGTCAGTGCCCCTTTTCCCTCACTCGTAATAAAAATCACGTCGTGCATACATGCAGTGTTTGATTTCTCGAAACCAGATACCCATAACCACAACGAAGACCACAAGTATCACTTCATCCAACACTGACACAGTCGGTGTCTTTGGTAGGAAACAAATATTTTTTCGTTACGGACACCGACTTCCAAAAAAAGATTTAGGTATTTTTCTTTTTGTAGTGTTTTTATTAGGACGTCGGTAATTTTTTTTGTAAAAAAAGTATTTTTGTCTCCTAAACTGTTCACATGTAAGTACACTGGAGGAGATTATCAAAATACTCGTGGACTGGGAAGGGTATTCGATTCGGCAGTAAAAGGCTATCATACCTCCGTTTTTACCTATAGTGCAGGGTGTGCGTGGCACACGGGCGCAGAACCCCGGGGGCACCAAGCGCCGCGAGCGCACTCCGGCCTTGGCACTTGTAGCGGCACCAGCGCCGCCACTTACGAACTAATGACATGACGTCACACAAATCCTGCATCGCGCAAGTAAAGTTTTCGGCGCGATTAGAACACATACAACAGTCCGACAACAACCACCGGGCAGTTGCCCGGACCAGACACAACACCCGTCTGGTCGGAGGATCCTCCCTTTTCTATGGAGGTTTGTGGGACTTTACACCCTGTTCCGC
The DNA here is from genome assembly GCA_948252205.1 of Orthosia incerta. Lineage (NCBI taxonomy): Eukaryota > Metazoa > Arthropoda > Insecta > Lepidoptera > Noctuidae > Orthosia > Orthosia incerta. Next base: position 13,232,033 of record OX411766.1, on the reverse strand, counting down.
ATGCCCACAAACTGGTGACCCTCGAACATGAACGTCAGCGCATCCTTCGTGCAAAACAACTTCGTCGTGACGTCAGCATCACTTCCTCAAGCTTTCGAGCAGTGAGTCACACAGCCAGCCAGTACCCACGGCATCTACGGGGGTACCCTGACCACCAGCATGCAGCGGACGCGCATTCCTGGTCATCACCCCCAGCTTCTTTCATCACCGCTCTGACCCACTGGAGCCAGCAACACTATCCCGACTCACTGGGATATCATCACCCCGACTCACTGGGGCACAACCGCATACAGTTCCGACTCACCGCGAACTCTGCGACTTCCGGTTCCGACTCACGGGAACCAACCTTCCACTGGCCAGGCACGCATCATAAGATGTACGGACGACTCAAATCTGCTATAGACCTCCGGTCTCCGGAGGGGAGTGATGTAGCGGCACCAACACCGCCACTTAAGAAGTAAAGACATGACGTCACACAAATCCTGCATCGCGCAAGAAAAGTTTTCGGCGCGATTAGAACACATACAACAGTCCGACAACAACCGTCGGGCAGTTGCCCGGACCAGACACAACACCCGTCTGGTCGGAGGATCCTCCCTTTTCTATGGAGGTTTGTGGGAATTTACACCCTGTTCCACTTACCCCCAAACACTTTTAATGACCCACGTAAAAAGTGCTCCGGTTTGCATACATTTTGTATAACATAATTGTAGATTTGTTTTATGGGTCTGACGGAGTTCCCAGAGTTGCGGCGGTCATGGTCGGAGATTCGGTTTTGAAGCGAGCAGTGGCAAGTTGAGCACGCTTGCCCATTTATTAGCGGACATAACTCCTTATGTCCGAGGCGGGGGGATGTTCGAAACCGATAAAGGTTTCGTCCTTTTTTTTGTTCTTTTGATGCAAAACTATGTCAACTCGCTGTCATCGATATTGACAGTTTTTGGTTGGGTTGAGGTTGGTACACTTGAAAAATTGGTATTGATATCGCGAGACGTAACACGTTGGTCTTGATTATTTTTTTTTGAAATTGGTTTATAAGCAACCATTCGTTATTCAAAATTACGTTCACGATCTGCGAGTGGTACTGGAAATCGCCCGTGCATTTGTTTGTGTATATATTTCGCGTGCAGCGAAGTATTTTTGTCGGAAACGTGTCTTGCTGTCTGCCGGGTACCCCAGTCCAGACCACATCGGTTGTTCCTTATTATTATATATATTTTCCCCCTATAACCCCCGGGATTGAACGAGACCAGGAGACCACCACGGGGACAAATGTAAGTTTTTTTTTTTGGGCAATCCCACCGCACTATTCCCAAACCACTGCAACTCCTGAAAGCCAGAATCAACAGTGGTGACCACCAGAAAAGCGCCGAGGCAGTGAAGCTCGACGAAGTCCCGGAGAATGAATTTAACTGTCTTGGATCCCGCAACGAAATTAATCAGAAAAGAATAACGGAGGAGTAGGAAAAAGTACAAATTTCCACCTCCCTCCATATCAAGCAGGAGACAGAACAAACAAGGCCAATAGGCACAAAGGGTCGATTACAAATGGGATAAGCCCATTTGCCTAGCACCACGGATAAAAATTGAGTTTGAGTCATCGTGGTGAAAGGATTAGTCAGCTAGACCCTGCGTTACCGGGTGCTAGCTGTCCAGGGTGCGCCGGGCGTTTGGAATCGTTATTCGATATATTTAACGCCGCTCGGGGAGGCTCCTTTCATCTGGCTCCGGCCCTTTTCAACATTTACACTAACGACCAGCCTAGCTCTCCACTAACGCAACAATTTATATACGCAGATGACCTTGCCCTGGCCGCTCAGTCACCCAGATTTGAAGAGGCCGAAGAAATACTAACGGAAGCTTTGGAAACGCTCGGAAAGTACTATGGTGAAAATGCTCTAAGGCCAAACCCATCTAAAACCCAATCCTGTGCTTTCCATCTTCGCAACCGTCAGTCAAATAGGACCCTTAAAATCTCGTGGCAAGGTGTTGCCATAGAGCACTGTGCTCAACCTCGCTATCTGGGCATCACCTTGGATAGGTCCCTGACTTTTAAATTCCACTGCTTAAAAACTAAGCAAAAAGTCGGGACAAGGAACAATATCCTTCGCCGCCTAACATCCACTAGCTGGGGAGCATCGACACAAGTACTACGCACATCTGGTCTATGTCTGTCCTTTTCTGCTGGAGAGTTTGCATGCCCAGTGTGGCATCGATCCGTTCACGCTAGAGAAGCCGACATAGCACTAAATGACACCTGCCGCATCGTAACTGGGTGTTTGAAACCAACCCCACTTGTGATGTTGTACCCTCTGGCGGGTATAGCTCCACCAGAAGTTCGTCGCGAAGTAGCCAGCCGCATCGAGAAGGACAAACAGGAACGGGACAGTCGGCATCCCCTATATGAGCATCAACTCCAACCTGCGCGCCTGAAGAGTCGTAAGAGCTTCTTAAGACTTACGACCTCCTCGAAAGCCAGCGCAACTGACGAGAGATGTGAATTATGGAAACATATACACCCTACTCCTCCACACTTCATCACTCCGGCAGAGAATCTGCCCCCTGGAAGCGAACAACAGTGGCCAATCTGGAAATCCCTAAACCGATTGCGGACCCAGGTTGGCCGCTGCAAAAGCAACCTGGCCAAATGGAATATCATAGACCCATCCAAAACACAGTGCCAATGTGGGGCCCCTTCGCAAGATATGGGCCACCTCCTTGTCTGCCCTTCGTGCCCGACCACCTGCACCTTACGGGATTTGAACGTGGCAAATGATAGAGCTGTCCGAGTGGCTGCATACTGGTCGGACAAAATCTGAATGGTTGTATAGTTTGAATTGATCGACACGAAAGAAGAAGACGGATAAAAATTAGCATTAATATTAATGGGTCCTACATTGTGAGCTGCTATATTTGTTTCCAATAATAGGTATGGCAAAAATGCTTGAACGCATGGAAATTTGTACTAGTTTCCACAAGGTCCGTATAGTAAACAACTCCAGATGCAGCCTGTACATTATTCAAAATAAAATTGCGCTCATTCTGCCAAAGAATACACTCCCATAAGATATGATGTGCAGATTGTACATATTCGCAGTCAGACGTAGAACACTGACATAAAGGTGAGGCTACGAGCTTGAAGGAAAATAATTTACTTTTAAAGTTACCATGACCTGTGAGAAATTGGGCAACACAGTGATCCACCTCCAGCCACGTCCTGGCTAGCCGCACGCGAACGGATGGAAAGAATTGGTGGAGGTGTCGGCCCTTGATGGAATTATCCCACCTACATTGCCATTCGGATAAAAGTTATTGAGGTATCCTAAAAAAACAAACCCCTAGTTACCGCTGCCGCGCATCGCGGTTTCGCGGATGTATGCTTCAGCGTCCCCGTGTTCCCGCCATATGCGGGCAGTAAGACACCGTGGAGTTTTAGTGGGTTAGAGTCCCACATAACTGCGCTATCTCCCCGTGGTAGCGCAGTATGCATGAGCATTTCTCAAAGTAAAAAAAAGGAGCAGTAGGATAACTAGGGTGCTAGGTCATTTTTATAGGGCTAGGTTTGTACTCAGTGGAGTCTTGGGTCTCATCTCTAAACAACACAGAGAAACTTTTAACTTATTTTAGTTATACCTACATTACATAAGGACGGACAGCAATGGACAGCAATCAACAATTCAATAGCAAATTGCTATAATATACTAAATACTTATACTCGCTAGTCGTTAGAAAAGATTACTATTATATTTTAGACTAAATAAATAGTTCTGTGCCTATAAACGTAGTAGGTAAACAGGGTTTGATTTTTACCCTAATTTTATTGTAACCAAGTTGCTGAATCAAACTAAATAGGAAGTTGAAATATTTATCACCCTACCAGTGATTTTCAAATAAAATATGGAAAGAGTGCAAATGTGTAGGTTATGTTTGGTGGAGGATGCTCCCATGTATGTTGTTGTGAACAGGAAAATGCATGAAGTATATGAGAAACTGACTAATAAACAAGTAAGTTGTTACTTTAAAATGAATCAATTTTAAATTGACTTCTCCAAGTGGATATAGGTACCTAATTAATAATGTGTACTTTTGGTGAGACTTTCGACGATGACTGACATCACTAAAGAAGTAAAGTGAAATAACATTATGTCACCTATTTATCTTGAGCAAGAATGAATCAATGCACCTAATTGTTGTTGTATGATTGGAAGTATTTTATTTATGAGTACCTAGTGTTGGCCCTGGCTTATCTTTTCATTTTTCGGGTTTAAAAAGCAGATGGGACATAGCAATGCTATACAGTTAGACCGATGAGTTGTGGCCTTTCTGAACATAGGCTTTGCAAACTTTCACGCATGTACACTTGTGAAGAAAACAGTCATTTGGTTCGTACAGTATGTTCTTTGCAACCCTTTGGCCTTCTAGGAGATTACCTTCAAGAAACATACATACTTACTACAATCTATTTTACCTGTTATTAGATAAGTTAAGAAAACAATAAGACAAATTTTGTTGCAGTTTGTTACTGAAGACAGAAGACCTGTGCTCGTTTGTTACTTCTGCTGCTCCAGACTCAAACAATGCTGTCATTTCCAGAGACAATGTCTGGAAGCGGAAGTGCTGTTTGCTCAGATGCTGGATGAGGATTATGAGGTGAGGTAGTCATCAACAAAATCTTAAATTTGTGTTAAAAAACTTAAATCACTGCTTCTCAGAATGTTGGAATTAATTACATTCTCAATATAACAAAGAAAGAAGTTATAAACATTGAGAATCTGCCTTATGCAAGTAATGAAGGGTTAAAATATAATTGTTAAAGTCTGAAACACATCATCCATCTTACCATCATTATCATCTTTTTACAGCTAAATCCTTCAATAAAGCCAGACTTGGGGTTGAACAATGGGTTTATTATATCGCCGATGGAGCTTATAAGTATAGTTGGTGAATGCCAAACAGAAAGCCATGTGGTCAAAGAAGAAGTGCCAGTCGATTGTAAGAGTCTAGCTGATATTATTGAGCCAACGGAGGAACTTCAAGTTGATGGTATGCTTATTATAGTAAGAAAAATATTGAGTATTAGTTTTTACCCAAAGCTTTGCTTCTGGTAATTGTGAAAACCTACTAAAATCCTGTTCTTAACCAATTTAAAATTGGTTCAATTTAATATTCTCTTTGATCATCATCATCATATCAGCCGAAAGATGTCACTGCTGGACATACGCTTCCTCCATGCATCGCCACATTGAGCGGTCCCCCAACCTACACCAGGTCATTGGTCCACCCACCTGGTGGGAGGCCTTCCAACGCAACGTCTTCCGTTTGCGGTCGCCACTCCAGAATCTGTCTGCCCCATCGTCCATCCGTTCTGCGAGCAATGTGCCCTGCCCACTGCCAACCCTGGTTCTCTTACGGATCTCTACATTTCTGATGCGATCACGCTAGGAAACGCCGAGCATAGCCCTCTCCATTGCCCTTTGAGTGACTGTAAGCTTTCTGATGAGGTCCATTGTAAGCGACCACGTTGCAGAGCCATATGTCGTCACTGGTAACACAAACTGGACATAGACTTTCGTCTTGAGACACTGTGTACGAGTCGGATTCGACGGTTGGCCTCTTTCGACGGTTGGTCAAATCCATGGCATCCAAAAAAAATAAAAACTCTTCAGAATATATGTATATATAAATATAAATTATAAATAAAATAAATTCACTCTTGTGGTTTGTGTGTTTTTCACTTACAGAGCTAGAAATGGACAAGCCAGACTTTTCATATTCTTTCTTTCTTTATTTGAACCAAAAACACACGTTACATAATTATTGTGATCGATAATAGACACATTAGTAGAAACTGTGTCGTGTCTATTAACGCCCACCTCCAAGACAGAGATGACATGTAGGTTCCAGATTACGAACAGTTTTATTTTTATATTTTTAAATAATTTGTTATAACTAAGTTTAAGGTCTAGTGTGTGTGTGTGTGTGAGTGAGTGTGTGTGTGTGTGTGTGTGAGTGAGTGGGTGAGTGTGTGTGAGTGAGTGTGTGTGTGTGTGTGTGAGTGAGTGTGTGTGTGTGTGTATGTGAGGAACAGAATAAGGTTTTTGCTTTTATTTTAGTTTTTTACTATGTTCTCCAATTCTTCGTACGTAAGAGTGGACAACCATTGGTCAGTGAGCCGTTTACACTCTCGAGAAGTGAGTGGATAAATTTTTAGAATCCTATTTACTTTGTTGTATAAAACAGGAGCCATGAACTCGAATTGTCGTCGTACTAATTGGAGTTTAGACGAGTAAGTTTGACAGACTCTATCAGCCCTACGTTTATGTTTGTGTAAATCAGGATCGAAGAAAAGCTCAGCATGCTTACGTAAAATTAATTTTAGAACGAAGGAGTGCCTCACCGATGGTACCTTACATTGGGCGTACAGTTCGTCGGTAGGGAAAAGTATAGGTTTATGCGTCATGACCTTGAGCACAGCTCTCTGCGCCCTCTCCAGACGTAATAGGAGACATTTCCCAGCGTTACCCCAGGCCGATACACAGTACGTGATGACAGAGTGAGCAAGAGCAAAATAAACTGTTCTAAGGGTAGAAAACTCGGCTGAACTTCTAAGGTTTTTAAAAACAAATATTAACTTTCTAACCCTAGATACAAGTGTACTTATTTGCCCAACCCAAGTCAGCGTACTGTCAATCAGTATACCGAGGTATTTAACAGAATCCGTACGCTTGATTTTGGCACAACCACAGTCAAGGTTCGTAATAACATTGCATTTATGCGCCGTCAGAGAAAAAGCGGATGTTGGCTGTGATGTAAGTCTCGGACCAAATGTAACAAACGCAGTTTTTTCCACGTTTAGGGTAAGCAAATTCTGTGCAAGCCACCTCATAGTAGAATGTAGCGCTGATTCGGCGACAAAAAGTGCCTCAGCCCAATCCCTGCCCCGAACCAGTATGACTGTGTCATCAGCGTATGAAATTAATTTGGAGTTACGTAGGGAGAGTTTACAGAGATCGTTCATGTATATAAGGAACAGGGTGGGACCAAGTACACTGCCCTGAGGCACTCCAAAGTTAAGAAACATTTCGTTACTGGTAAGATTATCTATTTTAACAAATTGTGAACGGCCATTCAGGTAACTCCTGAAAATATCAAGAGCGAGGCCTCGAACTCCAATCAGTTCCAGCTTATTGAGCAAAAGGGGGACAGAGACGGTGTCAAAAGCCTTGGAGAGATCAAGAAAAATAGCAATAGTCTTTTGTCTATTGTTTAGATTTTGAGCCACTGAGCCCAATAAATCCAGAACAGCGTCTTCAGTATTTTTGCCTGCTCTGAAACCATATTGGTTCTCAGCGAGAACATTATGTGCATTTAGATAGTTGAGGAGTCGCATGTTTAATATTTTTTCAAAAAGCTTAGAAAAGATAGTCAAAACGGAAATTGGTCTGTAGTTATTGACACTGCCTCTATCCCCACTTTTGTGAATTGGGTGTACCAGGGCCTTTTTGAAGACCGCAGGGAACACTCCAGACGTAAGAGCGAGGTTGAAAACGTAACAAATGATGGGGACAAGAATTTTCCTCGCAGCACTAATCAGGGTCGCAGGGATGCCGTCCCACCCCACAGCACAATTCAGTTTGAGGGCTAGGATGAGGCGATCAATCTCCTCACTATCCGTGGGGAAAATGACCATAGAATTATGATGTGGAAAAGACTGACCAAGGAGAGAGGAACTGGCACAATCGTCACTCACTGGAGGCACAATTTTGGAGGCCAGATTTTCTCCCACATTTGCGAAGAATTTATTCACAAAATCAACTGAACGAGATGGGTCAGGTGTAACGGACAAGAGCTCACTGGCGGAAGTTCTATTGGTTTTCAAGTTTGAGATGATTTTAACAAGGTTCCAAGTGGCTTTTGGATTTTTTCGATGTTTTTCAAATTCTGTACGTTCATACTGTCGCTTTAATTTCTTCAAGAGATTATTACAGAAATTCCTGTATCGGACATATATTATTTTCTTAGTTTCGTTATTTGGGTCCTTTTTGGATTTACGGTTAAGATTATCTCGATTTCTAATACACCTTAGAAGACCTGGTGTGATCCAGGGTTTAATAATTCGTTTCCTACTCGGGATAACCGAATTACGACAATTTTTAGCAACGACGGAAGTGATAATATTGACTAAGTTGGATGCAGCATTGTCAGCATCGTGACAGTTCGTAACAGCGGAGAAGTCAGTATCGTTAAGTATCTTTACGCAAGCATTAATATCTACATGTTTCGATTTTGTCGAGGATTTTTGGGTATCTAAGCTAATATTGCAGAAGGCTATAACCGGAGCATGATCGGTAATTAGAGAATCGAGAACCAAGGATATAGATGGTTTGTTAGACTTTATTATTATGTGGTCGAGACAGCTGTCGATACGTGTAGGTAAAACATGTGCAGGCAGCATACCATGTGATGCAACAGTGTTGAGGTACAAGTCAGAATTTAGATCATTACAATTTGGGGCTATATTAATGTTAATGTCTCCTATTATCATAATTGTTCTAAACGATTTTAACGAATGAAGGGTTGAATCTAAACTAGCGATAAAATTGTGTATGTTATGATTAGATGGTGAACGGTACACAGCTAAAACTGCTATCTCATTTTTGTACTTCAGAAGCAGGCAATTCGCGTCGTCGAGCGTTGGTTTTTCGATACTAAGTTGTAAGTCATGCCTAGCGTATACAACAACACCATCATTTTGGTTACAGTGATCAGAAAAAGAAGTTACAAAACCAGGGATAGAGGGAATAAAAGGACATTTTTGTAGCCAGCATTCGGATAGCACTATTATATCAAACTGTACCCGAACACGATGCAACAATATTAGAAAATTGTCAAAATTAACACGATTTCCTATGCTTCTAATATTTATTTGAAGTATTTTGAGACTGTTTTTGACATTTTGCAAATATGAGTCGACTCGCTCTGGGGCGCAAAGGTATGATGAAGATGCTGACAATAGATCCATATCCTCTACAATTCCAGCGTTATCATCCATAATCAAGACCATGATCCAACAGATATCCTATTTTGGAATCACTCACTGCATAAACGGTTATCCTCAGTGAGAGAGAAAGAAAGAAAAGTATAACCAGGTTCATACGAGGCTGTTTAGGTAGGGTGTTGCTTGTGTGAAGATTGGAGAGGTATGTGAGTATTTGAGTTTTCGTGAGTGTTGGTGGAAGTAGTATGTGTTTGTGGTAAGGAATTTTAGTTTTAAGTGTTACAATGACATTACAATACAGCAATATAAGGAGGCATAATATGAATTTAAGACAGATCCAACTATTGATACAAAGATCATTATTAAGACTAGGTTTGCTTGGGGTATCTATTTGACAACAATGTACTTTCAACTGATAGAAGACAATTTGACGCATGCCGCCTAGTCACTTATCAGAATTTATTTTCAAGAGGTCAGACTCATCCTTGATCACAAAATGCTGGGTTCCTGCCGCCTTCCGAAGAAATATTTTGCCATTTTTTATCCAACAGAACTTATGCTCATTTGTACTGGCGAAATCACGAGCCAAGAAGAAAAGGCGTTTCATCTTTGGAGTGAGATTTTCCGAAATAAATACTGGTCTAACAGGTCCACTAATTTTTAGAAGTTCGGTAGTCAATTTTTTTTTTTCGTTATTGTGTTTTTTATACATTTGCAGAAACTTTTCTTTTAATAACTTGCTACAAAAGTCCACAATAATAGTCTTGTTGTCTGGGTCCTTGGTACCTATACGGAAAATATCCTTAACCTCGAACGGCTGCATGGGTACATTAAGAGTTGCGCTAAGGTTCAGAACAGTATTTAATAATTCCACTTTAGATTCCGATTTTTTTACGGGAATATTCCTAATCTCAACGCAGGATGATCTAGCGCCACGCTCCATGCGCTCCAATCTATCCTCTAGAGCTTGAAAGCACTTTGAATTATTTTTCCTTTCGGATTCGAGTTGTGCTTCCAAATGTTCAATTTTACCTTTGAGGTCATCATAATCCTGTGACAGGAAAGTAACTGTAGACTGGATATTAGTATTTTGGAGTTTAATCTCTTCCACTGATTCACACAATCTTTCAATGTTCTTTTCTTGGCTGTCTTTAAATTCAAGGAACATATTTTTAATTTCCGCCATGAAAATAGATAATTGATTATCCTGGTCCAATCTTGACTCGGAACATTTGCGTTTATTGCGATGTGTTATGTTAGGAAAACCGCATTCATTACTAACGAAGTTATCTGTTTGCACTATGTTTGGCTCCGAAGAGCTATGATGCAGCGGAGCTGGTAAGGGCGCTGCAAGTGTTGTAGACGGGGTAGTACTTGGCAACGGGGATTCTTTTCTTGGCATTTTTATTAGTAAAATCCGGGAAATATGTTATTCAAAAATGATGTAAAAAATACAAAAAGAATAACAAAAAGTTCTGTGTGCCGACTCGGATTTGAACTCGAGTTTGTCGACTAAGCTTACAGAGCTGATAGCCGAACCTCCGCGCCACTCGGCTCTAATTAGTACAGTCGAAATTGGTGACTGGTTGACACAGTAGAATGTTGATGTATTGTGGGGTATTTATGACTTCTTTGTGTTGCTAGTGAGGTCAAAGTCCGAAATGTGTTCACTTTTTAAACGGATTGAGTTCGTTTTTATATTAAAACTGGTGTCACATCTGCTACAGTTGTTTAATCACAGAGATTTCACACACGAATGTCACTTGTAACTTGTTGATGTTGATTCTCAGTTTGTATGGTTATATGTGCACTATAAACTGGGTTTATTTGTAAAAACAAGGAGCAGTTAAGAAACACGTCCGTCTACTTTGACGTCTCGCGCGGGGGGGGAAAGACATACCAGTACACCATTCAGAGTCAGAAGATGTGTCTGTAACAGAAGTGGAAGAAGAACAAGACTCGAACTGTGAGTATTATTAATAATGAACAGGCCAACTGGTTTCAACTAAAAAGAAAACACAATCATCCGGTCTTCACACTCTTGAGTAGCATAAACACAATATGCTGCACCTTTTAATAACTGCTCTTACTGGAATGCACTCTCACACTACTACTGCTAGATGTCACACAATAGGACATTTGCTGAATGGCCTTCAACTGAATGTGAATATTTATAAAACTATGATCGGCCCTGCTGTCTTGTACAAATCAGAATGTTGGCCACTAAAGGGTAAGGGCCAGCTGAGATGAGAATGCTATGTGGGACGTTTGGTGTTATGCAAGTAGATAAATGAGTGTAAGAAATGAGTTCAGAAATCAGAGGTCCTGATATGGGCATGTGATGCGGAGGAATGAGGAGCATCTTGTGATGAAAGTTTTGAGTATGAATGAGGATGATTGAAGGGATGAGGAAGACCAAAGAAATGGTGCACATAGGTTACACGTACAAAGGTCCATTTGAGGGACTAAGTGCGGAAACCAAACCCCCCTAACATAGAACATAGGTGTCTGATACAAGAAGTTGGCCATTACTAGTTTTTGGTCTGTTTACATTTTGAATGTTGTTAACATTAATTTGGGTAGATTTTAGTTTAAATACACTGAATTAGAAAGGATAAGATATAAAATAGCAGGCAAAACTATACAAACAAAATAAAATACATGATTAAAATTGCATAAAAAGATATTGATACAAAATCAGGCAACTAGTGGCGAGAGGAAGAATTAGTCACAGAACAGAAAAAACGCCTTCTAGAGTAGAAGTCGCAAGTAGGCGGGGCCCGCGTACCCCGAGTTTTGCGCAATTCCGCATATGTCAACCTCCACGCACACACTACGCACATCAGTTTTGTTGCAACCGTCACAGTGCTTGAAAAAAAAATACAAAAATGCCCTATAGTGCTGTTTTAGAATGTAAAAACGATAGCAGAACCAAACATTTATCAAATGAAGGTATATCATACCATTAATTAATTTTATTTCGATATAAATTTGATAAACTATATTTTATTAAACAAGACAAGTAAAAGTTGATTTTATATTGTTAAATTTAAGGTCTACTTTCTTTAAAACTCAAACATATTGTTCTCGAAGATTCCAACTATGCACATGTCACAGTCAGCTACTCAATTAGAGATTGCCGTTATCGATATTTTAAACTTACAATGTTCTCTGTGTCAGGGCTGTAGCTAGAGTCGAATTTGAGGTAGGGCGGGCAGCATTGGTTACAGGTAGGACGGAACTAAAAAAATAGTAGAGCAGTAGGGCATTGTCACCCTTCTTGAAGAAGAGTACCACCACACCCCCGCACCTTGCCTGTGATGTTTTCCCCTCGAGTATGATAGAATCAAAAAGCTTCTGAAAGGCCTTACGTATTGGTTTTCCACCCGCCTTCAGGATTTCGGCCGTAATTCCGTCGCCACCCGGTGCCTTGTTGTTCTTAAGTTGTTTCACAGCCATCCTAATCTCATACAGGCTGACGTCCGGAATGTCTTCTGTATAGTGTTGGGTCAATCTAGCTCTAGGGTCATTGGCTAGATTCGCGACGGGTTTACTGGTTGACGTGTACAACTGCTCATAGAATCTCTCGATCTCCCTCAGAAGGTCCGGTTTGGCGGATACGTTCCTGCCATCATCGGTCTTCAGTTTCATAAGCTGGCTCTGCCCAATAGAAAGATCTCTTGCCTTTGCAACCTTTGAGTTGGAGCCCTTATTCTCTACCTTTGAGTTGGAGCTCAATCGCGTCTTTAATACTTTCAGCATTAAAGCGGCGGAGGTCGCTTTTCAAGGACTTTGAGATCCGTCTATTTAGTTGCCGGTATTTCAACGCATCGTCTGAAGACTGCAGGATCATCTCACGCCTTTGCATCATGAGATCAGAGAGCTTTTTGTTCCTGTCTGTACGACGGGTTTTAAAAAACTTAGACCTGACCGTATGGACAGCTTCCACAAGCCCGTCGCTGTATTCGTCCACAGAGCTCCCTAGGCACTCGTCGAAACGATTCTTGAGTTCGAGCTGAAAGGTCTCAGGGTTTTGGACCTGGACGGAGCGTGGACTTAATCAGTCGAGAGTTCGATACCTTTCAATTTATGTTCAATGTCCCTCTTACCATGCTGTGATCGCTCCCGGTTTTCACCGTATTGATCACAGAGACATCATTGAACATTTACTTCTTGGTTGATATGATGAAGTTGATCTCGTTTTTAGTTGCACCATCGGGACTTTGCCAGGTCCACTTCTTGTGCTCACGCTTTCTGAAGATGGAGTTCATCATGTAGAGGCCCCCCTTCTCCATAAAACCAGCCAGTAGGAGACCCCGGTGGTTCCGACGTCCAACTCCAAATTGCCCCCTTTGCAGCTCATACTCGTCTCGTTTGCCCAGTTTCGCGTTTAAGTCCCCCATGACAACGGTGAAGTGAGTTTTGAAACCATACATGGTCTCTACCTCGTCGTCGGGGTGTGCCGAGGTCGGGGCGTAGACCTGTATGGCCTTCAGCGAATATCTTGCGGCTATTCTGAGTATAAGGTACGCCAGTCTGGTCGACACACTCTCGATATTCACCACGTTGTTCACAAGGGATTAATGGACGATACAGCCGACATCACCCGGAACTGCCGGTCACCCTCTCGGCAATAGAGTAGGTTACCGGATTTGAGGATTATCGAGTCCTCCCCCTCTCTTCGGACTTCAGATAACTCTATAATACTCCATCGTAACCCGCTCAATTCTTCCTCAAGTTCAGCCATCTTCTCGTTGGTCCGGAGTGTTCGCGTGTTATGTGTTCCCAGGTCCAGTCGTCGGTGTTTATTGGGATAGCCGGGTCCACTCCGGAGATTCTTCGTACCCCTTGCCACGCCATCGCCTCGACTTTGTTGTTAAAGTGCACAGAGAACGCTGCTGCCCATTCTCTGGTAGATATGGGATGGTGAAATTCTTTACGTACGTTAAACTGAAGGGAAAGATTTATATACCAATGATCAGGTCTACTGTCCTACACAGATGTTGGGAAAAAAATTGTGTATGAATGTGGATGGTTAAGGTTACACTAGTTGACGGCACGAACTATTTTGTGTGCGGGGTTAAAATGCATGCTATGTCAACCGACAACACGTGCGGAAGAGATGGATGCTATGATGAGCATTAAGAAGCTAGTTCGCGTACGATTGGAATTTTTTGCAAATTTGTAGCGAAATGGATGAAACCTGATGATTTAGGACGAAACCGAGCGCGCGTAATTTTATAAACAGACCTTTGGGAGTCGTGCATTCATGAAAAAACGACTAAACGTATCTGTTCAAAACAAAATTATCTGCATTGTTGATCTACTAATATATCCCTGTATGGTGGCCGTTTTGCAATTTTCCGTCTTTTTATGCTATTTATTTGCGCCCAAATATGCGTTAAAATTAGTGTCGAAATGTGGAACTTTCGACGCTCATAACTTTTAAATATATATTTTTTTACTTTTTTGTTTCCATACAGGGCTAGATAATGATGAGACAAATTGATATCATTTTGAACGTATATCGTCAAACAGTGGAGTAATCGCCAGTCTACGTTTTTATGGACGAATGATCGACTAGTGTAACCTTAAATGAGTGAGGATGACCAAAGGAACGATGGATAAATGTGCGTGAAAGATGACATAGCTACAACTTGTAAGCCGTGCATAACTCTAAATAAATTTGAGTGACCTTATTTTTCTTTATCTTGTGTGATATTTTTGATTATATGATTAACAACAAGAAAACAATCTTCGATCTTTAATGTGGATCATTCAAACCCCTGTTCAATTGATTATACTTTTAATTTGGTACTTACTAGATTTATTATCACAGGCGCGCCCGCTGTGAAGAAATCTAAACTACATATACGGAGAAAAAATCAAGAAGATGTACTTAAAGAAGAGCACAAGAAATGTGGACAATCAGATTCGAAAGTTATCCGGACAACACAAAATCGTACGCGCAAACCGTGGACCGATTTTAAAGAACCTTTAATTTATACAAAACGAAGACCTTACAATTGTGATATATGTCAGCGAAGTTTTACTCAAAAATGTAATTTGAAAAGACATATTCGAATGCACACTGGTGAAAGACGTAAACGGAGAACAAAACTAAAAGATGTGCTTGCACAAGAGCAAAAGAAAAGTGGACAATCAGATTCGAAAGTTATCCGGACAACACAAAAACGTACGCGCAAACCGAGGACCTGTTTTAAAGAATCTTTAACTTATACAAAACGAAGACAATACAATTGTGATATATGTCAGCGAAGTTTTACTGAAAAATCTAATTTGAAAAGACATATTCGAATACACACTGGTGAAAAACCATACAAATGTGAAGTATGTCAGTACAGTTTTAATGTGAAGAGTAATTTAACAAACCATATTCGAATACACACTGGTGAAAAACCTTACAAATGTGAAATATGCCAGTACAGGTCTTATCTTAAGGGTGATTTAACGAAACATGTTCGTAAACACACTAATAGCAAACCTTTCAAATGTGAACTATGCCAGTACAGTTGTAATCAAAACTCTCATTTGGTAAGACATTTACGGATACACACTGGTGAAAAACCTTACAAATGTGAAGTATGTCAGCGTGGTTTTAATCAAAAGAATAATTTAACAAACCATATTCGAAGACACACTGGTGAAAAACCTTTCACATGTGACATATGCCAGTACAGTTGTATTCAAAAGAGTCTTTTAATAAAACATATCCGTATACACACTAAGAAAACCTTACAAATGTGATGTATGTCAGTGCAGTTTTAATGATAAGAGTAATTTAACAAACCATATTCGAATACACACTGGTGAGAAACCTTACAAATGTGAAGTATGTCAGTGCAGTTTTAATGATAAGAGTAATTTAACAAACCATATTCGAATACACACTGAGAAAACATTACAAATGTGAAGTAAGTCAGTGCAGTTTTAATGATAAGAGTAATTTAACAAACCATATTCGAATACACACTGGTGAAAAACCTTACAAATGTGACCTGTGCCAGTACAGTTGTATTCAAAAGAGTCTTTTAATAAAACATATCCGTATACACACTGAGAAAACCTTATAAATGTGAAGTATGTCAGTACAGTTTTAATGATAAGAGTAATTTAACAAACCATATTAAATACACACTGGTGAAAAACCTTACAAATGTGACCTATGCCAGTACAGTTGTATTCAAAAGAGACTTTTAATAAAACATATCCGTATACACACTGAGAAAACCTTACAAATGTGAAGTATGTCAGTGCAGTTTTAATGATAAGAGTAATTTAACAAACCATATTCAAATACACACTGGTGAAAAACCTTACAAATGTGACCTGTGCCAGTACAGTTGTATTCAAAAGAGACTTTTAATAAAACATATCCGTATACACACTGAGAAAACCTTACAAATGTGAAGTATGTCAGTGCAGTTTTAATGATAAGAGTAATTTAACAAACCATATTCAAATACACACTGGTGAAAAACCTTACAAATGTGACCTATGCCAGTACAGTTGTATTCAAATGAGACTTTTAATAAAACATATCCGTATACACACTAAGAAAACCTTACAAATGTGAAGTATGCCAATACAGTTTTAATGATAAGAGTAATTTAACAAACCATATTCGAATACACACTGGTGAAAAACCTTACAAATGTGAAGTATGTCAGCGTGGTTTTAATCAAAAGAATAATTTAACAAACCATATTCGAATACACACTGGTGAAAAACCTTAGAAATGTGAACTATGCCAATACAGATGTAATCAAAGCTCTCATTTGATAATTTATTTACGGATACATACTGGTGATAAACCTTACAAATGTGAAGTATGGTTTTAATCAAAGGAACTCCGACATATATGTGGATTTGCAAAATTCTTTATGTTTCGAAAGAAGTATATTCCGAAATGGTCCCATTTGGGGTGAGGACTTATATTGCACTCACGGACACAACACTCTCCAAACACACACATGGCACATCTCCTTTTGTTTTTGTATATCTCTTTCTCTCAATTTGATACTTTCACATTGTTGTAGTACGTACGTGTATGGGAACTTCCCATACAGTGCACTGGTATGGGAAGAGTGGCTCTTCCCATACCAGTGCACTGACCATGCTGGACGAGAGATGCGAAATCATGCGCTTAATCTCACCCAGCTGGTGCAGGGGGCTACGAGGGTGCCGGATGTTGATTCGCATACGACCAATTGCTTGGAATTTCTGCTGACAACAGATCCAGACCGATACTCAGTGTCGATTTCATTCACCTATGGGTAGTTCCGACCACTATCTGGTGAAGTCTGTATCCGTCTACTCCCCGCCCGATCCCAGCCCGAAAGGCACCCAGCGGGTTTGGCGGTACAGGTCAGCAGATTGGGATAGGATGCGATCTTTTTTCGCATGCTACCCTTGGCAGCCCACTTGCTTCTCTTCGAAAGATCCATCGCCATGCGCTGACGCCGTGACTGATGTAATGCGCCAGGTATTGGAGTACTACATTCCATTCTCTGACGTAGCGCTGTCCGGTGTTGACCGACCATGGTTTGGTGCTGAGTGCAACCGCGCAAATGCGGCTAAACACAAGGCTTACCTGGCATGGGTCGACGCTCGAGTGCACAAAGCGAATGTCTTAACTCAGAAGTAGAGAGCCTTCAACAGGGTCGCCAAGTCCTGAAAAAAGGCGATGCGAAGGGCACGTTTTGACCATATTAGCAGAATCGGGAACAAACTAGCTTCATACCCTGCTGGTAGCAAAGCGTTTTGGTCCCTGGCTAAGTCGGTTGAATCAAACTTCTGTCGCCCTTCTCTACCACCACTGCTGAGACCCGACGGGTCACTGGCCCACTCCGCCGAGGACAAGGCAAACTTGTTTGCCTTCCTTTTTGCGGAATCTTCGCGTCTGAACTCTGATGGCGCGCGGCCCCCTTCGTTTCCTGTTGGATGTGGGACGAGTATGTCGGATATTCGCATCCATCAGAGGGACATCTGTAGGGTGTTGCGTAACCTTGACGTGAACAAAGCTAGGGGCCCCGACGATACCGGCAATTGTACTAAAAACTTGTGCGCCTGAATTGTCTCCGATCCTGACACGCCTATATCGCCTTTCGTTAGTGACTGGAAAGGTGCCGAAGGCTTGGAAGCAAGCTAACGTTCAGCCAGTCCCCAAAAAGGGTAGTCGGGCTAACGTTCAGCCAGTCCCCAAAAAGGGTAGTCGGGCTGACCCGGCCAACTACAGACCCATCTCGGTAACGTCCATCCTCTGTAAGAGTATGGAACGTGTGCTGAACAATAAGCTCCTGGCATACCTAGAAGACAACGACATCCTCAGTGACCGCGAATACGGCTTCCGCCGAAATCGGTCAAGTGGGGATCTTCTAGCATAAGCCATTCACGTCTGGAGTGAGGCCATCGAGAGGCACGGGGAAGCGCTTGCTGTCTCCCTTGACATCTCGAAGGCTTTCGACAGGGTCTGGCTCTCATGCCTTATTGGTAAGCTTCCTTCCTTCGGTCTGCCTAGTGGTCTGTGTGACTGGATTGCTGACTTCCTAAGGGAGAGGTCCATCCGAGTGGTTATCGATGGCTGCTCGTCCGGTCAATTAGGTATTAACGCCGGAATCCCTCAGGGGTCGGTGCTCTCGGCTACACTGTTTTTGCTGCACATTAATGACTTGCTAAAACCCGGTACCTTTGGGTACGCATACGACAGCACGGTTGCTGGGACTGAGATCCGGTCTCTCCGGGCGGCCATGGTTGAGCGCTTGAACCTGTCTTTGGAGGCAGTCTCCGAATGGGGCAATGCCAATCTAGTCAGTTCCAATGCAGCTAAGACCCAGGCGTGGCTTTTTCCGCAAAAAAGAGCCTATTCCACCCGGCTCCATCTTTCCGTGGTGTAACCGTGCCGATAATAGACCATCTCGACCTTCTTGGTGTTATGTTAACATCGACCCTCTATTTTGGTCCATTCATTGAGGCAAAGGCTCAGTTGGCTGCAAAAAAGTTGAGAATCCTTGCAAAGGTGAGACCGTACTGCACGCCTGAACAGCTGCTCAAATTGTATAAAGCGCAAGTTCGGTCATGCAAGGATCTGCCAAATATCAACTTGATGCACTTGAGTCGATTGACAAACGGGCCAAGAGGCTTATCGGCCACGATGCACTGGTCGCCTCAAAGCTCCAGAGCCTTGAACATCGACGTCAAGTGGCCAGTCTGTCGGTTTTTTATCGGTAACATTTCGGGGAGTGTGCGATGGAACTGCACAATTTGATTCCGCCTAGCCCTTTCCATCACCGGACAACAAGACGTACGGCAATGCGCCACCGGTACATGGTGGACATCCCAGCCATACGTACAAAGCGTTTTGCGAATACTTTTATTGTACGCACAGCTAAGGAGTGGAATTCCCTGCCGGAGTCTTTGTTTCCTGATAGCTACAACCTTGGTGTATTTAAGTCAAGAGTGAATAGGTTACTTCTAGGCAAGCGTGCTTCACCGTCGACTACATCATCGCTTACCATCAGGCGAGATAGTGGTCAAACGCGAGCCTATCGATAAATAAAAAAATTACCCCGACGACGCCGATGACTCCGCAGGCCGCCTTGCTAAGAGGGCGATGGATGCGCTGACTAAAACGGTCGTCAACTACAATCTTAAGACGGTCATGCAGCATCGAGACGTAGTCGTCATAGAGGCCTTGCTCACGCTAGCGAAGTAGGGTCAGCAGACATCATCAAAACACCACCTTACAAGTCCCATCCAAAAACTCCAATCCAAACATACCCAAACCATCACCCTGTCTAAACCCTGTAAAGCAAAAAAAAATGAATATGTATATGTAAAGCTGCATGGTGAAGCGAGTCAGTCATACTCACCGTAACGTCCTAACGGGTTCTATAACAAAACAAATTCTTCCTTTCATATTCAGTCCATTCTTATCTGAAATGCGCTTCCTCTCGATATCAGGACTGCCACCAGTCAATATGCATATATGCGGAAGTTGCGACATTATTTTCTACACCATTAGCAGAGTCGTCTCAATCACCTTTCTAATTATATTTATATATGTATATATATATAAAGGTATTTATTATGGTAAATATGTATGTTTATTTTAGCTACAATTTATTCAAATTTACTTCAATAATTATTTCAATTTATTATGCACCTGCCATGTTATCTCTCCACCACCCTTGGTTGACTGGTAGAGAATGCCTTAGGCATTAAGTCCGCCTATGTACTTGTATGTTGCAGGAAGTTTTAAATAAATAAATAAATAATATAACCGGAACGGTCAGCCCGAACTGGTCTGCTCGCACTGCCATGCATCTTCCCCGAAAGTGTACCAATAGATATACCTAAGTAAAGAAAATAGTAAATAACAAGCAGTGTATCAATAGAAATAAGTAAAAATAAAAATAGTTAATAACATAAAGATAAGTAGTACTTTTTTTCCTGCGTGGGTAGGCGTGACAAGTATACACTCAGTTTTAGCTCCCTTATTTAAAATTTATTTAAAAATAGTTATTATTTATTTTTCAAAATTTATATGTGCTAATTAACTGTAGAACCCACCTTCACTTCATAATCTCCTATCACTCACTCTACAACTTTACCACAACACTACATCACTCCTGAGCATGGACAGCAAGCTGGCGCATAGCATGGAGGAGCTTGAGAAGCTGTTTAGCTCTCGCATGCAGCAGTATGAAGAGAAGCTGCAGAGAGCTACAGCTGGAAGTGGCGCCACACACTCGGACCTTGCATCGCTATCCAAGGACTTCACTGATTTTAAGTCTTTTGTTTGCAAAACGCTGTCGCACTTCAAGACACAAATTGGACTCATCTCATCGAGCCTGGACAGTCATGAGACAGCTATGAGGAGAAAAGTGTTGCTGTTCCACGGTATCCCTGAAAGACCTGGTGAGAAGCTGTGCGACACAATCCTCCAAGTCATCTCCAAGCAACTGAAGGTTGATGACTTCAAGTTAGACTTCCTTATTGTGTGCCACAGACTTGGAGCCTCTCAAGGTAAAAATAGGCCCGTGCTGGTGCGTTTTGGTGGGATGGAGTATCGTCGGTTGGTTTGGGACAGTAAAACCGCACTTAAAGGCAGCGGGATCACCATTTCAGAGTTCCTAACGAAAACACGACATCAGGTGTTTATGGCTGCCCGCAAGCACTTCAGCGTCAACAGCTGCTGGTCTGCAGAGGGAAAGGTTATCGTTATGACGCCTGACAAGACTCGCCGGAAAATAGTATCCATGGGTGAGCTTCATAATTTAATTGCACTATTTCCCGCTGCAGCCAGTGCTGATACATCTGAGGATCCTGAGCCTGCTGCTTCCACCTCGCCTGCTGCTGCCGCATTGCCTAAGTCCGCAACCCCTAGAGCGAAGGTTGTGAGGAAGACCCGTCGCTAAGTTTGTTGTTCATATAACCCCCGTGCATAATATTTTTATTCGACCACTTTGTAATGACTTAATAGTTTTTCATTTCTGTTCATCTACCCGTACCATAATATTTGTTGTAACATCTTTTTATTAACTTTACACTAATGTCTGCCGGTAGATGTTTTTATTTAAATTGTTTACTTTTCAAATCGTTTCAAATCATTGTCAAATGTCATCAATGACATGATGACATTTGACGTCTGTCAATATTTTTTATTTTTATTTATGTGTTTTACGTTTCGTTGCACTTTGCGATTTTGGTAGTCTGAGGCCTTAGTGCGAGTTTTTACTCACGCTCAATCGCGTAAACGTTAACGCCAATTTGTATTGAAACTGGATAAGCGCCGTCTGGTGACGGCAAGGCGAAACCTCTTTTTTTGTATACATTTTGACATAAGAGATCGTTAACGTTATCACCAGTGAGTACGTTAAAAAACTCGCACTAAGCACACTTTACCCATTTGTTATGATGAGTGATATTCTCGATTGCTAAGTTTATTTTTCCTTTCATTTCTCAATTTTATGACTTCTTTAGCTTTAAAATTATGTTAAAATCTCTTCCAAATACAGCGTACAGGTGGTTTCGTTAGTTGAGCGCATTTGATAATTTTTTTTTTTTTTTCTTTTGATTGTTATTATTGTTTTATTTATTTAAAGTTTTATTTTATTTTATTATCTATTTGCAAACTATGATCGATGGCGATTTTGATGATGAGTTTTTCTCATGTTCTTCCTCTTCTAGCAGTTTCCTTAGTGCGTCGAGCGGTTCATCCTCTCCTCTGACTCTTGGTGAACAGATTTCCTCTTTGTTTTCACTCTACCCCAATAACCTCAACATAGCTCACATCAATGCTCAGAGTGTTCCTAGCCATTACTCTGACCTTCTGGCTTCCATTAACTGTGCACATCTAGATGCTTTACTGATCTCTGAGTCTTTTCTGAAACCTTCGCTTTTGTCTGTACACTATGCCCTCCCTGGCTTTGTTCTTATTCGTAATGATAGAACGGGGAAGGGCGGTGGTGGTGTTGCCATTTATTTGCGAGCTGGTATTCCTTACAAGGTTATCAGTACATCACCATCTTCCTACTCGGGGTCAGCAGAGCATCTGATTTTAGAAATCACTTTGCATCGCTCTAAGATGCTTCTTGGAGTGATGTATAGTCCTAACCTCAGTATTGATTACTTTGACTCTTTCGAATCCCTTTTAAACGATATGTGTCCTTCTTATGACCACGTAGTTCTGATGGGTGATTTTAATACTTGTCTACTTAAAAATGACTCTCGTACTCGCAAACTTCAATCTCTTGTATCTTCTTTTAATCTGGGTATTCTCCCTCTTTCCGCTACTCATCATTTCCCTAATTGCACCCCTTCTCTTTTGGACCTCATGATTGTTTCAAAACCTAATAATGTGTCGATCCACGGTCAGCTCACGGCTTGTTTTTCCTATCACGATTTAATTTTCATGTCTTACAAGATTCGTCCTCCTAAGCGCAAGCCATCATTCTTTTTCCTTCGGAACTACAAGGGCATAGATCAGGAGGCACTGCTGCGGGATGCTGGTGTCATCGATTGGACGGATGTTTTTGAGAGTTCAAGTATCAACGAGATGGTTCATATTTTCAACTCACAAATATTAAGCCTTTACGAACGTCATGCTCCTATCCGCAGAGTCAGAGTAAAATATATGCCGGCACCCTGGCTCACTCCTGCTATTAAGGAAGCAATGGCAATTAGAGACCGAGCCAAAAGGAGGTTAAAGCGCCGTCCTTCCGAGCACAACCTGAGTTCGTATAGAGAGATGCGTAATCGCTGTAGTCGTATGTGTAGAGATGCAAAGAGACGCTACTTCCATAATTCTCTTGACAACCGGAACTCCTCTGAAGTCTGGAAGTTCTTGAAAACTGTCGGCATTGGAAAGTCCCCTGCCGCTTCTAGCAAAGGCATTGACGTGTGTGCTCTAAACAAACATTTTTCACTCCCACCCGTTACGTTGGATCCACACGTCAAATTATCTACATTAAATAAACTTTCCGTTTTGCCAGTGCCGCGGTGTTCGTCTTTCGATTTCAGTCCTGTGAGTGAAAGTGATGTCAAAAAATCTATTTGTGCTATCTCCTCCTCCGCTGTTGGTAATGACGGGCTTTGCTCAAGAATGATTTCTCCTATCCTCTCCACATTACTGCCCGTTTTGACCCATATTTTTAACTTCTCCTTGTTTTCTTGCACTGTTCCCGATGCTTGGAAGCTAGCCCATATTATTCCACTACCCAAAACCCCTAACCCGGTCACACTGACCGATTTCAGACCCATTTCCATCCTTCCTTATCTTTCCAAAGTTCTTGAGCACATTGTCCATCAGCAATTGTCTCTGTTTCTCTCTAGTAATGATCTTCTTAGTCCTTTTCAATCTGGTTTCCGGCCCGGTCACAGTACTGTCACAGCTCTTTTAAAGGTTACTGACGATATCCGCCGGGCTATGGACCAAAAATCTCTTACTTTACTTGTACTTCTCGATTTCAGCAGCGCTTTCAACTCTGTTGACTTCGATATCCTTCTTGGTATCCTTAAATCTTTCAATTTCTCCTCTTCCACTATTGATTGGTTCAACTCCTATCTTGGAGGCCGCTCGCAGCGGGTGCACCTCGACGAGACTTTTTCGGATTGGTGCTCTCTTACTGCGGGTGTGCCACAGGGTGGCGTTCTCTCTCCTCTTCTCTTTTCTATTTTTATTAACTCTGTCACTAGAGTCATCTCGTGTAACTTCCATCTCTATGCTGACGACTTGCAGCTTTACCATCATTTTCAAATTCAAGATGCAGAAGCCGCTGTGTCCGCCATTAACAGTGAACTGGAATTGATTGGGGAGTGGTCGCGGTCATTTGGGCTGCAAATCAACCCTAAGAAGTCTCAGGCCATGGTTATCGGCGGTAGGCATATGCGAAACAGGCTTGATGTTGCGGTGCTATCTCCTCTCAGTTTGAATGGAGTTAAAATTGAATACGCCAGAACGGCTAAAAACTTGGGGGTGATCATGGACTCCTATTTATCATGGACTGCACATGTCGCTGAAGTCAGTCGCAAGGTGCACTACACTTTCCACTCGCTGAAGTGCCTCCAGAGCTTTTTGCCCTTGAACACCAAAATTTCCCTTGCCCAAACTCTTATTCAGCCCATCATCGACTACGCCGACGCCTGTTATTTGGATGCCACCGAGGAGCTTTTAAATAAGCTTGAGCGCTTGCAAAATATATGTATTCGTTTTGTTTTCAACCTCAAAAAGTATGACCATGTTTCAGGCTTTCGCAAAATGCTCAAGTGGCTCCCTATTCGACTTCGCAGGAACTCTCGGATTTTGTGTCTGCTATTTAACGTCCTTCACAACCATAAAACGCCTTCCTACCTCCGCGAACGCTTCTCCTACTCCCGTCCTTCAGATGCACTTTGCAGGTCGCATCTTAAGCATCTCCTTGAAACACCTTCCCACACTACAGACTTTTACTCCTACTCCTTTACTGTGCACGCGGTGCGGTTGTGGAACTCGTTACCGCCTGATATTAGGGACTGCAAAACACTTGCAGTTTTTAAAAAGAGAGTGAAAGAGCATTATCTTTCCATTCCGTCTTAGTTGCATATAATTTATGTATTATTATTTATAATATTAACTAGTATTTATTATTGTAATATTTATTTTATTGATATGCATGTATATAAGAGTATATATTAATTATATATACAGTATTTATCTTTTTTATTGTGAATTGTTTAATATATTTTCTTTTTATTCCCCTCTACACACGTTGTCTACATATCTTTTTTTTGCAACTCTCCTCTCGCAGGTATGCTGGAAGAGATTTCGTTAGAAATAAGCATACCTTTGTACCTATTTTCTGTTCCTTCTTTTTGTCTATGTATTATGTGTGTGTACATTAATGGTTAAATAAATAAATAAATAGTAAATAGAAACATATTTTTTTATTTTTATGAAACTTTGCCCCACACTAGGAATTTTTCTGTATCGTGGGTGCGTTTAAAAACATATAAACTCACATACACAAACACCCAGAGCCGGAACAACTATTTGTAGATCAAATTCATCAAATTGTAATGCCAGTGTGTAATATATATAAACACATCAACACGGTCTAGGGATATTTCATACTCAATTAAATAACTCGAAAAGTAGGTACTGGCCGCATTGGAATCTTTTATACACCGATTTGTTTGTAATTTATCTCAGACTAATTCCAAATTCAAATTTTTGAAAATTCGTTTGTTTCGGTGGCATAAAAATGTCTCGATGTGTAGGAGAGGGAATTTTCATTTGTGCGAAATTTAGAAAACAATACGAATTACGTTTAGTTACAGTTTTTTTTCATTTTTAAACGAAAGATAAAGTTAAAATTGAGGTATTTTAGCCATGCAACGCCAACATAAGACGAGGGCGGAGATGTTACGAGCTGTGGGAATGCTGGAAGCTGGGTCTGTTCAACGTAATGTTGCTGAGGCCATAGGGACCCACCAAAATGTAATTTCAAGATTGTGGACACGCTATCGTGCCACAGGTGAAGTAGCGGAGAGGCACCGGGGGCCAAGTCGCATCACTACCCCCAGACAAGACCGATTTATGCAAATTACTGTGCGAGCTCAACCAAATGCAACGGCGACACAATTGGTCCAAAGGCTGCGAGTGGAACACCAAGTGCTTGTGAGTGACCAAACTGTAAGAAGGCGACTGCATGAAAGCAATCTACGCTCTCGTAGACCACTCCGGGTCCCACCTTTACGGAGAGGCAATCGTGGACGACGATTAGAATGGATTCGGAACCACGTGGACTGGGGCCGTGAGCAATGGTCCAATGTGCTGTTCAAGGATGAATCCAGGTTCGGCTTCCATCCAGATTCACGAAGGACGCGTGTTTGGCGAGTTCCTGGACGATGGAGCCGTCTTCAGAACCCTCAGGAAGTTCACCCATACCAAGGAGGAACAATTATGGTTTGGGCAGGAATTCGTCTTGGAGGACGGACGGATCTCGTTTGGGTGCGGGGCAATATGACGGCGGAACGATACGTCCAACAGGTGCTGGGGCCCGTAATCTTGCCCCACAGAACACAAATGGGGCAAGATTTCCTGCTCATGCACGACAATGCCCGGGCACACACGGCGAGAACGGTAGCAGCTTGGTTACATACACACAATGTTAGGGCCTTAGACTGGCCTGCTCAATCGCCAGATCTAAATCCCATTGAGCATGCGTGGGATATGCTGCAAAGAAGAGCTCTGAAGGAAGTTCCTGAAAATCTGGCTACAGAAGATCAACTTTTTGCGCACCTCAGAAGGACATGGGACAATATTCCGCAGCAAGACATTGACAACCTTGTTCTGAGCATGCCGAATCGTTGCCGATGTGTTATGAACATCATGGGCGCTTTCTCAGACTACTAACTTCAAGTTTATAAACACAAATTAAATGATTTTTCTATATTTTTCAGTTTTTACTCATAAATTAAAAGTTAATTCATATACGGTTTCCGTCTATGCTTCATTTTTTTTCCATAAAATCCTGAAATTTTAATCGAAGTACCTTAACCATTATTAAAAAATGGTAGAATATTAAATAACGTATCTTTTAAATATATACATGTCATATAAATAATTAACTCATTGATAGTAATTCGCTTTTTTAAAAATATCCCTAGACCGTGTTGATGTGTGTATATAGTATTTAGTGAGTGATGAACTCACGTAGACTTAAGTTAGTTAAGTAAGCCTAAAATAATGTCCGACGTAGGAGTCAAACAATTGTAACTTTTATGAAAAAAAGTATAATATACGAAATGTTTGTGAAACTTAGTCAGTCATATAACTGTCCAGTAGACCCGTTGCTTGACCTAAAGGAGTTCACAGAACGACCCTCTCTTTATCTTAGACTGCTCAAGACAAAACGATAGCCTGAAAACAGGTCCAGTGGATGGGAGGTTGGAAATTGTATGTTCTACAGCAATACCAGATAAGACGACTGCATATTGTTTGATTATAAATGATCGACTTGTGGAATACAAACCTCTCAGCAACATTGTACGCAGGTTTTCAAGATTGCTATTGCGGATATTCAAGGCTTTAAAACAGAGACAAATGAATTTATAATAAAAGAAATCGCTATATTGTATAATAAAACATTACAAGTGTTTTTAATTAAGCCTTTTACAAAATTAACGAAACAAGAAAAGAAACAAGTTGGATTGAACGTATCAGAAAGATACACTGGCGTGGAGGAATTTTACCCTATTCTAATTATCAGAATTTGGTTATAGACATTTTAAGAGATAAATGTATCTACGTTAAAGGTTCAGAAAGTTTTGTGGTTAAAGCATATTTTAGAAAATAGTAATTGTAATATATTTAATTTAGAAGATAAAGGTTGTTCTAGTTTGATACCTAAGTTTATACGATCAATATAAATATTCATGTTATGTTATATAACTGTATTTATCATGACTCTGTATGTCCTTTAAAAATGTATTTTGTGTAAATAAATGGTGCTAAGATAATAAAATTTTTAAATATTCATTTTCATCTTTAATTTCTATACTACCTACGGTAAAACGTTTCCTATCCCTCCCAATCCCAACAATAGGTCGTCAAATCTTTAAAAGCTGTTGCCTGTAGCTAGACGGTGTCATTATCAGCGACTGATCAAGAATTCTGACCGCCCTAGGCTAATTGTAAGGACGCGCCCCCGCGTTTTTACTTTGCTTACTAGTGTGAAAATTTTAACATGGTTCATACTACCTAGAGACTGGCAAACGAAAGTAGAGACTGAAAAAACGCGGCAAATTTAAAAAATATCAGCATAACAACCCCAAAAACTAGTATGCAATACCTGGAATAACCTAATTTGATACTATAGAATTATTTATATTACTTCGTCTGATTATAAATACTATAGTTTAGGTAGGTAATACTATAGAATTCTGTTTTTTTTTTATTCACATTGATAACAATGTGAATAAAAAAAAAACAGAATTCTATAATAATTTTGGTTTATTAATCTGTGTCCAGCAAGCTCACGAGCGCCCAGCGTCCGTCGCCGAATCTCTGGATGTACTTTATTGAGGATATTATCAGGTTCTAATTGTGGCATTGGTGGTATGGTAATATTCAGTATTGGGTTAAATATAACACGTCCTTTTAGATCGAGTCGTTTTGCCTCCAGTATTTTTATTAAGTCAACTTGACACTGACAGCTTTGATTTGACAGTTAACGTTTCGTTTGGATACAAACTACAAGAAACCTCAACAATCTGAATCTAAGACTTCCATGTGAAAAGATTCATAAGAGTCACAGGAATCATTGTTTTCTACTTTTGTTCCTTGTGCCAGAGGATTTACAGCTTTAATTCTTGACTGAAAACCTTTGTATTGACCAGACATATTGTTAGCATTATCATAACTTTGGCCACGACAGTCTTTAATATCAAGTCCAAAGTTTTATCAATTGTCGCAAGAACAGCCTTCTCCATGTATTCACCTTTATGACCGCAATTGGGTAAAAATGTGACAAAGCGTTCGACAGGTTCTTCGTCAGGCAAAATATAACGAATTATAAATGTCAACTGATCGGTGTGTGAAATATCTGGAGTAGAATCAATGCTAATCGAATAATATTTTGCTTTTTTTATTTCTCCTATAATCTAAAGTTGAACTTCGTCAGCGAGAAGTAAAATAAATTCATAGATTATAGAGGATGACAAGTACTATAGAGAACCTCTGCCTTTTTGTCCAAATCTCACCAAATGCTCAGCCATGAAAGGATCTAAGGAGATATAAGCTCATTACAGCCAAGAAAATTTCCGTTTAGTGCAGATTCAATAATTTCATTTTGACCGTGAAATATGTAGGTTAGATACAATGATGCTAGATTAAAAGTGCATGCGAAGACACGATTTCATCGCGCCCTAGGCTGCAGCCTAATTAGCCTAAGGGTTAATCAGGCCCTGGTCATTTATCCGTTTACCTGTAAAAATAAAATCCGTTTACTAGCAGACATAGCTACAGCAGGTTTCGAACACTCCTGATGATATAATTTACAAAAGTTTGAAGACAGCTACACAGGATAACGGTACTGTTTGAGAAATCATATCTCCAGTATTGGGAATTGATGGTAAAATGTGTTCCTTCTGAAAGTGAGTTGTTTATACTTATATTTTGGAAAATAACTACAAACCTCGTTTTGACATGTATAATACTTATAAAATGCGTGAATTTTCATTTAATTATTACTGGGCAACGGCTGATTCAAAGAAAAGATTAGTGATGGAAATGGCTGACTCTGGATTCTTTTATTGTGGAAACAGTATAAATAATAAAGCAGCATGTTTCTCATGTGGAGGTGTTATAGAAGATTGGGAGATATATGACGATCCATGTATGCAACATGCTATACATTTCCCTCAATGTTTTTATTTACCTAAATGCTGTGAAGGGAAGAGAGTATATCTTTAATACTCGACGCAAAATATAAATCGAGCACAAATTCATCAAAACCTCAGGTCAGCGATACAGTGCAAGAAGATTGCATTGCTTATTTATCGAAATAGAATTGGGGGTTCTGAAAAGAACCCCCAATAATACACTACTGGCGGTCTCCTTGTACATTTCCAACGCCTTCAACACCCTGCCCCAGAGTATTGTTCTGGAGGCACTGCGATATCATCGAGTTATCTTATTTGGCGTTCCACAGGGCTCGATCTTGGGCCCGCCCCTTTGGAACATCTGGTACGACTGGGTGCTGAGGGGCGAACTCCAACCGGGCTTGGACCGGGCGTGGCTACTACTTGAAATAAAATATCTTTGTCTTTGTTATGGGTGATTTTAATGCTCATAACATAGCCTTTGGATGCCATAGTGACAATAATAGAGGTAGATCTTTATAAAATATAATTGAAAACTGTTCCTTATCCTAATACACAAGCTTCAGCGATAGATCTTGCTCTTGTTAGCTCTTCAATAGCTCATTTATGTAACTGGTATGTTCATGATGTTCCCATGGGTAGCTATAATCTTCCAACCTTACTTGAGATCAAAATTCAACCATCAATGTATGACACGTCACTCCCTGTGGATCACACATCACACACATCATCAGCCTATTAATGTTCCCAATGCTGGGACGCAGGCCTCCTCTCTGTGAGAGGGAATGGGCCGTTATCCACCACGCGGGCCCAGTGCGGGTTGGTGGATGTCACATGTCTTCGAATTTTTGGTTCTAGGACATGCCGGTTTCCTCACGATGTTTTCCTTCACCGTTTTGAGAGAGAGTGGTGATGAAATAATTTACACAAAGTAATGCGCCTACCTGGGCTCGAACCCACGAACTACAACTTGTAAGTCGCTGCTCTCCTGTGGATCAAGAGAAAAATATTTATAGTAAGGCAGATTGGGACGAATATTACAGCCTATCACAAACTTGTTTTTCCCACTTGGACTCAGTAAATGATTCCTCCATCAATGCTTATAGCCATTTTATAGAAACATTAAATTATTTGAGGAATAAAACAATTCCAAAACGAAAATTTGGTGCAAACACAGCTATTAAAAAACCAGTACCATGGTGGAACACAAAATGTAGTAAATCAAAAGATGCAAGTATTATTTTTCTCAACCGAACATTAAAAATTGGATTAAGTATAGAAAATTAGATGCAAAAAAGAAAATAATTCTGAAAGAAGAAAGTTCTTCTTCTTGGCGTGATTATGTAGTAGCTTCAATAGGTTAACTCCAGTTTCTAGAATATGGGGATACATTAAAAAAATTAAAAAGATTGGATCAAATCAGGAAGCACACAACCAGTGGAGAGAGCATCTGTACGTTTTTGTTCTAAATCGAAGTCACCAAGAAACAGCGGCGGCAGAGGTAACCTTCCCTCGCTGTGATTGGGTGACAGATTGACAACCAAATGACAACTGATTCTCTGGGGATTCCAAAAAAGTAATAAAAACAAAATCGATATCGATAATTTTATTTATCGCTAATGATATTGTTTTTTTTTTATAGTTAGCACTAAGAAGTTAAACAATAAGTAAGTAATACTTATTTTAACTGATTATTAGTCTATAAGGATTTCTTTGGGATACAGACAAACAAAAAACGAATTTCTTAGAATCTTCGGTACGTGTAATAAACATTTATGATAAGGTAAATACGGACTAGACAATAACAAACAAAAGAACGTACACAGCTGCAGTTCTTATTATTTTTTATAAGCTTATTAAGCCTTACATGTCGATATAATTGTCGTGATGCTGCAAACAGCACTATCGAGAAAAAAAGAGACAACTGCTAATGTGCAAATCAGTGTACGAGAAAGAGACAGCAAAGCGAACCATCCAGAAATAAATATATTTGATTTTACTTAATGAAATTGATTAAATGGAGTAGAAAACCACATAACTGTGAAATGTTATTCAATCTTTTGTGTAACTTGAAGTATTAGTACACTTTTCACACCATTTAATTGCAAAACTAGCCATTAATTTTAGTTTTATTTGTATTAAAGACGGAAGCGCGTGACGTTCGTGCGTTTAGCCCACAAATGCTGCGACTGACCAAAATTCCGCCGCATGAGATTGATATCGCATACGTTTGGCGCCCGCGGTAGCCTCCGCACGCTCTCTCCACTGGTTGTGTGCTCCGTGGATCAAATCGAAACAAAAAACATCAATGATGAGTGGGTTCAAAGATTTTTAGATAACTTGGCAGATTCTACTGAAATAGATGACAATAGGCGTGAGTATTTTCTCGTTCGAAAGTGCTACGGAAAATGATGTAAATGTATTTCTCATAACAATTTCACGATAGAAGAGTCGAAAACATCTTTAAAAAGTAGGAAATATACTACACCGGGATTAGATGACATACCTTACATGTTAATAAAAAAAAAAAAACGCACAAACAACATTACTTAATATTTATAATAAACTGGGATGAATTAGTAAGTCATGGAAAACACAGTGTCATTCCAATTTTAAAACCTAATAAACCTGCTAATAGTGCTTCTTCATACAGACCTATTTCCCTATCATCTTGTTTGGCTAAAATCTTTGAAAACATGTTGAAGTTAAGATTAGATTATTTTGTTGAATCACAAAGCTTAGTTCCTTCTATACAGTTTGGCTTCAGAAAAGATAAAACTGCTCTGAAAGCTTTGTATCTTTATTAACAGATGTGAGACAGGTTAAATTAAGTCACTCTAATGCAATCTGCGTGTTTTTAGATGTAAAAGGTGCTTTTACATCTAAAAACACGCAGACGGAAGCTGAGTTCACTCGCATTGCTCGCTCACTTCAGCTCCCGTCATCTCTTCGAACCTAACCAGTCCGTGTCGGGGTGCCCTAACCTCCCGAGCTCGCTTCGCTCGCTCTTGGACCAATTCCCATTTTTTTACATCGCTAATTATATTTAAGTAAAAAACATATCTATTAATCTCCATAACCATGGAGTTCCGTGGGGTGGGGATGGTACAGTGGGGTAGCCCCCCTACCACCCTTGCCCTCTCTCCCTCCCCACCCCTTAAAACGATGGACATTTATGGTAATTTTTAGTCTAACCTGAAAACTTTAACCATGGATATCTCCACAACCTTGGGGCTCCGCCTCCGAGTGGTGGGATCGTACAGGGGGATAGCCAAACCACTGCCCCCTCCCCCCCACCCTCCCCGCACCAAAAATCAGCGGCCCATAAAGGAAAGTTTATCCCAAAATCTACTTGATAAGTACATAAAAGTAGAATTAGTATGGGTACCTTCACACAGTGGCATTCGTGGCAATGAAGTAGCTGACACCGCGGCTCGTTCAGGCCATGACGAGGATCGATCCGAGTTGATCAAGGTTCCATTTACCGATTACTACAGCCTTTTTAGAGAACGTAATAGACAGTTATGGAAGGAATATTGGGACATAACTTTGGAAACGAAAGGCAGATGGTATGCTGGAATACAAAATGAATTACCGATTAAACCTTGGTACTATAACTACAAATACATCACAAGAAGATTTATAACTATTTTATCACGCATGAGATTGGGACATTGCTTAACGCCAGCTCACCTGAATAGGATTCGCATAATTAATTAACAATAGCCGATGTCATCATTGTGGAGCAGAGGATGCCGATTTGGATCATGTTATCCTAATAGTGTTAACTCATGTACGGATTTGGTACGGCCGGCGCCGGGCCACGGATTTGTGGGCGGGTTTAGTCCGGCCCGGACCATATCCGAGCGTGTGTAGAGTGGTCCGCGGTCATTATTATTATTAAATTGATTCCGTCTCGGTCCAAACAAGCGTGTGTAAGCGAGAAAGCATTTGTGGGCGGAGTCGGTCCGGCCGGACCAAATCCGAACGTGTTACCACTTTAATAAAGTGTTCAGGTTTTAACATTCAACGTTTGATTTTGGTTAGTGAATTGAGTGAATTAAATGACAATGACATTAATGAACATCAAAGTGTTCCCCGCTGCGTTCAGGATTTATTAGTAAATAAGAAATATTTTAGTGTGTTGTATAAATATATTTGTAATACCATAGATATAACAAACAAGAAGATATGCTCGGTAGACGTAAATATATCGGAAACCTGTGTCTCCAGTTTGCCCCAACCACACGGCAACTACTCGTACTACACATGCAGTTCAGTAAAGGCAATAGATACGCAGTCGCAGTCGCGCACAACCCGCATTTGTTAAATGAGAACGTACTACACGGTCAATTATAAACTTTATCTCATCAACACAGCGTGTTATAACCATGCACCGTACAACTTACCCACACTAAAACATCGGTCGCTATCGTTGTCCTGTGCAAAAGCAATTTATTTTACATTTACGCTAGTGATTGACTAAATCTGAAAGTTATCAATTCTGTCATTTATTATAGTATAAATATATTTTTGGGCCCTAAAAATAAAATACATAAAAAACAGCATGCCCAGAAAATATTATAATAAAAATCAACAATACACCTTTTTTATACCTAAAAATATTTATTAGTAAGTAAATTAAAAAATTTAAACAATCAACAGTCCGGTTATGTTGGTTTAGGCTGCCATAGCGTAACGTTGAAACAGGAGATATTGTTGAAGCCTTTTTTTTTTTTTTTTTTTCGCGTGGAGAAATCCTCATGCATACTGCACTACCACGGGGAGATAGTGCAGTTATGTGGGACTCTAACCCACTAAAACCGCGTATCATCAAGTGCCAATCTTATCGAAAGAAAAACCTATGACGGCATTTGAAGCTTGCGGAAACTTATATCAATTTACACAAATACCTTT
The DNA here is from genome assembly GCA_948252205.1 of Orthosia incerta. Taxonomy (NCBI): domain Eukaryota; kingdom Metazoa; phylum Arthropoda; class Insecta; order Lepidoptera; family Noctuidae; genus Orthosia; species Orthosia incerta. Next base: position 13,197,232 of record OX411766.1, on the reverse strand, counting down.
CGGTGTAACCAATGGCGTAGCCGCCTTTCAAAGAACGTTGTCTTTCATCATAGAAACTGAAAAGCTAAATGGCACATTCTCTTACCTTGATGACGTCACAGTCTGTGGAAAAAGAAGATCATGATAAAAATCTGAAACGATTTATGGATGCAGTTACCTACTAAATACAATTTGACTTTAAATGAACAAAAATGTGTATTTAGTTGTGACGAAATAAATTTACTTGGATATACAATTCACAATAATATTATAAAACCCGATGAGAATCGACTTAAGCTCCTTTTGGATCTAACATTATCAAACGACAGCAGCAGTCTTAAACGAACTCTTGGTATGTTTGCACACTACTCGAAGTGGATACCGAATTTTTCTTCAAAAATACAACCTCTAATTCGTGCGAACATTCCACTAAACAAAGAATCAACTGAATGCTTTCAACAATTGAAATCTGAAATCGCTAAAGCCGCATTAGTAGCCGTAAATTATTCTGATTTACTCACTGTAGAAACTGACGCTGCTGAGTACGCTATCGCTGGCACCCTATCTCAATGTGGCAGGCCTGTCGCTTTCTTTTCTCGTTCACTTAATAATTCAGAGAGAAAACATCCATCCATGAAAAAGAAGCTTATGCAATCGTTGAATCCTTACGGAAATGGCGTCATTATTTACTTGGAAGACACTTTTTATTAATCACAGACCAAAAGTCTGTAGCTTTTATGCTGAATCAAAAGCACGCCAGCAAAATCAAAAACGAAAAAAATGAAACGTGGCGTTTACAACTGTCTTGTTTCAAATACGATGTGATATATCGCCCTGACAAAGAAAACGTCTCTGCAGATGCGCTATCCAGAGTTTGTGCTGTTATGAACACGGATAAATTATATGAATTGCACAATTCTCTTTGCCATCCAGGTATAGTCAGAATGGCGCATTGGGTTCGTACAAAGAATCTTCCCTTTACAATTAATGATGTTAAATCTATGACAGCATCTTGCCGTGTCTGCGCGGAATTGAAACCACGTTTCATGAAAGCTAAGAGTCACCTAATTAAAGCTATCGAGCCTTTTGAGCGTCTGAACATTGACTTTAAAGGACCTCTGCCGTCTAACAGTCATAACAAGTACATTCTCACTATCATTGACGAATACTCAAGATTTCCATTCGCTTATCCATATAGCGATCTTTCAGCACAAACTGTTATCAAGTGTCTCAAAGACTTGTTTCTTACTTTTGGTTCCCCAGCCTATATTCATGCGGATAGGGGCACAACATTTATGTCACAAGAGCTAAAACAATTTCTGAATTCTTATAATGTTGCTTCTAGCAGGACAACTCCCTATAACCCAAAAGGATAGGTCAAGTAGAGCGGCTAAATGGAACGCTTTGGAAAACAATCCAACTATTTCTTAAGTCGAGACAGATGCAAACTGCGGAATGGGAACGAGCGTTACCTACTGCGCTGCATTCTATTCGATCTCTATTATGTACAGCAACAAATCAGACACCACATGAGCGATTTTTCTTCCACACCAGACGATTTCCGACAGGTGAATCAATCCCTTCATGGTTATTGTCACCAGGTCAAGTGCTTATGAAAAGGAATGTAAGAACTACAAAATATGATCCAATCGTAGACTCGTATGCCCGTTTGTCCGATGGTCGAGAGACTACTGTTTCTAATAGACATCTGGCTCCACTACCTTTCGAATATCTAGAATCTGATGAAGGGGATTCGGAACATGAGATTACAGAATCAGAACTAGCTGTACAGCCAATGCTAGAGGCTCCGGAACACGAAATTGTAGAATCATCCGAACTAGCTAAACAACCTCTGCGTCGATCCACCCGCGAAAGGCGGCCACCAGCAAATTTTCAAGATTACGTCACTAACTAAATTAGCAACGACGTGAAACTGGTGGGGGTGAATGAAGTGTGTCTATGTAATTATTTAAGGTATCTTTCGTCAACACTTGACGTCTTGTCATGCTTATTTTTCTGTCTGTTACTTTTAATTATTAACTAGTATTTTAGCAGAATAAAGCCAAGATTTCTGTTGGTATTCTTAAATGTATCACAAAGTTTTGTTTTAGGCTTCGGTTTTTACAAGAAACCACATAACAACTCAGCATTCTTATAACTTGTCAGGATCACGGTCGAAAGCGCACTAGTTCGCAGAGACGGCCATTTGTCTGTGACATGCTCAGTCAGACTACGTTACGTCGCGCGGACACCGACACGCCCCCTTGCCACTTCTCCTGTATTTTATATTTCTATGCGTAATACGGTAGAAAAATTTTTATTACACCCAACCCTAAAGAAAAGGGAGACAAGTAGGTAGGTATAATATGAATAGATTGTTAATGAAAAATATTGATGTAAAAACGAATTGATATAATATTATTATTTACTGTAGAAAACGTGCCATAACATTATTGTAATACTACCTGTGCCCGCGGCTTCGCTCTAGGGATGGTGCGTATTTACTGGTACAGGTATAAAAACCCAGTATGAGTTTACCAGTACGCAGACCGGGTATGTCCAGCAGAGACCCGGTCCGTACCCGATAGGTAAAATGTCGAGCTACGCTCCGAACTAAATCGTATTACACCACTCACCCGCCCACAGAACACTTGCCGTATCGGGTATGACGTCATACCCAGTGCAGCGGGTGCGACTGCGCAGTAGTTCATAGAGTCCGTCCAACGAAAAAAGTTCCGCGGAAATACATGGAACTAACAAGATTTGTTAGAGGTTTTTTTTTTTAAATTATATATAGGCTCGCGCTTGACCACTATCTCACCTGATGCTAAGCGATGATGTGGTCGACGACGGTGTTACACGCTTGCCTAGAAGTAACCTATTCACTCTTGACTTAAAGACCCCGAGGTTGTAGCTATCTGGAAACACAGACTCCGGCAGGGAATTCCACTCCTTAGCTGTACGCATAATGAAAGTATTTCCAAAACGTTTAGTGCGTATGGGTGGGATGTCCACTATGTACCGATGGCGCATCGAAGTACGTCTGGTAGTCCGATGATGAAACGGGCTGGGCGGAATTAGATTATGCAATTCCATCGCACACTTCCCGAAATGCAACCGATAAAAAACCGACAAGCTGGCAACTCGACGACGATGTTCAAGGCTTTGGAGCTTTGACTCGACCAATGCCTCATTGCCGATGAGCCTCTTGGCCCGTTTTTCGATCGACTCTAGTGCATCAAGCTGGTATTTGGCCGATCCGTCCCAGAGATGAGAATAGTATTCCATGCAAGATCGAACTTCCGCTTGATACAACTTAAGCAGCTGCTCTGGCGTGAAGTATCGTCTCACCTTCGCAAGGATCCCCAACTTTTTGGCAGCCAGTTGAGCCTTTGCCTCAATGTATGGGCCAAAATTGAGTGTCGATGTCAACGTTACGCCAAGAAGCTCAAGATGGTCCGTTATCGGTACGGTTACACCTCGGAAAGATGGAGCCGGGTGAAATATGCTCTTTTTCGCGGAGAAGAGACACGCCTGTGTTTTTGCGGCATTGAACTTGACCAGATTGGCATCGCCCCATTCGGAGACTGCCTCCAAGGACAAGCTCAAGCGCTCAACCATGGCCTCACGGAGAGACCGGACCTGAGCCCCAGTGGCCCGTGCGTTCGATAAGTATCTCTCAGCAACAGTGCTGTCATTTGCATACCCAAAGGTGCCGGGTTTTAGCAGTTCATTTATGTGCAGCAAGAACAATGTCGCGGACAGTACCGACCCCTGAGGGACCCCGGCATTAATATCCAATAGGTCCGAAGATCAGCCCTCGATAACTACTCGAATGGACCGACCCCTCAGGAAGTCTGCAATCCAGTCACACAGACCACCGGGCAGACCGAATGAAGGAAGCTTACCAATAAGGCTTTCGTGCCAGACCCTATCAAAAGCCTTCGAGATGTCGAGGGAGACGGCAAGCGCTTCCCCATGTCTCTCGATGGCCTCACTCCAGATATGAATGGCATACGCCAGAAGATCCCCAGTGGACCGATTTCGGCGGAAGCCGTATTGGCGGTCGCTAAGGATGTCGTTGGCTTCTAGGTATGCCAGGAGCTTACTATTAAGTACTCTTACAGAGTATGGACGTTACAGAGATGGGTCTGTAGTTGGCCGGGTCAGCACGACTGCCCTTCTTGGGCACGGGCTGTACGTTGGCTTGCTTCCAAGCATTCGGTACTTTTCCAGTCTGATAAGAAAGGCGAAACAGGCGTGTCAAGATCGGAGACAATTCAGGCGCACAGGTTCTGAGAACAATTGCTGGTATACCGTCGGGTCCGCTAGCCTTATTCACGTCGAGGTCGCGCAGCACCCTACGTACGTCCTTTTGATGGATGCGAATGTCCGACATACTTGTCCCGCATCCATCAGGAGAAGAAGGGGGGCCTGCGCGACCAGGATTCAGACGCGAAGATTCCGCAAAAAGAGAGGCAAACAAGTTTGCTTTCTCCTCAGCGGAGTGGGCCAGCGACCCGTCGGGTTTCAGCAGTGGTGGTAGTGAGGGACGGCAAAAATTCGATTCAACCGATTTAGCCAGGGACCAGAACGCTTTACTACCTGCTGGGTAGGATGCAAGTTTTATCCCTATCCGGCTAATGTGGTCGAACCGAGCCCTTCGCATCACTTTCTTGCAGGACTTGGCAGCCCTATTGTAGGCTTTCTTCCTCTGACTAACGTCACTCGCCTTGCGCGTTTGAGCGTCGACCCAGGCATGGTACGCCTCATGTTTACGCGTATCGGCGCGATTACGTTCGACGCCAAACCAAGGTCGGTCTTGGCTGGACATTGTTACGTCAGAGAACGGAACGTAGTATTCCATTCCCTGACGCAACAAATCCGTCACGGCGTCCGCGCACGACGTAGGATAAGACGAAGAAAAGCAAAGCTGCCAAGGATAGCATGCGAAGAAAGATCGCATGCCATCCCAATCCGCTGACTTGTACCGCCATATCCGCCGGGTGCCTCTTGGGCTGGGATCGGGAGGGGAGTAGACGGATACAGACTTCACCAGACAGTGGTCGGAACTACCCAAAGGTGGAGATACCGACACCGAGTAACGGTCTGGATCTGTGGTCAGCAGAAGGTCCAAGCAATTAGCCATATGCGAATCAACATCCGGCTCCCTCGTTGCCCCCTGGACCAGCTGAGTGAGATTTAACGCTAGCGCAAGCTTTCGTGTCTCTCGCCCAGCATGGTCAGTGTACTGGTAAGGGAAGAGCCACTCCTGGTGGTGGGCATTAAAGTGCCCCAGTATCATCAGTTGGGCGGACGGGTAGGTATCGCTGCTGAGCCTCGTCAGCCGCCTCACTAAGGTATTTTGTTAGCCCGGTTGTCTCCAGATCTCCACTGTGCGACCTGTAGACACATGCATAGATAATCTTATCCAGACCTGTGTCCACCAGTGCCCAAAGCACTGAGTATCGGGCGTCTTCAAGGTTTCGGAGACGCCGATAACAGATGTCGTCACGGGCGTACATGCATACACCCGCACGTGGCTTGAACCTGTGCTCCAGGGTATCTTATCTTATCTTATGGAAGGGCCGAGAAATACCTCGGACACTTCGACCCATTGGGATCTTTTGTGGTCCCCTAGATAACTTACTCCTCCTCATTCTCGTTGAAAACCGTTTTCATGAGTCTTACAACGAGACTAGGAGATATGAGCCTATAATCTTCTGGTTTTGGGTATCCAACCCCTAGGAGACTCATTCGCTTACCAGCCAGTGCATCGCATGTGCACAGTAGGTGCTCCATGCGTTCCGTATGTTCCCCACACAACCTGCACATGGGTGTCGCGGTTAGACCCATCTTCATGAGCATGTCGTTGGTTCCAAAGTGCCCAGTAAAGGCCCCAAGCAGGTAGCGGATTTGCCCCCTGCTCATGTTCCAAATGCAATCCCGGGCTTTGAAAGTGGAGCCCAGGAATCTCTTGGAGTGTTGTAGACCGGTAGTAGACAGCCAACAAGTTCGTTGTCTGTGATCTGCAAACTCCCTAAATGCGGCTTTTACGAGACACGTCGAGATGCCTACACATGGTTCTGGACCCACAAAATAATTCGCTGAGCCCTCCCTTGCCAGTTCATCAGCCACTTCGTTACCATGGAATCCTTTGTGCCCAGGGACCCACATCAGTTTTACCCTGTTGTGCTTCCCAAGCCTGTTTAGGGTTTGGATAGCATCCAGAATAAGTCCGGAGTCCACTTTGTAGGATGCCATGGCTTTGATTGCAGCCTGACTGTCACTAAGAATATATATGGATTTACCTTTAGTCCCTCTATCTATATTCTCTTGAGCGCAGGTTATAATGGCATATGTTTCCGCTTGGAATACAGTTGCCATCTTCCCTAAGCTTTTGCTACATTTGTAGCCTTTTGCGTATATTCCCGCTCCTGTACCTGATTCCATTTTGGATCCATCAGTGTACCACACCAGACTATCTTGTTCTGGTGGATCAAGTCCCTTCGTCCAGTCCTCTATTGTAGGGATTTGGACCTTGAAAGACCTCTCAAACACAAACATAGTTTGCATTTTATCGGATAACATGCTTGCTACCCGATCCAGGTCTTCATTCTCATCGAACTTTGTATGGTTAGTCTTTGGCTTAGAGGCATCCCATAGTCCAGCGACAGTGAGACGATGTAATGTCTTCCTTGCCTCGAATTCAACCATCATATGCAGAGGAGGGATATTGAGGTATCTCTCAATCGCTGCCGTAGGTGTTGTCCTGAAAGCACCCGTGATGCCGAGACACACTGTTCTTTGTAACCTGGTGAGTGGCGCTTTGCACGAGGCAAGCTTTGTTCTTGGCCACCACACTATGCTGCCGTATGTGATAATAGGTATTATCATTGTCCGGTACAGCCATCGTATCACTTTGGGCTTTAGCCCCCAAGTTTTACCGTAGGTAGAACGACACATGCCGAACACTCGTAAGGCCTTTGTCGTAATATTTTCCACATGAGTTTTCCACCTGAGTTCTTTATCCAGCGTTACACCCAGATATTTAACTTCGGTGGACCAGGGCAGTTTTATTCCATTGAGGGAGAGCTCTCCTAGTTTTCCTAGTTGTCTCTTCCTCGTGAAGGGAATAATGACTGCTTTGCTTGGGTTGATAGAGAGGTGGTTCACTGTACACCATTCCTCTGTCATCCTCAATGCCTGTTGCAATAATCCAGACACTATGTTCGGGAATTTACCATTGACCATTATAGCTATGTCATCCGCATAGCCTACTGTGTAGAATGGTCCGGTATTGAGTTTGGTTAGTAGCGAGTCTACTACCAAGCACCACAATAATGGTGACAGCACTCCGCCTTGCGGACAACCTCTTGTTGTTTTTGCACTAAGTCTGTCTCCCATTAGTTCCGATCTGACTGTTCTGCTTCTCAGCATATAGTCAATCCAGTTGCACGTGGTATCATTGATGCCATGTTCCTTTGCAGCAGTGCGTATGGACTCAAATGTTGTCTTGTCAAAGGCTCCCTCTATGTCGAGGAAAGCCCCGACACATATTTCTTGTCCCTCTAGCGCAGCCTCGGCTCGACTCGCAACATAGTGCAATGCCGTTTCCGTAGATTTGCCGGGGCTGTAGGCGCATTGTAGTTTATGTAGGGGGAATACTTTCAGAGGACCCTCTCTTAAGTACCTGTCTACCAGTTTCTCCAGAGTTTTCAAGAGAAAGGATGATAGACTAATGGGCCTGTAAGCTTTAGCTTCTTCGTAAGTCGGTCTACCCAGCTTCGGTATAAAGGTGACTTTGACCTCCCTCCACGCTTTGGGTACGTACCCAAAGGCTATGCAGGCTCTGTAGAGCTTACTCAAATGGGGTATCAAAACAGATGCCCCTTCTTGCAATAGTATTGGGTAGATGCCATCTGGACCAGGGGATTTGAGTGGCTGGAAGCCCGCTATGGCCAGCTTCAGTTTATTTTCATCTACCACTTTCTTTGCCGTGAGCCAGTTATTTTTGGACGTGTGCCTTGTAAGCTCGTCCCTTGTGACTGGTTCCTCTTCATCGCTATCGCGCAGTATACATTCTGGGAAGTGGGTCCTAAACATCACGCCCAGAGTGTCCTGTCCAGTTTCCGTGAGTTGCCCATTCTCATCCCTTACAGATGCTAGTGGGTTTGTCTTGGTCATGGACATTGCTTTGCACAACCTCATCCCATTTGGCAGAGTTTCGATGGAAGTGCAATGCTGCCGCCAATTAGTTCTTCTGGCCTTGCGTACCGCCGTGTTATACCTTGTTAGCATGCTATGATAGCCGGAAAAATCCTTCCTGGCTTTTGCATCATTAAAGGCCTGTCGTGTTTCCTGACGTATTTTGGCTATTTCAGGAGTCCACCATGGTACCTTTTTGCCAAAGGCCTTCTTCTCTGGGCAGTTATCTTCCCATGCACCGATGATGCCTGCCTTGATTCTGTCCGCTTCAAATTCTATATCCAGTATGGAATTGAGCTTACCTTTAGGGCTCCCCAGATTTACTTTGAGGTCCCTCCTGTATGAGTCCCAATTTGTATACCTTGGGTTTCTCCTTCGTCTAGTTTCGGCTTCTCCCGCCGTCCTAAACCTAAAGCATATATAATTATGGTCAGACAAAGAGATTTCGTCCGATACATGCCAATTTTCAATATGAGCGCTGGCCCTGTTTGAGGCCAGCGTAAGGTCAATAACTTCAGTCCTCGCAGAAGTTCTAAAAGTAGGTTTATTGCCTACGTTAAGGATTTGTAAAGAAGAGCTTACCACAAAGTCCAACAAATCCTCCCCTCGTTTGTTGACATCCGAGCTGCCCCAAACGACGTGGTGTGCGTTCGCATCGCAACCAAGTATCAGGTCAAGGTTCTTTTGGTTGCCGTAATCAACCAGTCTTCTGATTAGTGGTGTTACTGGTTCTTTTTGTTCATATGGGAGATAGGCAGAGGCAAGGATGATTCTCCTTTTCTCTGTTCCCGTCCCCACTTGGATCAAGGTTGTTGTGAGATCCCTGTAACATAAAGTACGTAAGGGCATTGCCTCTACACCGCCCCTGATATAGATGCAAGTCCTCGCGTCATTAGTTGGACAGTCATAGAGCACCATGCCTCCTGTCCCACCTAAGCCTTTTATAGTCCCCTTATACAGATAAGGTTCCTGTATCAAGGCAACGTCGTATGTGTTAAGCTTCAGTTGCCGAGCCAGAAGGGCAGTAGCGGCTCTGCAATGATGCAAATTAATTTGTACACACCTTAGTCCCTCCATCTTGGATGATTTTGATGGGTCTGTGTTGATATGGGAGGGCCTTAGTCTTGAGGCCCCTCCTCCATCGCCTGGCTCTCCTCGAGAGCAGTCGGCGACTCGATTCCCAGGTTGTCGAAGTCCCCGAGGATGTCATCCTCGTGGTCTGTCTCCGACGCTCTGGTCCCAATCTCTGTTGCCTGCGCTGCGCCGTCAGCAGAGATTTCTTCAATGGCCTCCCCATGTTGTGGTGGTCCATCCTCGGAGGGCTCCACTTCTGCTTCCGCAGCAGGCGCCTCTCCCTTGTCTTCTTCCAGGAGCTTGAACGAGTATCGTTCAATCCCTCCTGGAAGAGAGTAGCCCGCGGCCTTGATGACCCCAGCGGACACCCCGTCCATGAGGACGATACGACGGATGCCGGTCTGCTCAGTGAGCGTATTCACGACCTTCCAGTCGTTCGTCCTCAAGGTAGGGTTGAGTCGCTGGAGCAATCGAATGGCCCGGGCAGAGTCTTGCAACGCCAAGTTGCGACTCTTCCATGCCATTTTGACTGGCTTTGGAAGGTCCCTGGCGTCAACAACCTTGAGTTTCAGGGCACCAAGTTCCACATTGTGGATGGCACCCCGAAACCAGTTGGCTGCATCAGAGTCGTCGCAGGATACATGAATTGCACCTGCGACGACTCCGGGAGCAACCGCTAGGACAGGCAGAGGATCCGGCGCCACTTCCAGTTTCTCAATTATGAGCTCCTGGATCGGCACCAAGTCCTCCGCCTTCAAGTACTCCTCCGGGTACTTGACTGTCACGACAGCGAGTTTCACAGCCGCCACCGCATCCCTAAAGGATCCGGTTGAGGATGATTGCCCTTGGGTCTTCATCCTCTTGGCCGCCATGTCCCCGCTGTCCCCGCTGAGAGCAGCACGCGGTCTCTTTGATGGGCCCTCCGTAGGAGTCCCCTCCAGAGCCGCCTGCTGTCTCAGCTTTTGGCGCTTTTTCCTGCGCGCCCCAGATCGTCCAACCGGAAGCCAGCCTGATTCATGCTGGCCGCCGAGAGACGACGAGGTGCTGTCTTTGCCGGTCGCGTCCGGGGCCGCAAGGTCCGAGGTCATACGATCTCTAACGCAAGCGGCCCGTATCGCGCCAGCTTTGGCAGTACCCTTATGCCCGGTGGGCTGGTTTGCAGTTCCGCCCTTCGGTGGTCCCGCAGCAGTGCCGGCCCTCGACAGTGCCGCGACAGTCCCGTCATTTGACAGTCCCGCCACAGCCCCGCCTTGAGACGATCCCACTGCAGTATCGCCTCTGGACGTTCCTGCGGAAGATGCAGTCCCGGCTTGCACCGGTCCCGCCGTCTGGTGTGCAGTTCCGCCCTTCGGTGGTCCCGCAGCAGTGCCGGCCCTCGACAGTGCCGCGACAGTCCCGTCATTTGACAGTCCCGCCACAGCCCCGCCTTGAGACGATCCCACTGCAGTATCACCTCTGGACGTTCCTGCGGAAGATGCAGTCCCGGCTTGCGCCGGTCCCGCCGTCTGGTGTGCAGTCCCAGCTTTCGCCGGTCCCGCCTTTTGGTGCGCAGTCCCAGCTTTCGCCGGTCCTTTCGCCTTGTGGTTTTTTTTAGATTTGAAATCCATTTAAATCCCGATTTTATATTTCATCCCTCGACTATCCCCACCCGCCATGGAGTGCTCAAGTGGCGATGCTACGGTAGCACCAGGGATTAGTCGAAGGATATAGCCCCCCCCCCATTAGTTGCCCACGAGACTGCACGACACCAACTCACACCGCTACCACTAGCGATGCGAGCGAGCGCCGCCGTCTGCAAGCCCCTAATGGGAGTGAACTCGCCTGGGGGCCGTCTGACCGGACCCCGCAGCCGATTGACCGTAGCTGGCTAGGCTACGGCCACCCTTGTGAGAAGAAATCCGGGCCAAAGTGGAGTGTTGCCTCAGAGACGTTAAACCGCCTACGCTCATCGGCTCAGCCACCAGGATCCCATCATCCTTCCGTACGGGTCCCTGCGCACGGCACAAACACGCAGGAGGTCATTACTATCCATCATCTGATTTTTTCCGATGGTGGACACCCAGGGGCATGACCTCGCCACCCCTGTGATAGGGCGCCCGGTGATTTCTGTTACGTCTATTTCATAGGGAATTAGATCAAAAAACAGGGCGGCAACCACGAGAAGGAAAATCACCGAACTTGCCTTGAGGATCATCACGACCGTGCGCTCTCCCTCAAGACCACGCCACCTTGCCGTCTCTGAAGGAGTCAGACAAGGTAGGACTGCATCGACAAAGCCAAGCCCCATAGGGCTTGTCGCTGAGGGCTCAAAGCGCAAGTTTGTTAAAACAGCCCAGCCCCGTGCTCCAGGGTAAACCCTGGGTAAGAAAGATACGCCACGTCTGACGGACATCCGATCTGCGTCTCCGAAAGGAACAAAAGCGCTGGTTTATCAGTCTCCAGATGATGGTGGACTGCATCAAGGTTAGAGTGTAGACCTCTGATGTTACAGAGGTGAACCTTATGTGACAGTGAGTGCTGCCGCTGTACAGCTTTTTTTCTTTTGTTCCTTATTGCCATATTGAGAGGATAGGAGAGGAGAAGGAAGTAAGATGAGGTTCCACGCTGGCATCCCACAGACACGCGCCGGCAGGACGCCATCATTGGGGGACTGATCTGGAGACTGCGGGGACGCCCGAGCCCCCCCGGAAGTGTCCATCGGGCACTGTCTTCTGGTCGCCAACCAGCACGATGGCGCATTCCGGGATTTTTTGACAGTTGGCGGGGCAGCCTTTCGTGAGTGGCTGGCACACTACTTGGGCCCCCAACTACCTGCGGTCGGCCAGCGGCTCACCGTGCCTCGGATCCCGCTATCCTCCGCGACCAGTCTCCCGATACATACCTAACAGCGCGCATCAGGCCGGTCTGCCTGCAGTGGAACAGCTATCTCGACCCAACTCCTCTAGTTGGCTGCACCGAGCATCATACCGGAACACGGCTAGGCCACTTGGCGGTACGTCTTTGCCCGGTGGGTGTTCGCAAGCCTTCGGCCAGAGCCTACCACCAGTTAGTGTCACATGATTTGCACCACCCGGGGACCACGTGTAGGGAATCTACTGGGGTACACTCCTACGGACGCAGGTGCCCCCAAGGATAGCGTACAGTCGCATAGAAACTGGCGCCGCGTCTACGGAACTTCTTTCTTTGGACGGACTCTAATGCTCACGCTCGACCGCCCGCCATAGAAAATACGAGGTTACCCGAAGGTTACGGTGCTTCCCGAATACTCGCGATCGAGCCCGTATTGAAACGTAAGATTTTAGGCATAGCAAATAAATCGTTGATCCAAATTTGTTCTTTATTTATATTTTAATTAGGAAGTTATTGCGTATTAATGTTAAAGAGTATTATTTATTTTGAATGATTTTTTCCAGAAAAAGGGTTCTTTACGCTAATAAAGATAGAGGTGATTTTGAATGCATGAAAATATTTTAAGATATTTTTAGGTATAATGCATTGAGGTATTAATGTACTACATATTATCTCAATGGTATAATGTTCTTGAGTCGATTATAATAATTTTCAATTCTTTTTAATTTTATGTCAGTGCAATTTTGTGTCATTTGTGATTGCGGATTGAACTATTTTCCTTGAAAAAAAGTGATCTAAATTTTTCAATGGTCGATCGAGCCTATAAAAAGGCGACCGCTAAAGCCAGGTCTGAATATACCCATAGGTATTTTGATACTGGATTTTAGTACTGGGTATATGGCCATAGCCATACCTTGTTTGAGGCCGGGTATAGAATGTTGCAGGTATATCTCATGCCTACTTCGCCCCCGTACCCTACATACACATATATTTATATATTCATATAACAAACCAATTTTTTTTAGTGTCATTCTTTCGCATAGAATCTTAACACTGCGATTCAGAAAATGACTTTAAATGCACAACGCCATCTATCGAATAGCGAGTTCATCTGTCCGAGTAACTGAATTGCGTGAGCTGTGATAATTTTACTTCTTGAACACTTTAAATTCATCTAACTTTTGATAGAATGAACCGATTGCGATGAAACAAAAACTAAGTAATTCTTCAAGTTACGCATAATTTTTATGTATAAAAGTTATCTACATTGGTTTCGGACATTTCACGTGATGCGTGCACAAACAAACAGACAAAAATTCCAAAAAATGCTGGAAATGGGTTCTGTTGGTTATCCTTTAACACCCTGGCTATTTTTTTTTGGAAAATTTTTCTATGTACAAAACAACAGTTTTATTATATGTATTGATGATGATTGATGATGATAAGTTTAAACCATCATGTATCCGACTGAAAGACTTGTATCTATGGTCATGAATAAAAAAAATATATAAAAAAAAATGTACCCTGCACCCAATGAGGTAGGAAAACTATGGAGACGGCTTATTCTACTATATGAAGAATAGTTATACAAATATCTATAATATCGACACACGCATGTCAAAAAGCGTTTTGTCTCTATTTAACTAACCAAGAGCTGCATATGAAAAGAGAGACATCTAAATGTTTGTCAAGGACTAAACTTGGTAAGACTTTTGAGGGACGTCAAAATCATGTCTATGCGTGACCGGTCGCCATGTTGATTGCCGAGTAAAATTGGTAGTTGTGTGCCGTATACGTAAGTACGTTTATCTGTGTAGTTGTGCTGTCAAACAGTTGTAAATGGGCAGCCTTAAGATGGCTTGCCCGATTTTTGTAGGTATGCACGCTAATTTCGTAGGTATGGCAAGTCCATAGGTTTATAAGTCAGTGTCATGACTGCACCTCAGTTGTATGTCACTGTCATTGTTGTCAAATGTCAATGTTGTCATTGTCATCATAGCATTGGAGACGGAGACTTAGTAAACACATAAATACAGCCGCAACGGCGTAGTATTTTAACCCTAATTTTATTGTAACTAAGTTGATGAATTAAATTGAATAGAAAGTTGAAATATTTATCTTCCTTTCAGGGATTTTCGAATAAAAAATGGAAAGAGTGCAAAAGTGTAGGATGTGTTTGTTGGAGGATGCTCCCATGTATATTGTTGTCAACAGGAAAATGCATGAAGTTTATGAGAAGCTGACTAATAAACAAGTAAGTTGTTACTTTAAAATGAATAGGTTTTAAATGTGCACTTAGGTGTTCGACGATGACTGACATCATTAAAGTAGAAATGTGTAATAACATTATGTCACCTACTTATCTTGAGCAAGAATGAATCAATGCACCTAATTGTTGTTGTACGATTGGCAGTATTTTATTCATGAGTACCTAGCGTTGGCTTATCTTTTCATTTTTCTGGTATAAAAAACAGATGGGACTTAGCAATGCTATACAGTAAAACCGATGAGTCGTGGTCTGTCTGAACATAGGCTTTGCAACTTTCACGCATTTACACTCGTGAAGAAAACAGCCATGTGGTTTTTAAAGTATGTTCTGTGCAACCACTTGGCGCTAACTTCAGATGGGCCAAGACTCATCAGTCATACTGCACTACTAATCTATTACTGTGACATAATTTTTACAATCTGATCTGTAGATCTAGAGATTACCTTCAACAAACATAAATAATATGTACAATCTATTTTACCACTTATTAGATAAGTTTAGAAAACAATAAGACAAGTTTTGTTGCAGTTTGTTACTGAAGACAGAAGACCAGTGCTCGTTTGTTACTTCTGCTGCTCGAAACTTAAACAATGCTGCCGGATCCAGAGACAATGTCTGGCAGCCGAAGAGCTGTTTGCTCAGATGCTGGATGAGGATTATGAGGTGAGTTAGTCTTCAACGTAATCTTAAATTAGTGTTAAAAAACTTATGTTACTGTTTCTCCAAATGTTGGCATTAATTACAGTCAATATAATGAAGAAAAATGTGAGTAATGAAGGGTTAGTACGTAATTACTAGCTGACCCCCGCGGCATCGCTCCCGTCAACTGGATACCTACCTACCTACCCTATTTTTTTATTTCCCATAACTACCCTACCCACCAACCCTATCTACCCTACCTACTCTACTCTACCTACCCTACCCTATCTACCCTACCCTACCTTACCTACCCTACCCTAGCTACCCTACCCTATCTACCCTACCCTACCTACCCTACCCTACCTACCCTTACTACTATAGGAATGTAACCTGTAAACTTTTGTTTCTTCTGGCGGCGGCGATTTAATTAAAATTTTGAACATGAAAGCTGCTATTGTGAGTCGATATTAAAAGATTAAAGAGACTTTTTTTAGAACTTTTAAAGAAAAACAATTCCATGATACATGGTATTTGCGTAACTTAAACCGTGTACGCAGCGCACGCAACAAAAGCTCTCAAAAAGGAATATTTTTCCCGTTTTGCAACATTTTTCATTTATGCTCGGCTCCTATTGGTTGTAGCGTGATGTTATATAGCCTATAACCTTCCTCGATAAATGGACTATCCAACACAAAAAGAATTTTTCAATTCCAACCAGTAGTTCCTAAGATTAGCAGGTTCAAACAAACAAACAAACTCTTCAGCTTTATAATATTAGTATAGATTAAAGTCTGAAACACATTACATATCACTTCTTGCCAAGAGAAATCATGATAAGCAGTTGCACGCTGTAAAATACTGGTATTTAGCTGTCACAGGACTATCAGATATATTATGGACTATCACAGGTAGTCAGTTGACAAAAATATATATAAATAGCAGCCAGAAACAACAGCTTAACATGCTTTCCAAAGGCACGGAGGGGTCTCAGTATGTAATGCATGCACATCCATCTTATTATCATCATTTTACAGCCAAATCCTTCAATAAAGCCAGACTTGGGGTTTAACAATGGGTTTATTAAATCGCCGTTGGAGCTTATAAGTATAGTTGGTGAATGCCAAACAGAAAGCCATGTGGTCAAAGAGGAAGTGCCAGCCAATTGTGAGAGACTAGCTGATATTATTGAGCCAAAAGAAGAACTTCAAGTTGATGGTACGCTTATTATAATAAAAATAATATTGAGTATTAGCTTTTACCCAAAGCTTCGCTTCCGCTTATAGTGAAAACCTATCAAAATTTTCTATTTCTTTCCTCTCCTCTATAAGTTTTGAACCAAAATCAAATTTAACATTCTCTTTTAAATAAAATACAGCATTTCGAAAAAAACATTGCCTGTTCTATTGCTACGTTTTTGCTTAGCGTTCTTTCTGACTTTTTATTTGCTCAGCTTAGACACCTTTAATTAAACTCTTTAGTCGAAAGATTTTTAAATCTGCCTAATTCAAAATATAAATTATAATTAAGATAGATTCACTCATGTGGTTGGTTGACTTACAGAGCTAGAAATGGACAATCCAGACTTTTCAGATGTAGTAGACACACCAGTACACCATTCAGAGTCAGAATATGATGTATCTGTGACAGTGTTTAAAACAGAAGTGGACGAAGAACAAGACACAAACTGTGAGTATTAGTTTTCTTTAGTTAAGCAAACAGTCCAACTGGTTAAAACTAAAAAGAAAACACAATTATCAGGCCTCCATCCTCTTGAGTAGCATAAATACAATATGCTGCACCTTTTAATAATTGCTCTAACTGGAATGCACACTCACACTCCTACTGCTAAATGTCTCATAATAGGACATTCGCTGAATGGCATCACCTTAAACTGAAGGCGAAGATTTATAAAACAATGATCAGTCCTGCTGTATTGTACAGATCAGAATGTTGGGCCATCAAAGGATGGTATGAAAGACAGCTAAGATGAGAATGCTGAGTGGGACGTTTGGTGTTATGCAAGTAGAATAATGAGTGTAAGAAAGGTATAAATCATTGGTTCTGATATGGACATGTGATGCGGAGGAATGAGGAGCATCTGGTGAAGAAAGTTTTGAGTATGAATGTGGATGGTTAAAAGGGCTGAGGAAAACCAAGGAAACGGTGCACATAGGTATTCGATACAAAAAGTTGTACAAAACTATTTGAGTAGATTTTAAATTAAAAACACTGAATTGAAAAGGATAAGATATAAAATAGAAGAAACAAAATATTAAAAATTGCATCAAATTTATAATAATATTAATCACTTATTGCTCTCAAAAACGGTGACGGAAAACATTTTGAGGAAACCGGCATGTCCTAGAGCTAAAAATTCGAAGACATGTGACATACACCAACCTTCACGGGACCCGTGTGGTGGATTACGGCCCATCCCCTCTCACAGAGAGGATGCCTGTGTCCCAGCAGTGGGAACATTAATAGGCTGATGATGTGTGATGTGATTGCTCTTTTTAACCAACGAAAAATAAAATTATAAGGGTTCTCATATGTATGACCTAAGCATAACTATTTATTGAGTGGTCCGATTTCAAAATTTCTTTTTTTAATGGAAAGAAAAGCTTACCTCAAAGTTGGTCTCATTTAAATATGAAAATAATATCCATACCTAAAGGTAGAAATAAAATCTTACTCACAAAAAATAAAACTTCCAAAGCAAAACACTAAACCGACTTCCTAACTGAAAGTTATTTTGCATTTTTTTGTGTTTTTAAGTTGGTTTATTTTATGTGATAAGGGTTTTATTTCTCTTTTCAGTTTTATTACACCAACACTAAAAATGAGCAATACCTAGTACTATATATATATACCTGAAGGATTGACAAAATACCCATAATAACTCAATTTACACATTCGTGCTCTTTGTCGCTAAGGAGTTTAGTTGTATGCCCCAAATCTTGAAAACTACTGGACCGATTTTGATGAAACTTCCACTATTCTCTAAGTTGAGAGATAATCAATCCAACACAAAAATAATAATCACGATCCGATAAGTAGTTTCGGAGAAATTGGACAAACATTCATACATACAAACAAACACAAATACACTTATGAAACTTGGCTTACGTGTTTAGAAGCCCACATATTATAATATATGTGAATATTCTGTAGTTCCAACAATATTACATACATACGTGTCGAATTGAATACCTCCTTCTTTTTTTTGAATTCGGTAAAAAAGGATTCATTGATAATTTTTCCACTGAATTTTTAATTGTGAACCGATTCTGTTGGAACAAAATATCAACGATGATCAACCTAGCTACAGTCATTCTACGCTTTAGGTAATTCATTTGCATGTTTGTTTGTTTGGCGCCAACTCAATGCTAAACGGAGCCCTATTGCAGCCACTCACGTGTCTGTCTGTCTGTCTGTCGCCTGTCACACAGGTTTTACAGCCTTACAGTTGGAGCTACAGTTGGATTCACCGTTTGACCTTCCCATACTATAGATCGCCCAGATTGATCAGTGAATATTTGACATGGCGAAACTATAAGGGTTCCTTGTTGACTACGGAACCCTAAAAAGAAAATGTTTTTCTTTTATTTCCCGTGACTTTTAATAACTTAGAAACGCAGTCGTGCTTGGGTTTTGTAGCTACACTGGGATCGTAGATTGAACCAATTTTGTATTCTCATTGGTTTTTGAAACCCTTCTTGAAGATAATTTGGTTTTGCTTAGTCTCATTTTTAATAATTAAATTAGTTCAGTCTTTACAAAACGTGCCAGTATTCTTTATCATTAAATTTTGATAATTGTAGCTTTACCCCGTGCAAGTTTTGTTTTTTTTTGGGTTAGGCCACAGATAATATATATATAGCACACAGACACACATACAGATGCCTCATCCCATACGTAACTAGCGTTTTTCGTCTGATTAATCTGATATTTTTTTGTACTTCAATCGCTTTCGGTTCTGTGTCACGGTGAAAGATAGATGGTTTTAGCAGCGACTTGCAAGTAAAAGTGTTTACTAGGTTCATGAATATTTTTTTCACGTTTTTACAGTTTTTTTGCACCAGAATGTGTAACAATGCAAATTTTAACTATCGAGTGGAATGCCTCAAAAATTTAAAAATGCGCCATCTATTGGCATCAATTTTAAATGATCTGTTTAAATAATCTTTGAAATGTGAATTAAGAAGATATTCCATAATTTTGTACTTAGGAAAGTTGATTAAACAAGAACATAAAATTTTTATGTTCAATTCCAGAAATATTAATTTTACACACATTCAATAACAAGAGCAATAAGATTGAAAACGAGTGTAATAACTATTAAACTACGATAAAAATATTAAATTAACTTAACCATGTTTAAAAAAAAACATGTCTTTTTGTCAGGTTTTAGTTCAAAATAGCAGTATGTGCGATGGATGAATTTGCTTGAAAGCTGTAAAGGAGGCGATCTATTCCGATGCTAATGCCATCTAGTTACGCCGTGAAAAATTAAAAAAAAATTGGTTTACTTATTTTGCTTGATCTCTTACTTATTTTGGTTTTTGATCGTATGATCTACAACAAAAAGCAACTCTTGGATCTTAATGTGGACCATTCAAACCCCTGTGCATTTGCTTTTGCTTTGAATTTGGTACTTACTAGATTTATAATCACAGGGGTGCCTGTTGAGAAGAAACCAAAGCTACATATACGAAGAATAAAACTAGAAGATGTAATTACAGAAGAGCAAGAAAATGAACAATCAGACTCCAAAATTATGTGCACAAATTCCGCTAAACGTATTCCGCAATGCAAAGAAAATTTAATGTATACAAATCTTCGAGCTAATAATACTGTTAATAATAGTAGTAGTGTTATTTTTACTTCTTTAGATACGAATTTCTGTAATACGAGTGATATTGGTAAAGATGATATTAGATGTAAAATTTCAAATAAAGGTATTGACAGTGATGGTGTAAATAGGTATAGAAGAATATGTGTCAAAGAAAAACCTTACAAATGTGAAATTTGTCAGTATAGTAGTGTTCAAAAATGTCATTTGACAAGACATTTACGTGTGCATACTGGTGAAAAACCTTACAAATGTGATGTATGTCACTACCGTTGTAATAATAAGAGTGATTTGAATAAACATATTCTTATACACACTGGTGAAAAGCCTTACAAATGTGATATATGTCAGCATGTATTTAGTCGAAAAGGCCCTTTCAATAATCACATGCGTATACACACTGGTAAAAAACCTTACAAATGTGAAGTATGTCAGCATGCTTTTAATATAAAAGGTGATTTAATAAGACATATTAGAATACACACTGGGGAAAAACCTTATACATGTGAAGTATGTCAGTATAGTTGTAATCAAAAGAGTGCTTTAACAAGACATAAACGTACACACACTAATGAAAAACCTTATAAATGTGAAGTATGTCAGTACAGTTGTAAACAAAAGGTTCATATAATAAAACATATCCGTAGAAAACACACTGGAAAAATATATTTTGAATGCGATTTATGCCAGCGTAGTTTTTATACAAAATATCTTTTGCACAAACATTTACAGGTGCACACTGGCGATAAACCTTACAAATGTGAAGTATGTCAGTATAGTTGTTATCAAAAGGGTCTTTTAAATAATCATATTCGTAAACAACACACTGGGCAAAAGCCTTAAATGTGTACTTACATCGTGGTTTTTATCATGAAGATTTTATTACGAAAAAATATACTATATTGAATAGTTTATTTAGTGTACTGTGTACAGATTTTTTTATAAATTTAATAATATATTTCTAATTTAGTTCTAACTTGTTTTATATTAAGGCTGATAGATAACTCCCAAGAGTTATTATTCACTGCCAATATACTGATTGTTTAGTAAAACATGTGTAATTAAAACTATTAACATATTATTTTGTTTTATTTTTCAATTGCCATAAGAAAATACACCCTGTCTTTAACTCTCAAATGGCGTAAACATAACATTTTACACCTTTGAGTAGGTGTTCTGACAGGAGGGGAGATGGCACACTCATATTGCCAAATGACTCGTAAGTCATCTGCTTAAAGTAATTCTGTGTGTGATCCGCGTATGTTTATTGAATTGTAGCTATGCGATTACCGCATTTCCCTTAAACTGAAGGGAATAATTTATAAACCAATGATGTTGGGACACTTAAGAGATGAATGAAAGGGAACCGCATGCAGCTGAGATAATATGATGTTGCTTAGAGAGACAGTTGATGCTACGTATGTGGATAGGATAAAAATTGAGTGGAAGAAAGTTGGGTACAAATAATAATAACCGCAGTATCTCAACGTTGACGTCGTGGTGGGGCTTGCGCGCTTCAATAACACTAGGTATGTGCCGGTAGATTATATTTTACCGCAACATGCCTAGGCTGAGGAGCCAGACTAAGAGACATGCGAGCTGATGGGCTGTGGCGACCCCACGGACATGATCTCCAGGGAGAAGTCTTGTCCCTCATCTCCGGCTTGCCTTTACTGGCTGGTCGGAGTGAAAACTGACGGGGAACAGAGATCCCACCTCTTTCTTGCCTTAATTGGCTGGCTTGAGTGGGGAGATTTGCAAGAGAAAACGTGCTCGGAGGAAGGAAGTTAACCCAGTAAGATGCTGGTAGGAATTGTCCTGGTAGCTGTGGTATACCTCTCCACTCCTCAAGCAACTCCATATATGTTGCCGCATTGGCGCTACGTCACTCAAGTGCTAGCGACCGTTTATGGGGGCCCATAAATTGAGTGTGCAAGTCACCCTCTGCCAATTTTTAGCCGTGTAGTTCAACAGTAGTCAGGCAGGGGCCAATAGTTATTCTATAGTTTATGGCAATTGATCCACTAAACCTCCCAAACCTATGACCCAGTACATTTGTCTCCATTTTTAACAATAGTCCTGCACCAACCGGGGATTGTCCTTGGGTGCACGTACATAGTGCATACAGACATAATCTTCGGTTGGGGTCACATATATGGTGATATATGTCTAAAAAGGCCTATGCGAGTTGGCTTCGGCCCTTGGCACGCCTTGCAAAGGACCGGGACCTCGTAGATTGTTAAAGATAATAGCATTAGTTTAGTACGGGTGGGTGTTATTTACGAGCTAAACGCAAAGACTTTAGTTCTCGTGATCATGGCGCTTGTAACGGTGCCGAAATATCGAGCTCTCAGCAAAAATCTAAATTTACATGGTAAATAGCCCGAAACAAATATTAATTCTTATGATTATGACCATGTCAGCTTAAAAACTTATATTAGTTTATTTCTCTCAAAAAGGTAAAATTTCGGTAAATAGTATCTAGGTAATAGGCCGATTTAAACCTTTGTGAGAGCTGGAGTCTATACTGTGTTCGAGACCTGTATGACAGAACTCCAGGCTCACCCTTAAAATTACAATATTATGGTGCACTTATGTACTACAACAATTGTGAAAGTTGCAATTGAGAGGCAGAGATATACAAAACAAAAGAAGATGTGCCATGTGTGTCTACACTATAGCTTGTGTCTGAGTGCAATATAAGTCCTCACCCCAGCGCCCGTGAAGGGCACCGGGCGTGAGCACCTACTTGCCCGATATCTGCAGTTAAATCAACTGTCCTTGTATATACATGTGATGCGGAGGAAAGAAGAGCATGTCGTGACGAAAATTTTATGTGTGTGAATGTGGATGGTTAAAGGTGTGAGGATGACCAAAGGAACGATGGATAAATGAGCGTTAAAGATGACATAGCTACAACTTGTAAGCCGTTCACAACTTTAAATAAATTTGAGGGAAATTATTTTTCTTGATCCTTTGTGGAGTTTTTGATTATATGATTAACAACAAGAAAAAATCTTCTTGTGGACTATTCAAACCCCTGTTCAATTGATTTTACTTTTAATTTGGTATTTACTAGATTTATACTCACAGGGACACCCGTTGAGAAGAAAGCTAAACTACATATACGAAGAAAAAAACTAAAAGATGTACTTACAGAAGAGCAAAAGAAAAGTGAACAATCAGATTCGAAAGTTATCGGGAAAAGTCGAAATCGTACGCGCAAACCGAGGACCGGTTTTAAAGAACCTTTAATTTATACAAAACCTAGGGTTAATATTAGTTGTAGTGTTAATAATTCTATCTTAGTCACGGATTTCTATAATAATGATAACAAAGACGATACTAAATGTAGAATATCGAACAAAAATAATGACAGTGATGATGTAAATACGCATCAAAGACTATGTGTGAAAGAAAAATCTTACAAATGTGATATATGTCAGCGATGTTTTTATCTAAAATGTCATTTGCAAAGACATACTCGAATACATACTGGTGAAAAACCTTACAAATGTGGAGTATGTCAGCATGGTTTTAATCAAAAGAGTGATTTAACAATACATACTCGAATACACACTGGAGAAAAACCTTACAAATGTGAAGTTTGTCAGCATAGTTTTAAACAAAAGAGTAATTTAACAAAACATATTCGAATACACATTGGTGAAAAACCTTACAAATGTGAAGTTTGTCAGCATAATTTTAAACAAAAGAGTAATTTAACAAAACATATTCGAATACACATTGGTGAAAAACCTTACAAATGTGAACTTTGCCAGTACAGATGTAATCGTATGGATGATTTAACGAAACATGTTCGTATACACAGTAATGAAAAACCTTATAAATGTGAAGTATGCCAGTACTGTTCTAATTGTAAGAGTAATTTAACAAAACATATCCGTATACACACTAGGAATAAACCTTACAAATGCGAAGTATGTCAGCATTCGTATAATCAAAAGGCACTTTTAGATATTCATATGCGTAAACACACTGGTGTAAAGCCTTTTAAATGTGATATATGCCAGGCTTGTTTTAGTCAAAAAAAAATTTTAGTTAGACACATTCGGATACACACTGGTGAAAAACCTTACAAATGTGAAGTATGTCAGTATAGTTGTAATCAAAAGGGTAATTTAAATAAACATATTCGTAAACACTACACTGGGGGAAAACCTTAAATGTGTAGGTACTTCACCGTGGTTTTATCTTGAAGGTTCACTAAAATAGACACTATCTTGAATAGATTATAAATGATTAGATTTTCGATGAATTTAATAATTTCGTGCTTAGTTTTTCTTTAGTTTTGTATTAAGGCTGATAGACAACTCCTATGAGTTCACTGCCAAAATACTTATTGTTTAGTAAAAAATGTGTAATTAAAACTAAATAAGTAAGTAAGATATTATTTTGTTTTTTTTTTCAATTGTCAAAAGTAAATATACCCTAGCGATTGGGTCACTGCCCTCAAAACAAATATCTCTTGAAAACAGGCGCCACAGAGAGCCCACTTCGCAGGGGCGGAAAATGTAGTCCCTTCTCTCCTCCTTTCTACTATAGGTACTTACTCCGGATATATTGTATGTGTCCAATGGCCAGCACCTGAACACAGACCCTCACCCAGACGGCTTCCATCCCTATCCCACATTCACACATCCACATCCTCACCCTTCCACTTACTTTTATGACTCTTGGCTGAATGATCTGATTTCAATTTACACTTCAATTTACGCTTCAATGCTGATGTTAATGTTTACAACTCTTTTGTTAATTTGTTATTGTATTTGACTTTGATTGAGTGAAGTGAAGTTTAATTATTTCTGATTTTTATAATCCTAACTGTGATCTGGATTGTGTAACAATGTGATTTTAATTTTATTGTCTTTTATTTTATAATATTTTTAATGTAATTATTGAATTTGATTATTGTTTTAATTCTGATTATTTGATTTATAATACTATAATTGATAACACTGTGCTGTGTCACACAGAACACCCAAGCTGCCTACTCTAAATTTTATTTTATTGGGCCACCAAGATACAGGCTATGCCTAGTTTGGGGCCCATGGCCATTTCCATTGTGTTGTGTTGTTTATATACCCATCAAAAACATAAATGTGAAAAAGGGAGCCAAGTTCAATACTAAGAATATGCGCGGTTGTTGATAACGCCGACAAAAGAATTGAGATCTAAATGGGTGCCAAGTACTGTATCCTGAAATTTATTTACAAGAACATATAACATTCTAAAATAAATTTAATAACACAATTTCATGCTTTTTCTGCGACAACAATATTTGCTGTTATTTATTTATTTTATTATTAATGTACTAGGAGGGATCAAAAAGTAGTGAGAACGACATACTCCTTGATAAGAAAAAAAAAATACTGGCACAGTAGGCAAAACGAGCACGGAAGACGAACATCGTTGCGGCCGTCCATCGACGTCAGTCACCCAAGAAAATGTTGCGAAAGTCGAGAAAATTGTATTGAGCGATCGAAAAGTTCAAGAAACGGGCATTTCATACGGAAGTATTCAATCCATATTGAAACAATCTTTGAATATGAGAAAAGTCTCCGCAAGATGGGTGCCGAGAATGTTGCCGACAGTCAGAAACAAATTCGACTTGACATTTCGAAGGTATTGTTGGACAAGTTTCAAGAAGATTCTCTTCTGAAACTTTTTGTCTCGTTTCGTAACAATGGACGTAACATGGGTCCATCATTTTGATCCCGAGACAAAACAGCAATCTTCGTAATGGAAACGGCCATCATCACCGACCCCGAAGAAGTTTCGTATCGTGGCATCGACTGGCAAGGTTATGGTCTCAATATTTTGGGACTCAGAAGGGATATTGTTGACTGATTACCTGGAGCGTGGAACCACTATTACAGGCCAATATTATGCAGCTTGAATTCCCAAGTTGAGGAATGCCATTAAAGAGAAAAGGAGAGGAAAACTTCGAAGGGGCGTGCTGTTTCATCACGACAACGCACCCGGCCACAGGTCGGCAGTTGCGATGGCTGACATTCAGCAAGCTGGCTTCGAATTCGTTGACCACCCCCCTTATTTACCAGATCTGGCGGCTAGCGATTTTTATCTGTTCCCTAAATTGAAAAATACTTAAGGAGAAACAGGTACGAAGACGATAATGAGGTGATGGATGCCGTGGAGAGCTTTATGCAGGACCAAGACAAGACCAAGATTTGACTTGGCTAGTTTGCACAAATACTATATAGTTTTTAATATTCATTCATTCGAACACTTTAATAAATGCCTTTATCATTATAATTGCCACATTATGATCAACATGATCTGCCGGTGAACATTTACAACTTCTTCCAAATAAGCCTTACTTTTTATTTATTTTTATTTTTTTATTATCTATAGGCTTGCGCTTGACCGCTATCTCACCTGATGGTAAGCGATGATGTGGTCGACGATAAAGCACGCTTGCCTAGAAGAAACCCATTCACTCTTGACTTAAAGACCCCTAGATTGTAGCTATCGGGAAACACAGATTCCGGCAGGGAATTCCACTCTTTAGCTGTACGCATAATAAAAGTGTCCCCAAAACATGGATTACTTAATGGATGGTTACATAAATTTACATTGTACACCAGTGTGTAGTAACCTAGCATTAGCCGATGTGTAGTGTCATATAGTTTTTTTACCATAAAACGTAAATTGCGTGTCATAAAGAAGATAGAAGATAACTTGTATGTGAAAACTAGCCAAGTCAAATCATGAGCTAGAATTTATCCTAAGTTATCTGCTTTATGTAAATAACATATATAGTGGAGGAGCATATATAGCGGAGGAGCTCGTGGCTAAATAATAACAGCCGCACGGGTAGATCATCAAGGTTAAGCAACGCTTGACGAGGTCGGTCAGTGGATGGGTGACCATTTCAACATACCGAGTTTCCTCCGTGCCTCGGAAAGCACGTTAAGCCGTTGGTCCCGACTGTCATTTGAAGATCTTTGACAGTCGTTACGGGTAGTCAGAAGCTTGAGATCTGACACCAGTCTTGCCAAGAGGTACCGTGTTACCCAGTTACTGGGTTGTGGAGGTCAGATAGGCAGTCGCTCCATGTAAAACACTGGTACTTAGCTGAAGCCGGTAAGACTGGAAGCCGACCCCAATATGGTTGGGAAAAAGGCTAGGCAGATGATGATCTGCTTTATGTAAATAATTCGACTATTCAAATTTAAGAAGTTATATTTTAAAACAGCAAATATTATTGTCGCAGAAAAAGCATGAAATTGTGTTATTAAATTTATTTTAGAATGTTTTATGTTCTTGTAAATAAATTTCAGGATACAGTACTTGGGTACTGAATCCTTAATTTGGCCAAGTTGGAGCGGTATAACGTGCGCAGGCGGTTGTACTCTACAATAGAGCTCTCTTGTGCCTTGATATGACTTGGATCTAAATTGATAAGATGTACTCCATCTAAGGTTTTAACTCTGGAGAGTCCAACGTAAGTCTGCCCTTTACTAAATATAGGGGAGCCTGTGTCGAGAAGAGAACTGTCAAGGCTAGGGCCTCGTAATTTGTGAATAGTAATAGCATATGTTTAACAAATAGGGAATTGGTTTGTTTAACCATTTTCTTTTTGTAAAAAATAGATAGATCATATTTAAGTTTTCATACAAAACTATTTTTTTTTTTTTTTCGCTTTGGTTACAAAGTTATATCAAATTGCTGTGGCAACTGTAACGTTTTGAAAGATTTGGCGACCACGCCAAATCCCCGCCGGTCATTATTAATAAATAACAAAAAAATCAAGCACCTTGGTATGGTAATGATCTAAGAAAACCGGCCGAGTGCGAGTCGGACTCGCGCACGAAGGGTTCCGTACCATTATCGCAGAAAACGGCAAAAATATCACGTTTGTTATAAGGGATCCCCACTTAAACATTTATTGTATTTTGTTTTTAATATTTGTTGTTATAGCGACAACAGAAATACATCATCTGTGAAAATTTCAACTGTCTAGCTATCACGGTTCATGAGATACAGCCTGGTGACAGACGGACAGACAGACGGATCGTGGAGTCTTAGTAATAGGGTCCCGTTTTTACCCTTTGGGAATGGAACCCAAAAAATGAGCCTCAGATAGGTAAGACTTTCTTTTACCATTTTCCAAAGACATTGAAGTGACTACAATATAATGGTTGATTTCCGGCAAATGTCCGATGACATCGTAGCAGGCCGGTGAAGATGACAGGACGAAGTTGATGCCTACCTACAATGTAGCGGGATTGGTCCACACTAGCTGAAAATAGAGGATTGAAAGGAAGACAGGAAGTCTTTTGCCTTGCAGTGGAAAAAAAGAGGCAAAAATAATGACTGTTATTAAAAATAAATTGTATTTCTTCATAATTTCTTTTTACAATATAATATTTCTTCACTATGTAACATCCTTATTAAAAAAAAAAATTACTGTCTTATTTTCTGTAGTTATAAAATAATTAAAATTAAAAAACTAGTACTCGCCTGTGGATTTGTTTACAGATTATTGGTATTTAAGATAGACTATCTACAAAAGGTATGCTCTAGTGTCCGATTTCTGGCCGAATTAGAACCCGACTTATAACCAGCCAAAGTCAAAGGTTGAATGAAATTTAGTACCAGATTGTTTTTTTTGCGCTTGTTTTCTGGGGATGGCGACTGGCGACAACGGAATATGAGCCCTTTTATACATCGCCCATTCGTAACAGTTCGTTCAATTTCGGCACTTGCTAGATAGGTAGAGTGCGCGCATGATAAGTCTGCGCGCGGCCAAAAGCGGAACTAATCGTTTGTCATTTATTTCAGGTGTCAAGAGAGTGTGTTGTATTCCGTGTTTTTATTCGTTTCCGAAGTAAATAATCGCCATCATTATGCCAAAAGTTATTTTAAGTGCGGGCAGGGATGTTTTCTTGAAGTGAACAAGACCATAACGGGCCCACGGTACCGTTTTACAAAGATAGAGCCCGCGTTGCTTGTTTGACAGGTAACTTTTAGGGATACCATTATACAAAAATTTCCCTAAATTTTCGTACTACCGGTGCCTCTAGTATTGGTTTTTGGGTGGTACATAAATATACCAGCGGGACAGGACCGGCATTATGTAATATAATGCATCATTGTTATTTTATTTTAGGCGTTTCTGAACGCACCGTCATCCAAATAACTCAAGAGGGTTATGTGGCAGCAGCTCCTTCAAAAATTGTTGAATAAAAAATTAAAAATGAATTGAAAATGACGGTATTAGCCACTACAGGACCATTGTTAGACCAAATTTAGTAGTAGTTATTGTATGACTGTGTATTCAATAAAAGATTTACATTCATTTCATGAAGCTTTTTTCATCATATTCTATGCAAGTAGAAAAAGCTAGTCATTAATTATGCTTTAATTAAAATACTTTATGTTTCGAGTAATGAAAAATGACCATTGATTAAATGAAGGAAAAAACGTCAGTTATGCTGGCAACATTAAGCACGCCACCCGTCGCGCGCAGACTTATCTTGCGCGCACTCTACTTTCGGCTTCGGCCAAAAGCGATATCCATTTTTGGCGGAGCCGAAGATTTGGTCGGTTAATGCTCGATCAAAATAATTGTGCAATTGGAGCTGTCAATGTCACCCTGATGTACGACTTTCGCTATTGGCGAACGCGGGGCGCCGCGGGGTAGGGGGAAGTAAGGTTTGACGTACGAAGTGCACAGTTATTTCGACCGTGTCGGGTCCACTGAAATTCAATTTTGTAGAGCGTCGTCTCTGTCACTCATTCAAACCTACAAGGGTCTCTTTCTAAATCTTGTAGTGTAAAAAAAACCCTTTATAACGTCAGGTTGAAATGCGATAATAACCGTTCGCATCAAATAATAACTAAAAACTGTAGGATTTTACTTTACTTTTCTACTATTGGTAGACTTTAAATGAATTTTGTTTTCATATCCAGCTCGTAAGTAGATAATGTAGTAGCTACATCTAGTATGGAGTAGCATAACTTTTATTTAAAAATTTCATTCTTTTTACAAAATAAGTTTTAGTTTTATCAGAGATTCATATACTTAGTTACCTATTTAAATCTAATATTAAATTATTTTTAACATTCTATTAATTCGTAAAAAAAACGTAGAATTGAAAATAACATTCATTACTCCCGCTTAAAAACTAGATTACAACAAATTCTGTATTTTGTACAATCATTCTTACAGGTATTTTTATATTAAAGAATAAAAAATATTGTTTAATAAAATCTCTCGTAAAAAATCTATAGGTAGTTTAAATAATCTACAATATTAAACAAAAATTTAAATTCTAAAATTAAAATTTCTTTGTGAATTTTGTAGGTAAGTAAAGCACTTTACTTACCTACAACTACGCTTAGCTACTTTTGTTAAAAGGTTTATTATTATTTATATCAATATAAACAAGACACAGCCAGTCTTTGAAATCTTCATCTCAATCTTAATATTATACTCCATTACGCTATAATATAAAAACATAACCCTTTCCTTGCGGTCGGGTTAAAAGGCGACAATATGATAAAAATAACTTTGTAATCACTCACTTCGCTGTCAGTTTAAAAAAAAAGCAGAAATTTCAGCAGTTCATCTGTTTTCTCACTTACCAAGATGAAGTACTAAAAATTCTTATTTTAAGATACCGTTTCAATATGTTTTTCTGGTTCAGTGGAATGTATCTGAATGTCTTTATCATATTCAATGAACATTTTTATAAGTAAAGCAAAAATATTATGGCTCGTATTTATACATAAAATATTTAAAACGACTATTCATAGCTAAGTAGGTATTTACTGCTCGATCAAAATAAAGGCACCTGTAGCCAAGTTGACAATCTACAATCGATAACGCTAGTAGAAAACGAATCAATGTATGGGAATGACACATCTGAACGTTAAGTCACGTGGTCAGACCGTACAAATAGTAGGCGTTACCGATTGTAGAAAGAAATTTGATACGAAACGTTTGTAACTTGGCTGTGCAGCTAGCGCTGTGACATGCTCTGAGGCAACCAAGGCACCGTGCGGGTAGGCGGGAGTAGGGTCGCATTCCAGAGGGCTGCTCAGTTATTATGACCATGTAGTAACAAGAAATCAGGCAAAATGATACAGTACTTAACAAAAAGTTCACCACTTTGGAGAAAACTTGAAATAATGATTCGCATTCTTTGGTTCGAACTTGAAATTGAAATATCTATGAAATTAGCACATAATTTACAAAAATCTATTGTTTCACGATGTTTGACTTTTTAGTTCGGTTTCTGTGGGTATTTTGACTTTCAGAGTAGCGCATGGCTTTTGTTTTCTGCGGGCAAAGGTGCAGAGCAAGCATATGCCGGATCCAATGAAGGCTATAACACAGATTACTGTTAAGCCAAGTTGAGCTGCTGCGGTAGAGTAGGTGCCATGGTACACGAGGGACCGGAGACCTTCGGGAAGCTCTTCTACGCCCTGAAAAGATTTTTTTTTTGTTATTAATGGATGTACATACAATTAAAAAACTTTCTTACAATATAGGTAATACAATCAACTTCCAAATAAAAATACTACAAAGTGAAAAATAACTTCAATTTCGGCAGTTCATGTTACTGTTTTCGTTTCTTCGTTTTCTGACATCGACTTTAAATGGTGTAAACAATAAATAGACATGCGATTGCAGCAATCCTGAGAGTTTTGGCGTTATTTATTGATGAGATTAATGTTCAATGTGCCCCTTACCATGCGGTGATCGCTCGGCAGCCTAATTGCGTAAGTGAATTCTCCAAAGCAAACGAGTCGATTCTTTCCCAAAAACGACTTTACGTATTGCATATTACACTCGGAAACGGAAAGGTTATGCTCCTTTCCATTACCAATATTTTGACGTAGAATTGATTGTAAAGAATGAACGAAAGCGGAAGAATCGAGATAAAACTTCACTATTGGTATTGTGTAATGTTCGACTTTGATGAATCATAACGCAGTAGATGAACTTCAACACAAGAGGATGTTCGTACTCTTTCCAAAGTAGTTTCGCAATACCGAAAAAGTTGGAAGAAATGATTCTGATTCTTTGAAGGAATCGACTCGTTTGCTTTGGAGAATTCACTTACGCAATTAGGCTGCCGGTTTTCACCGAATTGATCACAGATACATCATTAAACATTTGCTTCTTGGTTGACATGATCAAGTCGATCTCGTTTTTAGTTGCACCATCGAGGCTTTGCCAGGTCCACTTCCTGTGCTCACGCTTTCTGAAGAAGGAGTTTATCATATAAAGTCTCGATTTCCCAATTTTGCGTTGAACTCCCCCATCAAAACGGTGAAGTGAGATTTGAAATATCCTCATACATGGTCTCCACCTCGTCGTCGGGGTGTGCCGAGGTTGGGACGTAGACCTGTACGACCTTCAGCGAATATTTTGAGGATATTCTGAGTTTAAGGTACCTACGCCACCCTGGTCGACACACTCTCGATCTTCACCATGTTATTCACAAGGGACTTGTGGACGATAAACCTGACAACACCCTGGGACTGCCAGTCACCCTCTCGGAAATAGAGCAAGTAACCTTAAGTAATGTTTGAGGACCATCGAGTCCTCCCCCTCTCTTCGGACTTGAGATAACCCTATAGGTAGTACCTACCCCATCGTAACCTGCTCAATTCCTCTTCGAATTCAGTGATCTTCTGGTCCGTCCGGAGTGTGCGCGTGTTGTACGTTGCCAAGTCCAGTCCGTCAGTTTTTTTGGGGTAGCCGGATCTGGTCCCCAAATTCTTAGCTTATTCTCATTCTATTTGTGCTATTCATGGGAGGTGTTTTGCCATAATTGCCACGCTTAGCAGACGGGATGGCGATCGCAGTATGGTTGTTACAAATGCACAGAGAATGCTGCTGCCCATTCTCTGGTTTGTCCCTTAGTCGCCTCTTACGACACCCACGAGAAGACATTCACAGTGCTATTTAGTAATAGAATTCACAAATGCAGTATTTAATACTCATCCAACACTAGATGACACTTATTTCGAAATTGATTTATACGCTATCTATTATCAGTAATGGCAAGTCAATACACGCCATCTATGAGTAGCAATAAGAAGTTATATTAGTGGCATCTACCATCGAGTAGTATTAACTTTTTTTTAAATTACTGAATTGTTTTGTTCTCACCATTTCAATCCAAGCCACGGGTAAGATGAGTCCTTGATCAAGGTATTTAACTGAAGAGAATAATTCACTCTTCCTCACTTGTATGTTGATTTGAATGCTGGAACAAAATTGTTATAAGGTTACTTTAGGTTTTACACACAAGTTTATTATGGCAGACTCTTTTGCTAGCTGTGTATATTGTGCGAAGGCTGAGCAAGACTCAAAAGCCTTGGGTTCGGTATAGTACGAAGGTTTATCCTTATGTAAGATTTCTACTAAGCGCAAGAGCAATGTCTTAAGGGATATTGTCTTTTTTCGTGGTATTTAAATAATAAATTAACCTGCCAGTTGCGCAGTACCTGGTACCTACTCATAACCGGCGTGCGTGTAGGGTGGACTAGATGTATGAACGTAAACAAAGCAAAAAGACTATGTAAGTAATTCTGTAGTTTTTGCCCACCCCCACGGGAAAAAAGGTGTGAGTTTATGCATGTTTGTTAAACTTATTTATACATGGTCAATGGTGGTATAATGGAGAACTGCCCACCCATACGCACAAAGCGTTTTGGGAATAATTTTATTGTGCTTACAGCTAAGGAGTCGAATGCTTCCTGACAGCTACAACCTATACGTCTTTAAGCCAAGACTGGATAGATTACTTCTAGGTTAGCGTGCTTCACCGGGGTCAAACGCGAGCTTAGTTAGTAAAATAAGGGCAATTATTAACCGAGGGAAAAATATACTGAATGGGCAACTATTATACTAAGTAAGTAACTATTTATCCGGTTTGAGTAATACCTTTTAGGAGATTTTTGTGAGCTGCGGTAATAATATTGTTACATACTTTAATTGTATTTGGGGTTCTATTTTTTCTATTTTAGCATATTATTCTTTTGAAAATAGCTGAACAACTATCGAGGCGACATCACTGCAGTGCGGGAGTTCGGGTTTATTCGTGTCCAAGAGCGAGCGAAGCGAGCTCGGGAACTTAGCGCACCCCGACACGGATAGGTTAGGTTCGAAGGGGATGACGAGAGCTGAAGTGAGCGAGCAAAGCGAGCGAACTTAGCTCCCGTCATCTCCTTCATGTTAGGTTACTTAGGACCCTGCAGACAGAAAAAGGAGCCCTGTCGACAAACTTTTATTTTCAAGTCGCTGTTTTAAACACCGCCCACTGTTTGTCGCCCACTTAGTATTTCAGTAAGCCATATTCAGTATTTTTTACACCTTTAATTTGATTTTTTTTTCGCTCGTTTAAATACTATCCGTAAAATAATATCTTCCCTAATTAGTAAGAAAAGGACAGTGCCACACCTCGTTCCTGGATTTGGTTTTCGAATCACGTATGGAGCAAACAAGCTTAAGGAGTAAAAGAATCTGTTTCTTACCTTGATTTTCCGCTTAGAGCAATTCCCAGCGTTGGATGCAAGTCAAGGAAGGAGTCGTGCTTCAACGGATCAGGCTTCAGTCCAGTAATGTCTTCTCGGAGACGAGGGTCAGCCAGATAGAAGTGAGGGAAAGATACAAGTGCTGGTGCTCCTGAAAATGGAAGGACGTGGTTAGGATTAGTTATTTCTTTCATCAGCTTCTTTTCTTGTATGGATATATACAATACAACTATTAAATTTCAAAAGCCTGTGTATATTGAGTTACGCAGAATAGTGGCAAGCCGCATACTCCATTAAAAAAAGTTAATTTAAAAAAATAAAAAATCCGACCGCTTAAGAAGCGAAGCAGAGACGTAAACAATAAGAAAATCATGCTGTGCAGTCGGCGGATACATATTCGCGAGCTAGCTGACCAAAACCAGATGTATCCTCCGTCTGCACGGCATGGTTTCTTCTTGTGTACGACTTTTTAGTTCGCTTCTCAAGTATTCGGATTATAATAAATAACTTTTTTAATTTATAACTTTATAATTATTATTTTTTCGAATTTGGTACATTTAAACATACAAGTGTTATATATTTTTAAAAACCCCTCTTAAAACCCATTATTTTGGTACCCCAAACGAAGGGGTTGGAAGAAAAAAAGTGGGCTCCCCACAATTTGTCGCCCAGAAGCCGCCATTTTTGTATTTTCCAATTTTAATGTAGCCATTGACACTTGCAAGGTTAAAACGAATCGATTGACGTAAGAATCATCAAAATCGGCAAACCCGTTTGGTCTCTAGATCGCCACATAGGAACAAACATACATACATATTAGACTGATAAACACATTACCCTCCATCATTGTTTCTGGTGGGCAACTGCACGATATGGCTGTTGCCGGGCTTGTATAAGTTCAAATGTCGCGGAGAACTTTGACAGCGCGATGTATGATTTGTGTGACGTCATGTCTTTTTGTAGTTCTTATGTGACGGTACCTATATATGCTGGTTACATGAGATGAGTGTTGTTATAGATACTATACTTCATAAAAGATAGCTTGATCTCTGCGGCATCTATCAGTATCAATACAGTAACAATAGCAATTGACAGGCTAACAATAACGTATACGTCAGTTTGACATATGTCGCAGAGATCAAGCTATCTTTTATGAAGTATAGTCAGTTAGCAAGTTGGTAGCAGGGCAGCGAGCCCAGGATACCCTTATTTTAATACTAAGTTCTGCCAGTGATTCCGCCCGCGTGATAATCGGAAATTAGCCACGGTAACATAGTACCGGGGTAAAAGCCTGAGCTATTCCAGACTATAATCTATGTCTGTACCAAATTTCATCCGGATCCGTTCAGCCGTACTGGCGTGATTGAGTAACGAACATACATCTTGAACTTTCACATATATTAATATTAGTTAAGATAAGTTTACAAGCATTCAAACAAAAATAAGTTCCGCTACACGATAACAGATGGCGCAACGATACTTAAAAGTCACAGACTGATATACTTTCCTACTATATAAAAATTACTCATAATTTACGCAAAATTGCATCTTAATCAGTGAAGGATAACTGCTTTAAAATTCAGTTGCAAGATTTGACCCGTAGCCGCGTAGGCTTATTACGTCGGATTTACCTGCAGTGTAGGTATGGTAGGTCCTACACAACCTTTTGCTAATTGCTCGCTGTTTTTCAAATGCACTTATTTAAAAAAAACCGCTAACAACTCAAAAACTTTTGTATTGAAGAGCAATTATTGCGCAAAAATCGCTATCGTTTGGCGTTTCTGCAAAACAAGCGTATCGTTTTCCGTTATTGCAAGTTAAATAAAAGCTTGTACAGTAATTACAACATTGCAATGTTAGTCGACTCACCCATAGTACAATCGGTGACGTTGATGATACCTCTGGGGGGGCACGTTCCGGTGTCAATTTCGCAGTAACACTGGTTCTCGGGATTGTGGGCTGGGTCATCGAACACGTCTAAAGGCATTCTGTAGCGATAAAGTTCTATCCCGTCTGCAATCTGTTGAGAAAAGAGAGATTAAACCCATAAAATCACACCTGTTTTCCCCAAAGCGATGGGCAGAGGTGCTCACCCTCATTTTTAACCGATTTTCGAAAAAGGAGGTTCTATGTTCGACTTGATGTGTTTTTTTTTTTCACCGATATCTCCTTCAATTGTGGACTGATTTTGAAAATTCTTTTTTTGTTTGAAAGAGTATGTTCGAAATCGGTCCCATTTTAATTTGGTCAAGATCTGATGAAGAACTTCGGAGATATACAACAGAACTCTTCAATGATTTACGGCAAATCTCTCGGGATTGCTGCAATCGCATGTCCGTTTATTGTTTATACCATTTCATAACATAACATCACTTTTCATCAATGAGAGATCTGCGTACCCTTTGAGAGCGTACTGGACGCTCTCAAGGGGTACGCAGATCTCTCATTTCACCGGTTATGTTCAAGTTTTATGATATTACCTTACTTAACTACTTGCCTATTAGGTAGGTACAACTAAAAAGTGAAAAATAAAAAACCATTTTTACAAAAAAAATACTACCAACTTCCAAATAAAAAAACTGCAAAGTGAAAAATAACTTTATTTTTGGAAGTCGGTGTCCATAACGCAAAAAAAATGGTACCTACCAAAGACACCGAATTTTTTTGTAAAAAAGTTTTTGCCAATTAAGCTTATGTCCCTTGAAACCCTATTGACATCAACCGGGCACAAATTCTGCTTCTGAGTTTTAGATAGATAAATCTAGTAACACTTCGCCCAACCCGGCATTGGACCCAGGACCTCATGAGACACTAGACAACGAGGCAAAAGAGATATTTTTAATTTCATAATCTAGCTTTTTGTCTCAGTATTTTTTTCGGGAATGACTATTCTCTGTAGCCAAAGCAAAGTCAAGAGATACCTACTTAGATAAAATTGAAAGTCAATTAATATCATTCACATTGTTTTAATTAAAAATTAAAGTAATCAATAAATGCAAACAGGTTTATCTGCAGAAGATTATGAGTAAGGCAGGGTTTTTTGAGCTAAACATAATACCTATTTACAGTGGCTGTTGCCTAGGTAGGTATTGATAGTTCAACTCATCTTTGCACGCGGCGCAATGAGTGGGCACAGATAATATAATACTAGCATACAGCAACATATACATATGCCTCATCCCATACATAGAAACCGTGCCGACTTAACTTGCGTTTTTCGTCTGATTATGCTGATTACTTTTAAAAGTACTTCGATCGCGTTCGGTTCCGTTCTACGGCTATAGATGGTGTTACCAGCGACTTGCAAATAAAAGGGTTTTCTTGGTTCGTGACTATTGTTTTCTTTAAATATGTTTTATAGTATTTTTTTTTCACATATTTAAAGTTTCATTGTACCAGAATTTGTTACAATACAAAATTAAAAATCAAGTGGCATGCCTCAGATATTTAAAACCACGCCATCTATTGGAATAAATTTTAAATGATCCGTTCAAATATCACCCCATTTTTTTTTTGGGTATAGAAATCATCCAATGACTTCTCCCGTTCTGGGTGAAGCGGGAGGGTGTGTCAGACTTTTACTGACTAAAACCCAACCGTGTTCCTTCAGTTGCTTGTGCCAGGGCCGCGGTAACTCTCTTTCAAATTTATCCGCGACCCAGACAGGCATCGGCCCTAGCGGACCCCGTCAGTTTTTGCTGACATCTCTTTGAGGCGCGCGTGGAACACTACGCGCCGTCGACTCGGGCCTGGTCCTTATCGGACGGCGAGCTGCCCATTACTCGCCATCCGCAAGCCCGCACCTACGGTGGCCGGGAATCGGCTTGCGACTCCCGACGCCTAAAGCGTTTCCTGCGGTGGCTAGGGGCGTGAGGGCGTCTCCGTTGCGTCTCCCCCACGCGTTCCGCCTCCTCCTTCGCGAGCATTACTGCTTTGCAGAAGGAGGTGACAGCTTCCCATGCCCTCTCGCTCCGTACCATAGCCTCACAGATTAC
The DNA here is from genome assembly GCA_948252205.1 of Orthosia incerta. NCBI lineage: Eukaryota > Metazoa > Arthropoda > Insecta > Lepidoptera > Noctuidae > Orthosia > Orthosia incerta. The sequence continues at coordinate 13,158,825 of OX411766.1, read as the reverse complement.
CTCTCTGTGCATAGCGTGAACCAGTGCCGGACGCGAGAGGTCGTCACCGCTGATCGCCTCCAAGAGGACTAGGCGGTGCTCCGCCCAAGCGGGGCAGACCCCCACCGTATCCTCCGGGTGATCCACACAATGGCGACACCCGGGCGTTTCCTCCCGCCTTATACTGAACAGGACTGGACTCAATCCAGTCTTCTTTTTGTGGGAGGGAGTGGATCGTCATTAAAACGCGGACCCGCTGCGGTTGGTAGATGTCTCATAATTATCTGAATGATCGGTTCTAGGTAGAGTCTAGGTTCAGTTTCTTCACGATATTTTTCACACCTTTAAGGGTAGTAGGTATTGATGAAATGAATATCCCAAAGTAAGTCCTCTGTGACCCAACTCACGTATCGTGGCCTTTACCACTGAGCCACCACGGGTGGAGATGAAATTTGTACAGAATTTTAAATCATATTTACCTCAACAGTCTTCTCAAACTTGAAGGGCAGTCTTCTGCACAGGTTGGGGTAGAAAACATGGAGGGTTGTGTTCTTGTCCAGTTGTGAAGGTGGGAAAATGGAGCCGTCTGATGCCTCGATACTGAAATCAATTTCATCAAAACATGTAATAAATCTGTAGAAAAGTTATTTTTGTACATCGAAAATATTTCCAAAAAAAATAGCCAGGGTGTTAAAGGAACCCTTATGCAGCATTTTTGGAATTTTTGTCTGTTTATGTGTATTGTGCACGCATCACGTGAATTGTACGAAGCCAATGTAGATAACTTTTATACAAAATAGTGCGTAACTTGAAGAATTACTTTGTTTTTGTTTCATCGCAATCGGTTCACTCTATCAAAAGTTAGATGAATTTAAAGTGTTCAAGAAGTAAAATTATCACAACACGGACAGTTGAACTCGATATTCGATAGATGGCGTTGTGCATTTGATTCTCGGCGAAAGAATGATGACTATAGAAACAAAAATGGTAGGTAGGTAAGTAGGGTAGGGTTGGCAGATAGATGACGGGAGCGCAGCCGCGGGCACAGCTAGTTAATAATATAACATCACTACTGTATTCGAATTAGTTGTTGGCAGGGGAAGAGAATAAGAGTAGGGGTGGCCTAGTGGTAACGGCCTTGACTTAAGTGTCATGGGTTCGAACCCAGGCAGGCGCCGTACTTTGTGTAGGTAAATTATTTCATCACCACTAACTAAAACATCGTGATGTAACCGGCATGTCCTAGAACCAAAAATTCGAAGACATGTAACGTGACCATTTATTTTTTTGCGTCAGAGCGGGACACTAGCAGAAATACGCAAAAAAAAATTTGGTTCAGTCTGATGATGATGATTTCAAATTTTACTAAGTAAGTAAGTTAAATTTTAGTAAGTAGTTTAAGTTATTACTAGCGTTTATTAGACAATTTGAAATCATCATCATCATCACACTTTTAATGTTCCCACTGCTGGGACACAGGCCTCCTCTCTGTGAGAGGGAATGGGCCGTTCGTTTAATCCACCACGCGGACCCAGTGCGGATTCAAAATATTTTTTTTTATTTTACATAGGCCTACATGGGCACTTATAAAACGTCGACAAAAGGTGCACGGTTCGGGTTAGTCGTTTCCTATGGAGAAGAACCGGCAAGAAACTCCATGGTTACTCTTTTAAAAATGGTTTGGTTTGGTTTTTACCATCCGATACTTAATTCAAGAAACGGGCATTTCATATGGAAGTATTCAATCCATATTGAAACAATCTTTGAATATGAGAAAAGTCTCCGCAAGATGGGTGCCGAGAATGTTGCCGACAGTCAGAAACAAATTCGACTTGACATTTCGAAGATATTGTTGGACAAGTTTCAAGAAGATTCTCTACTGAAACTTTTTGTCTCGTTTCGTAACAATGGACGTAACATGGGTCCATCATTTTTATCCCGAGACAAAACAGCAATCTTCGTAATGGAAACGGCCATCATCACCGACCCCGAAGAAGTTTCGTGTCGTGGCATCGACTGGCAAGGTTATAGTCTCAATATTTTGGGACTCAGAAGGGATATTGTTGACTGATTACCTGGAGCGTGGAAACACTATTACAGGCCAATATTATGCAGCTTTAATTCCCAAGTTAAGGAATGCCATCAAAGAGAAAAGGAGAGGAAAACTTCGAAGGGGCGTGCTGTTTCATCACGACAACGCACCCGCCACAGGTCGGCAGTTGCGATGGCTGCCATTCAGCAAGCTGGCTCCGAATTCGTTGACCACCCCCCTTATTTACCAGATCTGGCGGCTAGCGATTTTTATCTGTTCCCTAAATTGAAAAATACTTAAGGGGAAACAGGTACGAAGACGATAACGAGGTGATGGATGCCGTGGAGAGCATTATGCAGGACCAAGACAAAACTTTTTTTGTGAAAGGGATTGAAGGCTTAGAAAAGAACTGGACTCGGTGTGTAGAGAGACTCGGAAACTATGTAGAAAAATAAATTATTAAGTTATCAATAGTCATTATATTCTATCTCATTCTCACTACTTTTTGATCCCTCCTCGTACACACAGAAAATACATACAGAAAACACATCATGACAAATGTAACTTCTTAAATTTGAATAGTCGAATTATTTACAGCAGATAACTTAGGATAAATTATTGTAGCTCAAGATTTGACTTGGCTAGTTTGCACAATTATATAGTTTTTAATATTCATTCTTTCGAACACTTTAATAAATAACTTTATTATTATAATTGCCACATTATGATCAACATGATCTGCCGGTGAACATTTACAACTTCTTCCAAATAAGCCTTACTTTTTTTTATTTTTTATTTTTTTTATTATCTATAGCGCTTGAACGCTATCTCACCTGATGGTAAGCGATGATGTGGTCGACGATAGAGCACGCTTGCCTAGAAGAAACCCATTCACTCTTGACTAAAAGACCCCTAGATTGTAGCTATCGGGAAACACAGATTCCGGCAGGGAATTCCACTCTTTAGCTGTACGCATAATAAAAGTGTCCCCAAAACATGGATTACTTAATGGATGGTTATATTAATGTACATTGTACACCAGTGTGTAGTAATCTAGCATTAGCAGATGTGTAGTGTCATATAGCTTTTTACCATAAAACGTAAATTGCGTGTAACATAAAGAAGATAGAAGATAACTTGTATGTGAAAACTAGCCAATTCAAATCATGAGCTAGAATTTATCCTAAGTTATCTGCTTTATGTAAATAACATATATAGCGGAGGAGCATATATAGCGGAGGAGCTCGTGGCTAAATAATAACAGCCGCACGGGTCGATCATCAAGGTTAAGCAACGCTTGACGAGGTCGGTCAGTGGATGGGTGACCATTTCAACATACCGAGTGTCCTCCGTATCTCGGAAAGCACGTTAAGCCGTTGGTCCCGGCTGTCATTTGAAGATCTTTGACAGTCGTTACAGGTAGTCAGAAGCTTGAGATCTGACACTAGTCTTGCCAAGGGGTACCGTGTTACCCAGTTACTGGGTTGTGGAGGTCAGATAGGCAGTCGCTCCATGTAAAACACTGGTACTTAGCTGAATCCGGTAACACTGGAAGCCGACCCCAATATAGTTGGGAAAAAGGCTAGGCAGATGATGATCTGCTTTATGTAAATAATTCGACTATTCAAATTTAAGAAGTTATATTTTAAAACAGCAAATATTGTTGTCGCAGAAAAAGCATGAAATTGTGTTATTAAATTTATTTTAGAATGTTTTAAGTTCTTGTAAATAAATTTCAGGATACAGTACTTGGGGTACTGAATCCTTAATTTGGCCAAGTTGGAGCGGTATAACGTGCGCAGGCGGTTGTACTCTACAATAGAGCTCTCTTGTGCCTTGATATGACTTGGATCTAAATTGATAAGATGTACTCCATCTAAGGTTTTTACTCTGGAGAGTCCAACGTAAGTCTGCCCTTTACTAAATATAGAGGAGCCTGTGTCGAGAAGAGCACTGTCAAGGCTAGGGCCTTGTAATTTGTGAATAGTAATAGCATATGCTTAACAAATAGGGAATTGGTTGGTTTAACCATTTTTTTTTTGTAACAAATAGATAGATCATATTTAAGTTTTCATACAAAACTATTTTTTTTTTTTTCGCTGTGGTTACAAAGTTATATCAAATTGCCGTGGCAACAGTAACGTTTTGAAAGATTTGGCGACCACGCCAAATCCCCGCCGGTCATTATTAATAAATAACAAAAAATTCAAGCACCTTGGTATGGTAATGATCTAAGAAAACCGGCCGAGTGCGAGTCGGACTCGCGCACGAAGGGTCCCATACCATTATCGCAGAAAACGGCAAAAATATCACGTTTGTTGTATGGGATCCCCACTTAAATATTTATTTTATTCTGTGTTTTGTTATAGCGGCAACAGAAATACATCATCTGTGAAAATTTCAACTGTCTAGCTATCACGGTTCGTGAGATACAGCCTGGTGACAGACGGATCGTGGAGTCTTAGTAATCGGGTCCCGTTTTTACCCTTTGGGTATGGAACCCAAAAAATGAGCCTCAGATAGGTAAGACTTTCTTCTACCATTTTCCAAAGACATCGAACTACAATATAATGGGTGATTTCCGGCAAATGTCCGATGACATCGCAGAAGGCCAGGGTGAAGATGACAGGACGAAGTTGATACCTACTTACAATGTAGCAGGATTGGTCCACACTAGCGGAAAATAGAGGATTGAAAGGAAGACAGGAAGGCCCTTGCCCTGCAGAGAAAAAAAGACAAAAAAAAAATACTGTATTTAAAAATAAATTGTATTTCTTCATAATTTCTTTTTACAATATAATATTCTTCATTATGTAACATCCTTATTAAAAATATTTTTTACTCTCTTATTTACCTATGTAGTTAAAAATAATTTAAATTAAAATACTAGTACTCGCCTGTGGATTTGTTTACAGATTACTGGTATTTAAGATAGACTATCTACAAAAGGTATGCTCTAGTGTCCGACTAAAAGTTAATTTCTGGCCGAATCAGAACCCGACTTTTAACCAGCCAAAGTCAAAGGTTGAATGAAATTTAGTTCCAGATTGTTTTTTTTTGCACTTGTTTTCTGGCGATGGCGATTGGCGACAACGGAATACAAGCCCTGCCATACATCGCCCATTCGTAAAAGTTCGTTCAATTTCGGCACTTGCTAGATACTTTCGGCTTCGGCCAAAAGCGATGTCCATTTTTGGCGGAGCCGAAGATTTGGTCGGTTAATGCTCGATCAAAATAATTGTGCAATTGGAGCTGTCAATGTCACCCTGATGTACGACTTTCGCTATTGGCGCACAAGGCGAACGCGGGGTAGGGGGAAGTAAGGTTTGACGTACGAAGTGCACAGTTATTTCGACCGTGTCGGGTCCACTGAAGTTCAATTTTGTAGAGCATCGTCTCTGTCACTCATTCAAACGTACAAGGGTCTCATTCTAAAACCTGTAGTGTAAAAAAATCTTTATTACGTCAGGTTGAAATGCGATAATAACCGTTCGCATCAAATAATAACTAAAAACTGTAGGATTTTTAGTTATTATTTACTTTACTTTACGTTTCTACTATTGGTAGACTTTAAATGAATTTTGTTTTCATATCCAGTTCGTAAGTAGATAATGTAGTAGCGACATCTAGTATGGAGTAGCATAACTTTTATTTAAAAATTTCATTCTTTTTACAAAATAAGTTTTAGTTTTATCAGAGATTCATATACTTAGTTACCTACTTAAAAGCTAATATTAAATTATTTTTAACATTCTATTAATTCGTAAAAAAAACGTAGAATTGAAAATAACATTCATTACTCCCGCTTAAAAACTAGATTACAACAAATTCTGTATTTTGTACAATCATTCTTACAGGTATTTTTATATTAAAGAATAAAAAATATTGTTTAATAAAATCTCTCGTAAAAAATTTATAGGTAGTATAAATAATCTACAATATTAAACAAAAATTTAAATGCTAAAATAAAAATTTCTTTGTGAATTTGTAGGTAAGTAAAGCAATGCTTAGTTACTGTTGTTAAAAGGTTTATTATTATTTATATCAATATAAACAAGACACAGCCAGTCTTTGAAATCTTCATCTCAATCTTAATATTAAACTCCATTACGCTATAATAAAAAAAACATAACCATTTCCTTGCGGTCGGGTTAAAAGGCGACAATATGATAAAAATAACTTCGTAATATTTGACTTCGCTGTCAGTTTAAAAAAAAAACAGAATTTTCAGCAGTTCATCTTTTTTCTCACTTACCAAGATGAAGTGCTGTAAATTCTTATTATTAGTTACCGTTTCAATATATTTTTCTGGTACAGTGGAATGTATCTGAATGTCTTTACCATAATCAATGAACATTTTTGTTAGTAAAGCAAAATACGATACTATTTATAAATAAAATATTCAAAACGACTATTCATCGCTAAGTAGGTATTTACTGCTCGATCAAAATAAAGGCATCTGTAGCCAAGTTGACAATCTACAATCGATAACGCTAGTAGAAAACGAATCAATGTATGGGAATGACACATCTGAACGTTAAGTCACGTGGTCAGACCATACAAATAGAAGGCGTTAACGATTGTAGAAAGAGATTCGATACGAAACGTTTGGCTGTGCAGCTGGCGCTGTGACATGCTCTGAGGCAACCAAGGCACCGTGCGTGTAGGCGGGAGTAGGGTCGCATTCCAGGGGGCTGTTCAGTTATTATGACCATGTAGTACTTAACAAGAAATCAGGCAAAATGATACAGTACTTAACAAAAAGTTCACCACTTTGGAGAAAACTTGAAATAATGATTCGCATTCTTTGGTTCGAACTTGAAATTGAAATATCTATGAAATTAGCACATAATTTACAAAAATCTATTGTTTCACGATGTTTGACTTTTTAGTTCGGTTTCTGTGGGTATTTTGACTTTCAGAGTAGCGCATGGCTTTTGTTTTCTGCGGGCAAAGGTGCAGAGCAAGCATATTCCGGATCCAATGAAGGCTATAACACAGATTACTGTTAAGCCAAGTTGAGCTGCTGCGGTAGAGTAGGTGCCATGGTACACGAGGGACCGGAGACCTTCGGGAAGCTCTTCTACGCCCTGAAAATATTTTTTTTTTTGGTTATTCATTCAATTAAAAACTTTTTTACAAAATAGGTAATACAATCGACTTCCAAATAAAAATACTACAAAGTGAACAATAACTTCAATTTCGGCAGTTGGAGTTACTGTTTTCGTTTCTTCGTTTTCTGACATCATCATCTTATCATCATCTTCCGGCCCTTGTCCCATGTTACTTGGGATCGGCGCAACACGTTTTTTTCTTTTATACCGTCCTGTCCCCCGTCACGCTATCAATGACTCCCTTTTCTTTCATATTACTCCTCACACAGCCCATCCATTTTTTCTTTGGCCGTCCCCTCCTTCTCCATCGACTTTAAATGGTGTAAACAATACAGATGCCGATTGCAGCAATCTGAGAGTTTTCCCGTTATTTATTGAAGAGATTAATGTTCAGTGTGCCTCTTACCATGCGGTGATCGCTGCCGGTTTTCACCGAATTAATCACAGAGACATCATTGAACATTTGCTTCTTGGGTGACATGATCAAGTCGATCTCGTTTTTAGTTGCACCATCGGGGTTTGCTAGGTCCACTTCCTGTGCTCGGGCTTTCTGAAGTAGGAGTTCATCATATAGAGGCCCTCCTTCTCCATAAAACTGTCCAGTAGGTGACTCCGGTGGTTCCGACTTCCTACTCCAAATTGTCCCACTTGCAACTCATCATCCTGTCGATTGCCTAATTTTGCTTTGAACTCCCCCATGAAAACGGTGAAGTGAGATTTGAAACCTTGTATGGCTCTAGAAATATCCTAATACATTGTCTCTACCTCGTCGTCGGGGTGAGCCGAGGTTGGGGCTTAGACCTGTACGACTTTCAGAGAGTTAATCGAGGATATGCCGAGTATAAGGTACCTTCGCCACCCTGGTCGACATACTCTCAATCTTCACTCACCACGTAGACCACGGTAATCACAAGGAACCTGTAGACGATAAACCTGACACCACCCTGCGACTGCCAGTCATCCTCTCGGAAATAGAGCAAGTAACCTTAAATTAGTGAACATAAGTTAAGTTTGAGAACCATCGAGTCCTCCCCCTCTCTTCGGACTTAAGATAACCCTATAGGTAGAACTCCATCGTAACCTGCTCAATTCCTCTTCGAGTTCAGTGATCTTCAGGTCCGTCCGGACTGTGCGCGTGTTGTACGTTGCCAAGTCCAGTCCGTCTGTGTTTGTTGGGGTAGCCGGATCTGGTCCCCAAATTCTTAGCTTATTCTCATTCTATTTGTGCTATTCACGGGAGGTGTTTTGCCATAATCGCCACGCTTGGCAGACGGGATGGCGATCGCAGTATGGTTGTTACAAATGCACAGAGAATGCTGCTGCCCATTCTCTGGTTTGTCCCTTAGTCGCCTCTTACGACACCCACGAGAAGACATTCACCGTGCATTTAGTAATAGAATAGGGATGATGACGAGGAACGAACTATAAAATTCTATTTAGTCCGCCGGTTAAATTACCAAAAAATATTGGATACGTATTTTTTGCTTATTCAAATCAATAAAAATTCACCAAGATAAAGCGCATCTAAGTTCGGGCGTGGGGGCTTGTGACGTCACTTCTATGTAAAAGGTGTACCAAGGCGTGACGTCATGCGATATTTTAACGCACTGTATCGTCATCATGTTTTGTTACGAAGTATCTTCGAAAGTATATTCGATCGTAGTCGTCCGATAAACGGATGAATAAAACTAAAATAGTCGCCCGGTAAGTATTAGTTGCCAAAAAAAAAAAATAGTTGTCCGATTATTGGATTACCAGATAACCTTTTAAGGCTGTTGCTAGTCGTCAAACTCCGTTTTAGCAATTGCTTGTAAATATGCAAGTATCGAAGTATATTCATTTTTTTACCTGATAAAAAAACCTGTCTCCCAGGGTATCAAGAATCTAGCTGATAGAAAGGAGCGAGCGCAGTATAGCGCGAGCGACGACATTTTTGACAGAAAAGGAGAGACAATTAAAAATGCGAGCGCGACGAGCGCAGCGAGGAGTCAGAAAAAAAAAGCAGTTATGCGAAAATAATATTATGCGTAAATATAATTAGGATAAACAAAAGTATGCCATGATATATTATGTCAAAAGATTTTATGCAAATGGATAGGGAAGTTCATTAAGTATAAATATAAAATGCACTTCTCGAGTCAAATGTTTTTTTTCTTTTTTTTTTAAGTTTGTGTTTTTTTTAACAATTTTAGGTTGTGATTTGGGCTGACGCTGACGCCAATTTCTTATAGGGCAAGTTTACCGTAGTTCTATGCTAATAAATAGATGTTATCGGACGATTAAATTATTTTATTCAACCGATAATCGGACGATTAAATTATTTTATTCATCTGATAATCGGACGATTAAATTATTTTATTCATCCGAAAATCGGACGATTAAGTTATTTTATTATTCGTCCGCTTACCGGACGACTAGCAACAGCCTTTTTGTTAACGTGACAAAAGGAAAAATTCGTGTCCAATATTTTTTGGGAATCTATCTGACGGACTAAAAATATTTTTTTAGTCATCATCCCTATTCACAAATGTAGTATTTAATACTCATCCAACACTAGATGTCACTTATTTCAAAATTGATTTACAAGTTATCTATTATCAGTACTGGCAAGTCAATACACGCCATCTATGAGTAGCAATAAGAAGTTATATTAGTGGCATCTACCATCGAGTAGTATTAACTTTTTTTTAAATTACTGAATTGTTTTGTTCTCACCATTTCAATCCAAGCCACGGGCAAAATAAGTCCTTGATCAAGGTATTTAACTGAAGAGAATAATTCACTCTTCCTCACTTGTATGTTGATTTGAATGCTGAAACAAAATAGTTATAAGGTTTTACACACAAAGTTATTATGACAGACTTTTGCTAGCTGTGTATATTGTGCGAAGGCTGAGCAAGGCTCAAAAGCCTTGGGTTCGGTATAGTACGAAGGTTTAGCCTTATGTACGATTTCTACTAAGCGCAAGGGCAATGTCTTGAGGGATATTGGCTATTTTCGTGGTATTTAAATAATAAATTAACCTGCCAGGTGCGCAGTACCTGGTACCTACTCATAACCGGCGTGCGTGTAGGGTGGACTAGATGTATGAACGTAAACAAAGCAAAAATACTATATAAGTAATTCTGTAGTTTCTGCCCACCCCCACGGGAAAAAAGGTGTGAGTTTATGCATGTTTGTTAAACTTATTTATACATGGTCAATGGTGGTATAATGGAGAACTGCCCACCCATACGCACAAAGCGTTTTGGGAGTAATTTTATTGTGCTTACAGCTAAGGAGTGGAATGCCCCGCCGCAGTCTTTGTTTCCTGACAGCTACAACCTATACGTCTTTAAGCCAAGGCTGGATAGATTACTTCTAGGTTAGCGTGCTTCACCGCGGTCAAACGCGAGCCTAGTAAGTAAAAAAATATCTGCCCTATTTAGTAAGAAAAGGACAGTGCCACACCTCGTTCCTGAATTTGGCTTTCGAATCACGTATGGAGCAAACAAGCTTAAGGAGTAAAAGAATCTGTTTATTACCTTGATTTCCCGCTTAGAGCAATTCCCAGCGTTGGATGCAAGTCAAGGAAGGAGTCGTGCTTCAACGGATCAGGCTTCAGTCCAGTAATGTCTTCTCGGAGTCGAGGGTCGGCCAGATAGAAGTGAGGGAAAGATACAAGTGCTGGGGCTCCTGAAATTGGAAGGACATGGTTAGGATTAGTTATTTCTTTCATCAGCTTCTTTTCTTGTTTGGATAGACACAACTATTAAATTTGAAAAACCTGTGTATAATTATACAGGTATGCGGAATCGTGGCAAGTCCCGCATACTCCATTAAAAAGAGTTAATTCAAAAAATTTAAAACCCGACTGCTTAAGAAGCGAAGCAGAGACGTACACAATAAGAAAATCATGCTGTGCAGTCGGCGGATACATATTCCCGAGCTAGCTGACCAAAACCAGACGTAGCCTCCGTCTGCACAGCATCGTTTCTTCTTGTTTAGAACTTTTTAGTTCGCTTCTTTAGCAGTCGGATTTTTTAAATAACTTTTGTAACACACCTCATTACTATATTAAGGTCCGATTTTTCAATCATCGAATAACTGAACGAATAACTATCTAGCGAATTAACTTAACTGACTGATAAAAGGACAAGTAAAATGGTTGCATTTTTCAATGGCCAATTAGCAAACGAATAGTTATCTGTGGATTTTAGTTGCCAACTTCACTGTAATGTTGTGGGAGCGTGATACACGCATACGGTGTAATGCTTTGACACTCATTTATTTGTCGTGTAAAATAACCTCCAAATTTTCCATGGCGCATCCCATCTATCATAACATCGTTTATTTTCTCGTGTGTGGTGATTTTGTAGTTTGGTTTATTGTAAATGAATTGTTATTATTTTGATAATAATGGAATAAAAGAAAAGGGAGCGCGCATATAATTTAAATTTATGTAACGTGGAAATAATGGTTTAATTAATAAATAATAGTGTCAGTAGGTATTTTATACAAATATTTAAATTTTAGTTATGGCATTTTAATTTTTTTTTATAGATTTCTTTTAATTTTTGACTTTTTTATGGATTATTTTTGACTCATTTAACTTTATATTATGTTTTTTTTTTAATTTTGGACATTTTATTTTTAATTATTATTAAATTTTGTTTTGGGCTCTGTACTTATATGGACAATTGTATTTTAATTTATTGGAAAGCATGAATGTTGTTATGGTTTCTTTTTAATTTAATTTAATGATTACAATTTTTTTATAAATAATTTGCACGCTTGCTTGCAGGCAGAATACAGTCAATTTTAGGCTTTAACATCTTCCTTTCAAAACTTTGTATTTCTGGCAAATAAACATTTTGATTTGATTTGATTCGATTTGCGGCTAGGAAGAAAATTGAGAGTTATTTTAAGTCATGTGGAATATCAACTAGTATTCACACATGGTAAACATTAAAACTAAAGTATAAATAGCATTCAAAAAGTACAAAAAAGAAGTCCTCTGTGCAAAGGCAGGAGATGTATAGAACTGGAGGAGGACCTTCAAATGCTCCAGATTTCAATGACGTTGAAATAATACATTATAGCTCTTCTTCAATTGCCAAATCGTCAACAGTGTCGAAAATTTCCATAATTTTGACATAACTTTGGAAAAAAGAAGAAATAACCTCAAACTAAACGTCTATGGATCTAGTTTTATCTATTGAATAGACGTTTATCTGGCCGTCAAAGTGGCAAATAGATTTATTCCTCAGTTAGGGCCGTTATTGACCAGATAGAGCCTATCTGACGATTGAAAAATGCAATATTTCGTTATCTGTCGAATAAGTACTATTTAACTATTTATCTGAGGATTGAAAAATCGGCCCTAAGTATAATATATCTTACAAATAGCGCCATCTGCGTATAAAACTTCAAACTGTTATTGATTACGATTCCTTTGAGGAACGTAAGTAGTAGAGGACTCACTTTGTCAACTTCAATGACTGCATTGTAAGTGGTTCGCAGTATTAATACTAGATGTCACTTTTTATTGGTGTCGGAAGCCTGAATCGCGGTGTTAAAAATTACTCCCATTTAATGAATTCGACAGAGTATCGTCGTTCGTCAATACAAATCCCAGCTAACAGAAAGGTGCTTCTGCGGATCCTCGTCCTAATTGGAAAGGGTCACGCAGAACATCCCTGTCAGTTCATTGTAGACACATATACAGTGTCATTGTTATAGATACTATACTTCATAAAAGATAGCTTGATCTCTGCGACAGCTGTCAGTATCAATACAGTAACAATAGCGCTTGATAGGCTAACAATAACGTATACGTCAGTTTGACATATGTCGCAGAGATCAAGCTATCTTTTATGAAGTATAGTCGGTTAGCATGTTGGTAGCAGAGCAGCGAGCCCAGGATACCATTATTTCAATACTAAGTTCTACCAGTGACTCCGCCCGCGTGATAATCGGAAATTAGCCACGGTAACATAGTACCGGGGTAAAAGCCTGAGCTATTCCAGACTATAATCTATGTCTGTACCAAATTTCATCCGGATCCGTTCAGCCGTACTGGCGTGACTGAGTAACGAACATACATCTTGAACTTTCACATTTATTAATATTAGTTAAGATAAGTTTACAAGCATTCAAACAAAAATAAGTTCCGCTACACGATAACAGATGGCGCAACGATACTTAAAAGTCACAGACTGAAATACTTTCCTACTATATAAAAATTACTCATCAAAAAATGTTTTTTTTTTAAAACAAGCTTTTTCGTATTCTTCTAAGCAAACCATTTCATTTGATACCCATATCATGGCAGTGCACACAAAATAACTAGTCCACCATCTTGGGCCGAATGAATTAAGAATGACGTCACTAAGCTAACCATGCATTGTCATCCAAACTAAACGTGTATGCAAAATTGCATCTTAATCAGTAAAGGATAACTGCTTTAAAATTCAGTTGCAAGATTTGACCCGTAGCCGCGAAGGCTTATTACGTCGGATTTACCTGCAGTGTAGGTATGGTAGGTCCTACACAACCTTTTGCTAATTGCTCGCTGTTTGTCAAATGCACTTCTTTAAAAAAAAACCGCTAACAACTCAAAAACTTTTGTATTGAAGAGCAATTATTGCGCAAAAATCGCTATCGTTTTGCGTTTCTGCAAAACAAGCGTATCGTTTTGCGTTATTGCAAGTCAAATAAAAGCTTGTACAATAATTACAACATTGCAATGTTAGTCAACTCACCCATAGTACAATCGGTGACGTTGATGATACCTCTGGGGGGGCAGGTTCCGGTGTCAATTTCGCAGTAACACTGGTTCTCGGGATTGTGGGCTGGGTCATCGAACACGTCTAAAGGCATTCTGTAGCGATAAAGTTCTATCCCGTCTGCAATCTGTTGAGAAAAGCAAGATTTAACCCATAACATCACACCTGTTTTCCCCAAAGCGATGGGCAGAGGTGCTCACCCTCATTTTTAACCGTCTTTCGAAAAAGGAGGTTCTATGTTCGACTTCATGTGTTTTTTTTTTCACCGATTACTCTGTCAATTGTGGACCGATTTTGAAAATTCTTTTTTTCCTTTTGAAAATTCTTCGTACCCCTTGAGAGCGTCCAGTACGCTCTCAAGGGAAGTACGTAGATCTCTCATTTCACCGGTTATGTTCAAGTTTCATGATATTACCTTACTAAACTACTTGCCTATTAGGTAGGTACAACTAAAAAGTGAAAAATAAAAAACTTTTTTACAAAAAAAATCTACCGACTTCCAAATAAAAAAAGGGAAATTATTAACCGAGGGAAAAATATACTGAATGGGCGACTATTATACTAAGTAAGTAACTATTTATCCGATTTGAGTAATACCTTTTAGGAGATTTTTGTGAGCTGCGGTAATAATATTGTTACATACTTTAATTGTATTTGGGTTTCTATTTTTTCTATTTTAGAATATTATTATTTTGAAAATAGCTGAACATCTCTTCATGTCTCCTTCATGTTAGGTTACTTTAGACCCTGCAGACAGAAAAAGGAGCCCGTCGAGTCGACAAACTTATTTTTTCAAGTCGCTGTTTTAAACATTTGTATTCGCCCACTGTTTGTCGCCCACTTAGTATTTCAGTAAGCCATATTCAGTATTTTTTACACCTTTAATTTGAATTTTTTTTCGCTCGTTTAAATACTAGCCATAAAAAAACTGCAAAGTGAAAAATAACTTGATTTTAGGAAGTCGGTGTCCATAACGCAAAAAAAGGTACCTACCAAAGACACCGAATTTTTTTGTAAAAAAGTTTTTGCCAATTAAGCTTATGTCCCTTGAAACCCTATTGACATCAACCGGGCACAAATTCTGCTTCTGAGTTTTAGATAGATAAATCTAGTAACACTTCGCCCAACCCGGCATTGGACCCAGGACCTCATTAAACACTAGACAACCAGGCAAAAGAGATATTTTTAATTTCATAATCTAGCTTTTTGTCTCAGTATTTTTTTCGGGAATGACTATTCTCTGTAGCCAAAACAAAGTCAAGAGATACCTACTTAGATAAAATTGAAAGTCAATTAATATCATTCACATTGTTTTAATTAAAAATTAAAGTAATCAATAAATGCAAACAGGTTTATTTGCAGAAGATTATGAGTAAGGCATGGTTTTTTGAGCTAGACATAATACCTATTTACAGTGGCTGTTGCCTAGGTAGGTATTGATAGTTCAACTCATCTTTGCACGCGGCGCAATGAGTGGGCACAGATAATATAATACTAGCATACAGCAACATATACATATGCCTCATCCCATACATAGAAACCGTGCCGACTTAACTTGCGTTTTTCGTCTGATTATGCTGATTATTTTTAAAAGTACTTCGATCGCGTTCGGTTCCGTTCTACGGCTATAGATGGTGTTACCAGCGACTTGCAAATAAAAGGGTTTTCTTGGTTCGTGACTATTGTTTTCTTTAAATATGTTTTATAGTATTTTTTTTTTGACATATTTAAAGTTTCATTGTACCAGAATTTGTTACAATACTAAATTAAAAATCAACTGGCATGCCTCAGATATTTAAAACCACGCCATCTATTGGAATAAATTTTAAATGATCCGTTCAAATAACACCCCATTTTTTTTTGGGTAGAGAAATCATCCAATGACTTCTCCCGTTCTGGGTGAAGCGGGAGGGTGTGTCAGACTTTTACTGACTAAAATCCACCCGTGTTCCTTCAGTTGCTTGTGCCAGGGCCGCGGTAACTCTCTTTCAAATTTATCCGCGACCCAGACAGGCATCGGCCCTAGCGGACCCCGTCAGTTTTTGCTGACATCTCTTTGAGGCGCGCGTGGAACACTACGCGCCGTCGACTCGGGCCTGGTCCTTATCGGACGGCGAGCTACCCATTACTCGCCATCCACAAGCCCGCACCTACGGTGGCCGGGAATCGGCTTGCGAATCCCGACGCCTAAAGCGTTTCCTGCGGTGGCTAGGGGCGTGAGGGCGTCTCCGTTGCGTCTCCCTCACGCGTTCCGCCTCCTCCTTCGGGAGCATTACTGCTTTGCAGAAGGAGGTGACAGCTTCCCATGCCCTCTCGCTCCGTACCATAGCCTCACAGATTACCTCTCTGTGCATAGCCTGAACCAGTGCCGGACGCGAGAGGTCGTCACCGCTGATCGCCTCCAAGAGGACTAGGCGGTGCTCCGCCCAAGCGGGGCAGACCCCCACCGTATCCTCCGGGTGATCCACACAATGGTGACACCCGGGCGTTTCCTCCCGCCTTATACTGAACAGGACTGGACTCAATCCAGTCTTCTTTTTGTGGGAGGGAGTGGATCGTAATTAAAACGCGGACCCGCTGCGGTTGGTAGATGTCTCATAATTATCTGAATGATCGGTTCTAGGTAGAGTCTAGGTTCAGTTTCTTCACGATATTTTTCACACCTTTAAGGGTAGTAGGTATTGATGAAATGAATATCCCAAAGTAAGTCCTCTGTGACCCAACTCACGTATCGTGGCCTTTACCACTGAGCCACCACGGGTGGAGATGAAATTTGTACAGAATTTTAAATCATATTTACCTCAACAGTCTTCTCAAACTTGAAGGGCAGTCTTCTGCACAGGTTGGGGTAGAAAACATGGAGGGTTGTGTTCTTGTCCAGTTGTGAAGGTGGGAAAATGGAGCCGTCTGATGCCTCGATACTGAAATCAATATCATCAATACATGTAATAAATCTGTAGAAAAGTAATTTTTGAATTTCCAAAAAAAATAGCAAGGGTGTTAAAGGATAACCAACAGAACCTATTTCTGTCATTTTTGGAATTTTTGTCTGTTTATTTGTGCACGCATCACGTGAATTGTACGAAACCAATGTAGATAACTTTTATTCAAAATAGTGCGTAACTTGAAGTATTACTTTGTTTTTTTTCATCGCAATCGGTTCACTCTATCAAAAGTTAGATGAATTTAAAAGTGTTCAAGAAGTAAAATCATCACAACACACGCAATTCAGATACTCGGACAGTTGAACTCGATATACGATAGATGGCGTTGTGCATTTGAAGTAATTTTCTGAATGGCGGTGTTAAGATTCTCGGCGAAAGAATGATGACTATAGAAACAAAAATGGTAGGTAGTTTAGTAGGGTAGGCAGGAAGGTAAGTAGGGTAAGGTTGGCAGATAGATGACGGGAGCGAAGCCGCAGGCATAGCTAGTTAATAATATAACATCACTACTGTATTCGAATTAGTTGTTGGCAGGGGAAGAGAATAAGAGTAGGGGTGACCTAGAGGTAACGGCCTTGTCTTAAGTGTCATGGGTTCGAACCCAGGCAGGCGCGGTACTTTGTGTATATTATTTCATCACCACTAACTAAAACATCGTGATGTAACCGGCATGTCCTAGAACCAAAAATTCGAAGACAATGTAACGTGACCATTTACTTTTCTGCGTTAAAACGGGACACCAGCAGAAATACGTAAAAAAAATTTGGTTCAGTCTGATGATGATGATTTCAAATTGTCTAGACAATTTGAAATCATCATCATCATCAGACTTTTAATGTTCCCACTGCTGGGACACAGGCCTCCTCTCTGTGAGAGGGAATGGTTAGCTATCCACCACGCGGGCCCAGTGCGGATTCAAAATCAAAATCATTTATGTTTATTTTACATAGGCCTACATGGGCACTTATAAAACGTCGACAAAAGGTGCACGGTTCGGTTTAGTCGTTTCCTATGGAGAAAAACCGGCAAGAAACTCCATGGTTACTCTTTTAAAAATGGTTTGGTTTTACAATATTTCCAAGTTACAGCATTACTTAGAAAAAGTTATTTATAGCAATCTATATAATTACTTTGAAAAAGACAACATTCTGTCGGAAGAACAAATGGGCTTCAGGAAAAATAAATCGATTTACAATGCATTATACACGTTTTTGAAAATGGTACTAAAAGGTATAGATAATAAAAAAGAAGTCACTGCACTCTATATGGATATGACAAAAGCCTTCGACTGCGTCAATCATGATGTGTTGTTGAATAAATTGGAAACGTACGGAATACGAGGCAATGCTAGAGATCTCATAAAATCATACTTAAGTGGCAGAGAACAACAAACTGATATATCTAGCATTTCGCATATCTCAAAAGTAGAAAAGAAACATTTGTCAACATCAATAAGAGTCTGTAAAGGCGTACCACAAGGGAGCATTCTGGGTCCCTTGCTATTTATTATATACATTAACGATCTCCCTAAATCAATCAAACCACCCATGGTTCTGTATGCTGATGATAGTACTGCTATATTTGTATCTGAAGACCCTAAGACACATGAACATGAAATAAACTGTACGCTATCATCTATTGTTAACTGGTTAAATCTAAATGATCTCAAAATAAATTTAACTAAAACATATATAATGACATTTAAAAATAGAAATTCAAAACATAGCACTTTAAATATATATTACGAACAAATAAAAATACACAATATTAACACTACAAAATTTCTAGGACTACACATAGACTCAGACATGACATGGAGGACACAAATTGAACAAGTATGCACAAAACTAAGTCGTTATTCATATGCCATTTATATGCTTCGAAAAGTTGTAAATCAAAGTGCTCTTCTGTCCGCTTATCATGCATATGTTGGTTCGACACTTAGATATGGTATAATGTTCTGGGGAAATGCCACTGAGGAGAAACCATCTTTAAAGCTCAAAAGAAATGTATCCGAGCGATTTGTGCATTAAAATCGACTGAAGCATGTACACCGCACTTTATTAATTTAAAAATATTGACTTTCTCATCATTGTACATCTATGAACTAGCATTGGACATAAGAACAAACCTAAATAAGTATGAAACTTTAAAAAGTGCCAGACTTGCTTGTCAGTTTATTTCATGTACACTCAGTGGAATAAGCCATAGGACAGCTATGTTTGATAAGAGTGCATTTTGTATGAGCCCTAGAATATATAATAAACTACCTAAGTACATAAAAGAATCTAATAATTTCTATTTATATAAAAACCAATTAAAAAAGTATTTAATTCAAAAGTCTTATTATTCTGTAAATGATTATTTAAATGAGAAAATAATGTTATAATTAAATTGAGTAATTGTTTCAATAATATGATTATAAAATGTATAGATGATGCAATTGTTAATTAATTTTGTAATTTTTATTAATTTTATTGTAATATTTTGCACACCTGTCATGGTAGGATATGGTCTAAAGAACTTATAAATAAATGTCACCGTAAAAACTACCCATATTTCGCAAATAAATGATTTGATTTTGATTTTGATTTTTAGATATGGGGGGACAACGTAGGCCCGATAATAAGTCGTAAGAAATCAAAAAAACAAAAAAATGTGAAACAAAATCAAAAGTTAACAAATGTTAACAATCATCTAGAAATCTAGAAGGCCTACAATGTTCACTCATTCACAAAACAATCGGTATTAGTAATTTCAAACAACACTAAATTTAACATGTGGCACAAATGTTGTTATCAGTGCTGTAACTATTCGATTGATGGTATAGTTCTCGCCAAACTTCTTGGCCACCCTGAAGATGGTTTCCGATGCGCAAGGCACAAATCGGTGCTATTTTTGTATAAGATTTACTACTGCGCAGCCATTGTAGCTAACTTCTGGGCTCCCAAGAAGTTTGGCGAGAACTATAACGGCTGCGAATTACAATGTACTATACTTAATATTTAGTAAGTTTTAGTACATATTAGTTGGATGACTTCTAAGGTCTAACTAAGAAATTGTTTTGTGCGTTGCGAGTACAAAAAAAAGTAGATATGTAGTTACTTAGATAAAATTATTGACCAACATTCTATTCGTATTATAGACCAAAGAATGTTCGCGATAGCGGGTCATTTTATCTTTCGCTGGGACAGCGGGACAGTCCCGCCGTATGGTCAGGTTGCATGGCATGTACCAACTCGCACAGGAACCACGTGGCGGATTAAGACCCATTTCCCCTCTCACAGACAGGAGGCCTGTGTCTCAGTACTCCCATTGGGGGTTTTATAGAAAACACTAACCTTTTACACTAAATGAAAGTAAATTTAAAACTTTAGTTAAAAGCACACTTTGTAAACAAGCATATTACAAACTAGATGATTATATTCTAGACTAGCTGTGCCCGCGGCTTCGCTCCCGTCATCTGCCTGCCAACCCTACCATACTTACCGGCCTGCCTGCCTACTCCACATACTCAAAAAAACTTTTTACAAAAAAATACTACCGACTTCCAAATAAAAATACAAAGTGAAAAATAACTTTATTTTTGGAAGTCGGTGTCTTTCGTAGGTACCAATTTATTGCGTTATGGAAACCGACTTCCAAAAATAAAGTTATTTTTCACTTTGTAGTTTTATTTGGGAGTCGGTAGTATTTTTTTGTAAAAAGTTTTTTTTATTTTTCACTTTTTAGTTGTACCTACCTAATAGGCAAGTTGTTTAGTAAGTTACACACTCGTATAACGCCAGAATATATTACCCAAATATCATGAAACTTGAACATAACCAGTGAAATGAGAGATCTGCGTACCCCTTAAGAGCGTACTGGCGTGATGTTATGTTATGAAATGGTATAAACAACAAACAGACATGCGATTGCAGCAATCCCGAGAGATTTGCCGTTATTTATTGAAGAGTTCTGTTGTATATCTTCGAATTGCTTCGTCAGTTCTACACCAAATTATAATGGGCCAATTTCGGAACATACTCTTTCAAACAAAAAAAGATTTTATGAAATCGGTCCACAATTGACGGCGATATCGGTGATCATACACAAAAAAAATAAAAAACATACATAATGTCGAACATAGAACCTCCTCCTTTTTGGGAAGTCGGTTAAAAATAACAATATACATACTACATACCAATTTTATTTTCTAGGGTCATTCTTTCGCGTAAAATCTTAACACCGCGATTCAGAAAATGACTTTAAATGCACAACGCCATCTATCGAATAGCGAGTTCAACTGTCCGAGTAACTGCTGAATTGCGTGAGCTGTGATAATTTTACTTCTTGAACACTTTAAATTCATCTAACTTTTGATAGAGTGAACCGATTGCGATGAAACAAAAACTAAGTAATTCTTCAAGATACGCACAATTTTTATGTATAAAAGTTATCTACATTGGTTTCGTACATTTCACGTGATGCGTGCACAAATAAACAGACAAACAGACAAACAGACAAACAGATAAACAGACAAACAGACAAACAGACAAAAATTCCAAAAATGCTAGAAATGGGTTCTGTTGGTTATCCTTTAACACCCTGGCTATTTTTTTTGGATTTTTTTTCGATGTACAAAAAATATTTTTCTACAGATTTATTATATGTATTGATAAGAATGCTTGGAAACATATATGCTGGTCCTGCTCCATAGGGCAATCCTTAGTGTAGACAAAATCAAACTGGTTAATTTGTATTATATTCATAATTATAGTAACGCTTTATTTTTATTATATTTCTATTATTTTTGTTTAAAAAATTTTGATTCGCACACTGTTCCGTTGTTGTTGAATTAGGTAATTTACCTATGTATGCAATATTTGTAAGTATGTGAGAACCATGTTCCTATTTATCAAGTGAAGGGTTTACCTGTTAGTGCTTGTAATACTTTATACTTATATGTAGTATAGTAGTGCTAGGTGCATCGTCCTCACGTACATGAATTTATTAATGTATGTACTTTAATATTGTAAAACATTTTTCTTTTTAAAAAGAGTTAGTATGGAGTTTCTTGTGCATTCTTCTCCATAACAAGCTACTTTTCCGAATGCACGGTAGAAATTTTTTTGATTACTTGTAAATTTTAATTGTTAATGTTCAAAAGTGCCGCATAATGGACTAATTGAATAAATACATTTGACTTTAGGTCCCGGCGACCCTATTGACATTCACCAGGTACAAATCTAGGCTCCTAATGCCTATTGGAAAATCCCATTAATATTACCCGCTCTGTACCCTTGGGTTCAAACCCACACATGTTTAGTCAGGCAGTGACACTTGCTACTACAAAATCAGCGGGATTTTACCTATGCGGTAAGTAGGTACAATGTTTATTTTTGTTGTTTTTTTACCTAATATAGGCTCGCGCTTGACCACTATCTCACCTGATGGTAAGCGATGATGTGGTCGATGATGGAGCACGCTTGCCTAGAAGTAACCTATTCACATACAAAAGAAAACACACAGTACATAATAAAGAGTATTCTATTCTATTCACTCTTGACTTAAAGACCCCTAGATTGTAGCTATCGGGAAACACAGACTCCGGCAGGGAATTCCACTCCTTAGCTGTACGCATAATAAAAGTATTCTCAAAACGTTTAGTGCGTATGGGTGGGTGGTAATGTACAATTACCTAATTATCATGTAGCTATAAGTACCTATTCATGGTTACGGTCAATGGTCTAATTGCCAGGAGCCTTGACCAATATCTGAAGTAGCCTCTCGTTGGGCCACTGAATAAAGGCCCTGATTTTTAGATGTACAATTAGATCATCATCATCTGCCTAGCCTTTTCCCAACTATATTGGGGTCGCTTTCCAGTCTTACCGGATTCAGTTAAGTACCAGTGTTTTACATGGAGCGACTGCCTATCTGACCTCCACAACCCAGTAACTGGGTAATACGGTACCCCATGGCAAGACTGGTGTCAGATCGCAAGCTTCTGACTACCCGTAACGACTGTCAAAGATCTTAAAAAGACAGCCGGGACCAACGGC
This sequence comes from Orthosia incerta, assembly GCA_948252205.1. NCBI lineage: Eukaryota > Metazoa > Arthropoda > Insecta > Lepidoptera > Noctuidae > Orthosia > Orthosia incerta. Next base: position 13,135,944 of record OX411766.1, on the reverse strand, counting down.
TTAACGTGCTTTCCGAGGCACGGAGGAAACTCGGTATGTTGAAATGGTCACCTATCCACGGACCGACCTCGTCAAGCGTTGCTTAACCTTGATGATCGATCCGTGCGGCTGTTATTATTTAGCCACGAGCTCAGATGTACAATTAGATACTACTTAAAAATACCTAAGTAGTACGACAGGTTCGGCGGTTACACATACGAACTACACGACCGTGTCCGTCATTTGAGTTCCGAGTACAAAATGTTCTGAATTATAACAGATAGAGTTCGGATGTACTGCGTAAGCTTTCCTACAAGAAGTACTACGGCTACTTCGGCACCGAAATTTCACGAACACGGATCGGATGTAAAGCGTAACCTGCCGCCCCTTTCTTGAGTTCAGACGACGCGCGACGATGTGACGATGACGGTCTGGAATCTGGATACGAAATGCGTAGAACGTGTGTTGTGACGCAACTTGGGAGAGGCCTATGTTCGACAGCGGACTGTAGTAGGTACACAGGCTGGCAATATAGATAAAGTTTGTTTAAATTTTTTGCAAAGTTCGAGATAGCGACCAGTTTATTTACTGTAAAAATATTTGGCATTGATATAATCGTTTCAACGCTATTAAAACGTGATTGCCTGCGTCCGAAACGTAAATTTTACTGAAATATATTTGTATTAACAAAGTTTACTGATAAAGTCAGTTTTAATACAACTTCCGTTTGATAAAACAGGACGAACTCATTTAAAATCTCGATAAACTACGAAAACGCTTATTTCCGTGTCTTCTTTTTCTTTTCGTGTGAGTATGTGGCCAATGTTGGTGTCAGCGTTAATAAACCTGCCTCTGGGAACCACACAAGCCTCTGACTTGGCTATTTTAGACTTACATTAACTATGTAAGTCCAGGTTTCCTCACGATGTTTTCCTTCACCGTTGCCTGTGATGTCCAAGATAAACTTAGAAAGTACATATTATGATATTTTAACAAGACTGTTATTATGAATTTTATATGCCTCAACGGTGGGACATAGCAGATCTACCTGTAACCAACACAACATCTTATGAACCTATGATCCACAATAAATTATTGGAATTAATTTGAAAAAGTCACATTGATACTTGCCCGAATTTGAACCCACGAGCACGAGAGGCGAGGTCTTAGCTACTGGGCCATCACGACCGTGTAAATATGTTAAAAATCCTCAAAAACGTAGGCAGTTCTGTGTCAATTGATCTGCCCGGCTTTTTACCTAAGTTAGCGTCAGCTCCAGTCTAACTTGATGAAGTTGAATATCAGTATTTTACATGGTAAACTGTCTATCTGTTCTCCACAACCCAGTAACTGGGTAGCACAATACCCTCGGCCAGGCTCCTGACTACCCGTAACGAATGTCAATGATCTACAAATGGCTGCTGGGGCCAACAGCTTAAGGACACTAGTCGACGGCACGAAGTATTTTGTGCGCGGTGTTAAATTGCATTTTATATCAACCGACAACACGTGCGGAAGAGATAGATGCTGTGATGAGCAGTAGGAAGCTAGTTCGCGTACGAATACACACTTTTGCAAATTTGTAGTGAAATGGATAATGATTAAGGACGAAACCGAGCGCGCGAAATTTTATAAACAGACCTTTGGCAGTCTAGATATCATGAAAAAACGACTAAATCTATCTGTTCAAAATAAAATTATATGCATTGTTGAACTACTAATCTATCCCTGTATGGAGGCCGTTTTGCAATTTTCCGTCATCTTGTGGTATTTATTTGCGCCCAAAAATGCGTTAAAATTTGTGTCGAAATGCGGAACTTTCGAAGCTCATAACTTTCAAATATTTTCTTTTTTTACTTTTTCGCTTCCATACAGGACTAGATAATGATGAGACAAATTGATATCACTTTTTATTTTGAACGTACATCTTCAAACAGTGGAATAATCCCTAGACTACGTTTGTATGGAAAAAAATCGACTAGTGTAACCTTAAGTACTTTTCGAGGCACGAAGGAATCTCGATATACTCGGATAGTCACACATTCACGGTCTGACTTCAGCAAGCGTTGCTTAAACTCAAGATCGAACCGTGTGGCTTTTATTAATTAGCTACGCGTTCCTCCATCCATACATACATCCATAAACGTCTTCCTGTCCTTGACCCAAGTAGGGTTAGGCGTAACACGTTTTCTTCTGCCACACCGTCCTGTCAACCGTCATGCTATCACTGACTCCCTATTCTTTCATATCACTCCTCACACAGTTCATCCATCTTTTCTTTAGCCTTCCCTTCCCTCCACATCCTTGAACTCTTTTAGTAACATGCATTTCATCCCTCCTCATCACTCTGTCCATATCTGTCCTCTCTCTATATACCATAAAATACGCAAATTAAAATTACAAAATCATATTGATATTTTTTTTAAACACAGTTCGTTCTGTTTGCTCAAGCGCTTGGTTATCAATCGCGATAAACTTTGACATTGATACGAGACGCATTACAAAATATTGATATAATATTTCTTAGTCTCATCTCATTGACATAGCGTAGTCAATGACTTTAAAGATGATTCCACGCGCCATTGTAAAAAAAACAAGATGGCGACGGACCAGCGGGATTGGCGCGATATTTCACCAAGTATAAAACAACTCTCTCTCGTCTCGTCTCTGTCTGTTTCGCAGCTAACTTACTTAAAATTTTGATACGGTTTTCAATGATAGAAAGAGCAATAAACGAGAAAGGTTTGTGTATATAATTTGTCCCGTTCGAAACCGGGGCATCTGATACTAATAATAGTTACACTACTTAAGGCACCGATTCCCTTGAGTAGCTGATTTTAAAATGAGAATCACGTCTAAATGGCTAGTAATAATTTTTTGAAAAAAATATATGTTATATTAGACTATTTGATCTAAGCAAATTTTGAGTTTTATTAGTATAACATAGTGTAATTAATTTGTAAAGTTATGTCTAAAACGGACTAAAACACGACAATCACACCAAAACCGTTGGGCATATTTTAATGAAATCGACACCATCTCAAAGATAATTTAATTATCTACATTTTGATCTGAGGCTTTTTTTTAAAGTCATAGAATACTGTGGAAAGTACAAAAAACTACTAAATTTTGGGTCGCGCGCGTGTGAAACGAGTCCGCGTTTTGTTCCCTCAAGGTCGTTGGCGTGTGCAAATTTTACAAATATAAATATAAAAAGGAAAACATTAACTTTACCAGTATATGGAATATCTTTTAAATTGGTCCAATATTGGAGGAGGAAAGAGACGAGAGCCAAACCTCGAATTATGACTTTTTACTAAGGAAATTCAGTCGGCGCTCTCTGCCCATATTTCCTCTTAATGAACTTTTTACTGACTTGGAAATATTTGCAAAGTCCACTAATAAATTTCACAACTGCCTTATTGAAGCAATAGAGAGCCTTTAAATTGTTATTTAAGACGACGACTAACGCCAACGACCTTGAGGGAACAAAACGCGCACTCGTTTCACACCCGCGCGACCCAAAATTTACTAGTTTTTTGTACTTTTCTTATTATTCTACGACTTTAAAAAAAAAAGCTTCAGATCAAAATGTAGATAAATTGTCTTTGAGATGGTGTTAATTTCTTTACAATACGCTCAGCGGTTTTGGTGTGATTGTCGTGTTTTTGTCTGTTTTAGACATAACTTTACAAATTAATTACACTATGTTATACAAATAAAACTCAAAATTTGCTTAGATCAAATTATTAAGAAAATAGTCTAATATATCATTTTTTTTTCAAAGAATTACGACGAGCCATTTAGACGTGATTCTCATTTTAAAATCAGCTACTCAAGGGAATCGGCGCCTTAACAGAATGTAAAAATATTTGTTTCTTTGTTTTGTATCGTTTGCTCAAAATTAACTTTCTACTTTATATGATGTGGAAGAACGGCGTAAGTTGCGCATTTATAATTAAAGTTCTTATAGTATTCGTCATAAGTTTTAAATGTGTAACTGTTGGTTATTCCTAAATAAATAAATTACTAAGGGGTGATTTATCAAAAGTCAGGTAACTTTTATCTGAAGAATTACATAATAGCTAAAGAAAACGGCAGACAGAAATAAGACACAAACGTTTATCACACACATATCACACAGATGTTCGCTTCGGTCTAGTGTGACCTATGTATGATCGAATTGTGACAAAAAATTGGTTCTAGAATATCAATTTCGGTCAGCTGACGACAAATTCGTATGGAAATCGCAATTTAGGAATGAACTATGACTTTTTTGGAAAAAGTTGTTCATTTACATGGCCAGTAGCAGTTTTTAGGGTGGGTAAAAACGGGACCCTATTACTAAGACTCCACTGTCCGTCTTTATGTCTGTCACCAGGCTGTATCTCATGAACCGTAATAGCTTAGACAGTTGAAAATTTCACAGATGATGTATTTCTGTTGCCGGTGTAATAAAAAATACTAGAAACAGAATAAAATAAATATTTAAGTGGGGCTCCCATACAAAAAACGTGTTTTTTTTGCCCATTTTTGCGATAATGGTACGGAACCCGTCGTGCGCTTAGCTGGGTTTTTTATATCACATACCTTTTTTATATTACATCCATTACAACCTGTATACGAAAGTGTAGACTTACCTATTACACTCCTCGCTGCCCCAGAATGACAGACTGTCACGCCCGTCAAACTCTTCAATGATGTTCATCTTATCCTTGTCATACTCGCCAGTATTGATTGTGAACCGCTCGGAGACTGTGCCGTTTTTCTGAAAAGTATTGATATTAATAAGAGGGCGTCCATTGAAAGAGAGGAAACGTCTAAGAAAATCTCACGTTAACTATTTAGATTAAAGAATAAACGTTATTATACAGATCATTAAACAGACTGACTCAACATTGAGTTAAGCTCGCCTTTGTACATAGACTTTATTATCACACTATTTATTATAATGTTGTTTTTGGTGTCATCATCATCATCATATCAGCCGAAAGACGTCCACTGCTGGACATAGGCCTCCCCCAAGCGTCGCCACATTGACCGGTCCCGTGCGTCCGGCAACCAGCGGATTCCTGCAACCTTCACTAGGTCATCGGTCCACCTGGTGGGAGGCCTTCCAACGCAACGTCTTCCGGTTCGCGGTCGCCACTCCAGAACTTTCTGCCCCATCGGCCATCCGTTCTGCGAGCAATGTGCCCTGCCCACTGCCACTTAAGTTTGGCAATTCTTCGGGCTATGTCGGTAACCCTGGTTTTTGATGTACAATAAAGAATTAAGAAGATAGTACTAAATAAAATAGCTTTTCCCCGCGTCTTCTAAGAAACTCCGAGCACAGCCCACTCCATTGCCCTATGGGTGACGTTAATCTTTCTGATAAGACCCATTGTGAGGGACCACGTCTCGGTCCCATAGGTGATCACTGGCAACACACACTGGTCATAGACTTTTGTCTTGAGACACTGTGGTAAATTGGACGAGAAGATACCGCGCAATCTCCCGTACGCCACCCAGCCGAGTCGATCATGGCAAACCTCTCCATGATTAGATTAGAAACCATATCTGTCGAAAATCAGTTGCTCTATTGCCGCGTGAACTAACAAATACACGAATAGATAGTATGCAAACTTACAGTAACCAGTAATCCAAACTTCTCGAACTTGAGCTGTCCTGCGAGGCTTAGGAACGGCTTCGCCAGGTCTATGATACTGTCATCATAACCCCATAGAAACCTGGGACCAAACATGAACATGTTTAACATCATCACCACTTGAGGCTCTAGACAGTGACATTATAACAACGAAACCGTCGAGATGGCGATTGGTAAAATGTCAAAAATTAATGGAAATGCCAAGCCAAATACCAATGTCAATGATTGTAACCTTTGCATTTGATATCTAAATTTAACAATCAACCATATTGATATTTGTCGAGAGTGACTGGATCCTGCGACACAGGGTTTCGTACGATAGTGCAGGATCCAGTGTCACATCTTAATATTGTAACAGTTTTTATGAAACAATTTTTTTCTTTCCAAGATTTATTTAAATGTGACGTGATCGACTCCTTCGACAATCGCCATCGCTTAGAATGACACTTATCGTCTTTATGCTATACTCAACAGTGCTGCCAACTCGTCAAAGCAAAAACGCGCTGTTTTTCTCTTTAAAAAAGCGCTAAATAGTCGCTGTTAAAAATCGCTGTATTCGGCGCCAAATGCAAACCAAACCACCCAATAATTTGAGACTAGGGATGTATAAACGTATTTTACAAGCTTTTAATTAACTTGCAATGTATGTATGTGAGTTCGGGTCAAATCTTGCAACTGGATTTTAAAGCAGTTATCCTTCACCGATTTAGATAAAATTTTGCATACACGTTTAGTTTGGATGACAATGCATGGTTAGATAAGTGACGTGATTCTAAATCCAATATGGCGGACGGCCCAAGATGGTGCATTAGTTATTTTTTGTGCACTGCTATTATAAACAAGCGTCAACAATGGGACTGACTTCTGTAACACAGGTTTTTACCTAGCTCAGAAGTCAGGGCTTCAATAGTTTTGGTTTAAACAATTTATTTGTTAATAAAAAAATATTTGGTTTGATTTGAAATATTTGATTTGATTACTATATTTTATTTTTACTAAACAAGTACTATTATGTATGTAACTCTTTTTATGACATATTTTGAAACATTTTTTTTTTTTTCGCTGAGAAGAATACGAGAAAAGTTTTCGTATTCTTCTCAGCAAACCCTTTCATTTGATACCCATATAATGGCAGAATGGCATGGCACAGAGATAGATTATATTCAGGAACAGCACATAGGGTGTCACGCCGGTGAAGCCGCTGGCAGAAGCTGGTTATTCATAAAAATCAAGCAATACAAAAAAATGCAGTGGGATCTTATACTATTAGTCTATTGCCTCATGACTGCAGCTTGATTTTCTTACCTATGCACTGGCAGTTTAACGAAGGCATCATGATGGTTTGCCAATGTCAAAGTGGAGCTCAGTGTCAGTTGACCTAGGATGTTGATGTCCATACTCAAAGCCTTGGAGATCACACCCTGAAACAAAAGAATATGGTGTTATATTCGACTTACTATTCTTAACATGTCGATGGCAGATCACATCACATCAGATCATCAGCCTATTAATGTTCCCACTGCTGGGTCACAGGCCTCCTCTCTGTGAGAGGGAATGGGCCGTTATCCACCACGCGGGCCCAGTGCAGGTTGGTGGATGTCACATGTCTTCGAATAATTGGTTCTAAGACATGCCGGTTTCCTCACGATGTTTTCCTTCACCGTTTTGAGAGCAGTGGTGATGAAATAATTACAAAAAATACAAATACATTTTTTAAATAGTATGTTTGGCCCAGTAATTAGCTGCGGCACCAACACCATTCGCTGACGTAGACATAAAGTCCTCACATGTACAGGTCGAAAGGTCTGCGGAGAAACGCCACAAAAGCACTGAATATCGGACCCATCCGAAAACCCTCACCTGAGGAGGTTGTCTTTGCTGCGTCCGACCTGAGTGCGGTGACTATTTAGAACTTTAAAAGTCGGCCACGGCAACGCATGCCCAGGCGGGAGGTTCTCCTATGGCTCCATGAAATGGTTAGGAGGCTTGAACTTCTCTCGCCAAAGATTGCATCTTTCTGATGCAGCGCTGCCATAAGATGAACTGATATTCGACTGGTAAATAAGTTTATCGTGATGTATTCAGAATCTGGGGAATGATTAATCTGTTGTTGCCAAAATATCTCTCAAACAAAATTGTATGTAGCTTGAACCCCGAAAAGTTCTGCAATGGCGACCGCGTATCGCAAGACGCTGCGTTGGAAGGCCTCCCACTACCTCACCACCTCACACTGCACGAGACTGGTCGACGTGGTGAGATATGGGAGAGGTCTATGTTCAGCAGTGTATGTATTTCGGCAGAAAAGATGACGGTCACGAAGAAGTCAGATACTTAGAAGCATTTTCTTTTCTTAATATATGTGATGTGTAGGTATATAATTTCCCCATCTAGGGGACATAGGACAATACGTCAAGTATACAATACATGTGACTAAAATAGTACGTGTATAAATGGGTGGAGAAGTGGTGTGAGGTATAAGAAAAGATGCAGGTGTAAGGAATGCTAATATGAAAGACAAGGGAGAGAATGATAGCGGAACAGAGGAGAAAGTAAAAAGGAAACGTGTGGCGCTGACTCCAAGTAACATGGGATTTGAGCAGTAAAATGAGTAATAAAAAAATATTTGATACAAGGCAAAACCTTCTTTTTAAACACCGTTTACCATGCTTTCTCATTTGCTTAGCATTTGCAAGCAAACATGGCCCCACCGAGATCTTGTCAATTGCGCTGAATCTCAAGGAGACGGCTGCGGACATAGCCCGTCAAAGTTGGCGCGCTATCGCCAGAGTCGCTTCTTGAATCCGTTACAAATATCTCGTCTTGTCCCCTTTGTGCCTTTCTCCCTATTCTGGAGCGGCCACAGCGTCGTACCCCGTTCTTGGATAGTCAACCTTTTAACCTTTCCTGTGGGACACAAGACTCCAGCGTTGCCAGAATGTGACTTCTGTTACATTTTACGTTACTTTTGACCTTCTCATGTAATCTTCATCTAACACGACTCAAAATGTAACTTTAACGTTACTTTTAGGACTAAATAAATATTTAAATATTTCCCAGCAAGCAAAAAGTTATCGTGAAACGGAACGCATCTAAGAAAGTTTTCGTTTGTCGTGTTGTCGCACCTGACTTTGTGGCACACTCACTCACTCGCTCATATTTATTTCTAAATCATCCATCCCACTTACTCCGGGGAGCAAGTGAGCGTATTAGTGTCGTTTTCCACATAAAATAAGGTTCCTAATGTAACTATTCTCATCAAAATGTAACTTTTTGGGATGCCTCATGTAATATTTGACTATCTGCCACTGGCAACACAGCAAGACTCCTCTCTATGAGTGGGAATGGGGCGAGACCAGTGCGGGTTAGTGGTTTTCATATGTCTACGAATTTATGGTTCTGGGACATGTCGGTGTCCTCACGATGTGTTCCTTCACTTCACCGTTGTTAGAGTAGTAGTGATGATGGTTGATCTGAGTGGTGCCGATCTATGTGTCATGTCCGTGAACGGGCGCCATCAGTTGGGATTGGTCATAACTTAGCTGCCTCGGCCTGTTTTTAATTACCTATGTATTGTTATTTTTTAACTGTTTTGTTACTCTAGAAGCATTTACGTGCACGACTTTTTACATCGTTCTCACATATATGTATTTTTCCAACAAGAAATGATGTAACCAAATACTTGTAAAACACTTTTTTATTTTAAAAGAGTAAGTGTGGAGTTTCTTGTCCATACTTCTCCATAACAAGCTACATTTCCGAATGGACGGTAGAATCAATTATTATTACTTGTAAATTATTTTATTTTGACTTTTAAAAGTGCCGCTTAATGGCTAAATTGAATAAAGAAATTTTGATTTGATTTGAGTGACGAAACAATTGTTTTCTCATTGCATGTTGGCAAATTGGAGGAATGTTTTTTACTCTTCCAAAACATGACCTCAGGAAGGTCAGCTCTTTATCTGACCCCCCATGTTTAGTACAAGATTAAACATTGTCATTAAATACACTAGCGATAGTAATTTGTGCTAAGCAATAAAATAGCAGCTATCTAATCTCTTTGCTATAAACGAACCAAAATAACCTGATACGGCCGTTGTTTTGTTAAAAATTGTATTTCCCACTCATAAAATCGCTTCAGGAAAGTTCGGCTAGATCATCATTATACTTGTCCATGTAAGTTATGCAATGTACAATCAATCTGCTGATTCTTTTGTCAAATATGTTGGGAATATTGGGATCGACATTATGGGTGACCATAAGCTTTTAGAGTGAGGTTATTTTGAGTGTGTGTAAGGGACAGATGTATATGAACTTTAAAACTTTCGCGTTTTATAATTGAAAAATAATACATCACGGGAATTTAACGCGATTATTTATATTATTTATTTACCTATTGAACCCGACGTTTCGCCCGTGTTTATCCGTGGCGTGGAATCCAGTGAATCAAAAAACATTTCCTCGTTTTGTGCAGTCGGCGAACTTACAGAATAAGGACACGGTCAGTGTTGTGTGTAGAAATGTGAGGGTAGAGGAAGAATTTTCTGCCCCAACGGAGCCAGTACACCGAGACACCAGTCTACCCGGGACCACGGTCGTTGCAACACGGCCGAAACGTCGGGTTAAATAGGTAAATAAATAACTGAAATAATCGCGTAAAATTCCCGTGACATATTGTTTTACAGATGTATATGACTTTGTATACATCTGTCCCTTACGCACACTCAAAATAACCTTACTCTAAGAGCTTATAGTCACCTCCCTGGTCTTATTTGGCGCAGCCGAGGGACACACAATGTTACATATATAAAATTAGTTTTCTATCTTTTATATTATTGTTGTTTAGTCTAAATTTTCTTTTTACCCGGCTGCAAGGAAAGGGTTATGTTTTTCGCGCGTATCTTGTATGTATTTATGTTTGTATGTATGTAACATTCTTTATTACCTCGTATCTTTTAAACCACTTGACGGATTTTTATAATTAAGGCATCGTTAGATAGGTCTTGGCCGCCCAAGTGTTTTTAAATAAGTGACGTTAAAAAAAATGAAACAGCTGATTTTGGGCGCCATATTGTAGGGGTTGTTTTTGTTCTTTGGAACCTATCGAGTGGGGTATCGAAATGAAGGGTTTTTAGATGTGTTTACAAAAGTATACTATACCACTTAAATTTTTAAAAGTAATTCGAAAAAAAAGTATAACAAAAAATTTGTAAATAAAAAAGAGTTAATAAAATAAAAAAAATCCGATTGCAAAGATGTAAACATGATGTGCAGTCGGAGGATACATCTGGTTTTGGTCAGCCAGCTCGCGAATATGTATCCTTCGACTGCACAACATGATTTTCTTCTTGTTTACATCTTTGCAGTCGGATTTTTTGATTTTGTTAACCTTTTTTATCACAACTTTTTTATATTTATGCTGTGTGCTCAGGCTTGTGTCAAATAAATATTTTTTTCTTTATTTTCAATCTAACCGAATACAGGTCTGTACCAGTATTTTACATTGAGCGACTGCCTCTCTGAGCTCTACAACCCAGTAACTGGGTGACACGATCGCCCTTGGCAAGACTGGTGACAGATTTCCTGGTTTCTCACTACCCGTAACGACTGTCAAAAATTTACAAATGGCTGCCGAGACCAACGGTTTAACGTACTTACTTTCTAAGGTTCGGAGGAATTTCGGCATGATGTTGCTTAAGGTTACACTAGTCGACGGCACGAACTATTTTGTGCGCGGGGTTAAAATGCCTGCTATCTCACCCGACAACACGTGTGAAAGATATAGATGCTGTGACAAGCAGTAAGAAGATAGTTCGCCTACGAATTAGCACTTTTACAAGTTTGTAGCGAAATGTATGATGATTTAGGAAGAAAACGAGCGCGCGAAATTTTATAAACAGGGGGGTGACCATAAGCTCTTAGAGCGGTATCAATTTGAGATCGAATAAGGGACAGATGTATCTGACTTGTATACATCTGTCACTTACTCGATATCAAATTGATAATAAAAATGAAAACCTTTGGGAGTATAGATACCATGAAAAAACGACTACATGTATATTTTCAAAATAAAATTATTTGCATTGTTGAAATACTAATCTATTGCCGTTATTGCAATTTTCCTTCTTCAAAATGCGTTAAAATTAGTGTTGAAATATGGAACTTTCGACGCTCATAACTTTCAAATATTTTTCTTTTTTACTTTTTTGTTTCCATACAGGGCTAGATAATGATAAGACAAATTGATATCACTTTTTATTTTGAATGTACACCCTGTGTTTACCCTTAAGGTTAAGGTTACACTAGTCGATCATTCTTCCATACAAACGTAGTCTGGCGATTACTTCACTGTTTGACGATTTAAGTAAATATTTGAAAGTTATGAGCGTCGAAAGTTCCACATTTCGACACTAATTTTAACGCATTTTTGGGCGCAAATAAATACGATAAGAAGACGGCAAATTGCAAAACGGCCTCCATACAGGGATAGATTAGTAGTTCAACAATGCATATAATTTTATTTTGAACAGATAGATTTAGTCGTTTTTTCATGATATCTAGACTGCCAAAGGTCTGTTTATAAAATTTCGCGCGCTCGGTTTCGTCCTAAATCATTATCCATTTCGCTACAAATTTGCAAAACTGTGTATTCGTACGCGAACTAGCTTCCTACTGCTCATCACAGCATCTATCTCTTCTGCACGTGTTGTCGGTTGATATAAAATGCATTTTAACCCCGCGCACAAAATAGTTCGTGCCGTTGACTAGTGTAACCTTAAAGATACCGTGCGGCTGTTATTTGCAAAGTGAAATGAATAAATAATAAAGGAGTATGAAACTTACAAGTAATGGAAGGTTGGGTACTATAACTTGATCAAAATGCGCCCCGCTGCTCTTTTCAGCTAAGAACTGGAAATGATTGCGTTCTTGAAAGCTCAGCTTGTCACCGTTGAACTGAATGTTCACTCTTTCCAATTGCTGACTGAAACAAAAGAAACACTATGTTATGCGAAATTTAATATGCCTTTTTAGGGTTCCGTACCCAAAGGGTAAAAACGGGACCCTATTACTAAGACTCCGCGATCCGTCTGCCTGTCTGTCTGTCACCAGGCTGTATCTCATGAACCGTGATAGCTAGACAGTTGAAATTATCACAGATGATGTATTTCTGTTGCCGCTAAAACAACTAATACTAATATTTAAGTGGGGCTTCCATACAACGAACGTGATTTTTTTGCCGTTTTTTGCGATTATGGCACCGAACCCTTCGTGCGCGAGTCTGACTCGCACTTGAACGGTTTTAGTTTTTTACAGTCTTGTTGGACTGGAGGTAGCATGCACTTGTGACTATTCTAAATTACCCTAGGCTGATAAAATTGTAGATTTTCCTAATATCTCCTACATTCGATTCCTGACCATGAGGAGCTCGTGGCTAAATAATAACAGCCGCACGGGTTGATCATCAAGGTTAAGCAACGCTTGACGAGGTCGGTCCGTGGATGGGTGACCATTTCAACATACCGAGTTTCCACCGTGCCTCGGAAAGCACGTTAAGCCGTTGGTCCCGGCTGTCATTTGAAGATCTTTGACAGTCGTTACGGGTAGTCAGAAGCTTGAGGTCTGACACCAGTCATGCCAAGGGGTACCGTGTTACCCAGTTACTGGGTTGTGGAGGTCAGATAGGCAGTCGCTCCATGTAAAACACTGGTACTTAGCTGAGTCCGGTAAGACTGGAAGCCGACACCAATATAGTTGGGAAAAGGCTAGGCAGATGATGATGATGATTCGATTCCTGACCATGTAATTATTTAAACGTTCCGTTCTTCAAAAGGAAAAAGAGCCCTTTTTGGATCACTTTGCTGCCTACCTGTCTGTTTCTTATTCTTTCATTCTTAATCTTTTTTTTTTCCTTTTTCTCAAAGAAGCGTGGAGGTATCAAGTTGAAATTAATATCAAATACACACGTTTGCAATCCCTTGAAGCTGTGCATAAATTCAACTTCTGAGTCAACAGAATCAAAAGATGCGGTCGTCTATCATAATTTTGATACTCGCAAGAGATTCAAAACCCATAGGGTACTGCCCGTTGATGTACAATTAGCAGAAAAAGTGCTCGATGTGTCATGTTAACGGATACCCTCCTTAGAGTGCGGGCAAGATAAGTCTGCGCGCGGCCGAAATCGGAACTAATCATTTGTCATTTTTGTCAGGTGTCAAGAGCATAGATTTAGAATTTTTTTTGCTACGCAAAAAGATACACGAAGCGTGCGAGCGAGAAATCCTAATCAAGTACAAACCGCCCAAGAGAAAAAGAGAGAGTGAATGACGTACCGATATGTCATTTTTTTCGCGAATACGTAAACCTAGCGGCCCATCTGTTTTACGCCGCGGTGAATTTCTTGCATTTAAATAATAATCTTTAGATTTAAATTGATAATATTAATTATACAATTATGGGGACTTGTTCTGTGAGTGAATGTGACGTTACAAGACGAAATAACCCCAATAAATACACGTTTCACAGGTAAATACAATTTTGTCCTTGGATTGTTTTGAACCATATTTTGCCGAATTTCTGCTAGTAATCGGCTCAGAAAAAGAGTCTTACAATAGTATATTGATTTCGAATGTTTTATATAAGTATATTTCGTATATATAAACAAAATTGGCGAAAATATTATGTAAAAGAGTAAATTGTTTGTTTACGCTAGGGCTTGACAAAGCGGTGACGTCATGAGTATCGATAAAAACTTAATCGTTTTTAGTGACATCATGACATGAATACAAACTTATTTAGTCAGGTTTTGTTAAAATAGATTTAATTTACGATTGAGAAGATGTTTTTATCGAAACTGTACTTAAAGTTGCATGTTTATTATATTAGCCTTTATTTTTCGGAGAGTTTTGATGTTTTGTTACTTTGAGTAGGTTTAGGAATGTCTTATATTCTTCTTCTTAGCGTGTCGATGGCAAATATAAAAAGTTAAATATTGTGTTTGGTCCAAAATTCAGCCACGGCAATACCATTCGGTGACGCAGTCATAAGGTCTTCGTAAGTACAGGTGACAGGGCATGCTGCGCTCTCCGTGAGATGGGCCATGGTCTGCATAAGCACTGAAGACTAGTGCCGTCAGAGGAGGTTGTCCTTGCTGCGGCCAACCAATAAAATTATTTTTAAATGAAAAGATATTATTTTGAGAACTTCATAATGTGTGGGAATGTGTGCTTACCTCGATTGAAACAATTGGTAAACTTATTTTTTCATTAGACTTTTCCCACACTAGGAATTTCTTCCTGTATCGTGGGTGCGTTTACAAACATTTCAACTCACATACACAAGACACCCAGATCCGGAACAACTATATTCCAGGCCTTATCAACAGTATTCTTAGGCTTAACTTTGGATGCTAAGCTACAATGGGGCCCACATATAGATAAATTGTCAAAAAAGCTAAGCTCCGCAGCATATGCTGTTAGAAAAATTCGTAATTAGTGTAATGTCGTACGGTATTCTGTTGTGGGGAAATGCCGCCGACATCCAGACTATCTTTGTTTTACAGAAAAGAGCTGTTCGATCAATTTATAAATTAAGCGCAAGACACTTTCTCAGAGAGAAATTTAAGGAGATTAATGTAATGACTGTGCCTTCTCAGTATATTTATGAAAACCTTTATGCGGCCTACCCGAATGTCCTTTCTTTGGTATTGTTCGTCGAATCGTTGAGCTCCTTAAATTCTGAGTAGAGCTGCACGGTTATTGACAAATCCGTGCACTGACTAGACAGGTCCACTCAATCTGGCTGGTTCTTTCCTCAAAAGACCATTTCAGATATCAGTCTACATGGTCTTCACATGATCTAACCAAGATTTTGTCTGGAATTTAAAAGAAACTGTGACATCTGAGTTTGTTTCGGCCTTTCTTCTCGGAGTAGTCAGATAGGAAACGCCGACCTCATCTACTTTTATAAAATATGTAAACGTGTTTGTACAAACCAACTTACAGAAATAATATCATTTATCATTGAACTATCTGCAGGCCATACAAATATTTGTTCCGTGCGGGAATCGAACTCGCGACACGCAGCGCAGCAGCCGATCGCTCAACCACTACGCCAACCGTGTCGTCAATTTCAAATACCTGACGCTGCGGTATTTTTTTATTAGTACTTCAAATACTTGTGGCTTCAAAATACATTTAGCGATTTTATTAATAGATGCGTTCTGTAGAAAATAGCGCTTGATAGCTTTCATAAGCAAAATGGCGACCGCGTACGTCAAATTGTCAAGTACCTTGTAAATTGTAATTTTCATTTCAAACGGTTATTTTCACCGAACTTCTGTGTATTGATTAAGTTTATTAGTACGAATGTCACGATGGATGACTGACTGTATATTGTTATTTGTATTTTAAATAAACAAAGTTAAAATACTGTATTTTACATTTTAAATACACGAATTAAAAATATTTTGTATTTCGTATTTTAAATACATGCGAGATATTATTTTGTAATTTGTATTTTAATTAAAGCAAAGCATGGTTTTTGCCCAGCAATCGTGTTTCTTATGGTGTTCACCAAGTATCGATATCGATATTGAACATGGACTTTTTATCAACACTTTTTTAACTAACACATGGACAAATTCCCTCACACATAGATTTTATATTTTTGGTTTCGTTTTCCATCTGACTCTGTGTATCTTGTACATCCTATATCTATGGTCAAGAGAGTGTGTTGTATTCCGTGTTTTTATTCGTTTTCGAAGTAAATAATCGCCATCATTATGCCAAAAGTAATTAAAAGTGCTGGTAGAGATGTTTTCTTGAAGTGAACAAGACAATAACAGGCCTACGGTACTGTTTTATAAAGATAGAGCCCGCGTTGCTTATTTGACAGTAAATTTTAGGGATATACTAACATTTCCTTAAATTTTCGTACTACCGGTGCCGCTTCTTCAAAAATTATTGAAGAAGAAATAAAAAAGAATTGTAATTTAAATGGACGGTATTAGCCACTGCAGGGCCATTGTTAGACCAAATTTAACAGTAGGTACTACTAAGTATTCAATAAAAGATTTACAATAATTTCAAGCTTTTTCCTTCATATTTTATGCAAGTAGAAAAAAATAATAATTAATTATGCTTAACTTAAATTACTTTAAGTTTCGAGTAATTAAAAATGAATATTAATTAAATGAAGGAAAAAAGATCAGTTATGCTGGCAACATTAAGCACGCCACCCGTCGCGCGCAGACTTACCTTGCGCGCACTCTAGTTATCAAATGACACAATAATCTTTGTTTAATAATATGCAATGTGCTTTTTCTTATCTGTCGTTTCTCAGAATTACATATTGTATCCTAAACATCGATGCTTAATTATAATGGTTTGCCTCGTTGATATAGCGTTCGCAAGCGCTTCTGCCAGGCATGAATTATAAATATACAAGATAAATTAAACTTAGATTTAGATAGATTAAGATATAAATTATACAAGTGGTTAGGTGAATGTAATTTTTATAATATAATAGTTATTTATGCTACAAGTGCGGAAAGTAGGGGATTTCCGATGAGTGGTATTTTTATTCACGAGAGAGTGAAGCGAGTGAGTGGATAAATCGAAACGAGTCGGAAATCATCTTACGCACGTGTATCATACAACATTTGACTATGCATTGTGCGAGGCAATAAATAAAAAATGTGAACCAAGCAAGAAATTAATAAAATGGCGCTTATTCAAGGGTGCTCAGCATAGCCACAGATTAACTAATAGTTCATAGTTCCTCGGGCAAAAAGGCACGAGCAAAATATTCATTCTGCCAAACATATATTTAATGAATATTTAAAATTAATTTATTGACCAAAATCTAAATCTGACTAATTAAAAACGCCTTAAATGAAGTATTAGTTTTGTTTTACCTTTTAAATGAATGATAATCTGTACTTAACTAATTTTTAAAACTTTTCTCAAATAATAAAAATCTCTATGCGGCGGGCTGACGTTGGAGTTAAAAATTAAAAAAGTACAGGAAAGTAAAAAAAGTGACACTTTCCGCACAGTTTGGCTGCTTGGAAAACGCTCTTTTCCAGGACATGCATTGTAAAAGAATTTATGGCTATGAAACCCTCTGAATGACTCAATAGCTCATGATTTAATTGTTTTTGTTTGATTATTAAATTGAATTTATATTATTAATTAATTTAATTATTAATTTATATCAAATTTTTTTGCTTGTATTGTTTGTGTGTTACCCATAAATTGCATGCTTTGTCTTTGTAGCTGAACATGTTTGTACCTTTTCCATTATATTTAACACCATTTTATACCACGTTTTATGCAATTAAATTATTTGAATTTGAGGTCATGGGTTTGATCGAGTCGCGGGGTGCGGGTCGAGCAAAATGTTTGGGTTTTACCTAATGTAAGAATGAATGAATGTGGGTGTATATCTATAGGAGCACCACAGCCCTACTCCTTGGATACAGGCGTGATGTTACGCATTACCTACAATATGTAACTAAAATGGTTAATAATACCATATGGCGATATATCGACCTTTGTTATCAATGATAGTCGCCCAAAAATAAGGTTGTTATGGCCACCATAAACTCTACCATTGATGGCGGCACATTACTCGGCGGGAGACAAAAATATTACTGTTAAAGCTGCGGACTGAGGCATCGGAGATAGCGGGCGCGGAGAGCCGAGCGGGCTTGTCATTACACTTCGATCAGTCAATATCACGTCAAACTTCACAGATTGCTTAAGGAACTCTAATCTAAAATGAGGATTCGGATTGTATCTGATCGTTTCATCATTATCATCATATAAATTTGACAACCACTATTAAATTCGTCTGCCGCCCGCAAGCTCGCGCGTACTACTAAACTGAACAAGCTTGTGGATACATCGCAAACACGTATGTCGAACACCCTTTGATTTATGCATAAAAACCGACACCAATGCCGAACACGGGCGAACACAAACAAAAACAGGCGAACACAATCAAACACCAATCCACACGTTCGTGTTTGTTGGCCATTGGTCGCCAAGCGTGTGGAGGCGGCATAGATTGATCTCTCTATTTGTTTCAAATCCACCCCGCTGTCGCTTGTGAGCCCGCTCCCAAAATATCTCTGGTCGCAGCCTTAGTTTATTTCCGTAGTGGGCGCTGGCTTTTGATAATCATTCATAGAATGATAGATGTAATAGATTAGGGCCGTTTTCGTATACCAAAGACAGAAACAGGCACAGACATGTGCTTTATCGAGATACACTAGCTTCTACCAGAGGCTTCACCCGCGTCACAGATAATATAATACTAGCATACAGATGCCTCATCCCATACAAAGAAACCGTGCCGACGTAACTAGCGTTTTCATCTGATTATGCCGATTATTTTCTGTTAATCGATCGCGTGGAGCGGTGGTGGCCCAGTGGTATCGGCCGCGACTTACAAGTTGTAGGTCGTGGGTTCGAGCCCAGGCAGGCGCTTTACTTTGTGTAAATTATTTCATCACCACTGCTCTCAAAACGGTGAAGGAAAACATAGTGAGGAAACCGGCATGTCCTAGAACCATAAATTCGAAGACATGTGACATCCACCAACCCGCACTGGGCCCGCGTGGTGGATTACGGCCCATTCCCTCTCACAGAGAGGAGGCCTGTGTCTCAGCAGTGGGAACATTAATAGGCTGGTGATGTGATGTGAATCGATCGCGTTCGGTTCCGTTCCATGGCGATAGATCACCATCACCATCTATATCCGTGGAACGGAACCGAACGCGATAGAAGTACAAAAAATAATCAGTACAGTACGTCGGCACGGTTTCTTTGTATGGGATGAGACACTGCCCTCGTGAAAGTCGAGTTTATCCTCCCGGGATAAAAAGTATGCAGCCGTAAGATACTTAGTATTCTTATCTTTCTCAGCACTTTGCTGCAGGATATCACCACTATGTCACTCTTATTGGCAACAATAGTTGTCTACGCTGGAACGCAGCCCTTTTATTTATTCGTGAACGCATCCTACGTCGGCGAGACTCGCTACAACTTCACGGCGGACTTTCACTTCACTCAATATATTTGCCGAACGAACCGCCATATTTTTGTCGCGACACATGTTTTATATTATAATTTCTGTACAAACAGTTTAGAAATAAACTTCTGAACCAGTCAGGGTCGATCTTTTATTGTATCGACCACAATAGTCCTGTCAGTGCTGATAGACCTATCTCAGAAGAAGAACAATGTGATGTAGCCATTTTCGTGAACTGGGTCGGGCATATACTTCCGATTCCATAAGACTTTTTTAAGAGCAAGTTGCTGATGGATAATCCTGGTGACAAGATTGTGTCTATACAAATAGTCTCCGTTAGCTAGACTAGAACAACCGGAGAAATGTGATGGATTGATTCCCCCAGCTGATCCCAAAATACTTGGAAAATTGGTGGCATAGGCTAGGTGGTATGATTGGTATATTTTTATGTACCTAGCATCTTATGCGTCGTAGATGATTAGTGACGTCAATTTTAAAGTATATCAGGTGGAGATTAGATCTACGTCAATATTGTAGTCTATCGACGGAAACACGGTCTAACGCGGAGTTCAAAGTTGTTGCTGATAACGCAAATTGTGGGAAGTAAGCATACTAAATTATGATGTAGATTTAATTAAAATCGTTATAAGCATGTTATTGCTATTTGAATAGGGACTCGGGCCTTTCCCAGACCTCAAACAATCTGCCTAGTCTTTTCCCAACTAGCTATGTATGTTGGGCTTAGCTTCCCCTCTAAGCGAATGCAACTTGCAGTCGACCGACTATCTGACAACCGGAAAGTGCGAGTCATACTCGCGCACCGAGGGTTCCGTACAAACTTCGGCTTAAAGGTATTATAGACCTGAGTATTTGATATGATTTTCAATTTATTACCTCTACGCGTTCATGAGGAATGGGGTAGTAAGTTTAAAATTATTAAAAATATTTTTATTATACGATGTAACTAACATTTATGGTTTTCGCATTTATTCCTTTATCTGTGCTATAAGACGTGCTTCGTACCAAATTTCAAGATTCTGAGCTCACGGGAAGTACCCTGTAGGTTTTGATTCCCTCGCGTGTGTCGGATATTTGCGGCATAATTGGCTGTATCTTTTGTTTTTTTTTTTTTTTTTATTTATCACAGCTTTAAGGGACAGTAGAGTCATATAAATTTCAGCTTGATACCTCCACGCGTTCCTGATAAAAAGGGTCTTGACAGATAGACAGACGGACGGACGGACAACAAAGTTATCCTATAAGGGTTTCGTTTTTTCCTTTCGAGGTACGGAACCCTACCAAACCAATACCACTATACCAATGATGATGAAGTATATAACGTCAGTTTAAACTTGGAACGTTGACTTCTAAGGTCCAGAAATATAGCTGCTATAGGTACGTTGTTATAACGCGCACGGAAGCAAAGTTTGAATTAAAATCAGCCGTAGAAGTGCGATTATATATAATCAAAACGATTATACAATTTGCCGAAACATAAATCTCTATTGAAGCAATAGTTGGTAAAGCCCGAACCTATCTAAATAAGCTATATTTGAAAAAAAACACAACACTAAAAAAATAAAAAATATACTCGCAATAAAAACTAACAAAAAATCTATGAAATTTGACATATCGGAGACCTTATACTACACCAGCGCCTCTAGCGGTGAATTCATAAGCGGTAGTCCCCATTGCTAAGACTGTTGTCAGATTTCAGGCTCCAATCTGTTACGACTGTTAAAAATGGATGTATTTACAAGTTACAGCTAGGAATAACGGCTCGTGGTTTCCGAGGCAACGGCGGAGTCGCGGTAAGAAAATAATGGTCTTGGTCACCCCTCCACGGATTGACGTCGGCGTTGCTTTATCTCTAAGATATGGAAGGCATTGAATCAGTTACGTATCCAAGTAGGTCACTGTAAATATAATTTGGCAAAACGGGCAATTATTGATCCGTCGAACACCCGGTGTGATTGTGGTGCCCCTGTGCAGACTATATCCCACTTGCTGGAGTGCCCTAGCTGTCCATTCACTTGCACCATAGATGACCTGTACAGTGCAACTGGCGTACCTGGTGGCCACCTATTGGGCCCAAACAATTTAATTGAATGTACCGTCGAATCGAAAAGAAGAGAAAGATTATTTAACCACGAGCTCCTAACTTGGGCAAACCCTTGAATAAATTGACGTACCAATGAGTTAACGTATGTAGGAACTTTATAGAACTGACATAACTATACGTATGCAAATATCCACGCGTTTAGACTTTGTCCATCCATCGATACGCTTTCTCTTATTTATGAATGAGAACCGTATGCGTAAGTACTTATATATCGGGTGTTAATTGGGTCTATAAATTATTTATTTACTCTTCCCACTGTAGTTATGAAATGACTTACAATATTTTGAAAACATCGTAAGAAAACCTAAAATAGGGGATGATGACGTAGACAAGAGAAAGAGTCTATTATCTACGTCATCGTCAAAAATGTATGCATTTACAGACGATGCCGAAATGTCATTTGATAAATCCAAACAACCTTTCGACTATTGACAATGGGAGCTACCGTTTTTGTGCTCACCAGGTGGCGCCACTGGCACTGGTCCCTAAATATAGCTGTTAAACGTTGTTATTACGCGCACGGATGCAAAGATTGAATTCAAATCTTTTCTAATCCCGTAAAAGTGCATTTAAATATAAAATCGAGTACGCCGCAGTTATGAGAGGGGCCCTTTTTTTCGAAAAAAAGGAGAGTAACATTTTCAGAAACATAAAACTCTATTAAAGCAGTGGTTGTTAAATCCCGTGCCTATCTTAATCTGCCATATTTGAAAAATATTCACAAAAATAAAAAAAATGTAAATAAAAAGCCAAAAAACTATGAAATTAGACGTATTGGAGACCTCACGCTACATCAGTGCCTCTATCGGCGAATTCATACGCGGTAGCCCCCATATCATGTATCACATGTATCACTGACAAAATGTTTTTTTGTGTAAGATACTACGGCCAAGATATAACGTAAACTTTTTGAACCAGTTGACTTTCGGATTTAGCAGGGTCTGATTTAGGGGCCTCCCACTAGAACCTAATCATCTGTGTACCTAGTGACTATACTTCTTATAAGATAGTTTGATCTCTGCGACATATGTCAAACTGACGTATACGTTATTGTTATCCTGTCAAGCGCTATTGTTTGTGTATTGATACTGACAGCTGTCGCAGAGACCAAGCTATATTTTATGAAGTATAGGTGGTCAGATGCCTTGGTTAAGGCTGCGGGAATACGCTGGATGTGGGCGCACTGGGCCAGTCGATGTGGTGTGACTTAAGGGATCTAATCTTCACCATTTAAACCTAAATATTTAGCGGTGGACGTCTTTCGAATGAAATGATGACGATGATGATGTCGGTGACCTTAGTACTCCAGATAAAATGCGTTACAATAAATATATACCACAATCAATAAATAATAAATTAGGTATTAAGTTTACAACAGAATAATTTAATATAAACAATATGATACGTGATCACGCGGCGAATCCCTGCTCAATAGTTTCGTCTCGTTGTGATAACATGAAGCATAGATAACGTTGACTTTTTTAAATGATTGACCTGTGAACCTGAGAAAAGGCAGCTAAAGTTAAAATGCAATAAATAATTAATATTTTATAGGTATTGGTTGAGATAATCGTGTTGTGTAATTAAATAATAGTCGTTAAGTAATATCAACCTCTGCTACATAATTGAAAAGAATAAGTCCCTCGCCGCATCTGTTTATCTGTAGGTACGCGGTAAACTCAAAAATTGCCGAATTGATAATTTTCATCAGTTTTCACCAATGGACGAGGCGGTTCATGTTTCATTGAGATTTTGTGTATAATTATGTGTATATAAATAAATTTATTTTATTTTTTTCTCTTCACAAATGTTGAAGGTACAGAAAATACTTAAACTAATACAAAAAAATGAAAACATTTGTGAGAGACTGGTGCCCGAACAAGGTATTGAATACCTGTGTAACGGGTCACCAGGCTCCCCAATTCTTACAGTTAGACCTTGTATGTAATAGATAAAGCATGAACTAGGTATGTGATGATGTTAAGGTATACAATGCATAATTTATGACATTAACAAAAATGCTGCTTCTAGAATGGATATAATATGTTTAAGTGTACAGGTGTTTGTGAGTAAGTGAATGTATGTAGGTGTATGTTTGTAGGTGTATGTGAGTGAGTGCTTGTAAGTAGGTGCATTGGAGTCGGTGTATGTGCTTTTTTTTTTTTTTTGATGGGTTTGCTCTTGACTCTAGTCTAGGTCAGAGGTGACAGAGACAGAGTCGACGATGGAGTGAGCTTACCCAGAAGAAGCCTGTTCACTCTAACTTTGAAGAGATTCGGGTTGTATGCGTTCGAAAACACAGACGCAGGCAGTGAGTTCCACTCTTTTGCTGTGCGCATTATGAAGGATGTTTGGAAGCGCTTTGCTACGCGTGCTTGCTTGTTTTAAATAATATTTAACATAATGAGCCTATAATATTCCCACTGTTGGGACAAAGGCCGCGTCTGTGAGAGAGATTGGGTAATACACACAGGCACAGGGGTTGGAGGATGTCAGATGGCTTTCGAATTTTTGAAAAAAAAAACGTATATGTCCTAGACACAATGGTTTTTTTACGATGTTTTCCTTCACCGATTTAAGAGCAGTGGTGATGAAATAAAAAATAAATTACACGGAGAAAAGCGTCTGTTTGCACCGGCATGTATACAGACAATGTTTTAGGGGACCTGACCTGACGCTACGAAAGAAAATTTGGTTGAAATAATTGTCACTAGATGGCGCGATTGCATCGATGTGTTATTGAATTTTGTGTAAAATCATCATTTTCTAGAAATGGTCATAATAATTGTATTTTGTTGTTTAATCAACATTGCTAAGCATCAAATTATGGACTATTTTTATATATATAGTTCAAATTAATTCCAATAGATAGTGCGGTTTTAAATTTCTGAGGCATTCCGCTCGATTTTTTTAAATTGTATTGCAACACATTTTGGTACAATGAAACTGTAAAAATATGCAAAAAATACTATAAAACAAATCGTGATTGTATTTAAAGAAATAAATATTGAGGAACCGAGTAAACCCATTTACTTGCAAGTCACTAATAAAACCATCTATCGCTTGGGAGAGAACCGACCGTGTTCCAGGTACTTTTACTTTTAATAAATAATTGGTTTAGTCCGCCTCGGCACGGTTTCTTTGTATGGGATGAGGCATTTGTATGCTAGTATTATATTATCTGTTCGGCGCAATGTGTGGCCACAGATAATATATCTACTATCAATACCTACCTAGGCAACAGCCACTGTAAATAGGTATTATGTTTAGCTCAAAAAACCCTGCCTTACTCATAATCTTCTGCAGATAAAGCTATGTTTACATTTATTGATTACTTTAATTTTTAATTAATACAATGTAAGTGATATTAATTGACTTTAAATTTTATCTAAGTAGGTATGTCTTGACTTTGTAATTTTTTTGTTTTTGCTTATCTCTCGTGTGTCCTGTGCGGGTCACAATTTTTTTTTTCTTTCTTTGAATGATAAATAGTACATTACTGCAGCGGCCAGCAAAAGAGGCATTGATGGACGAACGTGTAAATGTGGGCCAAGGTGAAGCCGATTAGCCGACGCAAACATACGTAAGTTTGTGTTTTTGGTCACATAAAGAGGATCTAGATAAATTGGCATTCGGTCTGGTAATGACTGTGAACCAATGATTTAATTTACAAAAGTCTTGTCAAATGATTTGATATTATTGACATTTAAAAATAAAAATAAAATAAAGTTTATTGATTCAATAAAAGAATGTTACAGTATAAGGATGTGACACTGGATCCTGCACTAGGATACCCTGTGTCGCAGAATCCAGTCTCTCTCGACAATATGGTTTTTTGATAAGAAGTATGAAATGCAACGGTTCCAATCATTTAAAAAAAAAAAAACTGAAAGGTAACTAAAAGTGTAAGCGTAAATGTGTTGGTATGTAAGAGATATACTATTGTGTGTATGTGGTTGTGTGATTGCAGTGATGTGTATGGTCATATGGTCTGTTAACACTAAATTGTTAGTAGGTTTTCAGTTTCGTTGTAGGTAAGTCCCAGTAGCCAATCCCGAACTTGTTTTTTGCACCCAAACCTGGTCATGGGGAGGATTTTTAATTTATCATAAACTTTGTCATACAGCTGTGGGCATTTATTAACACGCTTTTATTAGCTTGGTATGTATCTATGTATCAATGTAACGAAATCTTTGAACGTGATTTTCCCCCTTCAAAACGTGGAATTGATTTGAAACTTTGCACACTTGTCAAGGACCGATGACAATGCAATAATTTAGTCAAAGTCAAAGCCAAAGTCAAATATGTTTATTCAACTTGGTTCAAATTTACCACGTGCGCGTTTAAATAGTTTGTCCCATTAACCTTACCAAGATCTTCAGGATTAGCGACTTTTTAGTTCAATTTACCATTAAAGCGTGTTTTTTTAGTTTTTAGAACTACAATTTATTTTATTCACAATATTTACAACTACCTATCTTGATTCTTTTTAGGGTTCCGTAACCAAAGGGTAAAAACGGGACCCTATTACTAAGACTCCGCGGTCCGTCTGTCTGTCTGTCCGTCTGTCACCAGGCAGTATCCCATGAACCGTGATAGCTAGACAGTTGAAATTTTCGCAGATGATGTATTTCTGTTGCCGCTATAACAACAAATAAAAAAAACAGAATAAAATAAATATTTAAGTGGGGATCCCATACAACAAACGTGTTTTTTTTGCCGTTTTTTTGCGATTGTGGTACGGCACCCTTCATGCGCGAGTCCAACTCGCACTTGGCCGGTTATTTTTCTTTACGCGATTATGTGGTCGACGGTGAAGCAGCAAAGCAGTTTTAATATATCGATCATCAAATCACTTAAGAGACAGCAAGAGGTGTATAGCACACACACATTTTGGCATTTATTTTTAATTCCATATAATAAGAGGCGAGCCGGGGACTAATCAAGACTCCGGACTGCGGATCCGGATTGCTACTGAGACATTTCCATAAAAATGTGCAAAACGTTGACCAAACCAAGACCAGTCAACAGTCGTGTTTACGACTGAGTACTAGACTAACTGTACATGCTACGTTCTATGTACTATGACACATCGAGTTTTAGAAGGTCGGGTCGGGTTCCACGAGCTGATAGTCAACACCGGGGTGGTTTTAGCGAGGTCAAAATTTCACCCTCCCCGTTCTTTTCTCCAGAAACATGTGTCATGCTCTCTCTAATTTATCTCTGATGGTAGCACATGTGTTGGAACATTCGGTTCCCTTCATGGTGGTTGAGCTGAGTGGTGCCGATCTATGTGTCATGTTCGTGAACGGGCGCCATCAGTTGGGATTGGCCATAACTTAGCTGCCTCGGCCTCTTTTTTAATTACCTGCATAAGAAGACGGAAAATTGCAAAGTGGCCTCCATACAGGGGTAGATTAGTAGTTCAACAATGCATATAAATTTATTTTGAACAGATAGAGTTAGTCGTTTTTTCATGATATCTAGACTGCCAAAGGTCTGTTTATAAAATTTCACGCGCTCGGTTTCGTCCTAAATCATTATCCATTTCGCTACAAATTTGCAAAAGTGTGTATTCGTACGCGAACTAGCTTCCTACTGCTCATCACAACATCTATCTCTTCCGCACGTGTTGTCGGTTGTTATAAAATGCATTTTAACCCCGCGCACAAAATAGTTCGTGCCGTCGAAAAAGTCTTGTCAAATGATTTGATATTATTGACATTTATTTTAGTCATAATATTTCACACATCACATCACATCATTAGCCTATTAATGTTCCCACTTCTGGGACACAGGCCTCCTCTCTGTGAGAAGGAATGGGCCGGTGGATAAAAAATACAATAGGTAGGTACATAGGGACGTATGGCCTAGCCATGTTGACAGCTGGGTGTATATTACAGTGACTTATATGGTGTTCTGAACTGTGTACCGCAAAGCAACGAACTCTAGATATTGCAATATCGCTTCCGTCCGATATGGCATGATATTTTCAAGGCCCACCGATATGCCTATTGACCATGTGTTTTGCGGTTGTTTAGGTGTTCAATAGTTCAATAAACTGTATGATGTTTTACAAGAGTGGTGGCCCAGTTGTAACTGCCACGATTTACAAGTTGTAGGTCGTGCGTCCGAACCCAAGCGCTTTACTTTGTGTAAATTATTTCATCACCACTGCTCTCAAAACGGTGAAGGAAAACATCGTGAGGAAACCGGCATGTCTTAAACCAAAAAATCGAAGATGTGTGACATCCACCAACCCGCACTGGGCTCGCTTGGTGGATTACGGCCTATTCCTTTTCACAGAGAGGAGCCCTGCACGCACAATGGACCAAATGGGAGTCTAAGTGCGGCAAAGGGGGTCCATCTATCCTATACTATCCTATGACATTCCTTCATAACCCTAAGACACCTTCCTACCTCCGAGAACACTTCTCCTACACCCGTCCTTCCGATGCACTTTGCAGGAAGCATCTTAAAAATCTCCTTAATATCCCTTCCCACGCTACCGACTTCTACTCCACTTGCACGCCGCGCGTTTGTGGAACTCTCTTCAGCCTGACATAAGGAGCTGCCAAACTCTTACAGTTTTTTCAACACACTTGCTCATAAAGTGGCTCTAATTTCACCGCAATTAGGCACATAATGATACCTGTTATCAAACTGTGACTTTTTCATTGCTATTATTCACAAGTGAGTTATAGAGTTCTTTTTTAATTTATTGGTTGAGTTGCTTTGTTCTTAAAAAAGTTTCGATACAAAAAAGATCGTGCTCAATAGTACAAATAAATTAATGTACCTATTGTTTGCTCATTTCATGCAACTTCGTATTTATTAAATAGATAATTTCAACTTGTACGTGCTTTGTGTGAAATTAAACTTTCACTCAAATATAAATTTTATTTGCTCTGTAATTAAGAAAAATTTAAATTCCCTATTTTGTACGTGGCTAAAACTCTATCCACTAAAAGTAAAAAAAAAACCTCATTCTAAAAGAATGAGGTTTCTTTTTTTTTACTTTGTCTATGGCCGATCGCCATTGTTAAATGCGCGCGCATAGGAAAACAGATTAATTTTGACCGCCATTGTGAAAAAATTTTCACAACTCGTTTTTACTGTTGAAAATGATTTTTTTGTATTATTTTCTTCACAAGTGTGTTAAAAAACGTCGTATGATACACGTGTGTATTGATGATTACCGTCCTCGGCTCTCTTAAGACCCTCACCTACGGCTCGGGTCTCAATGGCGCCTCAGCGGTAATCACCAACATTGCACACTTGTACCATAATGTACTATTAAAAGAAGAGTGAAAAGACACTACCTTTCCATTCCATCATACTTGCAAATATTTCTGTATTATTTATATCTTTTTTATATTTATTAGTAGGTAAGTTATTGTTATAATATTTATTTTATGTTATTGTATATTATTTAGCTCTGAATTGTTTTTGTTTTTTTTTCCCTTCTACACACGATGTCTACATCTCTTTTTCATCCTTTTTTTTTTCATTTTTTTATTATTAGTTTTAAGCACTTTATAGTCTGAAACACAGGTTCAACCTAGTTCAGGCAAATAAGCAACTGTCTTCTTTTATATTTTTAAGATATTTTTATTGTAAAATGTGCCTTATATTATAAATAAACGATATTATTATTATTTATCTTTCCTTTCGTAGGTATGCTGGAAGAGATTTCATTAGAAATAAGCATTGCCTATGTACCTATTTTTCTGTTCCTCCTTCTTGTCTGTATATGTGTGTGTGCATAAATCTATACTAATACTATAAAAATAAATACATTTTTATTTCATACTACACATTTTTTATGTAGTAGTAGACACGCTTCGGTCGACATCTATTGAACACGTAATTATGACGCAATATATTGCGAAAACACCCCGATCCAAACAGTAAAACGCCCATAACTTTTGAACGGCTGAACCGAATTTCAACAAATTTCTATAAACAAAAAAAAAACAAAAACGATTCATCCCGTTTAGGGTTATGGTACCTCAGACAGATACACAAATACTCAAACACACAGGTACAAACTTGTAACACCTCTATTTTTCCGTCGGGGTTTACAAATAAGTTTACAATACTCACGAGTACACATAAGGCCCCACTTCATCGACGTGTAGCTTCGTATCTAATCCCTCCTTCACTCGTTCCCAGTTGGTATAGTTGAAGAGGTGGACCTTCATAAGAGGTTGCACGTTAGGCCGTTTCCAGATTTTGTACGCTAGGGAGTTGTTGCGGATCACCATGCTCTGAGGACAACGGTTTATCGTCATTATCTGCATTGGCAGCATACAAATATTATGAAAAGTAGAAAAAATATTTTTGAATTAAAAAGACAAGGTTTATATAAAACTAGCTTCAGCCCGCGGCTTTGCCCGCGTTCAAAGTTAAAAAAATTGCTGCATTTTCAATGGCTATTTTTGCTACCTTTTGTCATGTAAATTCAGAAAATGACTTCAAATGCACAACGCCATCTATCGAATATCGAATTCAACTGTCCGAGTATCTGAATTACGTTTTATTGTGATAATTTTACTTCTTGAACACTTTAAATTCATCTAACTTTTGATAGAGTGAACCGATTGCGATGAAACAAAAACTAAGTAATTCTTCAAGTTACGCACAATTTTTATGTATAAAAGTTATTTACATTGTTTTCGTACATTTTACGTGATGCGTGCACAAATAAACAGACATATAGACAAAAATTTCAAAAATGCCGCACAGGTTCTGTTGGTTATCCTTTAACACACTGGCAATTTTTTTTGAAATGTTTACGATGAACAAAAATTACTTTTTTACAGTTTTATTATATGTATTGATGATTGCAAGCTGTGATAATAAACAAACACCGAGCCGGACAGGTGAAACTTAATAAAAGCTTGTAACACTTTAATTTTTTTGATTTTATAATATAGTTAAGGTTACACTAGTCGAAAATTCTTCCATACAAACGTAGTCTAGGGATTATTCCACTGTTTAACGATGTACGTTCAGAATAAAAAGTGATATCAATTTATCTCATCATTATCTAGCCCTATATGGAAGTAAAACAAGAAAACATTTGAAAGTTATGAGCGTCGAAAGTTCCACATTTCGACACTAATTTTAACGCATTTTTGGGCGCGAATAAATACCATAAGAAGACGGAAAATTTCAAAACGGCCTCCATACAGGTATAGATTAGTAGTTCAACAATGCAAATAATTGTATTTTGAACAGATAGATTTAGTCGTCTTTTCATGATATCTAGACTGCCAAAGGTCTGTTTATAAAATTTCGCGCGCTCGGTTTCGTCCTAAATCATTATCCATTTCACTACAAATTTGCAAAGGTGTGTATTCGTACGCGAACTAGCTTCCTACTGCTCATCACGGTATCTATCTCTTCCGCACGTGTTGTCGGTTGATATAAAATGCATTTTAACCCCGCGCACAAAATAGTTCGTGCCGTCTCGACCAGTGTACCCTTAATAGCGTCCCGCCCCGGCTTCGCCCGTGACTTATCATAGACAAAACCAATCCTTTCTCATTTTTCTATTGGTAAAAGCTGCATTAAAATCCGTTCCGTAATTTTTGAGTTTATCGCATACAAACGCGGCGGGGGACTTTATAATATGTAGTGATTGTTAGTGTAAAAGCCCAAAGTACGGTAAATCCTAGGCTTTACCAAGTCATACCTATTGGTAAAAGTCCGAATTGGTCTATGAAAATCGCCGATTTCGAGCTTTTACCTGCAGACGCACGGTAAATGTTGGCATTTACCTCAGATACATGTACATGTTGGAAAATTGTAATGTCTATGATACACTATGATGCTACGAATAGTCAAAACGCCGAAAAAAAAATCATCTTACAAACATAATACCAAATTTTATACATAAAAATTGTGCGTAACTTGAAGTATAACTAAGTTTTTGTTTCATCGCAATCGGTTCACTCTATCAAAATTTAAATGGATTTAAAGTGTTCAAGAAGTAAAATTATCACAACACACGCAATTCAGGTACTCGGACAGTTGAACTCGATATTCGATAGATGGCGTTGTGCATTTGAAGTCATTTTCTGAATAGCGGTGTTAAGATTCTCCGCGAAAGAATGATGACTATAGAAACAAAAATGGTAGGTAGATTAGTAGGGTAGGCAGGAAAGTAAGTAGGGTAGGGTTGGCAGACGTAATTAGTAATTTCGATAATATTGAATCATAGTTATAGGTAATAAAAATTATTAGATAGATATTAGATAGATACAAGTACTCACAGACAATATGGCGTCGTTGATCGTATTCGTAAAACAAAAGAATATAGTCCCGATCATGCTGAGGACGAACGTCGTTGATATTAACAATAACACTGAAACAAGGAAACATTTCATAGATTAATTACAAATATTGATTCTTCTATTGATATTGAAGGCATGAGAGGCTGAGAACGACCTCCATGGACATGGTGATGGTGAACCAGAGGCCCTAAACCAGTTACATTCTATCATCGT
This sequence comes from Orthosia incerta, assembly GCA_948252205.1. NCBI lineage: Eukaryota > Metazoa > Arthropoda > Insecta > Lepidoptera > Noctuidae > Orthosia > Orthosia incerta. The sequence goes on along the minus strand of OX411766.1, from coordinate 13,103,651 downwards.
AAGTGTGGCGAAAGCGATTGAAAAAAAAACCGGCTAAGTGCGAGTCGGACTCGCGCACGCCCTTCGTCCGTCAACCAGTCCGTCAAAACAGACGGCAAAGGTCACGAAATAAATCCCAACAATTATACATTTTTTTATTATAAACAACATCGTACGATCATTTCTTTATCAACCCAAAGTATATCTTAAAGGTCATTTTACAAATTATTAATGTTAAAAATGTAATCAAGCTGTGTTTTTAACCGACTTCAAAGGAGGTGGTTCTCAATAAGACTGTTTTTAGGGTTTCGTTTTTACCCATTGGGTACGTAATACAGATACAAATACTAAAAACAGAATAAAATAAATGTATTCTGTTTTTAGTATTTGTTGTTATAGCGGCAACGGAAATACATCATCTGTGAAAATTTCAACTGTCTAGCTATCACGGTTTATGAGATACAGCCTGGTGACAGACGGACAGACAGAAGACAGACAGATAGACAGACGGATCGCGGAGTCTTAGTAATAGGATACCTAGAAAAAAGGCACGGAACCCTAAAAAAACTATTTCGGCAGTCGGTATCAAAAAGCGAAGAACACCGACTTTCGAAAATGAAGTTATTTTTCACTTAATTTTTTTTTTTTTTTGGAAATCGGTGTGTATTTTTTTTGTTTACGACACTCTGGGCTGGAATAAAAGGCTGATGATGATGATAATGAAGTTCTTTTGAAGAGTTAACTACAAAACCGGCCAAGTGCGAGTCGGACTCGCGCACGAAGGGTTTCGTACCATTATCGCAAAAAACGGCAAGAAAATCACGTTTGTTGTATGGGAGCCCCCCTTAAATATTTATTTTATTCTGTTTTTAGTATTTGTTCTTATAGCGGCAACAGAAATACATCATCTGTGAAATTTCAACTGTCTAGCTATCACGGTTCATTAGATACAGCCTGGTAACAGACGGACAGACAGACAGACGGATCGCGGATTCTCAGTAATAGGGTCCCGTTTTTACCCTTTGGGTACGGAACCCTAAAATCAAATATGTATTGTATCTAATTATTGTCTTAGTCACTAATTACTCGTTCCTATTACCTACTATATTGGACTTCGCCCGGTGTCCAAGGACGTGCCTTGCTAGTTGCTACGCTCATGTAAGCACGAAACAAGAACAGAGTCATTTCTTGCCCAGCTGATTAATAATTATATGATAAGAGGCAATTATATCATGCATGGATGTAAGATGAACTGAGATAGATCACATAAACACAAAATTAACCAATGATGTTCCCATTCAGGAACTTTTCTGATGGCGTGACGTAATTTTTAACCGACTTCGCAAAAAAAGGAGGAGGTTATCAATTCGATTGTATTTTTTTTTTTATGTGTGTTACCCCAGAACTTTTAATTGAGTGAACCGATTTTGATGATTCTTTTTTTATTCGAAAGCTGGTGTTTGTCATGTGGTCCCATTTAATTTTCATCAAGATTTGATGAAGAGCTTCGGAGATATACATCAGAACTCTTCAATAAATGACGGCAAATCACTCGGGATAGCTGTAATCGCATATCTGTTTATTGTTTACACCATTTCATAACAAAACATCACACTGGTACGCTTTAAAGGAGTACGCAGGTGTGAACAGTTCACCCTGGTATACTCTCATTCCACCGGTTTTGTTTATTTAAGTTTCATGTTATTGGGTTTATCTATTCTGGCTTCACTTTAGGCGTTATAGGTACCTAGCCTTCCATTATGTACCTACCACAACTAAAAAGTGAAAAATAAAAAACTTTTTTACAAAAATTACAACCGACTTCCAAACAAAAACACTACAAAGTGAAAAATAACTTCAATTTCGGAAGTCGGTGTCAAAAAACGAAGAAACGAAAACAGGAACACCGACTTCCGAAATTGAAGTTATTTTTCACTTTGTAGTGTTTTTGTTTGGAAGTCGCTTGTAATTTTTTATAGTGTCGATAGGCGATATCGAGTATCTACGTATTATTTTCTAAGAAAACTTCAAGTGTATATTGATCGAATTGCATCGCATTGAATCCATGCGAACGAACTTGCAATTTCGCTTAGTAAAAATCGCTTATTGGTGTGATATATAATGTTAGGTAATGTAACAGCTCGAACTACGGTAAAACCTAAGATTTAACAAATCTTCGGTTCTACAAGTCCTACGATCTGTGATAATCGCTGATTTTGGTATTTTACCAGCAATCATACGGTTAATCTTAAGATTTACCTTTTTAGTTTTGTATTTTTTTTTTTTGTTTTTATTCTCTATAGTATGCAGGGGCGTAGCTACCGCCGTATCTGCCGTATCAATTATACGGGGCCCCCGGGCCACGAGGGCCCCCGACGTGCGTATGCAAAAATTAAAACTAATAAAAAATTACCTATGAACTTCGATGAACGCCTGTCAGACCTGTCACTATTGTCCATAGAGGCAGAAAATTTAGAAAAACTGAAGTCATCATCAGCTATAAATGATTTAATAAATCAGTTTGCCGAAAAAAAGGCAAGGAGAGTGTATATTTATTTTGAATTGTTTGTAAAAAATTTGGAAAAATTAACAGATAGATAATTATGGTGAATAAATATTTCTTTTAATACTATGCAAACATTTTTTTTCTTTGGTGAGAACTCTTGACCCTCCATAAGGGCCCCCAAACAAATTTGTATACGGGGCCCCGCCAAGGCACGCTACGCCACTGATAGTATGCGTTTGGCCACTATCTCGCCTGTTGTTAAGCGATGACGTGGTCTACGGTGAAAACCGCTTGCCTAGAAGAAACCTATTCACTCTTGACTTAAAGACCCCAAGGTTGTAGCTATCAGGGAACAAAGACCCCGGAAGGGAATTCCACTCCTTAGCTGTACGCACAATGAAAGTATTAGCAAAACGCTTTGAGTATGGGAGGGATGTCCACCCTGTGTGTGTATTTTATATAATTAATTGAGTCGGTTGACGATCGCGTGCGTATTATTGTCTAAGAAAATCATCATCTGCCTAGCCTATTCCCAATTATATTGGGGTCGGCTTCCAATCTTACCGGATTTAGCTAAGTGTCAGTTTTTACATGGAGCGACTGCCTATCTGACCTCCACAACCCAGTAACTGGGTAACACGGCACCCTTTGGCAAGACTGGTGTCAGATCTCAAGCTTCTCGGGTAGTCAGAAGCTTCTGACTACCCGTAACGACTGTCAAAGATCTTCAAATGACAGCCGGGACCAACGGCTTAACGTGCTTTCCGAGGCACGGAGGGAACTCGGTATGTTGAAATGGTCACCCATCCACGGACCGACCTCGTCAAGCGTTGCTTAACCTTGATGATCGTCCCGTGCGGCTGTTATTATTTAGCCACGAAAATATGAAGTTTATATCGGTCGAATTGCATCGCGTTGTGTCCATGAGACCGTACTTGCAATTTCTTAAAAATCGCTCATTGGTGTGATATATTGTTAAATAATATTGTAAAAGCCCGAACTACGGGCTTTTTATTTTTTATATTGCCAGAAATGGCAAAATCAATACATATAATAAATCTGTAGAAAAATATTTTTTGTTCATCGAAAAAAAATCCAAAAAAAATAGCCAGGGTGTTAAAGGATAACCAACAGTACCCATTTCTAGCATTTTTGGAATTTTTGTCTGTTTGTCTGTTTAGTTGTGCACGCATCACGTGAAATGTACGAAACCAATGTAGATAACTTTTATACATAAAAATTACTTAGTTTTTGTTTCATCGCAATCGGTTCACTCTATCAAAAGTTAGATGAATTTAAAGTGTTCAAGAAGTAAAAACATCACAGCTCACACAATTCAGTTACTCGGACAGTTGAACTCGCTATTCGATAGATGGCGTTGTGCATTTAAAGTCATTTTCTGAATCGCGGTGTTAAGATTTTACGCGAAAGAATGACACTAGAAAAAAAAATTGGTATGTAGTATGTATATTTTTGAGTATGTGAAGTAGGCAGGCAGGCTGGTAAGTATGGTAGGGTTGGCAGGCAGATGACGGGAGCGAAGCCGCGGGCACAGCTAATAAAAAATAAAAATAAACACACACACATTTAAAATGTCTCAACTTTATGAGTTAAAATTGTAACTTAGCTCTTCTTGAACAGTAAAATAGCTTCTTCTAGCTACTATTTAATAGCTCACAATGGAACTGCACCCTTATGCCCGTCCTATAGAAATTTGGGAAAGACAATAGACACACGATGTCTTTTTAATTTTACTGGCCAGCTATAAGCTGCATCTTCACCTGCGTCAATCACCACGTCAAAATATATTTTTAGAGTAAAAACTACTTTTATTATATTATGTAGGTACCTATCTACTGTCTTTGCCATTTTTTTTCCAGTTCATTGGCTCACTAAACTGTTATTAGGTAATAGGAATTTAGTGAAAATTGTAAAGAATATTTAAGAGAAAATGCGAGCGGAGAGCTCTGGCTCGCCTATTTCCTCCTGAAATATTGAACAAATTTGAATGACATAATTTTTATTAGGTTTGCTGCAACTCTAACTACACGTAAAGTAGGGATGCTTTTTTTCTCGTCTTTCCCATGATGTGCGATATCTTTGGACAGGCCATTCAAAAATATTACGGGTCTGTGAAAACCATTTTACAATGCATGTCCTCGAAAAGAGCGTTTTCCAAGCAGCCAAACTGTGCGGAAAGTGTCACTTTTTTTACTAGTGCTTTTTACTTTCCTGTACTTTTTTCATTTTTAACTCCAACGTCAGCCCGCCGCATAGAGTTTTTATTATTTGAGAAAAGTTTTAAAAATTAGTTAAGTACAGATTATCATTCATATAAAAGGTAAAACAAAACTAATACTTCATTTAAGGCGTTTTTAATTACTCTAGATTTAGATTTTGATCAATAAATTAATTTTAAATATTCATTAAATATGTTTGGCATAATGAATATTTTGCTCGTGCCTTTTTGCGTTACGACGTGACAGCTATTTGCACATGCGCAGTAGATATGCCCGAGGAACTATGTCCTTATTTAATCTCTGGATATGCTGAGCTTGAATAAGCGCCATTTTATTAATTTCTTGCTTGGTACAGATATTTTCTTTTATTTCCTCGCACAATGCATAGTATAATGTTATATGATACAGGTGCGTAAGATGATTACCGACTCGTGTCGATTTATCCACTCACTCGCTTCGCTCACTCGTGAATAAAAATACCACTCATCGGAAATCACCTACTTTTCGCACTTGTAGCATAAATAACTATTTCGATTCAGGGATCCGTTTGCGTAAAATTAAGCTTTGACTTGCTAATTTTTGTTAGAGTCAAGTGCCCATGCCAGCAAAATGGTTGCTTTCTGGATGTGTGAAAAAAATTCGGCTGTAGAATAAATAACGAAATTAGATGGAAAACTATCACAGATAAGTAGGCTTTAAAAGTTTACGAGTAGGTACCTAATAGTCGACCAACTTATAAAATGTACTAGGAAAAATAAAAAATAATATTTTCGTTAGTGCAATTTTCGTTGCTTTCATCTATACCAATATTATAAAGAGGAAAGTTTTTTTTGTTTATTTGTTTGTTTGTACCGAATAGGCTCCGAAACTACTGGACCGATTTAAAAAATAATTTCACCAATAGAAAGCTAAATTATTCCTGAGTGACATAGGTTATATTTTAATCCCGAAAACGGTTCCTGTGGGGTGGTCCACGGGAGCGAAGCCGCGGGGAACAGCTAGTTGTTTATAAACTTCAGTATTTTTACCTAATTATGTTGGTGAATGTAGCTGTTTCTACGGAACCCTCGGTGCGCGAGTCCGAATCGCACTTGGCCGGTTTTTTCTAATCGCTATCGCCACGCTTTAGAATGTCACTTGTCTAAGGCCTCAGGTGGAATAACCCAATATCAATTTGACCGACCCAGGAATTGAACCAAGGGCCTCATGCTGAGCAGCTGCTTGCGACCAATGGACTAACTAGGCAGTTTAGATAATTAATTATTCATTAAGAAATCTTTTTAAAACAAGCTTTTTTCGTATTCTTCTCAGCAAACCCTTTCATTTGATACCCATATCATGGCAGTGCACAAAAAATAACTAGTCCGCCATCTTGGACCGTCCGCCATATTGAATTTAGAATGACGTCACTTAGCTAACCATGCATGGTTATCCAAACTTAACGTGTATGCAAAATTTCATCTTAATCGGTGGAGGATAACTGTAACTGAAGTTAAATAAAAGCTTGTTAAAACAAATAATTGTGATACGGTAATTTGATTGCAATTACTTACATACGCATTAACTAAAAATAAAATATTAAAACAATAAAATTAAACCTTTTTTACTATAATTGAACACTCATAAGCAGTGATTAAAATAACTACGTACCAATGAAACAAAGATTATAATTAATTGGTGTAATGGGTTTTATATTGAAATCAACGTCATGTTTGAATAACAACAACAATACAACAATATTTTTTGCAGTAAAACTATTCAACAAAAATAGTTTTTGTTTTTTGTGATTTTCTGCCAGTGGCTTCGCTCGCATCTCAGATAGATATTATCCCAAGGGAACATACTCTCGCGACAAAAAGTATGCTGTGTCCTAATTCAGGACATGGTCTACCCGTGCTCCAAGTTTCATCCAAATCCGTTTAGCCTTTAAGGCATGAAAGGTGACAGACATATAGTTACTATAAATTTATATAGGGCGTAACGGAATGATCACACGATCATATTTAAAAACCGGCCAAGTGCAAGTCAGACTCGCTCTCGAAGGGTTCCGTACCATTATCGCAAAAAACGGCAAAAAAAACACGTTTGTTGTATGGGAGGCCCACTTAAATATTTATTTTATTTTATTTTTAGTATTTGTTGTTATACACCACCACACCACACCATCAGCCTATTAATGTTCCCACTGCTGGGACACAGGCCTCCTCTCTGTGAGAGGGAATGGGCCGCTATCCACCACGCAGGCCCAGTGCGGGTTGGTGGATGTCACATGTCTTCGAATTTTTGGTTCTAGGACATGCCGTTTTCCTCACGATGTTTTCCTTCACTGTTTTGAGAGCAGTGGTGATGAAATAATTTACACAAAGTAAAGCGCCTGCCTGGGCTCGAACCCACAACCTACAACTTGTAAGTCGCGGCCGATACCACTGGGCCACCACTGCTCGCTGCTGTTGTTATAGCGGCAACATAAATACATCATCTGTGAAAATTTCAACTGTCTAGCTATCACGGTTCATGAGATACAGCCTGGTGACAGACGGACAGACGGATCGCGGATTCTTAGTAATAGGGTCCCGTTTTTACCCTTTGGGTACGGAACCCTAAAAAGTTGTTTTTATACACAGGTAGTTTGAGAAATATTGCGATCAGTATGTACGTCACATTTAAATGTTGTCTTTTAAATCTTCTTACACGTGTAAGTCTTATTAATTGACCGTTGTTTTATCCGTAGACTATAATACCAGATGAAAAAAAACCCCCAAGTGCGAGTCGGACTCGCGCACGAAGGTTTCCGTACCATAATCGCATAAAATAGCAAAAAAATCACGTTTGTTGTATGGGAGCCACACTTAAATATTTATTTTATTCTGTTTTTAGTATTTGTTGCTATAGCGGCAACAGAAATACATCATCTGTGAAAATGTCAACTGCCTAGCTATCACGGTTCATGAGATACAACCTGGTGACAGACAGACAGACCGCGGAGTCTTCGTAATAGTGTCCCGTTTTTACCCTTTGGGTAAGGAACCCTAAAAACAAGAAAACAGGTATACTGGGTGTCTTTTACTATGATGCCACACATTAATGCAATTAGCGTATTCGTCGACAGTCCTTCCGGGGTTCAAAACTTCAAACTAGGTACCGACCGACGCTACTGAGCCCCTAGCACAAGTTTCTGACGTTTTCGTATCGTCATCGTGACGTTTTCACCAGACGTTAACGTACTCGATACTGCGTCAATTAACTTGGTAGCACGAGTTCAAAAAATGTCTTGCGACAACTCGGAAGTAGTAATTGAACGATGGTTAATTAAGGCCGAGAACCCAATAGCGTTTGGATTGGTTTGTAGTGAAAGTGCGTTCTGAAAATAGAAGACATAAAACGGGTAACTATGTCTTAAATAATTTAGAGACTAAAACTGTTTTTTTTTTTGTTATAAACAAATGTTAAAACATATTTAACATTTTTATTAATTCTTTTTTTTAATAAGTCATTGAAAATTTCAGTTTATTGGAGTTTTCATTTATGATAAATTGTTCGGTTTCGAACGGTCCCGTACATGACGTTTGACAATTGTCACTTAATGTTTGACGGTTTCCTTCAAATTACAAAATTATTTTCTCTAATCATTATAAAACCATTAGCACACTGATGCAAACGCGTGTAGATGCGAAATTCTGCCGACGAACTTTCCGAACTCAGGGATTGGTAAAAGTAGGTACGTCCACACCGAAACTTTAAATACTTTTTTATACTTAATTATTAATTATTTTTTTTAAGTCAACAGGGCCCACAGAATAACTTAAGCTTAATACAGAATATTATATTCATAGTATTAGTAACAATATAAACTTATCAATATACTTGATTTCAACTAAACCATTTAAAGGCATTTTTGAATAATCAAACAAAAGATGAATCTAGTTGCACATTTGCAAGCGTCAGTACTAGTAGGTCCCTATGGAGAAGAACGTGCAAGAAACTCCAAGGCACTCTTTTCCATGAATACAGTTCAATTACAAGTATTTGGTTACAAGGAAATTACATAGATAGTGAGAACGTGAGAACGATGGAAAAAACTTATACGTATGTTAGTAACACAATAACAAAAAACAACATTTATACACACAAACATTTAACACTTACACACAGGCAACCATCATTGCTTCAGTATTCCAGCTGAAATACTGGAGCAACGATTTTGTACATCACAGCCTGTCAGCAATCATGCCCGGAATGCTAGACATAATAAATATACCTAAATTATTGTTCACCAGAATTTACCACTTAATCATTCACATTTTACGCATGAAATTAACATATGAATAAATAGATTTCAATAATGGCGGATTTGATCACTTATTTTTTTAATTTTAAATGCCGAGCGGTTGATATGTACTATCGCATTGCTTCTCGGTGTGAGCAGACCCTAAGGTGTAAACGTCTATTGTTGTTTGTTGTCATTTCAAATAATTATTATAATTTACCAATTCAGACGAATATAAATAACACAGAACCATCGTAGGTTCTGTGATTTTAGAATTAAGGAATCCAAAAAGAACTTGCTTCACTCAGTTCATCATCATGGTGAACTTCTTAAAAAAGCAAACAAGTAAGTTTATTGCACAGATTCATACAATTATGCAAAATTCGCTTAATCCCATGAGGTCTCATGTAGTAAGAGGCGGGCTTATTACCGTGCACAGCACACAGAGTAAGACTCCGGGTTGCCACTAAGAAATTCCTAATGGAAAAGTCCAAAAACACTGCACGACCAACAATGTTGTATTTAGTTTCAGAATCTTTGTATTTTGTTCTATATCAAGTTCTTTTACCAACAGGAGATGAATAGTAATATTCCGGGTACTAGCTAAAAGCCTTTGTCGTCACCGCAACAATATAAGCCAGTATTGCCACTAAGAGAAGACAAGCCATTCCGATCGATTGCACCACCGTCTACAAGACTGCAGCCATGATTTTTTCAAAGCCCACGGTCCAGCTATTCGACTCTTTGTGCAATAATGACATCTAACGAAGGAATTGGGGGAATATTTTGTAACTTACGACGTTAAAAAGTATCTACAAATTCACAACCGTTTAGGTACAAATGCTCTTTATGCTATTTCAAGCATTTGGAGCAGCTATGAGCTAAGATTGAAATCATAGAAGCTCTGCCAATTCACTATGATTCGAATATGAAAGAACATTATGTAATACAAAGTTTTGTTAATTAAATCTGTATTTTATTTCATCAATGCATTATGTAGGTTCCTACCATCTACAACAGCTACATATTCTATTACTTATTCTTAATGCAGCTGTTGCATGATCAGCCCATAAAGTTTTTACTACTACACCTAGCGGTAGGAACGGCAAGCGTTTCCTTCCAGAGATTACCTTGTACAAATATAGTAAAAAACCATTTTAAAAAGTTAGTTTAGAATAGAAATTACCTATGTGTGGTGTAATTTTGAATGATAGATTGAAGAACGATGATGAGATGAGAGAGATGAAGTAATAAGACAACGTTATGGTTTAAATAAAGATGTATTAACTAAAACTGAAAATAGTATGTATGCTTAGATGGTTTGACCATCTTGAGAAGATGAATGAAAGGAAACTAACAAAGGGGTATTTAAAAGGCAGAAGTGAGTGAAGACGCCCGCTGGAGACGCCCTAGAAGGACATACACGGATTTTGTCGGCGACGAAACCCTATCTGCAAGCTAAGTAGCAAGTACATAGGTAAAAATGGGATTCATGCAATACCCAAGTATCTGTAATTGTTAATGATTTCTAGTTAGATAGTTTCCAATTAGAAAATATTACGAGTATTAGTGTATTATATTATTATAGTTATTGTAAGTCTGATAAAGCCAAGTCAGAGGTCTGTGCGGTTCCCAGAGGCAGGCTTAACTAACTCTGATACCAGAGGTGGCCACATCCTCACAAGAAAAGAAAAAGAAGAAGTGTTGTAATGTTATTTCGTTTCTAAGTAGCAAGAGAGTAGTTTTAATATTTTTTTTCAAGTAGATTCATATTAAAATCCTAGTGTTTAATGTAGTTTAATCATTGGTGAAGATACCTAGTTTTTAAAGAAATTTTGTTATGAGTTCATAGTGATCATAGTGATGATGATCTTGAAAACATGATTTTTATGTTTATGGAGATATTGCAACGATATTGAACCATTTTATCCGTTTGAAAAATGTTAATCGGTCCATACGTTTACGAGATTCGCTTATCCAATGTAATGAAGGTGTACCAAACTTTTAATGCTATTGTTCTACGAACTTTTTAATTGTTTTAAAATGTGTAATTATTATTGTCGTATGTCAATAAGGGGTGTAAAAATCTAAAATTGTAATGATTATATTTATGTTTAAAAGGTTAATAAGGCTCTTAAAATTTCGGCTAAGTATCTAAAGATGAACGCAAAAAATAGCCTAAAACACGTGCAAAAAGATTTTTCAAGTAAAAGCCCGATTTTTATTTCTTTAGTCAAAACGTGGGTCTTGTATGTTGGTCGTCCTCGTACCTACCATCCTACACTACATACGCATTCACAGGTGCGTGGTGACGTGTGCCACCAGCAGAGTCGCCGGACTCAGAGCGTATGGAAAACACGTCAAACAACAGTGGGATACTATCCCAGGGCGACCGTGGGTACTTACACCACCCTGATGCCTTCCGCAACAGATCTTATTGTGATGTTCTTCAGAAAGGCCAGCGTGCGTGCATGTCATAACCAGCGTGCGTGTAGATGTATGAACGTGAATATAACGCAGCAGGTGGCATTTTGTAGTATCTTCCTACTCACACCCATCCGAAAAAAGCGTAAGTTTATGTATGTATGTTCAGATTAGGTAAATTAGCAAAAACATAGTTTCTGTTTATTTAGGTTTTTATTATCACATTAATAGCTTAGTTAGTTACTTAGTTAATTCACGGCTACTTTGTGTACATTTATGTACATGTTAGAAATGTAATAAACTAGCTTCTGCCAGCGGCTTCGCCCGCGTGTATTATACATATGAACCTTCCTCTTGAATCACTCTCTCTATTAAAAATAAACCGCACCAAAATCCGTTGCGTAATTTTGAAAATCTAAGCATACAAGTGGGAATTTTAAATAAAAATAGGCTGCGCCAACAAGGCTTTCCATGTACGCATACGGAATGATATGAGAGTCCTATCACAGTCCACTCTCTGGATCGGTTTCTGGTCTCATAAAGATCACTCTGGATTCTGGAACATTGGTTGTCAGGTGGCAATTACGATGGAATTCTCTTCTCTTTCTAATAGACTCTATAGTTAGTCTTTATAATAGACCGTTCGTCACGCTGCGGAGGGCTTCTATTTCCTTTTTGTCCTAGTTCTCTCTTTCGTTGTACATCTGTCTCTGTTTATCATCGACAAACTAGCTAGACTTGTAGAACGGCTTACGGTTTTTGCTACTTAAAATACTGCAACCATTGCCACAAGACCTGCTGAAGAACATGTTATATTAATACATTTTAGATTTGTATTGTTGGTAATAGGGTAGACAAGAACATTTTAGCTGCCGATAAATGAAAGGGCTTCAGTTGCCTAGAAGCAACTGCTAATGTTGTTTATCCCAAATTCTAACCCATATTCCCAAACTATCTTTGTAAACCGATATAAACCAGTTGCAAAATATATAGGCATACGTACATACTAGTATTATATTAGAGATAATCCCTCATTTATAAAGAATATCGCCGTTTACTTCGATTCTTGAATCTTCAAATGAGTCATGATAGTTATGGAGCACCGCATGAAAAACGTAGAGTTTCGGCGAATAACGCACTAGAGACCGTACTTCATCACGGCTGGAAGACCGCTCTATGTGTGGCATCGACCATACAGTGTGGTTACAATCAATAACTTATAGAAATGATTTATTATAAGAAACTATTACTGTTTTTTTATAAAGAAAATGAAAATTTTACCTACCTCGTTTAACAGCTTCTCCTAGCCTCTTTATTAAAATAGGAGGTAAGATAATCAATAGACAGCATGCCTTCCCCTTTTATTCATGATTAAATAGCATATTATTGCAATAATTACCCAAATAAATACGGATAATTACTTGACGTGAAATGTCACGCCAAGAAAATGTCAGTGAGATAGCTTTCGACGTGCTTTCGTCACACCTAGCGTAAAACTCGATACTACATGTCAAAATGAAAACTCGTGCTACCGATTCCCATACATTTGGAGCGTTAACGCACCGTAAATACGTCTACTCGATACGAAGGCAATTGTCAAAAACTTGTGCTACCGATTTTTTAGTTCCAAATACGGACACATGGCGCTGATTAATTTTGCATACAAAAATTGTCGAAGTCGATACGTTAACGTAGTCGAACCAATTACGCAGAAACTCGTGCTAGGGGCTCTGTTACGTCTTATCGCTTATGTTTACATGTTTATTGTGTGACACATTCTAGAGATTTTTTCCTAGGAATACATAAAGGTTGATAGCCTTAGAAATTACCTACTCCAATCATTATCATCAATACATACATTACATATAATAAATCTGTAGAAAAGTAATTTTTGTACATCGAAAATATTTCCAAAAAAAATAACCAGGGTGTTCAAGGAACCAACCATAGAACCAACGAAACCTATTTCCGCCATTTTTTTAATTTTTGTCTGTTTGTCTGTTTATTTGTGCACGCATCAGGTAAAATGTACGAAACCAATGTAAATAACTTTTATACATAAAGTGTACTTACGTATTGTGCGTAACTGTGCGTAAAAGTGAACCGATTGCGTTGAAACAAAAACTATGTAATACTTCCTGACATGTTGGCGACCAGCAACAAACCTCTTTTATATACTGATTTGATTCCTTTTTATTTTATTCTTTTTTTGTTTTTTTTTAAAGAAAATGTGTTCTGTCAGTTGTGCAAAAATGAAATGACATAAAACTTTCTGTGATCAATAAAAAACGTGTTTTCATCTACAAGCCCTTCCTCATATTCTTCAGTGTTACTAAGTTTTTGTTTCATCGCAATCGGTTCACTCTATCAAAAGTAACATGAATTTAAAGTGTTCAAGAAGTAAAATTATCACAACACACGCAATTTAGATATTCGGACAGTTGAACTCGATATTCAATAGATGACGTTGTGCATTTGAAGTCATTTTCTGAATGGCGGTGTTTAGATTCTCCGCCAAAGAATGATGACTATAGAAACAAAAATGGTAGGTAGTTACGTAGCGTAGGTAGGAAGGTAAGTAGGGTAGGGTTGGCAGACAGATGACGGGAGCGAAGCCGCGGGCATAGCTAGTTGCAAATAAAAACATAACATCACGTCTGTAATCTCTGAAGGCACAGATAATATAATACTAGCATACAGATGCCTCATCCCATACAAAGAAACCGTGCTGGCGTAACTAGCGTTTTTCGTCTAATTAAGCTGATTATTTTATTAGTACTTCGATCGCGTTCGGTTTCGTTCGTATCTTAGATGTTGTTAGCAGCGACTTGCAAATAAAATGGTTTTTTCGGTTCGTGACCAAGTATTTTATAATTTTAATACAGTGATGATTTGTTTTATAGTATTTTTTAAAGGTTTTACAGTTTCACTGTACCAAAATGTGTTACAATACAAATTAATATATAGTGGCATGCCTCTGATATTTAAAATCTCTCTATCTATTTGCATCAATTTTAAATGATCCGTTCAAGTAATCTATTAAATGTGAATTAAGCCCAATATTCCATAATTTTGTGCTTAAAAGTGTTGATTAAACAAGAACATACAATTTTTATGTTTAATACCAGAAAGTGTTAATTTAACACACATTCAATAACAATCGGTGCATATCGCGCCAGCTAGTGAGATTTATTTGAACCAAATTTTCTTTCTAAGCGCTTAGAATGAAAATTTACGTAAATTATAATTATAATTATCTAATAATATATTAAAAATAATATATTAAAAATTTATGTAAATTTACGTTAATTTACGTTATATACGTTATAACGTATCTACTTAAATTATGAAAGTAAAGAAAAGATAGTAAATTTTTTATTCAATTATTTGACAATATACCGTGTATAAAATACTTAATTAACTAAGACTACAAATATATACATTTAAACCAAAAACTACTCACTACCTAAACCTAAAAATATACTTAACTAAAATATGGCGTCAAAAAACTCCTCCACATAGTTGACCACTAGTAATGTACCCGAAAGGCTGGCAGCATTGCCACGTTGTATGGCAATGCTTAATCTCTGTCCCGCGAAGTGTAAGATTACAAATAAGAAAAGTAAGATTACAAATTATAATATACCATATTTGAGCATACGCATGAATTACAGTAGTGAATACGCTCAGATTTTAGAATAAAATCTTATTAAATCGAATATTGGACGTTTGAAAATGTTACAAAATGTTCGTTATCTAATTGTCTATCCATCAGTGTTAGTATAATAAATATTTAATGAACACTTTACGAGGAGATGCATGCTAACAATCATTATTTCACATTTTTATGGTGTTGTTGGAAGGAGATTAGTGATACTTACACCTCTTTAAAAAAAATGTATACTACCTTATTAGAATCAATATTATGTAGAAATTTAATGTATTTTTATTAATTGATATTTCTTTTTAAATAACGAGTAGATAGCTCTTAAAAACTGCACAAAAACGGCTAGCGCGGCATTTTGCTCGGGGAGGCGCCTTAAGGGTACACTAGTCGACGGCACGAACTATTTTGTGCGCGGGGTTAAAATGCATTTTATATCAACCGACAACACGTGCGGAAGAGATAGATGCTGTGATGAGCAGTAGGAAGCTAGTTCGCGTACGAATACACACTTTTGCAAATTTGTAGCGAAATGGATAATGATTTAGGACGAAACCGAGCGCGCGAAATTTTATAAACAGACCTTTGGCAGTCTAGATATCATGAAAAAACGACTAAATCTATCTGTTCAAAATAAAATTATATGCATTGTTGAACTACTAATCTATCCCTGTATGGAAGCCGTTTTGCAATATTTCGTCTTCTTATGGTATTTTATTGCGCCCAAAAATGCGTTAAAATTAGTGTCGAAATGTGGAACTTTCGACGCTCATAACTTTAAAATATTTTCTTTTTTTACTTTTTCGCTTCCATACAGGGCTAGATAATGATGAGACAAATTGATATCACTTTTTATTTTGAACGTACATCGTCAAACAGTGGAATAATCCCTAGACTACGTTTGTATGGAAAAAATTTCGACTAGTGTACCCTAAAGGGTACACAATTCGACAGCACGAACTATTTTGTGCGCGGGGTTAAAATGCATTTTATATCAACCGACAACACGTGCGGAAGAGATAGATGCTGTGATGAGCAGTAGGAAGCTAGTTCGCGTACGAATATACACTTTTGCAAATTTGTAGCGAAATGGATAATGATTTAGGCCGAAACCGAGCGCGCGAAATTTTATAAACAGACCTTTGGCAGTCTAGATATCATGAAAAAACGACTAAATCTATCTGTTCAAAATAAAATTATATGCATTGTTGAACTACTAATCTATCCCTGTATGGAGGCCGTTTTGCAATTTTCCGTCTTCTCATGGTATTTATTTGCGCCCAAAAAATCGTTAAAAATAGAGTCGAAATGTGGAACTTTCGACGCTCATAACTTTCAAATTTTTTTTTTTTACTTTATCGCTTCCATACAGGGCTAGATAATGACAAGACAAATTGATATCACTTTTTATTTTGAATGTACATCGTCAAACAGTGTCATAATCCCTAGACTATGTTTGTATGGAAAAAAAAACGACTAGTATATCCTTAAATATGTGCGAACGAATACTAACAACTTGAATTTGGTTAAACTTGACACACAAGTAAACCATGACATCGATTAGGACATCGAATACTTTTTATGCCGGTATACTAGGGATAGTAAATAATTATTCACGCAAGCAAAGCTGCGGGCAGAAGGTAGTCTAAACTTATTTATTACTAGCTGTTCCCCGCGGCTCCCGTGGACCACCCCACAGGACCCGTTTTCGGGCTTAAAAAATAACCTATGTCACTCAGGAATAATGTAGCTTTCTATTGGTGAAAGAATTTTTAAATCGGTCCAGTAGTTTCGGAGCCTATTCGGTACAAACAAACTATCAAACAAAAAAATCTTTCCACTTTATAATTTAGGTATAGATGAATGCGAAAATAACTCTGTTTGTCTATTTGTATCGCTTTTACGCCTAGAAACTGCTAAACCAATTTTGATGAATTTTGTTGTTGAGGACCTTAGACAAGGATATAGGACTTTTTTATACAGTTAGTATGTTAGAGGTAGGTAAATCACTATTCACACAAAGCCGTGGTCCGGAGCTTGTTTAAAATAAGTATGACCATGAGAATTTCGTTGATCTATGTGTTTAAGATAAACGGCGAAACTAGGGGACCAATTTAGACAAGGTTGTGTAATACTCGTATTATTTTAAGAGACCATGTAGGTATTATTTATACAGTCTACATAATTATGAATACCTCCAAAACTCTTGGCTTACTTAACTTCTTTAACGACTTCGCTTATAAAAGAACTGAAATCTAACTATATACTTAGTTCTCTCTCGAAGTTCCTTAAATCCCAACCCATAGTCATGCACAACGTTCTTGAGTTAAACAAAAGATAAAAATAAAACAAGATTGTTTTGCACAACACAAGACAAACAAGGGACACAACAATCTTCTTCCTTCACACATCACATCACATCATCAGCCTATTAATTGTTCCCACTGCTGGGACACAGGCCTCCTCTCTGTGAGAGGGAATGGGCCGTAATCCACCACGCGGGCCCAGTGCGGGTTGGTAGATGTCACATATCTTCGAAGTTTTGGTTCTAGGACATGCCGGTTTCCTCACGATGTTTTCCTTTACCGTTTTAAGAGCAGTGGTGATCTTCTTCCTTACATAGTATAAAACGAAGTCACTTCCCGCTGTCTGTTTGTCCCTATGTACGCTTAGATCTTTAAAACTACGCAACGGATTTTGATGCGTTTTTTTTAATAGATGGACTGATTCAAGAGGAAGATTTACATGTATAATATACGCGGGCGAATCCGCTGGCAGAAGCTAGTATTATTATAAACGTGAAAGTTTGTGGGGATGGATGAATGTTTGTAACTCTTTCACGCAAAGACTACTGAAAGGATTTTGATGAAACTTTACCGAAATACCGCTTATGCATCAGAATAATACATAGGCTATATACATCGCGAGCGGACCAGCGGGCGGTAGCAAGTATTTAATAATAACAACTATAAGGTTACACTAGTCGAAAATTCTTCCATACAAACGTAGTCTAGGGATTATTCCACTGTTTGACGATGTACGTTCAAAATAAATAGAAGTGTGATTAAATATAAAATTGAGTAGACACTTGTTTAAACCCTTGTTTGAAAAGAAGGAGGCAAGTTTTTTAAACAAATCTCTAGCATTGGTTGGTAAAACCCGTACCTATCTTTATCTGCCATATTTGGAAAATATTGTCAATAGTAAAAGAACTCGCGCATTTAAGAGTCTCTGTTTTTGGCTCGTGAAACTTGTAGGGGCTCTTAAGGTTACACTAGTCGAAAATTCTTTCATACAAACGTAGTCTAGGGATTATTGCACTGTTTGACGATGTACGTTCAAACTAAAAAGTGATATCAATTTTTCTCATCATTATCTAGCCCTGTATGGAAGCAAAAAAGAAAATATTTGAAAGTTATGAGCGTCGAAAGTTCCACATTTCGACACTAATTTTAACGCATTTTTGGGCGCAAATAAATACCATAAGAAGACGGAAAATTGCAAAACGGCCTCCATACTAAGGGATAGATTAGTAGTTCAACAATACATATAATTTTATTTTGAACAGATAGATTTAGTATTTTCATGATATCTAGACTGCCAAATGTATGTTTATAAAATTTCGCGCGCTCGGTTTCGTCCTAAATCATTATTCATTTCGCTACAAATTTGCAAAAGTGTGTATTCGTACGCGACCTAGCTTCCTACTGCTCATCACAGCATCTATCTCTTCCGCACATGTTGTCGGTTGATATAAAATGCATTTAAACCCCGCGCACAAAATAGTTCGTGCCGTCGACTAGTGTACGAATGCTGTGCCCGACAAGGTCCATAATTGTTTCTGTTACTTATATTTATCATCTGGGGGGTGACCATAAGCTCTTAGAGTAAGGTTATTTTGAGTGTGTGTAAGGGATGATGTAGAGATGTGTATGAATTGTATAAAAAGGGACTTAGAAGTCCCTCTTAACGCTCCGGTTGCCGGGCAGACGCTACCGAGCGGGTAACTGGCGGCGAAGTGTTTAGCCATGTATCTTATATACATGGCTAAACACTTCGCCGCCAGTTACCCGGTAGCGGCTACCCGGCAACTGGAGCGTGTGAAAAGGGGCTTAGAGGTTATGGTCACCCCCCTGTATGTACATTACGGATGCAATAAATTTAATTTGAATTTGAATAATGTTCGGTGTACTTAACAGTGACATTTGGCATGTTTTTACCCACCAACTTTAATTATAAAACTTGGCTTAAACTACCGCGTGCATATCATTCTATTTGAGGATTTCTCAAAGAATTGCACTGTATAAAATCGCAAATACGCTTAAAGCAAGCGTAGTGATCAATTTCATGGACTTTAAATCACGCTTGTATGGCCCGGAAGGGAGGCAGATGAGTATAATAGTAGGTACATCTACTTTTCGTCAGTTCATAGTTAAGTCATATGTAATGGGAGGATATGTGGAACCAAGGTTACCGACATAGCCCGAAGAATTGCCGAACTTAAGGCCATACCCTGACCAAAAAATCAGCATGAGATATGAGCATTCCTATTGGCCTAGCGGCACTGGTGGCGCATGAATTACAGTAGTGAATACGCCTTTTATAAAATCGAATATTGGTCTTTTGATAAAAATAAAACTTACAAAATATTCGTTATCAAATTGTCTGTTATCAAATAGACAATTTGATAACGAACATTCTAATGTGTTAGTACAAAAAATAATTAATGAACACCTTACGAGGAGATGCATGCTATCAATAATTATTTCTCATTGTTATGGTTTTGTTGGAAGGACATTAGTGATACTTACACCTCTTTAAAAAAAAAGTATACTACCATTTTAGAATCAACATTATGTAGAAATTTAATGTATTTTTATTAATTGATATTGCTTTTTAAATAAAGAGTAGATCGCCACGCTAGTCGTTTTTGTGCAGCTCTTAAAAACTGCACAAAAACGACTAGCGTGGCGTTTTGCTCTGGGAAGCGCCTTAAGTGGCAGTGGCCGTAACGGATGGCCGTTGGGGCGACCGCGTACCCGAAGACGCAGCGTTGGAAGGCCCCCGTCTAGGTGGAGCGACGACCTGGTCAAGGCTGTGTGTGTCCGGTGGATGCGAAACGTACGGGCCCGATCAGTTGGTGACGCCTGGGGGAGGCCTATGTCCAGCAATGAAGGTCTTTCGGTAGCAGTAGTAGGTTAGCTTATAGCCATCGATGGACTATGTCTGTATTGAATTTATTGTGATTTTTAACCCACTTCAAAAAGGGGAGGTTCTCAACTCGACTGTTTTTTATGTTTGTTACCTCAAAACTTTTTACTTGGTGAACCGATTTTGATTATTCTTTTTTTTATTTGAAAGCTGGTGCTTCTCATGTGTTTCCATTTAAATTTGATAATTTTTTCATTTATTTATTCTCAAACAATTTACATTGTGTCGAACATTACTTAAAATTAAAATTACAAAAAAAATAATTATTATGATACACTTGAAAGCAAATTAAATTATTAGAAAATTGAGTCAAATTAATTTAAAATATGTTCCAATAGAAAATTATACAGTTTCAAATTTATCCCATACATGCCTCAAGATAAGATTACAATGTCAAGTTTATACTGTGTATGTCACAAAAAAATCAATTCCAAATCAATCTGAAGTATGTCACAAGAACCAATTATAATGTCAATTTAATTCAACATGTCAAAAAAGAAAAGAAGTAAATTGTTCCTTTAAGTACATTTCACAAATAAGATTTATAATTTCAAGTTAATACTTATATGTTGCAAGAAGATAATAATTTCAAATTAATACGATATATGTCACAAGTAACAAAAGTAATGTCAAGCTAATAAATATCACAAAAAATAATAATGTCAAGTTAACACAATAAATGTTACAACTACAAGATTATAATTGCAAATTAATACGATATATGTCACAAGTAATAAACATCGATTTAAACCAATATATATGTCACAAAAAATTATAATGTCAAGTTAATACAATATATGTATATATGTCACAAAAATATTGTGATTTCAAAATGTAATGTCAAAAGTAAAAAATAAATATGTCAAAAAAATATAAAATAAATGTCCAATAAATTTAATTAAAAATATTTGTTACTGCTATTTCTAATAGCAAGTATCTATTTATCATTAACTGACATAAATTCTGACACTGAGTAGAAACATTTTTCCAACAAGAAGGCTTTTAATTTGGTTTTACATAAGTGCAAACTATAAATTAATAACTTTAACTCAGTCGGTAACCTATTGAATATTTCCACCGCCTGGTATCCGTAGCAATGTTTAGCTATATTGAAATTTGGTGACATTTTGTGTTTGAATTCCTTCCTTCTGGTGCTTTCTCTAATTTTACGTTCCTCTTGTCATTCATACTGATAAATATACTTAGCAAAGTGAGATAGGACTACTAATATGTATAGGCTTGGTACTGTCAATATTTTATGTGCGTGTGAACTGAGGGACCACACTGGCATTTCGCATAATAAAAATCGTAGGATTTAGTAGTACACTTAAAACAATTGTAGAACAAATCTGGGAATTTGTAAACAAACATATTAAAAACTACAGCCCTTAAAGTGTGGTCCCTCAATCCTCACAGACCATCAGCCACATCTCGGAAAGTATCTGAAAAATTAAGATATTGTGACTACAGACATTTAGTAAAGAATTTGTAAAGATGTTTACTTAAAAACAAACCACAAAGCATCAAAGATATAAAATATATAACGACTAAACTGTGGTCCCTCAGTTCACACAAGAAAGATAAATATTTTAGTGAATATTACCGAATCAAATAAACAAAATCTTTCTTTTTTTACATAAAGTTTTAATAAGAGACCAGAAACATTTTGTAAAGAAGAAATGGAAAAAAAACCACAAAGCAATTTGAAGATAGCGATTATTAAAACTGGTCCCTCAATCCTCACATCCACTGACATATGTGCATGTAGTAGCTGCTAGACGAGAGTAATATCAGAAAGACTAGTGTATTTCACTTTTAGTAGAAAGTTTCTACTAAATAATAGTTATCTAAAACTGTGTATTTCCTACCTCTTAGCAGAGATAATATTGTTTTTTAATCCTATGAAAATAGAGAGAGTAGTGTGACCACACAATGAAACAAAATGTAGACAGTACTATTATACTTCATTTAGTATAGCATTAAGTGAAACGAAAACAATGTTGAACTGTTAATTGAATGTTATATTACATGGCATAAGTGTCTTTAATAAAAAAGTAATTGATAAATAAATAAAAAATAACACTAACACATTTATCTGAGTAAGTGAAATTTGCATGTAGCTTAGTGAATGTAAGAATATTTGTTGGTCAATATTTTCAATAATTTTGAGATGTTGGTCATCATAGCAAAAGAAACGCTCATACATATAAAAGTGGCATCGGTAATGACCAAGACCGCCAGGAATTAATGATGGAATAAATTCAGATGCACCCATGATTTTGTTGCTTTTGTTCTATACTGTTATGGTAACTGGAACTTTAGTAAGATACCGTTTTTCAGTGCCATTCAAATCGAATGATATTATTTACACACACACACACATGTTTGTAAAAGTTGCACTGAAAAAATATCTTAGAAGTACATGTTCAAATATATATGTGATATAACACTGGCAATCATAACTAATATGGTTTCCTTTCTCGCTTACTGGGCTAAAATATTGTGAAGCAATTTATGCCCTTATTATAGTTATTTATGCTACAAGTGCGGGAAGTAGGTGATTTCCGATGAGTGGCATTTTTATTCACGAGCGAGCGAAGCGAGTGAGTGGATAAATCGACACGAGTCGGAAATCATCTTACGCACGTGTATCATACAACATTTTACTATGCATTGTGCGAGGAAATAAAAAAAAATATCTGAACCAAGCAAGAAATTAATAAAATGGCGCTTATTCAAGGGCACTCAGCATATCCACAGATTAACTAATAGTTCATAGTTCTACTGCGCATGTGCATTAGCTGTCACGTCATAACGCAAAAAGGCACGAGCAAAATATTAATTCTGCCAAACATATTTAATGAATAATTAAAATTAATTTATTGATCAAAATCTAAATCTAGAGTAATTAAAAACGCCTCAAATGACGTATTAGTTTTGTTTTACTTTTTATATGACTGATAATCTGTACTTAACTAATTTTAAAACTTTTCTCAAATAATAAAAACTCTATGCGGCGGGCTGACGTTGGAGTTAAAAATTAAAAAAGTACAGGAAAGTAAAAAGCACTAGTAAAAAAAAGTGACACTTTCCGCACAGTTTGGCTGCTTGGAAAACGCTCTTTTCGAGGACATGCATTGTAAAATAAATTTCATCTTCAGTATGTCTGTGTTGATGTAAACTTCGTTCAAAATGTAATATAAATTAGACCAGCAAGATATACTTGACTCTATTGACGGCCTTAACGAGCCTAATTAGGCCTTTACGATGTACAACACATTGTAGGTCTATCCTTAGGTCTTACTTATGCACCTATTGTATGATTATATCACACTTAAATTAAGAGGCGCATAACCCAGTCTTATGGGGATACTAGCGATAACCTAAAACCAGTATGTGAAGTGACTTAAGCGAATAACGGAGGTTACAAACATTTAGTTACAATTTGCTACAGGTCTACCGTGTTACCCAGTTACTGGGTTGTGGAGGTCAGATAGGCAGTCGCTCCATTTAAAACACTGGCACTTAGCTGAATCCGGTAAGACTGGCAGCCGACCCCAATATAGTTGGGAAAAGGCTAGGCAGAAGAAGATTAAATAAATTTCATCGTTTTTAGATTCAATGTTGCAGAGGTTCTTTATATATTGTGGAATTCAATCTTTGTCAAAAGTGGCCATAACGTATCGAATATTATCATTATCATTAAATCCTGCACTCAAAAAGTACATTACAGAATCGAAATCACTAGTATTCAAAGTACTGTAACATGTTTTTGTGTGTACATAAATAAATAAATAAATAAACCAATGGCTGTTAGATCATGGGTTATGTTTAAGTACTTTATCCGCGCAACGATACCAGACTTAAAACATGCTAAATTATGAAGTGACTTGATAAAGTGACTCGTATCAAGTCTGATAAAAGCTTTAGGTCTCTTTGAATTGTTGCCTTCGAAAATGGAAAACAATTGTGTTACATAACTTTTTGTGGAGTAAAAAACGCAAACGCCTTAACGCAAGTGGAAACCATAGCCGATGAATCATCCGTTATGATTTCGTGTGGTGGATTATTTATGAAAGTTAACCACTTTTTTAACCAAATCAAAATAGTTTCATCAGAATGTATGTCTGTCACCGTTTGAAAAATTGGCACGGACTTCAACTTAGCGTTACCTGTGATAAGCCCTACGTATAAAAATAATCGTTTTGTGACTGTTGTACCATCTGGAAGAAATACTTTTTAGAAAAAGGAACAAATTCAAAAGTAATTTATTCAAACTAGGCTGAGAATCAGCACTTTCCGAACGTCAAAATTACAAAAGACAGTCCCCCAAAAACGCCCGCCCTTCACCACTTCCTAGTGCTTTTGCTGGGAAGAAGAAGTGGCGCAACAAACTCCCCAGCAGAACCAGCAGCATCTATTGATTAGTAATTTTATGAAATTTTGCGTGATACTCGTACTCATTATAGTACTTAATTTGGCAGTCACTCCAAAAAAACAAACGATAATCTGGAAATATACATATTTCACGAATAATATTCTTATTGTCTTGATCCACACTTTTAGCCAAAATCAACAATGAAATAATTGGAGAGTTGGACTTGTGCACGAAGGGTTCCGTACCATTATCGCAAAATACGGCACAAAAATCACGTTTGTTGTATGGGAGCCCCACTTAAATATTTATTTTATTCTGTTTTTAGTATTAGTATAGCGGCAACAGAAATACATCATCTGTGAAAATTTCAACTATCTAGCTATCACGGATCATGAGGTACAGCCTGGTGACAGACGGACAGACAGACAGAAAGACGGACAGACAGTCATACAGACAGACAGACGGATCGCGGCATCTTAGTAATAGGGGCCCGTTTTTATCCTTTGGGTACGGAACCCTAAAAACCACTGAGGTGATACACATTAAACATAAATTAACAGTTCAACATTGTTTTCGTTTCGTTTAATACTATACTAAATGATGTATAATAGTACTGTCTACATTTTGTTTCATTGTGTGGTCACACTACTCTCTCTATTTTCATAGGATTAAAAAACAATATTATCTCAGCTAAGAGGTAAGAATTACACAGTTTTAGATAACTATTATTTAGTAGAAACTTTCTACTAAAAGTTTAGTACACTAGTTTTCTGATATTACTCTCGTCTAGCAGCTACTACATGCACATATGTCAGTGGATGTGAGGATTGAGGGACCAATTTTAATAATCGCTATCTTCAAATTGCTTTGTGGCTTTTTTTCCATTTCTTTTTTACAAAATGTTTCTGGTCTCTTATTAAAACTTTATGTAAAAAAAGAAAGATTTTGTTTATTTGATTCGGTAATATTCACTAAAATATTTATCTTTCTTGTGTGAACTGAGGGACCACAGTTTAATCGTTATATATTTTATATCTTTGATGCTTTGCGGTTTGTTTTTAAGTAAATATCTTTACAAATTCTTTACTAAATGTCTGTAGTCACAATATCTTAATTTTTCAGATACTTTCCGAGATGTGGCTGATGGTCTGTGAGGATTGAGGGACCACACTTTAAAGGCTGTAGTTTTTAATATGTTTGTTTACAAATTCCCAGATTTGTTCTACAATTGTTTTAAGTGTACTACTAAATCCTACGATTTTTATTTTGCGAAATACCAGTGTGGTCCCTCAGTTCACACGCACATAATATTTTCAGTTCTTTAAAGTGCTCTCTGCATGAGTCTCTTTGTGAGATCCTGACTATAGTCCTTATGGCACGTTTCTGTAAGACAAATGCCTTCTGACAGTTATAACTATAGCTATTACCCCAAAACATGACGCTGTATCTTATTCTAGATTCTACCAGTGCATGATATACATCCTTTAGTTGCTTGAGATCCAAAATATCTCTAAGACTCCTAAGTGCATAGCACGCAGATGAAATGGAAGAGTCAATAGCAGCCAGCTCCTGTTTCCAGTTTAAATACACGTCTATGTTTATCCCTAAAATGTTACTTTGTCAACTAATTCAATCTTATCTTCTTTAATTTTTACATTTATACTGTCATTGTTACGAGTTGTCGTCTTAAATAAAATAATGTTAGTTTTACTTGTATTAAGAATAAGGTTCAAGGATCAAGATTTGACGAGAAGTTTTTGTGTTATCTTTAATAATGCGTATTTAATTGAATACATTGATGATGTTCACCATTATGTACCACAACTAAAAAGTGAAGAATAAAGAACTTTTTTACAAAAATATACAACCAATTTCCAAACAAAAACACTTCAAAGTGATAAATAACTTCAATTTCGGTGACAAAAAACGAACACCGACTTCCGAAATTGAAGTAATTTTTCATTTTGTAGTGTTTTTATTAGGAAGTTTGTTTTTAAAGAAAGAAGAAGCAGATAACTTAGGATAAATTATAGCTCATGATTTGACTTGGCTGGTTAGAGTTTGGATTTTTGTCAGTCAGTGATAAAAATGACGATTTTTGACACCGACTTCTTGCAATTAAAATGGGACCACATGACAAGCATTAGCTTTCAAATAAAAAAGAATCATCAAAATCGGCTCACCAAGTAAAAAGTTCTGAGGTAACACACAAAAAAAACCGTTGAATTGATAATTTCCTCCTTTTTGGGCAATCAATTAAAAAGAGGTATGTACTGTGAGTGCGTTGACATCATTTCGCCACGTGCTTCCTCGAGGTTAGAGATCAATACGTAAATAAACACACTTATTACAATATAACGACTTCCACAGTGACCTATTTACTTCCTTTTGTTTGTACATCTTACTGACTGTTATAATTACGCTTTGTTAATACAATCATGGAATTGAATTGGTAACCAAGTTTTTAATGTTCTTTTCAGTCATTTGAAACTGCACTAAGGTTGAAAGCTATCTAGGAGTAAATTAAACAAAGGTAAACAGACCTAAAGGGTCGTAATACACATATTTACACGATCGATCACAATGCTTTTTAACCGACCTCAAAAAAGGAGGAGGTTAAGTAAGTTCAGCGATAACTTCGCCAATTTGAGATTTTTGCAATCGCATGTCTGTTTAGTTTACACCTTTTCATAACATAACATCACGCCAGTACGTACTGTATGTCGTGGTGGCCTAGTGGCTAAGACCTCGCGCCTCTCGTGCTTGAGGTTGTGGGTTCAAATCCGGGCAAGTACCTCTTTTAGTTTTCTTTTAATTTATCTTGGACATCACCGGCAACGGTAAAGGAAAACATCGTGAGGAAACCTGGACTTATATTAGGTAATGTAAGTCTGAAATAGCCAATCCAGAGGCCTGTGGGGTACCCAGAGGCGGCTTAATTAACTCTGACGCCAGAGGTGGCCACATCCTCACACGAACAATAAATAATACGCCAGTACGCTTTGAAGGGGTACGCAGATGTGTACAGTTCATTTAAGTTTCGTGTTATTGGGGATTAATTATTCGGGCAAAACTATTTTGTTTATGCTCTCATCTGATGATTCCATTGCTATTTCTTCAGTCAGTCTAGTGCCTCTGGTCGTCTTATGGCATAATGCAAGTGATATTTAATCCTAAAGTGATAAACAATTAATTTATCTGACTGTATTATCAAGCAAATACTGTATTGTTTAGCAGATCGACACACTACGCGAATGTGTCGTGTTATTGACATTTCTTACAACTGATAAAAAATACAATTTAGGGTCTGAATAACAAAACATCATTTCTGTGTTACCCTGAAAGGATAGGTTACTAATTTTAGGGTTAAGTTATCAACATCATCATCATCAAATCGGGTTATTGGACGATTCGCACGAATTAAACACGCCCGAAATGTGCGAATCGATCCTTTTTAGGGTCCCGTAGCCGAATGGAAAAAACGGAACCCTTATGGATTCACCAGGTCTGTCCGTATGTCACAGCCACTTTTTCCCGAAAATATAAGAACTATGCTATTGAAACTTGGTACAAAGATGTATTCTGTGAACTGCATTAAGATTTTCACACAAAAATAGAAAAATACAATAAATTTTGGTGATGCCCCATACTTAGAACTGAAACTCAGATTTTTTTTCATCGAATCCATACGTGTGGGGAATCTGTAGATAGGTCTTCAAAAATGATATTGAGGTTTCTATAAAAAAAAAACTAAACTGAATAGTTTGCGCGAGAGACACTTCCACAGTGGTAAAATGTGTGTAACTTCTAAAATAAGAGAATGATAAAACTAAAAAAAATATGTGATGAACTTCCACCGAAAATTGGTTTGAACGAGATCTAGTAAGTAGTTTTTTTTTAATACGTCATAAATCGTAAACCGCAATTTACCAAGTTTGGAACCCTTCGTGCGCGAGTCCGACTCGCACTTGGCCGGTTTTAATAATATTATTTTTTCTGTGGTGATTCGCACGAAGTTTTTAATTTATTGGTGTGCGAATCGACCGCTCCAAAATTTATGTAGTGAATCAAACAAACAAATGAACAAACTATGTTTTATGCAATACCGTTAAGATAAAGTACAACAACATTGGTCTCGCACGGGGTTTTTATTTTTAATTTTGTTTAATTTTAAGCTGATTTCTCGTGTCTCCTGTGCGGGTCACAAGTAAATACTTTTTCTTTTTTTTTCTTTAACAAGTACAGAAATAAAAAGGGTTAGATATTGTTATTAATATGAAATCAGATACAAATTAATCAAACATATCTAAAATAACTACTATATAAATAATTTTGGAGTTGTCGATTCGCACATTCTAGGCGAGTTAAACTCGTGCGATTCGTCCAATAACCCCTCAATTTAGTCGAATGACGTCCACTGCTGAACATAGGCCTCCCCTAAGTGTCGCCACATTGAGCGGTCCCCCGTGCGACTCGCATCCAGCGGATGCCCGCAATCTTAACCAGGTCATCAGCCCACCTTGTGATCATCAATATAGATGTAACCTAAAGCTACATTAGACATATCCCAAACATGTTGAGGTATGTCTGTCTGTACGTTTGTTACCTTTTTGAACCGACTTCAAAAATGAGGAGGTTATCAATTCGACTGTATTTTTTTATATTTGTCGCCTCAATGTTTTTACTAGGCAACCGATTTTGATTCTTATTTTTTAATTGGAAGCTGGTGCTTCTCATGTCGACCCATTTAAATTTGGTAATAACAGACTAACAGAACTCTTATTAATATATTTATTTATTATAAGGTACACCAACAGCATTACATACAAAACAGTTTGTAGTAAACAATGAAAAAATAAAGGTGCTGGTATGTATGCTACAGGTATACGCAGCTTACACCATATGATCAGAAACACTAAATTATTTAAAATTTCAAAATATAAATATTAATTCTTAATTCTTTATTGTACACAAAAAATTAAATATACAACATGAGTGATTATAAAGTTGATGTACAAAGGCGAGCTTAACTCAAAGAAGAGTTTTCTACCAGCAAACCTTAAGAGTGATCGAGAGAGTTTACAAAAGAAGAGAAGTAGTCCATTGTACAATTTTAGAATAATGTAATATAAATCATAAATATACATACATAAGCACAAAATATACATACATACATAAGTACAAAAAATACATACATTCATAAGTACAAAATAGGGCTGTCGCGTAGGGAATGTGGTAGAGAGTTCCAGAGACGCACTGCAGTAACAGAGAAGGAGCCATCATAGCGGCTGGAAGTGTGACGGGGGGTACGAAGGAGAAGAGGAGTGGAAGTGCGACAGGGTTTACCCCTCGGGACAAAATACTCAAAGCGTTCACGAAGGTATTGAGGAGAATTAGGATTGTGTAGGATAGTATAGAGAAGAGATAGGATATGGGTATCTCGACGACGCCGAATCGGCAGCCACTTCAATTTAGTCCGAAATTCCGACACGTGGTCGTATTTGCGGAGGCCAAAAATAAAGCGGATGCACAAGTTCTGCAGTCGCTCGAGTTTATTTAGGAGTACCTCCGTTGCATCTAGAAAACAGACATCCGCATAGTCTATGAGCGGTAGAAGAAGAGATTGAGCAAGAGTGACCTTAGTGCGAAATGGTAAGAATTTTTGGAGACGTTTAAGAGACTGAAAACAGTAGAAGACCCTCTTACTTACATCAGCAACATGAACCTCCCAAGAGAGGTTAGTATCCATATAGACGCCTAGGTTTTTCACGCTTTTCGAATAGCATAAGGGCACTGAATCATAAACTACTGGTGGGAGGGCTTGGTGATTTAAAAGGCTGAGCATGAGAGCATTAAATATTAATCCAAAGTTAAAAACGTAGTAAAAAATAAAAACATACTAAATGAAAAACAGACAGAATAAAAACTAGAAGTAGGATGGATATGTTCGTAATTATTATAACCTGTTGAAGGATTTGCGCACTCCCGTACCTCCGAGACTGCTCTTCTAAACTTATTTAGTGAAACACCGTGTAAGTCAGTATCTGGAGTTGTACAAAAACTATTATAGCTTCTACACATGCGGAGAAGTGGAGCGTTGAGGCCTAGGTTGGTTTTGCGGAATGGAATATGGAGTAATTTTGTGATTGGATGTCTGGGTAGTTTTGAAGGGACTGAATATTGGATACATTCTACTAAATCATAAAACTTCACTTAATAACTCTTCAATAAAGAACGGCAAATATCTGGGGTTTGATGTTTATGCCATTTAATATCATAACATCTGGCCGGTACGCTCTAAAGGGGTACGCAGATGTGTACAGTTCACCCAGTTACACTATCATTTCACCGGTTATGTCCAAGTTTTATGTTAAACCCGTATCTATTCTGACATAACTTTGTACATTATAGGTGCATTACTATAGAACTTGCTCATTAGGTACTACATCTAAAAAGTGAAAAATAAAAAGCTGTTTTACAAAAAAATAAAACCGACTTCCAAAAAAAAAAACGATTGAGCTGAAATCTTGAATACACGTTTGGTTGACAAGTAAAAAACTTTTTTACAAAACAATACAAACGACTTCCAAAAAAAAAACAAATGTAAAATAACTTCAATTGGGAAGTCGGTGTCAAAAAACGAAGAAACAGAAGCAGAAACACTGAATGCCGAAATTGGAGTTATTTTTCACTTTGTAGTGTTTTTTGGAAGTCGGTTGTAGTTTTTTGTTCAATGTTATCCCGTGAATACGTTTCCGTCCGACTTTCACTCGGATGAACCCGGTGGCAGAAGTATGTAGCCTACTAAATAATTAATTTATTGAGTTATCATCATCACTTCAGCCGAAACACGTCCACTGCTAGGCATAGGCCTCCCCCAACTGTATATTGACCGATCCCGTGCGTCTCGATGAAACCGGCATGTCCTAGAACCAAAAATTCGAAGACATGTGACATTCACCAACCCGCACTGGGCCCGCGTGGTGGATTACGGCCCATTCCCTCTCACAGAGAGGAGGCCTGCGTCCCAGCATTGGGAACGTTAATAGGCTGATGATGTGTGCGTCTCGATGGCATCGGATCCTCGCAGCCTCAACCAGGCATACATTAGTTACACATTGTAAATAATAAACAGATTGCTAATTACCGATTTGTTAAACCTAGTTAATTACACCCGGACCCCGGAATCTGGAACGAAACACGTCACAAAACAAACGTTAACTTTGGCGTTGTGATGCGATTGGCTACTGTACATTTAAGGGTACACTAGTCGACGGCACGAACTATTTTGTGCGCGGGGTTAAAATGCATTTTATATCAACCGACAACACGTGCGGAAGAGATAGATGCTGTGATGAGCAGTAGGAAGCTAGTTCGCGTACGAATACACACTTATGCAAATTTGTTACGAAATGGATAATGAGTTAGGACGAAACCGAGCGCGCGAAATTTTATAAACAGACCTTTGGCAGTCTAGATATCATGAAAAGACGACTAAATCTATCTGTTCAAAATAAAATTATTTGCATTGTTGAACTACTAATCTATCCCTGTATGGTGGGGGTTTTGCAATTTTCCGTCTTCTTATGTTATTAATTTGCGCCCAAAAATGCGTTAAAATTAGTGTCGAAATGTGGAACTTTCGACGCTCATAACTTTCAAATATTTTATTTTTTTGCTTCCATGTAGGGCTAGTTAATGATGAGACAAATTGATATCACTTTTTATTTTGAACGTACATCGTCAAACAGTGGAATAATCCCTAGACTACGTTTGTATGGAGGAATTATCGACTAGTGTACCCTTAAGCTATGAACTTAACATAAGCTTAATTATTGCATATCATACTAACTAACACAAGTGATTTTATTAATAGTGTCTATGGAGATACCTTAACCAATCACAGCTGCAGTTATCGCGTGCAGGACGATTTCTCACATTAATTTTACGATAATTTTCGTTCTAGAAACTGGATGTTAACGTTAATCAGCAACAATCAACTCTATTATTTAAATGTCAAAGTTCAAATGCCTTTCTACTTATATTTTTTTAGGGCCTTTTTTCAGTCTATTTAAAATAAACAACGCTTATGTCAATACTTCAATTTTATCGATGAATGAATTGAATTTATTTTGAACAAGCTTATACCTTTGGCTTCGCTTGCGTAAAAAATGTTAAATCATCCCAAGGGGACACACTACCGGGATAAGAACTATGCCCTTAAACAAACCAAACTATCTCCATACCAAATTTCATCTAAATCGTTTTAGCGGTTTAAACGTGAAAAGGTTAGAGACAGACAGACAGACTTTCGCATTTATGATATTAGTATGTATAGGTAGCTAATAGAAGTGCCTATGGATTATGAATTCAAGCATCTATTTAATAAAACCATAGTTTTTAGGGTTCCGTATCCAAAGGGTAAAAACGGTACCCTATTACTAAGACTCCACTGTCCGTCTGTCTGTCACCAGGTTATGTATCTCACGAACTGTGATAGCTAGACAGTTGAAATTTTCACAGATGATGTATTTCAAGAAGGAGCAGTGGTGGCCCAGTGGTATCGGCCGCGGCTTACAAGTTGTAGGTCGTGGGTTCGAGCCCAGGCAGGCGCTTTACTTTGTGTAAATTATTTCATCACCACTGCTCTCAACACGGTGAAGGGAAACATCGTGAGGAAACCGGCATGTCCTAGAACCAAAAATTCGAAGACATGTGACATCCACCAACCCGCACTGGGCCCGCGTGGTGGATTTCGGCCCATTCCCTCTCACAGAGAGGAGGCCTGTGTCCCAGCAGTGGGGACATTAATAAGCTGCTGATGTGATGTGATGTGATGTATTTCTGTTGCCGCTATAAC
Organism: Orthosia incerta; assembly: GCA_948252205.1. NCBI lineage: Eukaryota > Metazoa > Arthropoda > Insecta > Lepidoptera > Noctuidae > Orthosia > Orthosia incerta. The sequence goes on along the minus strand of OX411766.1, from coordinate 13,070,122 downwards.
AACTTATACTAAAAATAGAATATTTAAGTGGGGCTCCCATTCAACAAACATGATATTTTTGCCGTTTTTGCGATAATGGTGCGGAACCCTTTGTGCGCGAGTTTAACTCGCACATGGCCGGTTTTTTACTTGTACGCACTTATATTTTTTTCAAACCACGCTAAACAAACTTATATCAAACTTCCTTGTTTGAGTTATCAACTGTCATCCTATGTCAACACCACAGAGTTTTTATGACGAATAATGACCGTAAAATAAATATTAATAAATGCTAACGAGTCTCTGTTTGGTACGAGTTTACTGCTAAATTGATGGGCCTATTGTGATAAAAGGAGATTGCCCATACACAGGCCCCTTATGAGGTATCGTGTCTGAGATTTCAATATTATCCAATAATAGGATTTATATTTTGTGTTTTTTTTCCATCCGTGTCCTTACTTTTTATGTACATACAACAACAGATCAGGTTTCTTCACTTGGACATTTGTATGCACCTTATTGCATTAAAATAAGGTTTCATTTCAAGAACAGAAACATCGTTATTTCTCGTGAACCCCGCAAAATAAATCGAAAATGTTTTCTAATTATGAATATAACATGTTTTGTCTACAATATACAGCCAAATTCATCAAGATACAACCATTTTTTCAAAGGGGCCCAAGTTCCCTTACAAAATGGGCACTACCCTTTGGCAGTTAGCTAACTAGACTGCTAGTCTCTTTTATTTTTATGTTTAGTAGCATATAACATTGTTATTATTTAATTTTTGTTAAAGTGCGTCTTTTCTGGAGGAATCAATTCTATTTCAGAATTTCGCAGGCAATCTTAGTGTTCTTAATAAAAACATATAGAGACAAGTCATTAACCTTCGCTAATACAGCAGAATCACATTTTTTTTTAATTTATCGATAGGCTCGCATTTGACCACTTTCTCGCCTGATGGTAAGCGATAATGTAGTCTACGGTAAAGCACGCTTGCCTAGAAGTAACCTATTCACTCTTGACTTAAAGATCCCAAGGTTGTAGCTATCGGGAAACAAAGACTCCGGCAGGGAATTCCACTCCTTAGCTGAGGACACAATGAAAGTAAGCAAAACGCTTTGTGCGTGTGGGTGGGATGTCCACCATGTACCGATGGCGCATCATATGGCATAAATTTAGTTCTACAAACGAAATTTGAACTCACGACAATTCGTTCCTTAGTAAAGACCAACAAATCAGTCTACCTAGCCTTTTCTATGTTGGATTCGCCTACCATTCCAACCATTTTAACATGGAGTGACTATACCTACTTAATTGGGTAAGTGAATTCGGCAGGGCAAAGAGTATGATAAGTTCCCTTTAAATGATTAGGTATTGCCAAAAAATATTGGACTCTTTTGAAAAGAATATCTTCACCAATGAAAGCGTCCAATATTTTTTTGGCAGTGCCTAATCATTGAAGAGGAAATGCGGTCGCAGACATCCTACTGAATATCCTAAGTAAAAAGTCATAATTTGAGGTTTGGCTCTCGCCTATTACCTCCTCCAATATTGGCTGTAAACTGAAAAAGAAAGATATTTACTATGCCCCTATGTTTTCCTTTTTGATTATGCATTATTTTTAGAAGCACTAGTACCCTCAAAAGTTGCTCAAAATAGCGCTGTCAACAGAGGCATAGTGTAGGTACAAATTTGACAACTATAAATGAAAAAAAAACCGAGTTTCCTCCGTGCCTCGGTAAGCACTTTAAGCCATTGGTCCCGCTTGTTATTTGAAGATCTTTGACAGTCGTTACGGGTAGTCAGAAGCTTGAGATCTGACACCAGTCTTGCCAAGGGGTTCCGTGTTACCCAGTTACTGGGTTGTGGAGGTCAGATAGGCAGTTGCTCCATGTAAAACACTGGTACTTAGCTGAATCCGGTAAGACTGGAAGCCGACCTGATACCGATAGTTGGGAAAAAGCTAGGCAGATGATTAAATGAAAAAAAAAAGTTAAATAAAAATAAAAAAAACCCGACTGCTTAAAAAGCGGGCCAACGCGTTTGGTCTCTAGAACGCCACATAGGAACAAACATACATACATACATAGACTGATAAACACATTACCCTCCTTCGGCAGTCGGGTAAAAAGGCTGCGTATCTCCACAACCCTAGGTAACACGATACACTCTGGCGAGACTGGATTCAGATTTCCTGTCTTCTGATACCCGAAACGACTGTTATAGATCTTCAAATGACAAGCGGGACCAATGGCTTAAAGTGCTTTCCGAAGCTCGAAAGAATCTCGGTATATTAAGATGGTTACCCATCCACGGACCGACCTCAGCAGTCAGCACGCGTTGCTTAACCCGTGCGGCTGTTATTTAGTCACGAGACTGACCATTAGACTAGTATCACTAACTGTAGCATCTAATGTAGTACACAGAAATCATTACTTATCTATAAATTAATAAGTAAACACACAGATACCTACAGTATAATAATGCACTCATGTATAATATTGTCACATTACTTACTCAAATAGTTTATTCGTATTTCTGCCTATATACTACTAATTTTAAAAACGTGAAAGTTTGTGATATAATATATAAATCTATAGCTTAAGGGCCTACATCCGCTTTAGTGCCGTAAAACGGTAACTTTCTAAAGCATAGTCATTAGTAACGGCTAGGTTAAAAGGTTTGAAAAAAAAAAATATTTATTATTGTTTCATGTGTATTATTTTTAACACTTGGTTTTTTCGTATAACAAATAGTTTTTCTTTAAAAAATAATTAACAACACGCTACTTTTGGATACTCTTCCAAAACGACTTGGATGTTTAAAATATTTTTACACTGAAAAATTGATGGCTGGAATTTCTTCATAATTAACATAGCAGATACGAGTATGTAAAAAAAAAAATATTTCGTAAACAAAACTGTTCAAAAGCAGGTTCAATATTGATATTTTGGCAACGAGCGGGCGCACGACCAGTACTGCGTTAAAATCGGGACGTAGGTATATATCGCCTTAAACATCAGAATAATATAATACATAGGCTATAAATTATAAAGATATTGGGAGAAGTACTAATACTACGCGAGCGGAGCCGCGACGGCAGCTAGTATTATAATGCGAAAGTTTGGATGGATGTGTTTGATATGTTTTTTTACTTAAACACGCCAGATCGGCTAAACCGATCTGGATGAAACGTGGCACAGAGATAGATTAACAGTCTAGAATAGCATACTTTTCTTTCCGGTATAATGTTTCCTGGCGATTATAAACGACTTTAGATGCGGGTGAACCCGCGGGCAGAAGCTAATACGTCATAAAATTGTTATAAACCATTTTAACACCCATTTTTGACAGTCGATAAAGTATAGAGGTCGTTATTCTTTTATTTTTGCAATAAAAAAGAAATGGGTAAACGATTTCTCCAGCTTTAAGATACATACTAAACGTCTGCTATACCCTGGCTAATAATATTACTCTGTTAGGGCAAAAGCCTCTTCTCACACAGAGAAGACACGAGTATTCATCAATTTTATTTAACAACTAGCTGTCCCACGCGGTTTCGCTCCCGTCAACTGGGTACCTACCTACCCTACCTTACCTAACCTACATACATTAATGTTGCATAACTTTAAAGAGCAGTGGTGGCCCAGTGATATCAGCCGCGAGGCTTCGAGTTGTAGGTCGTGGGTTCGAGCCCAGGCAAGCGCTTTACTTTGTGTAAATTATTTCATCACCACTGCTCTCAAAACGGTGAAGGAAAATATCGTGAGGAAACCGGCATGTCCTAGAACCAAAAATTCGAAGATATGTGACATCCACCAACCCGCACTGGGCCCGCGTGGTGGATAACGGCCCATTCCATCTCACAGAGAGGCGGCCTGTGTCCCAGCAGTGGGAACATTAATAGGCTGATGATGATGATGAACTAGTAACCGCTTACGCAGGGCACGCAACGGAAGCTCTCAAAAAGGAATAATTTTGCCCGTTTCTGCAACATTTTTCATTTATACGCCGCTCCTATTGGTCGTAGCGTGATGTCATATAGCCTATAACCTTCCTCGTTAAATGGACTATCCAACACAAAAATAATTTTTCAATTCCAACCAGTAGTGACTGAGATTAGCGCGTACAAACAAACAAACAAACTCTTCAGCTTTATAATATTATATTATAAATAATAATAATAATTAGTATAGATTTATGTACACATCTCTACTTATACTATATAATACTATAAAGACGAAAGATTTTTTTGTTTGTTTGTTTATTTGTACCGAATAGGCTCCGAAACTACTGGACCATTTGAAAAAAAATCTTTAACCTATAGAACTATAGGTAGTAGTAGCTATAGCTACAGTATTCCTGAGTGACATAGGGTATTTTTAATGCTGATAACGGATCCTCTGGGGTGGTCCACGGGAGCGAAGCCGTGGTGAACAGCTAGTATATAATACAAGAAGAAGTAACAGAATAATACAACCGGCTTCCAAATAAAAACACTACAAAGTGAAAAATTACTTCAATTTCGGCAGTCGGTGTTCTTGTTTTTGATACGTCGTTTTTTGTCACCGACTTCCGAAATTGAAATTATTTTTCGTTTTGTATTTGTTGTTTATGTTTTTATTTGGAAGTCGGTTGTATTTTTTTAAAGTTTTTACTTTTTGGTTGTGTTACATTATCTATAACGCCTACAGTTATGCCAGAATAGATTACCAGAATAACATGAAACTTAAACACAAATTAATATAGTTATTAGGGTTCCTCACCCAAAGGGTAAAAACGGGACCCTATTACTAAGACTCCGCGATCCGTCTGTCTGTCACCTGGCTGTATCTCATGAACCGTGATAGCTTGCCGGTGATTATACAGCTGAAATTTTCACAGATGATGTATTTCCGTTGCCGCTATAACAACAAATACTAAAAACAGAATAAAATAAATATTTAAGTGGGACTCCCATACAACAAACGTGATTTTTTTGCCGTTTTTTGCGATAATGGTACGGGACCCTACGTGCGCGGGTCCGACTCGCACTTGGCCGGTTTTTGATCTATCTATCGCCGTAGAACGGAACCGAACGCAATCGATTTACAAATAATAATCAGTATAATGAAACGAAAAACGCTAGTTACGTCGGCACGGTTTCTTTGTATGGGATGAGGCATCTGTATGCTAGTATTATATTATCTGTAACCGGGGTGAACTGTACACATCTGCGTACCCCTTTAGAGCGTTAGATCAACGTAATGTTGTTATGAAATGTTATAAACAATAAACAGACATACGATTACAGCAATCCCGAGAGATTTGCCGTCATTTATTGCAGAGTTTCTGTTGTATATCACCGAAGTTCTTCATCAGATCTTGATCAAATGGGACCACATGAGTAGCACCAGCTTTCAAATATATATTTAACGATTAACATTTCATTTCAAATTAATTATTTTAAATAAACCAATATTATAAAGAGGAAAGATTTTTTGTTTTTTTGTTTGTACCGAATAGGCTCCGAAATTACTGCACAGATTTGAAAAATTCTACATTATTCCTGACTGACAGGCTATTTTTTAATCGCGAAAATGGGTCTTGTGGGGTGGTCCACGGGAGCGAAGCCGCGGGCAACAGCTAGTTTTAAATATTCATGCTACTATTTTTGTTATTCTTTTATATCGCTTACCATCAGGTGATATAGTGGTCAAGCGCGAGCCTAGAGTATAAAAATAAAAAGTACTGAGGTGACAAACATAAAAAAACAGTCAAATTGAAAACAGAATTAGGTACAGTACAGAGTGGATTTTTAATTTTTAATGAAATCTCCTCCAGCATGCCTTCAATGATGGTTGGCAATTTTTAGAACACCCTGGCTAACTGATTTTTTTTTTTTTTGTTTTACAGTTCATGTGGAAACAAGAGAATATTTTTATCCAGTCATAATTTTTAATCTTTCTCCCTTTATGCCATGCCAGTTTAAGTTGTCTCCTTCCACACACAACTAATAGCTTAGTTATCAGTCATACAAATGGATCGGTAAGGTTCAGTTGAAAACCAGCGTCAGGCAGCCCAGTTATCTGGCATTTTGCTGAACTGGACCTTTTTGGCGCAGCCGCGGGGCACACTATGTATGTAATTTTAAAATGAAGTTCCCTTTTATTTGTACCTACATTGTGTGTATCTGTGTGTGCCAAATAAACTAGTTTTCTTTCTTTTCTTTTTTTTATCGTCTGCCAAGCCTTTACCCAAGTATGTTGGGGTTAACTGAATACAGTATTTTAAATGGAGCATTTTATTTTATACTAGCTGTTGCCCACGGCTTCGCTCCCGTGGACCATCCCACAGGATCCTTTTTCCGGATTAAAAAATAGCCTATGTCACTCAGGAATAATTTAGCTTTCCATAGGTGAAAGAATTTTTTAAATCGGTCCAGTAGTTTCGGAGCCTATTCGGTACAAACAAACAAACAAATATTTCCTCTTTATAATATTGGTATAGATATATTTTTTTGCCTATGCCTATCTGACCTCTAAGACCTCAAGAGCAGTGGTGGCCCAGTGGTAACGGCCGTGACTTACGTATCGTAGGTCGTAAGTTCGAACCCAGGCAGGCGCTTTATTTGTGTAAATTATTACATCACCACTGCTCTCAAAACGGTGAAGGAAAACATCGTGAGGAAACCGGTATGTCTCAAAACCAAAAATTCGAAGACATGTGACACCCACCAACACGCACCGGGTCCACGTGCACAACGGACCAAATGGGAGTCTAACTGCGGAAAAGGTGTCTGTCTATCCTGTCATATCCTACACCTTAGCAGCTGAATACCAGTCTCTCATGGAGCGAATGCTGGGCAGACCTCTACAAGTTGGTCTCCTAACTGATTGCAGCCGGAATATCTCACGGAATGACAGCCCATCTGACGTCTACAAACCCACAACGGGGTTACACAAAGAAAAGGGGTAAAAAAGGGCTAATACTCACAACAATAATACTTTTTCTCCGGCTGTTTACCCCAACATAACACCGACCACTGTTTTTTTACCCCTCCACACGTAAACTGGGCTCTACCACAACCGGCACAGCCATGCAAGTTCGCCAAAATTGTGTCCTCACGAATTAAAATTTTACCGACCCCATTATGAGGGGTTATTACAACTATTTTCTCTTTCGTCTTCTCTTCCTCACCAGCCTCCGGCAGCATAGGAGCTGAAACGGCAAATTTGTCTTCCATTTTGTTTTGGTGATCCATGTTCGCGGATTTTTTATGTTTTAGAAGTTATAGTACATAGTTCTATTCCGATTACGGACGGAGCGCGCGTCTTCCCGCGTTTACGGTTGGCACACTACTGGTGATACTTGGGTCATGCACGGGTTATCTCATTGTATACATATTTTTTGTAATGATTTAAATAGGTTATCTCAGAACAATGCATGGTCGGTTTTCGTTGAGATTTTTAACGTGACTTATGCCCATTTGAAGTTGGAGCGTTTTTGTAGTGTAATGAAGGAGTTAGGTAATTCAAATTGGGGGGATGTTGGGAGTGACCACGTCAGTTGTTGTTTGTTTGGATTTGAATCACGACTGTTGTTTTATGGCCACATTTAGCTATATTAAATTGCCCTATTATTAGGGCAAGCCTATCTCCATAGACACTATTAATAAAATCACTTGTGTTAGTTAGTATGATATGCAATAATTAAGCTTATGTTAAGTTGATAGCTTAAGGTTACACTAGTCGAAAATTCTTCCATACAAACGTAGTCTAGGAATTATTCCACTGTTTGACGATGTACGTTCAAAATAAAAAGTGATATCGTAAGTAGTAAGAGATAGATTTTTCTCATCATTATCTAGCCCTGTATGGAAGCAAAAAACTAAAAAAAGTAAATATTTGAAAGTTATGAGCGTCGAAAGTTCCACATTTCGACACTAATTTTAACGCATTTTTGGGCGCAAATAAATACCATAAGAAGATGGAAAATTGCAAAACGGCCCCCATACAGGGATACATTAGTAGTTCAACAATGCAAATAATTTTATTTTGAACAGATAGATTTAGTCGTTTTTTCATGATATCTAGACCACCAAAGGTCTGTTTATAAAATTTCGCGCGCTCGGTTTCGTCCTAAATCATTATCCATTTCGCTACAAATTGGCAAAAGTGTGTATCCGTACGCGAACTAGCTTCCTACTGCTCATCACAGCATCTATTTCTTCCGCACGTGTTGTCGGTTGATATAAAATGCATTTTAACCCCGCGCACAAAATAGTTCGTGCCGTCGACTAGTGTACCCTTAACGCGGCAAATCCTTGAACTGTTTGTTTTCATGATTGATGTGACATAGTTAATTGTGATTTTATAGCCTCAAGGTCGAAAGTTATTTACTTTTTAACCGACTTCCCAAAAAAGAGGTTTCTCAATTCGACCGTATTTTTGTTAAATTTGTTTTCGCGGATAAAATCGTCGTTTATGAACCGATTTTGACGATTCTTTTTTTATTGGAAAGGAGATATCCCAAGGGTGGTACCATGATAAGGAAACCAGGATCTGATGATGGGATCCTGGCAAAAACGAGGGAACTCCTCAAATATTATAGGCATACATATAGCGATTTTGGTTTTTTCATCAATAATGCAACCATTTGCACTCAGAAAGTATCATTTGGTGAAGTGGAACTGATGAGGAAGCCAACAATGGCCACTGGACCGGCGAAATAAAACAGTGTATCCTAGTCGTGTTTGGGCTTATTGAAATTGTCATGAGATGTACTTTGGCTATAAATTATTTTCATGTTAGTTGGAGGTACATAAGGGTCAAAATTTCAGTCACACTCTACCAAAACAGAAATTGCTATTTTTTTGTAGGCAGCAGAATTTCAACTTTTAGCGGTTAGAAGGAATAATCGATTTTTTAATATCTGGGGAAAATGGCGGATGACGGAGAGCTTCCAACCCCAGCTCTTGTGACTTGGAGACCGTCTGCTGTGCAGTATCAAGTCGCGCGTTGTCGTGCAGGAGCAGCGGAGACGAGCGATTGACCAAAGCTGGTTGGAGACGTGTGAGCTTCTCCATCACTTTGTTCAGTTCTTCACTGTACACATCTGCAGTAATGGTCATCCTATTTGGTAAGAAGCTGTGATGAATCACACCAGCCCTAGACCACCAAACAGTGACCATTACTTTTCTAGGAATATGTTTTCATTTAGGGCATTGTTTAGGTGCTGAACCAGGATCCAATCAACTTTTTGAGCGCTTGCGATTGTCAAACAGAATCCATTTTTGTCGTATAGACCAGGGCTGAAGCTTTTGAAAATGGTAAAAAGTGAAAAAAAAAATAGTAGGATGAAACCCATTGGAAAAGGAAGAGATTATAACAAAAATTAAAAGAAAAATAAATTACAGGCGATCTGAGGTCGGGAAGTGGAAGGGTGGTGAGTTTTTAAGGGTGAAAATGGTTTATCTCGATTGCCGGCAAAACTACAAGTGCTATGGGAAAAAGTTAAATTGCAAAGTTGTAGATAATAAACAGATCTACAACTTTTGTATTTACACTTTTTTCACATAACCTCAAAATGTATGTGAAAAATTCGAATAACCAATTTTTTGGTTTTTATTAATCTTCTAATTGGTAAAAACTTACCTTTTCATGTCCCAAACACACTGTAATTTTTTAATTTAAAATATTTATTTTTCACCTTATTTTGACTTAATATCGAAAAAACTACTTAAATTTTCAATCGAAAATTCTCACGTCAAAATAACTGCTTTTTTTAAAAAGTCGGTGGTCTTTTTGTTCGCTGACATCTCTTCTTTCAGATGGTGAAAAAAATACACATTACTATGGTAAATTTTCTCAGAAAATACAAAAAATAAAGTTAATATTTAATAAGACATTACAATATTTTGAGAAAATTGTAGAATCTTCTTTAAATTATATGCGTAGATGCCTATGTATTGCTATTTTAAGATAACTGATAAACATGAGTGACCTACGAAAAATTTTAGCCCATCAAAAGGTATTTCATAGAGAAGTGGGGAAGGGATTAGGACAGTCTGGGCCTTACTACCTGTTATTTCGTTTTTAAATTAAATTAAATTTACTTCCAAAAAACACTACAAAGTGAAAAATTACTTCAATTTTGGAAGTCGGTGTTCCTGTTTTTGTTACTTCTTTTTTTGTCACCGACTGCCGAAATTGAAGTTATTTTTCTTTCGTAATTTTTTTTTTGGAATTCGGTTGTATTTTTTTTTTGTAAAAAATGTTTTTATTTGTCATGCAAACCAAACGTGTATGCAAGACTTCAGCTCAATCGGTTGGGGATCGATGTTTTAACATTCAGTTGCGAGATATGACCCGAACAAACATAAGCTTGTAATTAAACAGTGGGATTTTCCTGTAATATCTTTAAAAAATAAAGTAAGTGTCAATGGCTTTAAAAAACAAATCGTCATCTCGTTTTGATCGGTATAATATTTTTAGGACAGCATGATAAACTTCAAACAAAAGCGATACGACTGTGTTGACCCCGTGTTGACCATGATAAACATACGAATAAAGTAGACCAAGCTTTGAATAATAGTAGTTTATGCAATAGTCATATAATAGAGTTAGTTAAAACACGAGCGTGGGTTTATCACATGAGGCGAAGCCGAAAGTTATAATAATAACACGCGAGTGTATTGAATTCATATTTGAAACATTAGAGATTTTTGTGTGTAGATAAAATAGTTTATTATTGGGAAAGTTAGTCGGGTAAATAGTATGGTATATGACACTTACTACATCATCGTTTCAGCCGAAAAACGTCCACTGCTGAAAATAGGCCTCCCCCAAGCGTCGCCACATTGACCGATCCCGTGCATCTCGCATTCAGCAGATGCCCGCAACCTTAACCAGCAGCCTTATTGCGTAATGAATTCGGCAAGAAAAGGGGCAGAGTATGAAAAATGGAACAATCACAGACGGCAATCCACATCGCGTCATTAATCTCGCATATGATTTGTCGATTTTTCATACTCTTTGCCCTTTAGATTTCCGAATTGATTACTCAATAAGGCTGGGTCATCGGTCCACATAGTGGGAGGCCATCCAACGCAGCGTTTTCCAGTATCTACGCTGTCGCCACCCCAGAACTCCATAGATTATCGTTTCGTCACTAAACTTTGGCAATTCTTCATTGAAAATTAAAAAAAAATGCCTGTTTAAAGTCCCGCAGCTTTTAAAGGATTTAACCCCATCAATTGACCAATTACATAGACGGAAATCCACAACTCGTCTTTCATCTCGCACGTGATTGGTCGAATGATGGGATCAAATCCTTCGTCTTGCCGAATTCACATACGCAATAAGGCTGCCAGTATCCCGTACAAATCTGATAAAGTTAGCATCGGTTAGTCGGACAGTAAACGGTCTCAATAACGTCTCTCAACAAGCTAGCTAGCAAGCTAGTTAGCTTTTTCTCGTGTCTCCTGTGCGGGTCACAAATAAATAATTTTTCTTTCTTTCTTTTTTTCTCTCAGTGATTGGATATCTGTTCTTGGTCTTTGGCGAAATTCCAGAGGGTAACACTTAGGCACCTTCCTCATCGGTTCGCTGCGTTTTCGTTCCTGTACCGACACTTTACAGATTTATTTGCGTGCTGTCCTCAAGAGGACTTAGAACTGATCAAACTTGAACGCGAATATGTTTGTGATCAGTTTTTTTGTGGCTTCACTGAGCGTGACTGCTTTTGTTAGCTTGGGCTCTACCTGTTAAAACAAGTTCATGTATGTGTGACTGAATAAATAAATACATTTTTGGGAAGTTAGTCAGGGTAATGTTATGGTATTACATTACTGTTTTAGAGGTACCATAACATCACAAATTCACAACCGTATTCCCCGAAGCATAAAATCAATGATTTGATAATTATAATAGAACAATAGTGACCCAATGGTAACGACCCTGTTTCACGTATCGTGATTCGTCGGCTCAAACCGGCGCATGCACTTTTTTTAAAAGAAAGAAATAAAATACTTTTTTTAGCACAGACTAAAAGACAATATACCAGATACATGTACATCAGATTAAAAAAAAAATGTCCGTTCTTCGAGTTGCTAGTTGTGGCGAAATCTGTCTAGTTCTCCCGCCATTTTCTTCTTGGTCTACCGTGAGCGTGACTCCGTCTGACTGTACTTCAATTTGTGTGCTTACTTGCTTTATTTTTACAACATTACCCCCAAAATGAAGGAAAACGTTGTGTGGGAATGTCGTAAAACTACAACAATAATTTATAAAAAAAACCCCCGTGGCTTATTATTAACTCACGCTTTTTATTAAAATACATATTTTGTATAGTAGTAGTCACGCTTCGATCGACAATCCATCGAAACACGTTATACTCGTATAACACGATATCTTGGGAAAATACCCCGCATCAAAGAGTAAAATGCGCATAACTTTTGAACGGCTGAACCGATTTTAATAAACATAGCGAAGAACAACCTTGATCAAGTCATCTTTCAATCAAATGAAACTAAATAAAAATCGCTTCATCCTTTTAGGAGCTACGATACCACAGACAGACAAACAAATACACAACAACACACGTCAAACATATAACATTTTTTCAAAAAACAAAAACGTATCGGTAACGGTTGGGGGTTAAAATTCGAATCCACTAACCGTTACTGTGCCTATGTGCTGGATTACGGCACACTCCATCTAAATGTAAAGGCCTGTTTTCCAACAGTGGTAACGTCATAGGCTGATAATAATGCTACTGCTGGTTGTGCTACAGGTGCACCTTTGTCTAAATCTTTAAGGAACAATGTTTTGTTATGTTATGTTGTGTTGTGCTGTGTTGTGTTATGTTGTGTTGTGTTGTGCAATGTTGTGTTGTGCTGTGTTGTTTTGTGATGTGTTATGTTGTGTTGTGTTATGTTATGTTGTGTTGTGTGTGTTGTATTGTATCGTGTTGTGTATGTAGTTCTAGTTTCCCTACTACATGTATGTAGTTATTTCCTTATGATGCGTTGATGATATAATTAAAATAAACATTTCAACACATAATAGTTTAATAATAGCATAATACTAAACTCATTTGTATATTTTAATATTCATCACAAATAGTTCAACAATCCATGTTAATATTGGTATAAATTAGCATAGATTACACGTTTTGGGTAAATTTAATAGCAGAAGACCTCGTTGTTGAAGTGGTCGCAAGTGGGAATGGTGTGGTCCTGGCTTCGATTCCCTGGTCGAGAAAAGTATACTTTGTTCATTTCAACTGGAACTTCTCAATAGCAGTCTGGAGTGAAATCGTGCTTAGTTCATCGTAAACGTGTTTCTTCCTTTTACATGGAACTCTTGGGCATTACACAAAGAATTGGCAAACTTAAGTGGTATTGGACAGGGCACATTAGTTCCAGAACGGACGGCCGATTGGGCCGAAACGTTCTGTAGTGACAACCATGTACTGGAAGACACAGCGTTGAAAGGCCACAAGGTGAACCAAAACCCTCCGGCGACACACTTCCAGCCGCTATGATGGCTCTTTCTCTGCTACAGCAGTGCGTCTCTGAAACTCTCTCCCACTCCCTACGCGACAGCCCTTCTCTGCAGGTCTTCAGGAGGCAGATTAAGGATCATTTCCTTGCACAATGACATAATATTAGTACGTACGTATATATGTATTTATCTACGTACGTAGTAAGTATATGTATGTTTTAATGTAATTCGATGTTATTTTAATATTGTGCACTGGATGCCTACCCTCTTTAATTGACAACTTTCTTTGTCACTCTAGGGTTTGCTGTAAGAGAAATCAGCATTGAGTTAAGTTCGCCTTTGTAGATGTACTTTATTATCACATGTATGTAATGTTGTATTATTTGGTGTACAATAAAGAATTAAGGATAACCTGGTGAGTGCCACGGGAGTCCGCTGGTTGCGAAAAGCACTCCAGTTTTTTCTACTCGACGTGGCGACGCTTGAAGGAGGCGTAATTTCCAGCAGTGGATGATGATATGGGACTCAACCATAGCTGGCGAAATGACTGGCTCGACTTAATATCCTATGACGCCTAGAGGTTGACAATGACTTAGATTTGGTGTGAATTGGCGACGTCAAACTGGTGGATGCCAAGCTTTACTGCTTGGCTCATCGCCGTAAGGTTGCCTGCTTGTCGGTCTTCTACAGACTGTATTTTGGCGAGTGTGCTCATGAACGAGCGACCTCATCCCACCGGCCCACTTCTACCATCGAACATCTAGACGCACTGCAAGTTACCATCCTCACCTAGTTGCTATCTCACCAATTCGCACTAAACGCTTCCAAACATCCTTCATAATGCGCAATGCAAAAGAGTGGAACTCACTGCCTGCGTCTGTGTTTCCGAATGCATACAACCCGAATCTCTTCAAAGTTAGAGTGAACAGGCTTCTTCTAGGTAAGCTCACTCCATCGTCGGCTTTGTCTCTGTCACCTCTGACCTAGACTAGAGTCAAGCGCAAACCCAACAAAAATAAAAATAAAAAATATAAAAAAATGCTTTATGATCTTCCATGCTTCGCAACAGTAGATTTTGAAGAGCACTGTAGATTTGACATGGGACCCGTAAATTTCGGGTCAGTTGCGGCGATTGAAGTGGCGAATTGGGGGCGTATTATTTCAATACTGTCTACCCTTTCATGATACCTCATGCCGTGATGTATAAAATCACAGCGGTCGGGTCAACGTTCCAATTAGCCAATAAGACGCTCTGGCATATTGCACTACATTCAATTGTCACATCCTGTGAATCAGACGCTTATGTAACAGTTTAGGTCTCAGACTTGAGTGTATGACCTACTGCAGTTTGACACCTACTTTAAATGTAGAAGGATCTGAATCACAATCACTTCGCGGACTGGCTTATATCTTGGTCAGCTAAGCTTTGCCGTACAACGTGCCAGACTTTTGGACACAAGCGACACGGAGGAGATTTCGACGCCATATTTTAATCAATATATCATATTTTAATCAAATAATAATAAATCAAAAGTCATTTTCTTTTAAATTCAACTAAACCTTATATAGGTACTTTTGAATTGTCAAACAAATATTAATAGTCAAAGACCTTTAAATGATGACAGCCGGGACACTTACCTTTACCTGCTTTCGGAGGCACGTTAGAGTCTCGGCATTGGTGATCACCAATCCACGAACCGCCCTCAGCAACCGTTGTTTAACATTGAAGATCGACCCGTGCGGCTGTACTTAGCTATGCTCCTCATAACATAATTTCAACATGCTTGTTTATTGTTTACAAACGCCCTGACACTAACTAGCAAAGGGCTGTACTTCCGAATCCTTATCTTATCAGTGTCGGCCTGTTGCATTCATGCCACGATTACGTTCCCGCCATGTCTCGTGACGGAGGACGGTACTTAATTGTGGATCTATCTTTGTCGCATGTGTCCGAAAAGGTCTGTGCTTTTGGGGGTAGGTGGAATAGGGTGTAAAGTCCCACAAACCTCCATAGAAAAGGGAGGATCCTCCGACCAGACGGGTGTTGTGTCTGGTCCGGGCAACTGCCCGACGGTTGTTGTCGGACTGTTGTATGTGTTCAAATTCGCGCCGAAATCTTTTACTTGCGCGATGCAGGATTTGTGTGACGTCATGTCATTGGTTCGTAAGTGGCGCCGTTGATGCCGCTACATCACTCCCCTCCGGAGACCGGAGGTCGATAGCAGATTGAGTCGTCCGTACATCTTGTGATGCGTGCCTGGCCAGTGGAAGGTTGGTTCCCGTGAGTCGAAACCGGAAGTCGCAGAGTTAGCGGTGAGTCGGAACTGTATACGGTTGTGCCCCAGTGAGTCGGGGTGATGATATCCCAGTGAGTCGGGATAGTGTTGCTGGCTCCAGTGGTTCGGAGCGGTGATGGTGTCCCAGTGAGTCGGGACAGTTCTGCTGGCTCCAGTGGGTCGGAGCGGTGATGAAAGAAGCTGAGGGTGATGACCAGGAATGCGCGTCCGCTGCATGCTGGTGGTCAGGATACCCTCGTAGATGCCGTGGGTACTGGCTGGCTGTGTGACTCGCTGCTCGAAAGCTTGAGGAAGTGATGCTGTCGTCACGACGAAGTTGTTCTGCACGAAGGCTGCGCTGACGTTCATGTTCGAGGGTCACCAGTTTGGGGGTAGGTGGAACAGGGTGTAAAGTCCCACAAACCTCTATAGAAAAGGGAGGATCCTCCGACCAGACGGATGTTGTGTCTGGTCCGGGCAACTGCCCAACGGTAATTGTCAGAATGTTGTATGTGTTCAAATCGCGCCGAAATCTTTTACTTGCGCGATGCAGGATTTGTGTGACGTCATATCATAGGTTCGTAAGTGGCGCTGTTGTTGCCGCTACATGCTTTTAGTTGTACAACACAGGCACAGCTGACTAGGTTTATTTGTACCGTACTATTTGCTGTCGTTAATAGACTCATCCGTGTGAAAGAAAGTTAAGTTTTTGGTCTTCATTGGCTGCTTGCAAAATGTGGATTTTAGAGAGTCGTTCCAGTTAAACGGAAGCCCAAAAATCGGACACCTGCAGCCTTATTGCGTAATGAATTCGGAAAGAGCAAAGGGCAAAGAGTATGAAAAATCGACCAATCACATAGACGAAAAGCCACATCGCGTCTTTCATCTCGCATGTGATTGATCAATTTGTCATACTCTTTGCCCTTTGCTCTTTCCGAATTCATAACGCAATAAGGCAGCTGTATTTCCAAAAATGTTGTGAAGATCAAGATTAAAAAAAAAAATTTTTTTTAACCTTCCTTCTCATTTCTATTTCATGCTACATAATTTATCTAGTAGTAGACACGCTTCGATCGATAATCTATTGAACACGTAAGTATGACACGATATCTTGCGAAAACATCCGATTCAAACAGTAAAACGCCCATAACTTTTGAACGGCTGAACCGATTTTCGTCGAACATAGCTAAGAACACTCTCAATAAAGTCACCATTAAAACAAAAAAAAAAACGAAATCAAAATCGGTTTATCCGCCACAGATAGATACACAAACATGCCAATACACAAATATACTAATACACACGTCCAACTTATAACACCCCTCTTTTTTCCGTCGGGGTTAATGGGAAAAGGTTAACCAGATAGACTGATTTGATCAGCTCTGCCTACCTCAATGTGAAAAAGTAGCGTGATGTTATAGAGTGATTGCAAACAGACATAGGCATAACAACCAATTTAAAATGATGGAAGATTTATAATTGGCGGATATGACATGACGATTTTAGACAAGACTTAGAAAAATTACTGAGTAATTAGATATTGGACTCAATGTAATGTATTAGGTATGTCTCTGATGAAACATGCTGGATATGCGTTCTTCGCTATTTTAAACATAATATCACGCCTGTATTTCTCGAAGGATAGGTAGGGTAGGTAGGGTGGGTAGGTAGGGTAGGTAGGGTGAGTAGGTAGGGTAGTTAGGGTGGGTAGGTAGGGTAGGTAAGGTGGGTAGCTAGGGTAGCCTATAGTTCATCCACATTTTGTCAGTCATGTTTATGTCTTGTAAATAGGGGAGAAAGCAGTCATGATGAACGGCTCCAACTTACGTGTCGTAGGTCGTAGACTCGAACCCAGGCAAGCGCTTTACTTTGTGTACATTATTTCATCACCACTGCTCTCAAAACGGTGAAGGAAAACATCGTGAGGAAACTGGCATGTCTTAAATCAAAAATTCAAAGACATGTGACATTCATCAATCCTCACTGAGCCCGCCTGGTGGGTTAAGGTCCATTCCCTCTCTCACAGAGGGAAGGCCTGTGTCTCAGCAGTGGGAAATATAAAAGTCTGATGATGAATAGGGAGCGACACTATTGCCACCAATCGGGCACAGTTGCAGACTCCAGACTGCTGCTGAGATATTCCAGATGGAAACATCAACAATTTGACCTAATGAAAAAATGATTTTCAAATGGCCTTAAAAATAGTTTATTTTTGTGTTATTTGTTTAAGTTTATTTTAGCCTCCCATTAGGTGGATCGATGACCTGGTGAAGGTTGCGGGGATCCACTGGATGCGGGACGCACGGGACCGGCCAATGTGGCGACGCTTGGGAGAGGCCTATGACCAGCCGTGGACGACTGGACGTCTTTCGGCTGATATGATGATTATAATAAAATTAATTTGATATTCAAAGTGACCCGTTTCTTACAATGACAATTTTATATGTAAGGACCTAATAATAAAATTAGTAAAGATCACAGATAATTTATACTATAGGTGACCATAAGCTCTTAGGGCGATATCAATTTGATATCCAGTAAGTGACAGATGTATACAAGTCATATACATCTGTCCCTTATTCGATCTCAAATTGATACCGCTCTAAGAGCTTATGGTCACCCCCCTGTTAGAATTAAGGTTCGCCAGTTGGCACCCCTTCAGGTGCGCCAGATTTTGAAATGGTTTCCATTACTACGAAAAGGTTAAAAAGAAATTTTAGGGTTCCGTACCTCGAAAGGAAAAAACGGAACCCTTATAGGATCACTTTGTTGTCCGTCCGTCTGTCTGTCTGTCAAGACCCTTTTTCTCAGGAACGCGTGGAGCCCTTAAAACTGTGAAAATGAAAATCAAACTTCTAAGCCAACGCAATCAAAATTTCCGCAAATTTTCGATACTCGCAAGGGAATCAAAACCTACAGGGCACTTCCCGTGAACTCAGAATCTTGAAATTTGGTACGAAGCAACGTCTTATAGCACAGATATAGGAATAATTGCGAAAACCGTAAATTTTAGTTACATCATATAAATAAAATATTTTTAATAATTTTAAACTTTAATCCCCTTTCCTCATAAGCGCGTAGAGGTATTAAATTGAAATTTATATCAAATACTCAAGTCTATAATATCTTTAAGCTAAGGTTTGTACGGAACCCTCGGTGCACGAGTCCGACTCGCAGTTGACCGGTTTTTTATAGAGGAAGGGCTTATTGTGAGACTACATAGAGCACACAGCTTCATAAGCACATTCTGACCTTTTTTATCAGCGTGGAGAAATGCTCATGCAAACTGCGCTACCACGGGGAGATAGCGCAGTTATGTGGGACTCCAAGTAAAACTCCACGGTGTCCTCCAGTGCCGCTTATAGCGGGAACACGGGCAAGCGTTAGCACTCACCGCACCGTTTGTATTTAGAAGGTAATCTCTAGAAGAAAAAAAAAAAAAAGCTAAGATAAAGTTATCCAAGAAAGCTACTTATCGCAAAAATTAACGGTTACTGCGGGCATGCCACGGGAGCGAAGCTTAGATTATAAGCATAATGATATATATATAACCTTTAATGTTCCCTCTGCTGGCAGGCCTCCTCTCTGTCAGAGCGAGTGGGCCGTAATGCACCACAGGTAGGTGGATATCACATGTCTTCAAATTTTCCATCATAGCCGGATGCCCCACGATGTTTTCCATAAATCATTGACGTCACACCCTAATAAAAAAATGTTTATTGTTGTCGACTTTTTGCTCAAATCACGTGCGTTTTTTCTTTCGTTATTCAATTGTTTCGTTTAATTTCATTTGCGTAACGAATCGTGATGACTTGAGTATTCAATTGTTTTGAAAGAAATATGTAGTAAAGAGTTCAAGCTAGATAAGAAGTTAAGGGCCTTCCACCGTTTTAGTGCCGTAAAACGGTGCCTTTTTAAAGCATACTCCCTCCTAACAGCCAAACTTATGTAAAAGGCCAAAAATATGTAAACTAGCTGTGCTCGCTGCTTCGCTCCCGCCAACTGACTGCCTGCCCTACCCTACTTGGCTTCCTGCCTGCCCTACCCTACTTGACTTCCTGCCTACCCTACCTACATACAAATTTGTCGCAATCGGTTCACTCTAACAAAAGTTAGATGAATTTAAAGTGTTCAAGAAGTAAAATTATCACACACGCAATTCAGATACTCGGACAGTTTAACTCGATATTCGATAGATGGCGTTGTGCATTTGAAGTCATTTTCTAAATGGTGGTGTTAAGATTCTCCGCGAAAGAATGATGACTATATAAACAAAAATGGTAGGTAGGTAAGTAGGGTAGGCAGGAAGGTAAGTAGGGTAGGGTTGGCAGACAGATGACGGGAGCGAAGCCGCGGGCACAGCTAGTCAAAGAATATTTTGCAAACAAAACTGTCCAAAAAGAGGTTCAATATTGATATTCTGGCTTCGAGCGGGCGCACGGCCAGTACTGCGTTAACATTGGAGTATACGCTTTACCTCCGGTTTCTCAACACTCGATTATCGGGCTGATAACGTGATCGACGAATAATTACCGGTCATCTGCTGTGATTGGCTGTTGAATATTCATTCAACCAATTACAGCAGATAACGCGTGCTTGAGAATTTGTAACATAAATTTTGCGATAATTTAGCGTTGAGAAACCCGGCCTTAGACGTACGGATAGTTTGTTTAAATAATTGAGCTTTTCTGTGATTTGTTGGTATACTTATACCAACAGAGCTATATGCTAATGAACATATATTAAAAGCTCGTGATTTTGATGACCTGTTCCGACGTAACTCTTGAACTAGCCAAGGCCAGTATAGGACAGAATTTACTGCAAGCTTCTCCTTTTCGAGTCTATATATACGTCTATATATCTACTATGTGGCCACGTTAATTGCAGCGTCTGTGGCGTTCAGTAGGTCCTCGAATGTGCAGGTGTATGGGTACTAAATCAGTCTTGCAAGTGTGTCATATTCTGCACAGGAGCACCGCACTCAGACTGGTCTATAAAATCCCATTTTGCCACTTTTTTTTACATTTTGGGTACGCAATCAATGAGTGTTTTCCGTATAGGCCACTTATAGGCAGTACTCATACTCGTACAAATGGCAGCCTAGGGGTTCCTGGTGTAACAAGAAGTCGGATTGTGGTGTTTTTTTATCCGGCTGCAAGGAAAGGGTTATGTTTTTCGCGCGTATCTTGTATGTTTGTATGTATGTATGTTTGTATGTATGTAATATTCTTTATTACCTCGTATCTTTGAAACCAATTGACGGATTTTTATAATTAAGATATCATTAGATAGGTCTTGGCCGCCCAAGTGTTCTTAGATAAGTGCCGTTGAAAAAAAAGAAATATTGCGGCTTTTGGGCGCCATATTGTAGGGGTTGCAATTTTTTTTCTTCGAAACCCATCGAGTGGTGTATCAAAATGAAGGGTTTTTAGAGGAGATTACAAAAATAGAAACTACTTATAAGTTTAAATGTCATTCGAAAAAAAAATGAAAACTAAAAAGTAGTAAATAAAAAAAGTTAATTTAAAAATCAAAAACCCGCCTGCTTAAAAAGCGAACTAAAAAGCTGTAAACAAGAAAAAAACATGTTGTGCAGTCGGAGGATCATTCGCTTTTTAAGCAGGCGGGTTTTTAATTTTTAAATTAATTTAAATACTATAGGCTCGCGCTTGACCACAATCTCACCTGTTAGTAAGCGATGATGTGGTCGACGGTGACACACGCTTGCCTAGAAATAACCTATTCAAACTTGACTTAAAGACTCCTAGATTGTAGCTGTCGAGAAACACAGACTCCGGCAGGGAATTCCATTCCTAGTTGTACGCATAATAAAAGTGTTTCCAAAAGGTTTTCAGCGTATGGGTGGGATGTCCACCATGTTCCGATGGCGCATCGCCGTACGTTTGGTAGTCCGATGATGAAATGGAGTTTTGAATTGACCAGTGCCTCATCACTTAAAGGACTTGTCCGCGGGCTATACTTGGAGTCACTTAGAAGGATCAAATCCGGGACGAAGTGAGTGGACGTTAGATAACTGTCCAGACTGTTCTAAAGCTTTTGGGTGTCGCTGGATCAATGATATTCAGGCCGTAAACACGACACAGTAGGAGTTTTGATGAAATCAGACGAATTCATGGGTCTGAAGATAGGAAGAACGGACTATTGGGGAGTTCTGTGTACTCGAAACTATTTTTGGACTACAAAAAAAATTCCATTCTTCTTTACACCGCGTCCATCGATCTTCCTTTTTCGTGTGGGGGATGAGGCCACCTCTGATGTCAGAGTTAATTAAGTCGCCTTTGGGAACTTGGACAATCCGGGCCCGAGAGAGACAAAGGATCGATGCATTCGAGATGTGTTGGAGGCGAATGCTGAGAGTACCTTGGACTGCGAAACGCACCAATGCATCGATCAGGAGCCAGCTCCAGGTAAAAACTCACTTGTCCACCATATGCCAACAGCGTATTCTTTCGTATTTGAGCCACACAATGCGCAGAGGCGACGAGAATCTGGAAAGACTTATTGTGATTGGGAACACCAAAGGCAAAAGGTCGCGTGGTCGTTCACCAACGAGATGGACCGATCAAGTGAAAGACTCGTCGTCCTCCAAATTCTACACGGTCGTAAGGGAAGCGTTGGACAGAAATCGGTGGAGGCAGATCATCCGCTCCAGATGTAACCCTGATGCTGACCACGATCCTCAGACATGAGGGACCGACTAAGAGAGAGAGAGGGAACCTCACAGGTCTCTGATTTAGTTATTTCAGACTTACATTAACTATATAAATTAGGTTTGCTCACGATGTTTTCCTTCACCGTCCATCGGTGTTCGAATGATACTTCAAAATGGTATAGCCTAGAAGCTTTCGGTGTAGGTCAAGATATTTAATGCCTATGTCTGTTTGTCCGTTTACTTCTTCAAAACCACGCAACGGATTTTGATACGGTTTTTAGGGTCGGAACCCTAAAAACCGTATCAAAATCCTTACGTACGGATACCTTGAAAGAAAAAAACGGAACCCTTATAGGATCACTTTGTTGTCCGTCCGTCTGTCTGTCAAGACCCTTTTTCTCAGGAACGCGGTATCAAGCTGAAATATTTTATTATATTATATTTTTTTATTATATCAGATACTCAAATCTACTGCCCTTAAAGCTGAGAAAAAATCAAACTTCTAAGCCAACGCATTCAAAAGATACAGCCATTTAGGCCGCAAATTACCGCAAATTTTTGACACTCGCAAGGGAATCAAAACCTAGGGGTGCTTCCCGTGAACTCAGAATCTTGAAATTTGGTACGAAGCAACTTCTTATAGCACAGATAAGGGAAAAATTTCGAAAACCGTAAATTTTTTGTTACATCTATCTATATTAATAAAAAGAAAAGTCCTGACTGACTGACTGACTCATCAACGCCCAGCCCAAATCCTTGGACCTAGAAAGCTGAAATTTTGCACAGAGGTTCTCTTAATAATGAAGACAAGGAATAAAGGAAGGATTTTTCGAAATTCAACCCCCAAGGGAGTTAAATAGGGGATGAAAGTTTGTATGAAACTCTGTCATTTTTAATTTGAAATGAATGGAATTTGGCATTTAAATAATAAATAAATATTGTTTTTATTTGGGACAACATAGGAACCATTTTTGTTAGTAAACACCTTAGATACTACGACTTATACACTAGGATTAGTAACAACTTTAATAACCTCAGAAAACTTAGTGAGTCATGTACTTACGAGGCATCTCATGCGGACAATGATTCCGAATGAGATGCCTCAGCACAGGAGCTGTCGGGTCCTCAGCCACGACTTTTAGTATGCTATTGCCACTCCTCTGAGTCCTCCTCACAAGCGATGCCACCTTTTTCCTGATGATCGCATGGAAACCATCTGTACGCGATTGGGCAAACATCCCCGAGGCACTACAGAAACGAGGGAGTTTCAACATCATCCTGAAAACATTGTTATATTGGACGCGCAAGGCACTGAGCGTCCCCCGCGAACAGCTGAACCACAGACTTCCCGTGTACAGGCCTTGACAATAAGCTTTAAACAAGGTTATTTTGACCTGATCGGTACAGCGAAAAAATCTGCGCGCCAACATGTTCCCGCGGACCGCCAACGCCCTGCGCTCCCTCTCCACGTCATCATCGTCCTTAAGGTCATCGACAAGTATATGGCCCAGATATTTAAACTTCGTCACCTGTTTAATATTAGCGCCGTTCAAAGTAATTGAAGGAATGGTGTCAGGGCACTTGCCGGAGGCCTTAAAGACCATGAACTCGGTTTTCCTTACATTATATATAAGACCATGTGATGCAGCGTATTTCTCACAAACTTTCAGCATCTCCCTGATTGACCTCGCAGTCGGGCCCAGCAACACCATATCGTCCGCGTAGCTAATGTTGTTTATACAAACACCCCCCACCCGGCAACCGACCCGCATGCTGCTGAGCTCGACTAGGAGGCCATTTACATACAAGTTAAACAGCTTTGGAGATGACAACCCTCCCTGTCTCACTCCGCACTCCAACCTGTATGACTCTGAGAGACAGTTTGACCACCTAACACAATTAGTCTGATTCGAGTACCAGTATTGAAATATTTTCAATAGTTCTGCCGGCATACCCCTGTCCTTCATTTTTCTCCAAAGCACTTCATACGAAACGAGATCGAAGGCCTTGGAGAGATCCAAAAAACAGGCGTATACTGGTGTCTTCCGTTCAGTGTAGTATTGGACAGTGTGCTTAAGAACCAGAATCGCGCTTTCAGTTGACAGTCCAGGTCTAAACCCGAACTGTGCGTCATGTATGTTTATATACTTATCCAGACAAGACTCAAGCACACTGTCCAACAGTTTTGCTACAGTTGTCGCGAGAGAGATCGGGCGATAGTTTGCCTTGTCCGATATGTCTCCTGTCCTGTTCTTCACTATGGGTACCACTGTAGTTTTCATCAAATCATCCGGTAAGTATGAATGACTAATGCACATATTGAAGAACATGGACAGAACCCTCGGCACGTGTGCCCCAGCATATTTTAAGTGCTCAATACTGAGCCCATCGTGGCCAGGAGATTTACCTCTGCGCATACTGCTTATTTCTTTTTTAAGTTGCTTCGCTGTAAATTTAAGTAAAGGTTCCTCGCCCGCCACGGTGGGCCCACCATCTGGCATAGTGGTCGAAGGACCCAGAGGAGAGCGTACTTTAAAGTGCTCCATGAATAAATTAGCGATATCCCCCGGGTCATTTCGGCCATCAACATTCGCAGGCAGGCCAGGCTTAACATCAAGCTTACTAGTGGACTTCCAAAATTTTGTGAAATCTTTTTCGGCTCTTTGTTTCGCTATTACGTCCATTCTAATTTGGTCCTGGTGTTTCTGACACCATTTTAGCCGTCCTTTAAAAATTTTACGGGACTCGCACATCAGGTCGTAAGCGGGACCAGTACTTGGTCTACCCAGAACCCTCCAGTTTTGGTATTTCAGCCTAGCCTCCCTATGCGCTTCCCTCACATGTTCACTCCAGCCGCACCCACGTTTATTGTGACGTTTAACATTATTTCTAGATTGTACAGCCGCATCACTTAATACATCAACAAATGTCTTATACATTTTATCTAAGACTAACTTATGATCAGATAAGGTACAAGGCCCAAAACTACATGTCTGAAATCTGAAGGGAAATCAATGTCTCTCAAGCCTTTACTACATAAATCTAGATATTTACTAATTTGAGCCTCATCTCTCTCCCCCCAGATTACAGCACTGCGCGATTCCTTATGGATCGCGGCGATAGGACTAATTGAACCCAAATTGCACTCGATAAATATAGGCAGATGATCAGAAACAAAAATATCCTGAATTATTCCGACGTTAACTGTAGATTGCCAGGCCGCTTGTGAGACAATACAATGGTCCAGCCAACTACCCTTACGATGAAACGTGTCAAAATAGGTAAACGCGTTTGAATCAATCCCCAAAAATTCTATGTCTGCGCACACCCACGATCTGTCCGTACAGAAACTATTAAGTTCTGTAAAGAATAATTGGCCCGGTTGCGCATTTAAGTCTCCTAAAATCATAACAGATTGAACATCACTACCTTCTTCAATGGAGCTGATCTCACTAAGAATATCTGTGAAAATAGGCAAGTTTTCCCTCGCTTTTACTGGCATGTAAACACAAAAGACTAGTATGGAGCGACCACCTATAGTAGCATTTACAGCTAACAGTCTGTCACTGTTGTAATTTATAACAGAAACGCTATCAAAAATGCCCTTTCGCCATAATATGGCCACACCGCCATATGGTCTACCGACCAGTAATTCGCCGCTGTCCACTGAACTCTTTCCTATGTACTCAAAATCAGGAGACACAGTACCTAACAGCGGAAGGTCGTGATTGAGTAACCACGTCTCCTGGAGACATACTACATTCGCCGACTTACATAGTTTTCTCACATCTTCTATGGAAGTTTTAAAATTTTTACAATTAAAACTAATAAATTTACAATTATTACAAGTTATTTTGTGACAACTATGCATAATGTAACACAATTAAACTTTAACATTACAATCTCCTTGTTTCGGCCCGTACTTAAAATGCACGAAACGCCGAAACGTATTTAGCCTCTAAATATAAAAAAAAATACTTCTTTAAAGATTTTTTGAATTTCATTCCTTAAAGGGGTAAAAAAGGGTGTTAAAGTTTGTAAGATAAATAAATTGTTATCATCAAAATTACTTGAAACTTAGTACTTCTGCTCTTCAATACAATTAAAGAAACAGGTGTATCAAGTTTTTTTGAATTTCATCCCTTAAAGGGGTAAAAAAGGGTGTTAAAGTTTGTAATAAAAATAAATTGTTGATCTTCAAAATTACTTGAAATTTAGTATTTCTGATCTTCAATACAACAAAAGAAAAACGTATCTAAGGCTTTTTTTAATTACATCCCTTAAAGATAATAAGGAGTGTTAAAGTGTAAAAGGTCATTTGGCACCAGACAGAAAAACCAACAAGAAGTGCATAATACAATTCTAATTTCCTGATGACGACTTGATAGCGTAAATTAATTGGAGTATCCATATCTAGACTGTATAGAATGGCGCAAAACTCATCACTCTATCGGAAGATGCTATAATTTTTCTTCGACAATTCTTTTTCGACATTTGTAAAGTAAACAGATACAAAATGTCTCTGTTCTCTGTGAATAAGCAAAATTATCATCTCTGTGGCATAGAAAATCCCCGTGTAATCCAGGAAGAGTCATTACACCCGCTCAAAGTTACTGCATGGTGTGTTGTTTTTTATGGATGAGTGCTAACACGTGTCCGCATCCACGCCGTAAGCGGTACGGGAGGACGCCGTGGAGTTTTAGTGGGCTTGGGTGCCACAAAACGTACGGTACGGGGTGTACGGAACCTTCGGTGCGCGAGTTCGTCTCGCACTTGGCCGGTTTTATTACTAACTAGCTGTGCCCGTCCCCGTGGCTTTGCTCCAGTCATCTGTCTGCCAACCCTGCCCTACTTACCTACCTACCATTTTTGTTTCTATAGAGATCATTCTTTCGCGGAGTATCTTAACACCGCCATTCAGAAAATGAATTCAAATGCACAACGCCATCTATCGAATATCGAGTTCAACTGCCCGAGTATCTGAATTGCGTGTGTTGTAATAATTTTACTTCTTGAACACTTTAAATACATCTAACTTTTGATAGAGTAAACCGATTGCGATGAAACAAAAACTAAGTAATATTTCAAGTTACGCACAATTTTTATGTATATAAGTTATCTACATTGGTTTCGTACATGGTCACGTGATGCGTGCACAAATAAACTGACAAAAAATCCAAAAATGCCGGCAATAGGTTCTGTTGGTTATCCTTTAACACCCTGGCTATTTTTTTGGAAATATTTTCGATGTACAAAAATTACTTTTCTACAGATTTATTATATGTATTGATGATTGATAGGACCGAGAAAAGTTTGTTTAAAATAATTTAATTTATCTCTTGTGAAGCCTGGGCCGTAGTGCTAAATAAGTCAAAATTGGCCTTTTCAGATTTTGAATTAGGTTTTTATTTTTATTTTGTCAAGGTGAATGTGTTATGATCGATCTAATATGTAATGTAGTGAGTTTACTACTCTACTATGTATGAGAAGGGGGCTTTGGCCTTCAGTGGGACAGTTACAGGCTCGTATTATTTTGCCTTAATATTACGTTGTATTTTTACTTTTTAAGTAGTTGTGTCTGACAGCGGCTTCGTCCGCGTGAATGTCAAAAATTATCCCAAGGGCACATATTCCCGGGATTAAAAGTATCTTAAGTGCTATTAAAGACTATAATCTATCTCTGTGCCAAATTTCATCCAGATCCGTCCAGCCGTTTGAGGGTGAAGAAGTAACAAACACACTCGCAAACTTTCGCCTTTAACCGCTTACGCAGCGCACGCAACGAAAGCTCTCAAAAAGGTATTTGTGCCCGTTTTTGCAACATTTTTCATTTATGCTCCGCTCCTATTAGTTGTAGCGTGATGTTATATAGCATTCCTCGATAAATTGACTATCCAACACAAAAATATTTTTCAATTCCAACTAGTAGTTCCTGAGATTAGCGCGTTCAAACAAACTCTTCAGCTTTATAATATATTATAATATAAGTATACTTAGTGTGATACAATTGGCATTACCCAACTTGTGTAAAAAAATTAGCAGGAAATCGTGATTTACTAAAAAAATACATCTTTCTTAGAAGTTATTGTCACAATTCGTCCGCACCAGATTAAACGGCGCGTTTATTAGATAAGTTATGATAACCACGACCTCTGCTGACCCTAAACGATACGACAATTTGTAATGACTGTCGGTCTTACTTAAAATGCGGGTAATTTATAATTACATTTATGTTTTTAGTACATTTAAACATGAGTTTTATTATAAGGGACTTGATAATAATAAAAGCTGAGGAAATTGTGTTATTGGATAGTAAAGTAGCGCCATCTATTGTCGAGTAGAATGTCTATGCATGGACCTAATGGAATATCGGTAGCGTAATATAAAATATTGTTAAGATTTGATAGTAAAAAAAGGCAAATCGTGTCAGGTACTTAAATTAAAATCTTATGAAAATAGACCAACCTAAAAACATTTCTAGAAAAAACTAGCTTATGCCCGCGGCTTCGCTCCCGTCATCTGTCTGACAACCCTACCCTACTTACCTTCCTGCCTACCCTACTTACCTACCTACCATTTTTTTACTATAGTCATCATTCTTCAGAAAATGCGCCATTCAGAAAATTACTTCAAATGCACAACGCCATCTATCGAATATCGAGTTCAACTGTCCGAGTATCTGAATTGCGTGTGTTGTGATAATTTTACTTCTTGAACACTTTAAATTCATCTAACTTTTCATAAAGTGAACCGATTGCGATAAAAAAAAACTAAGTAATTCTTCAAGTTACGCACAATTTTTATGTATAAAAGTTATCTACATTGGTTTCGCATTTCACGTGATGCGTGCAAAAATATAGGTACAGACAAAAAGATAAACAGACAAAAATTCCAACAATGCTGGAAATAGGTTCTGTTGGTTATCCTTTAACACCCTGGCTATTTTTTTTGGAAATATTTTCGATGTACAAAAATGACTTTTCTACAGATTTATTATATGTATATTGATTGATGATTGATTTATGATGATATTGATAATTGATGATGTTGCCAAGACGACCTTATGGCTCGCACTGTCAAAAAGTTATCAGATCTCATGTAGAGCCAAGCTTCTAACTATATAAACGCCCTTACTCTACAAGCCCTAACTTCACAAACTCTACTCTTTAGTCAAAATATGTGGCTTGGCCGTTTCGCTAACGTCTAATGAAGTCGCCACATAAAGGACTTAGAAGAACTATTGTATCACAGAAAAGTAATGAACAGTAAATACATTTTTCACCTTACGCCCATGTGACGGTAGGGAAACCATAAATAACTTGGGTTTGGATTATTTCAAACCCAAGTTATGAGGGTTCAAAAAAACGAGAAGCGCTTCGAGAAAAGGTAAGTAGTGTCCTTGCGCTTCGCTTGGCTTGTCTTGGCGGGGGCACCCCAGATAATTACAAAGATTTTATTCAACATAGGTATAATTAAAAAATATATAGTACAACGAAAGTGTGCTGATATCTGTTATCTAAATAACAAATTCGTTAGAATAGAGAGATGAGTATAAAGTTCAGCTATTCGAAGCTAGATGGCAGGAAAATATTTTCGTACGTGAAATTCTTCCGTCCAGTTTCTAGATCGAAAATGTACACAAATATTATCTAACAAGCTGTCTACTGCCAGGGCCTGATTTTGAGTTCTGACCGCCCCAGGCTAACTTTCAATAAGCGGCCTCCAACCTGCCAAGCCTGTGCCTGTGCTTGGCCATGGCCACGATATCATTTGTTTTTTTTTATATTTCACCTTTTCGCTAGTGCCGATCCCGTCTTACTAAGCACGTTAGAGGCTGTCAGGAAATAGAGAAAGAGTAAGGATTTTTTTTTGTTGGCAATTTTGTTGACCAATATAGCTCAGTATATTTGTAAAAAAAAAGGTGAAAAAAAAAATTTGAAATGTGTCTAAGTAATAATTAGCTTTAAGTATGAAATTTAATAATGAGTGTATAGAGACTCACCGATCCCACAGTCAAACCATTACTACGGTTTTGTGGGGCTTAGTATATAAGTTACTTACCATTATGTGAATATAAATTGAAAATAAAAATAAATAAATAACTTATACCCTTGCTGAAATTTCACTGTGCAAATACATTGCTGAATGTAGTCCAGCAAGATTCTGCAACTGGATTGCCGAGGAATTTTGTTCGTAAACGCGCAGCAATTATTGAGGCTAGATCTTAGCAGCTAATGACGACTTCTACGAATGCATCTTCGGTCGTTACATAAACCTCCGCGGCAATTACGGCCCAAGCATCCTTCTTAAGATTACGATCTTTATAAGCACTAGCTTCTTCATTCAGGAAGTACATGGATTTCGTTAATAAAGTTCAAAATATTTAAGTTTGACCACTCGGCGATGACGAACAGAATAAAATCAAAAACGGATACAAAACAACTTCACTAATCAGGCAGCGACTGCAATTGGACGAGGCGATGGGAGGCGAGCGAGGGAAAAGAGATGCACCTATACATCAGAGCAAAGACGATATACGGGGATATTGCAGGAAATTCAAAGCGGGTTAAATCATTTGCATTCTAGCCGGCGACTACTATGAAATATCTTGGCAATATCTACACTGCAAGATTGCAGCAATTGTTGCACTGTGTTGAGCGAAATAATTGGCAACTTGGTGGCTATACAATTGCAGCAAGAAGTTGTTAACAAACTAGCCCGTTTACAGGCACCTTTACACTCTTTCCACGATGCTCGCCGGACCAGAGGTGAATACCGTCATGAATTCGATTGTAGCATGAAAAAGCGAGAATTAAGAATTTAAAAGCGAGCAAAGCGAGCTCGACAATGTTAGCACCTCGCCTAGGAATGGTTTTTTTTTACGTTCGTTTAATTGAATGTATACTGACGCTAATCCTATATATATTTTGTACTACAGGAGTTACTGGGTTGACTCATGCAAAAATGTTCATACAGGAGATTGTAAGAGCGAGCGAATAAAATTTTTAGCACCCTGCCTCGTATAGGTAAAGTTTTTTTTGACAGACAAGACGATGGGGCGGTAAGCTAGAAGACCTTAGTAGTGCTGGCCTGAAAAAAATATGCTAGGTTGATAGGGCTGGATTGGGCCACCCGTCGCTGTTTTCCACCATGGCTCTCTTGGCCTAAGTGTAAATACGCTACTGCGTGATTGCGATTGAGGCTGACTGAGGGCCCAAACACAAAACTGCAGTGCGACGTCACATCGTAAAAATCTACGAGCTTGTTGCTGCTCAGCTGTTTTCTGGGTTGCGAATTCGCATCGCATCAATTCACAGTTTGTGTTTGGGCCCTGAGGTAGAACGCGGTAAATTAATTGAACTTTTGTAATAAGCGGCGCGCAAGATAGATAGGTAGGCAGCAAAGACGTACGAGAAACCATGTCCAGGAAAACTTTTTTACTCGTAATTTTGTAAACTAAATTTTGTACTCAAAATAAGTGGTGCGTACAAAGGCAAGCTTGGCGCCCCCTCGATCCTCGCGTCCCAGGCTATAGCCTGATTAGCCTGTGGGTATATCAGGACATGTCTACTGCTTTGACTGATTTGAAAAGTCGCGTTTATAACATGCTTCTGGAGACATGGGTTATGGAGATATGTGTCAATAAATGGTATGTATATTACTTTGCTTCGACTTTGTCTCAATGTCCTTTGGCCCTTTAGAAATATAGGAATAGGAAGCAGGAATGAAATGAAAAATAAAACCGATATTAATATTAGAAATAATTATAATTTAATAAAGAAAATTGAGTATTTGACCACAGACAGATAACAATAAAACTTATATTTAGAGATTCTTACTGTACAGCGAAATTAACTAATATCACATTTATTTTGGGACATACACGATAAATTGTCTAAAGTTTGGGCCAGCTCACAGATGCTATAAAATATATAACTTTATTCACTACACAAAAAGGTACAAATTTCATTGAGACCCTTTAAATAAATTCGAAAATTAAATTTTAGATGCTCAGAGTTTATCCGAATTGTTTCACTGAAATGTGTACCTTCTCGTGTAGTAAATAAAGTTTGATATTGAATCGCGTCTTGATGTGAGCTGACCCATAGAGTAAACGCCAATCCAATGTGTTAAAAAAATGTCGTGCCTATTGGATTGACGTCAATGTATCATGAGATAGGAATCTCATCTTTGTTATGCCAGGAATACAGTTGCAAATTGATCAAATTATACAAGACGCTTGTACCAAAAGAAATTATGATTGTGATCTGCTATATCACAGTTGCGTATGACGTAGGTACTTGCTTTTTTTCAAGTTACTGGCAAATGCTGATTTTAGGCCGAAAATAAACATGCCTGGAACTTGCATAGCAGTGTGCAA
This sequence comes from Orthosia incerta, assembly GCA_948252205.1. Lineage (NCBI taxonomy): Eukaryota > Metazoa > Arthropoda > Insecta > Lepidoptera > Noctuidae > Orthosia > Orthosia incerta. The sequence goes on along the minus strand of OX411766.1, from coordinate 13,037,323 downwards.
GTAGCTTGTATGCCATTAGGGTACTTTACTGAAAATTAGTTTTTTGTCCGCCCATTAATAAAAAATATTGGGCACGTATTTTTTTCTTTTGACACATACATATAAAGTGACGACGATTTATTGCATTTCACTCCTGAACTTTGATGCGCTTTAACTTTGTATTTTTAACCGACTCCGATATCTCCGTCAATTGTGGACCGATTTTGAAAATTCTTTTTTTGTTTGAAAGAGCGTTTTTTGAAATTGGTCCCATTTTAATTTGGTGAAGATCTGATGAAGAACTTCGGAGATATACAACAGAACTATTCAAGAAATAACGGCAAATCTCTCGGAATTGCTGCAATCGCATATCTGTTTATTGTTTATACTATTTCATAACATCATGCCAGTTCGCACGAAAGGGGTACGCAGATCTCTCATTTCACCGATTATGTTACTACTGTACTGTGTACTTACTAAACAACTTGCCTATTAGGTAGGTACAACTAAAAAGGGTAAAATAAAAAAAACTTTTTTGCAAAAAAATACTACTTACCGACTTCCAAATAAAAACTACAAAGTGAAAAATAACTTTATTTTTGGAAGTCGGTGTCTATATAGCATTAAAATTGGTACCAACGAAAGACACCGACTTCCAAAAATAAAGTTATCTTTCACTTTGTAGTTTTTTATTTGGAAGTCGGTAGTATTTTTTTGCAATTTTTTGTAAAGCAAAAAATACGTGTCCAATATTATTTGATAATCTCACTGACGAACTTAATGACAGAATTATTATTTTTCTACCCAGAAAACATCCCAATTGTGCCATAATAATTTCTGATTAGTGACAATGGCATGCAAGCTACTTGCATAGGAACTTTTCTTTCAAGTTACTGGCAAGTGCTTATTGTGTGTATTTGATATGGAAATCTACTGTCTTATAGAATATTACACCTTTTAATTACAATAAATTATTTGATAAAAAGGCAGTACTAAGAGTAATTCATAAAGCGTTTTCTTTTATTATAGTAATAGTCTAAGAGCCCACTTCATACATCTTTTTTGATTAAATTAGTTTTCATAAATGATACTTGATCGTGGAATAGATGGGTCCGTAGGTTACGCCCCCAGTGTGTTTTGCCCCCGTGGTGGAAGCCCCCGATTTCGTTTTAGTACTATAATATTTATTAGTTAAATATTTTTATCAAAAGTACAGTCAGATAGCAAAGTGTAACCTATTATAAAAAATGTCTAAGTCATGGTTCATTATTAAAATCAAAATCATAGTTTATTATTATAAATCTTTATTAACAATGTCGGTGTAACAAACGTTTGCTTATCTAATAATAGGTACTAATGGGTAATAATAGGTAATACGTAGGTACTTAATATGTAATAAAAATTAAATTAAATGTCTAATAAATAATAATAGGTATCTACGTAAATACAACTTTGATAACAAATAAAACCAAACATTAAAATAAAGCAACAATAACATGCAAAATCACAGATACGAAATTAAAAATCACAGTTTAAAATTAGGATTATTTTAAGTACTTATATACTATTTACGTACTAAGTATATAGGTAGGCATCTACTTAAATATTTAGAAGATTGGTAACAGAATGTTCAAACACTAAAATATAATAAAAACAATTAACATTTAAAATCACAGATAACAAAAGTAACAAAAGAAGAAAAACATAGTAAAAATATTAGGATGATTTGAACTTTGTAATTAAATTATGTAATTTAAGTCATTTATATGCAGTGACTATGGAGGTTACAACATTGATATAGATATAAAATTAAAATGTAGTAATTATGTAACAATAAACATGCAAAATCATTATTTTTAAGCTAAGTAAGTAGGTGATTATTTTTGCTTGACTTGCACATACGGACGGATTTGTTCCAAAAACTCCATAATTGTAATTTGTTTCTTTTCATATTTGTCTGTCAGCTTAGCAATGAGTTTGTCATTGATTATTGAAGATTTTTTCCTTTTACATATAGGACTGTCATTTCTTCGTAATCTGAAAGTATAAGATAAAGATTATTTACTAAGAGTAAAAAAAATGAATTACTGATATATTAAGCGTTATGTAAGTAATCAGCATTTTACCTCACTTGACCTGTGCTATACGTAGAAATATCAGTTGTTATAATTTCCAAAAACGATAATAATGATGGTTTTCGGCCCAGATAGCACTGAAGCCGTTGATTCCAGGCCTCCACTAAATTTGTGGTTCTATGTCGTTCTTTATAGCAACACCACTTTGAGATCATCCCCGGAGGCTCAAGCCATTGTTCAACGAAATAATCGTTGAATTGGGTGACTTTTTCATCGGGAATACTGAAAACAAAAATTATGATATATATGACATGTCGTATATACCTAAGCATTATTTTTATTTTTGCGTACTTATAAAAACAATCTATGAGCTGTTAAAACTTTAAAATAAATAGAAAATTAAAATTACCTGTTTTCCATTACGGAAAGCCAACCATCTTCTATATCTTCTTTAGGAAGAAATGCTAGACAGGTGCACAGTTTCACATACAATGTTGTTTCTTCGTGTGCCAATAAACCTAAAGACTTCGCTTTTCTGTAAATGGCTCTTTGGAAGTGAACATTACAGCCATGTATTGTGACCGCTGGCAATACCTCTTTTATTGCCAGCATTGTAGCTAATTCAAAATCTACAGTGAATTTCATGGGGCTGAAGTCCGGCACAGCTTCTTTAATTTTTTTAAACATGACTTCATATGTACTTTTTTCTTTATTAACTAGTAGCACATAAAATATAGGCACAATATTGGTTGCTTGTGCATCACTTCCCATATCTCCATGAATGGTAAATATTTGGTAAAATGGACCTGGACAACAATCAAATGTACCATCCCCGAAGTAGTGTTGTATATTTTTGATGTGTTTTAAAGCCTGTGCTGATACGAATACTATAATTCTGTTGTCGTTCTCACAGTAATCAACTAATAGATATTTTTGAAAAATCTCAGGTATAATGACTTCAGCTGGATTACGAAACTGTGTCTTTTCTACATTTAAGGCTTTCATTCGAGAGTTGTATAACTGTTGCTTGATATTATTGAATTTGGGTGTGTATTCATCGAAGGCTGTGTCTGTGTTTTTTAACTCGGCAAATTTTGTTTCAAATTTTTGTTGTATAGAGCTCGAGAAACTCGTTTTCACTTCCTTTTTTAATTTTTCCATAACAACTCTAACTTCATTTTTCATTAAGTTAGGTTGACACTCAGCATTATGACACTTTTGGATTTGTACATTGTCACTTTCCTCACTTAATTTTATAGAACCACTACACTTGCCATGTCTTTTATTTACGCATGTCCACACACTCGATTTATTATTTTTCCTATGAAGATTATAAGCAAATCCGACATGTAGTAACGTTCTTCCACCTAGTTTATTTGAAATTATTTTGTAATTGGTTTGTGCTAAACCCCGTGAAGGACCTGGACTTGCCATTTTGAGTTAACATGACCGACTAAACTTTCTTATCAGTAACATATTGCAACTATGTGGGAAAGGGATAGAAATAGTGCCCATCGCTATGTTTGCTATTTTCACTGTCCGTCACCCTGGACTCTATTGTTTTCAACCCTATCTTTCCCTTTCTTTGACTACCTATCTCTTTCTTTTAGAATTCGATCTGGCTATTGTGTAAAACCAGTTTGGCCGGGCACGGGCGCCTCGTTTAGACAAAGTACAAAGTAATGCATCTAAAGTAAATAATTGTAATATAGTAATAAAGTGAATATCCTTGTAGCATGTTTATAGTATCCAATATTGTGTTAGTTAGAATACTTATTTAGTAAGTTTGTCTACGTATTTGGTTCCGAAACACTTTTTTCATCGTCTGTATCTAGTAAAAAATATTTTTATTTCGGCGAAATCAACTATAATAACTTAATTTAAAATCGGGGGCTTCCACCACGGGGGCAAAACACACCGGGGGCGTAACCCACGGACCCGAATAGATTACTGAGGGGTTGCCTGGCAATATTTAGCCGCAAAGCGTTTTTTTTTTAGTTTGTCTTACAATAGGCATTTCTCATGTATCGTTGGTGCATATTCGACACAATCTAGCTCTCAGTTAGCCGTTTTATTATTAAGAATAATTCATAAAAATCAATTTGCATCAAAAAAAGTTAATTCAAAATATCAAAAACTTAAGAAGAGAACTAAAAAAATAGGTAAACAAGAAGAAAATCTTGCTGTGCAGTCGGAGGATACATATTCGCGAGCTGGCTGACCAAAACCAGATGTATCCTCGGACTGAATAGCATGTTTATTTTCTTGTTTAGGTTTTTTTTCTATTACATTTAAACATAAGTGTTATATATTTTTGAAATCACCTTTAACACCCTTTTTTAAAAATAAATTGGCTCCCACATTATACCGACCAATTTTATTTTATTTTTCTATTTTAATGTAGCCAGTGACACTCGCAAGGTTAAGACAAATTGATTGACGTAAGAATAATCAACATTGGCCAACGCGTTTGGTCTCTAGATCGCCACATAGGAACAAAAATACATACATACATAGACTGATGAACACATTACCCTCCTTCGGCAGTCGGGTAAAAAACATAATACCTGCAGAGTTTTGCAATGGGATCTCAAACTATTAGTTGTTGATTCCTATCAACTAATGATCTGACAGAAAACCTAAAGATCATACGATTTATTACTATTTTTGTGTAGAATCATAGAATATTTTTTAGATCTTGTCAGTATCTAAGTACGTATTTAAATAGATGTAAAGCTCATTTCCGGGCAGAGCGGCTCCGGCGACTCGTGGAGAGAAGTTCGCAATACGCGTCGCATACGCGTTCGAGTCAAACAATACACACACCGTGGCCGCTGCCTTTGCATTGGTTTGGCTAGAACGCTAAAGCGACGAGTATTTCAAGATGCTTAGGATCTTCTTTACGCAAATTTTACACAATCGCGCGTTTTCGCAGTCGCGACGGTATTGATTCAGGGGGTCTACTCCCTAAGCACGAAGTCCGTTACGGGCGTTTCTTACTCCGTATTACCTTCGGACGGATGATTCGTTCGGGGCCCGAACTAAGAATGACAACATAATTCGACAGTTGTAACTACTCCCGATGTGTTTTAACCGGTCCGAAAAATTTAACTAAACACTTGTTTTATTTCAGTTTCGGAATACTTTCGGACGGTTCCCATAACTTCGTTGACGGAGATAGGGGGTAGACCCCCAGCACCGCGTCTGCTTCGATGTATACGCGCAACTGTCAACACAAAAGCGTGATCGTATGTGACCTGCGACAGCATCACGACTGTATTGCGTTTATTTTGCGACTATATCGCGTCTACAGAGCCACTCTGCTCGGAAGTGAGCCTTTACAGTAAAAAAGTGCTTTTGATATTATCTCATAAAGTTTAATTTTGTAAAATATTGCACAAATTAGGTAAAATTCTCATGTATTTCAATAATTTAACACCTGGTTTCGGAACGGGATTTTTTGAAATTGTCAAACTTATGTTAAGTATAAGAAATTGCTGTAAATCAAATCAAAGGTTTCTCGAAAGGTACATCAGTTAAAATTTTCATTCCAGAAACGGCTATAAGCTCATTTCCGTTTGGCCTTTCAGAAACCAGGTGTTTAAAATGTAAAACGAATGACAACATTAAAATTACTAAAACAAAATCGTTACTTGGTGATACTTTGAAATAAGTATTTCAAAATCTTCACCGTGTAATGGCAAATCGCATCGGTTTTGACTAATACAATATTCTTGGCTTTACGATTTGACACTTTATTTACTACGTATATACGAATATTACAACGGTCATACATTTTCAGGTATAAAAAAGTCGCACGGTATGTAAAGATGGGTGACCATCTCCAGGGGCGGCTGTACTTTAAGTTCACTCGTGCACTGAACTGCCAGATATTAAAAGGTTTAGAAAATAAATAAAAATGTCAATCTAAAATCTATTCAATATTAACGAAATTATGACGAACCAATTTAGGCTCTTTGCTAAAGTAATAAGACATATTGCTGTAAAAAATATTCCCCGTGCGGTAGGCTAAAGCGCACGGCGAGAGTTCATACAACTTCTACGAGAAACAAGCGAAAACGCCTGGCGCGTGAGACAGAGATAGTTCAATTAATAGAAAATGTACGGCAAAATATGACCATTCTCGTGCGCCGCCCCAGAGAACCGAAGATTACCGAGAGCGGGCGAGGTTTGACGAACGAAATTTATCTTCGGGTCGAGTACCAACACAGTACCAACATTACAAGTTATACAACGACGTAATTAGATGGCGTTGGCGTCGAATTAGAAGTCGCTAGCGAGATGGTTTGCCGATTTACATAGGCTCCTGTGAATTTTAGTAAATCTATCACATCTACTTATTGAGACGACAATGTGCACTACTACTTCTATGATCCACCAGCCGCCACTGACCATCTCTACATACCGTGCGTATTTTTATTTGTTTATTAAGCACAGAGGCGGACTTAATGCCTTAATGACATGATCTTTGACAGTCGTTACGGATAGTCAGAAGAAAATCTGACACCGGTCTTGCCAAATGGGCATAGCTGGGCAAAATACATGCTTGCTTTAATTAAAATACGTATTTACTAATAAAATATCTTGAATGTATTTAAAAAACGAAATACAAAATATTTTCAAGGTTTGTATTTGAAATATAAAATACAGTATTTTAACTATTTGTATTTAAAATACATATAGCAAAATATAGTCGATCATCCGTCGTGGCATTCGTACTAATATTTTTTTTTAGTTTCATGCAACTAACCGTTTGAAATTATAATGACAATTGACCATTGAGGTAATAATGTACTAGTAATAAGTCTAGTCAACAAGTTCAAAAACGTGTTAAATAGAAATAAAGATTGATAAAAAAATTATCTAAGTTTATTGTTTTGTTAGTTATAATCTTTTTAAATTAACAAAAAATTAAATTTCCAAAAAAATATTTTTTTTTTTGTCACATCTTATTCTTGCTGTTTTTGCGGTTTTTCATACTCCTTAGTAACGGCTAGGTTTGAAAAAAATATATATTTATAATTGATTCATGTACATTACTTTTAACACAAGGTTTTTTTTATGTAACTAATAGTTTTGCTAAAAGAATAATTAACAACACAATATTTTTTCGCAACTTTTGGAAACGCCTCCAAAACGACTTGGATGTTTAAAAATATTTTTACATAGAAAAAATTATGGCTGTAAGTTTTGCATAACTAACATAGCATATGTAAATCAAATAAAATTTATCTGTATAATCTCAATCAATCTGTTCTTAAGGAGGTTCAATATTGATATTTTGGCATCAAGCGGGCGCACGGCCAGTACTGCGTTAATATTGGGGCGTATATATCGCCTTAAGTCTAACTGCCTGACTATCTGGCTTCAGACTACCAGTAACGAATGACAAAGATCCACGAATGGCTCGAGCAAGCTTAACTGGAAGGGGAACCAGAAGCCGAATTGCACAAGTAAATTCGGCAATCCCATACGACGAAACCGTGCCGACGTACTGTACTGATTATTTTCTGTACATCGATCGCATTCGGTTCCGTTCCACGGATATAGATGGTGATCTATCTATCGCCGTAGAACGGAACCGAACGCGATCGATTTACAAAAAGTAATCGGTATAATTAGATGAAAACGCTAGATACGTCGGCACGGTTTCCTTGTATGGGATGAAGCATCAGTATGCTAGCATTATATTATCTGTGGCAAGGCGAAGAGTTTGACCGCTATCAAGACGCGATGTGGATTTCTGTCTGTCTGATTGGTCGATTGATAGCGGTCAAAACCTTTGCGTTGCCGTATTTACTTACGTAATAATGCTGCAGGTTAAACTATTAGATCTACCTGAAAATGTATCGTCGCTATTAAACAGTCGTGTCTAGAGATGGGTTAGTTAGGTTTAAACCCTTGATTACCAACACATCTATTAAAGCAAAAATACACATGGTTGTTACTTTCATACAATTGTGTAAGTAGCTTGCATTTTCAACCTACTTCAAAAAGGAGGAAGTTATCAATTCGATTGTATTTTTTTTATGTGTGTTACCTCAGAACTGTTTACTAGGTAAACCAATTTTTTTATGTGTTTCCTCAGAACTTTTTTCTAGGTGAACCAATTTCTGATGATTCTTTTTTTATTTAAAAGTTGGTCCTTGTCATGTCCCATATAAGTTTCATTAAGATTCGATGAGGAATATCGAAGACATACAACAAAACTCTTCAATAAATGACAGAAAATCACTCGGGATTGCTACAATCGCATATCTGTTTATTGTTTACATCATTACAAAACATAACATCACTCTGGTACGCTCTAAAGGGGTACGCAGGTGGGAACAGTTCACCCTAGTATACTCTCATTCCACCGGTTTTGTTCAAGTTTCGTGTTATTAAGTTAATTTTACTGTTGTCTGTTACATTCACCAATCAGAAGTAAGAATCGTATAATGGTATTCCATTTGCACTCTTTTATGCAATTTTTAGGCATATGTATTTTATGCAAGTTATAGGCATGTGTATTTTATGCAAGTTATAGGCATGTGTATTTTATGCAAGTTATAGGCATGTGTATTTTATGCAAGTTATAGGCATGTGTATTTTATGCATGTTATAGGCATGTGTATTTTCACCTTTAGAGCGCAGAGCAATCGGCAGCCTTATTGCGTAAGTGAATTCTCTAAAGCAAACGAGTCGATTCCTTCAAAGAATCAGTTTTGGAAAAAATACAAACTTCCTCCTTTGAGTTGAAGTTCATCTACTGCGTTATGTTTCATCCAACTCGAACATTACACAATACCAATAGTGCAGTTTTATCTCGATTCTTCCGCTTTCGTTCATTCTTTACAATCACGTCAAAATATTGGTAATGGAAAGGAGAATAACCTTTCCGTTTCAGAGTGTAATATGCAATACGTAAAGTCGTTTTGGGAAAGAATCGACTTGTTTGCTTTGGAGAATTCACTTACGCAATTAGGCTGCGGGTTTAAACCCATTTGGTAGCCCATCTCCTGTTGTGTCATCTACATAATTCACCAAGATTTAATAATAAGTTCTTTTCTCCTTAAAATTACAATTTAAGCCAAAATAAATGCTTCCCACATAAGAAAAAGTTTTCAGTATTTATAGAAACTTTTCCAAAATCATGATTGTAGCCCTCTACAAAATTAGCACATACAATAAGATATAATAACAATCTTAAGAAAGAAAGGAAAAATATTTATTTACACGTAGATATGTTTTTTTCAGTATTTATATAACGTTTTCATTATCAAAATCATGTTTTCAGCCCAAATACGTCTACAAAACTATCACACAATATAAGACCTAATTATATTTTTTGCATGATTTGATAAATTTAGATTTAGATTAACAAGAAAACAGAATGCAAAATTCATTGTTGCGAAAATTTGAGAGCATGTTGAAAAAAATCCAGCATTTACTTTGGCTTTCATATTAGATTACAAATAAATAAATTAACTATCTAAGATTTTACTTGCCCCCAGTTTCTCGAACGAAAATGAACACAAAATTAAACAGACTAAATTGTCAAGCGCGCATAATCTGCTGTGATTTGCTACATGAATTTTATCAATTGACTTCCGTTTAATTTTTGACGCTTCGATAATTTATTTCCAGAAACTGGGTGTGAGGCTAGTATGACACTATAAAATAAATAACAAATTCGTTATCATGGCATTATAAAAAAAATGCCATGGATCTACTGAAGCGGCTCCTTCAATGCATTCCTGCAGGTTGATTGCGTAAAACGTGACGTGAACAAGACTTCGGTTCGCTGCACTTAGTTTGACGTCTCAGTTTCGGTTCACATTCGCCACGTTTTCGGTTCGGTTCGGTTCGCAGATAAGTTTGACAAAATGAAAGCGTCGCTGTCAAAATGTCATGTGATCAATTCCTTGCATTTTGGCATTTTGACAATTGCCATCGCTGATCGAAATACACATTGTATAGCATATGGATTTTAAAAATTCAATTTATAGAGTCATACTAACCCAAATTTTGGACCCTCAGTAAGTAGTTATGTCTTAAATTTTAACCCTTCCTATTAATAAACTATATTAATCGTAAAGCAGATCATATTTCATTTAAATGCGACATCTCGATTTTACTCCTAGGAACTAGACGAATAGGTAACATTAAAAACGCTGACTGGCCTATATTTTAGGAGATCTAATCACTTTAGGGAGAAATATGCGTCATTATGTGTTTTTTTTTTTTGGTAGATCAGGTTGATTAATAAAAAATATTGCATCTACAGTGACGTCACAACAAAGATAAAGTTCATCAAAATTCAAGAATGAGAAGTCCTGAACTTTGATGCGCTATATCTGTGTCAATTTCTGTTAAATAATTTGATAAGCAAAAATTGTGTCCAAAATTTATGGATAATGTAACTGACCGACTAAATATACTTACTTTTTTTTACCCAGTAGTCATCCCAATTGAGGTTCCTTAAAGGGAACATTACGCAAAGTTGAGCCAACAGTTGGTGCCACTTCAATTATGAATTAAAAAAAACAAGATCAAAAAAGCGCGGCATTATTGCTCCTTGGTGCAGTGCACCACCGAGCAGGATAAATTGGCAGTAAGATTCCCTAGAGGGAACATTGTGCAAAGCTGAGCCAGCAGGTGGCACCACATAAATAAAGATTAAACAAATCAAGTTCAAAAAAGCGCGGCACAATTCCTCCTTGACGCAGTATGCCACCTAGCGGGATATATTAGCAACTAACTAATGTCACGGGCTGTCAATTTGTGACAGTAAAGGGTGACACTCACTGACGTCCTCTGTTTGTTCTGACAATGCCGTCTCTAGTGGCACCCGAGATGCATAGATGCTCTGTGAGCTGTCATGTTGCTGTCAGTGTGTTACTCTCGGTGAAGTGGGACGTTGTGAGACGGCCACGTGGGCGTCTAGTCCGTCAGAGGCGCGAGATGTACGACGGAGCCATGCGGCGTTTTGTTTCTCAGGTTTTTCTGTAATTTGAAGGTACAGGGCATTAAATACAGAATAGTACATTACACTCGCATGTAGCTGTCGAGATTTTAACACGAGCGATGTAGATAATGGCTACATCGCTTGTGTTAAAATCTCGACATTTTATGATCGACACAAACGATTCTTTTTGCACTACCTGATGAGCTTACTTAATTTAATGCAAATAAGTTCCAACAACAATTTATTAGAAACGTTCAGAGTAAAAACCACAGACTATATCAATTACATAATCAACGCGCGCTTTTTTGAGAGGTAACAGTTTCAGTATCATTTTGCCAGTTACATAATGACATCAAAACTCCATACAAATGTCTTTTCGTAACTGACATTATGTAATTTGTTTTTTTTTTTATTATCTTGTGTCTTGTTTGATGTTCTTATTTCGAAACGAATTTCTTAGGCAATGTGTTACATATTAGACAAGGTAGTGGAAAAAGAAAATATGTTTATTTCAAAATCATAGGCTGAGAGACAGTACTTAAAGTTCTACATAAAGACAGTCCCCCAAAACATTCGCCGGTCACCAGTTCCTAGTGTTTTAGGCAGTGGTAACGGGCGGGATATCAAATACAACAATGGATAACACATTTACATTTTACATTAAAGATCAGATGAGTAACAAAATAAGTATCTTCTGAAAAATAGCGAGGACCTTTATGTGGGCGCTGTTGGTAAATATGTCTGAAATTGTCCGTGGATTAATGTATTACAATAAACCGGCCTTGGTAGAAATCATACTTTTCCATTTTCAAGGCAAAATTGTAATTTTATGAGAATTTTGGTGATTACAAAAAACTGTGCTAGGTGGAGACATCGTTTTCCTGTAATATTTAGGTGCTGACCGCCATCAACTGGATTTATTTCAGATTTTGCTTCGCAAACTTCGGAGATGAGGAATAATATAGTGGTAAACGACCAATTTTATTATTTAAATGAACTTAAATCAGCAACCTTTTTATTTTTCGATTCCTCTCAGAAAAGTAATACTAATACTGATGCCCATTACCATGGGGAACACAAAAAGTAATCGTTACGCCATCTTTGGGAATCCGCCATATTGTATTTCAAACCAAATGTTTATGCAAAATTTCAACTCAATCGGTTGGGTACAACAGTTTACTTTTTTACATATTTTTTTAATCAATTGCAAAATTTGACCCATACATTCAACTGCCGTTGCAAATTTAATAAAAGCTTGTAACAACAAACAAACATACAACAAATCGTAAAAGAAAGAGCAGCGTGTCACTTACATTTCTAGGGAACTGTAAAAAGAGCTCGGGCATTATTTTCAACTATTTTGTTTTATTATCATTGTCTTCTGAAATAAACAATTTTCTAAATGTAATTCCAATTCTATGGCCTGGGAACGTCGTAGGACTTCTTGCTGAATACTTAAGACGACCGGTATCTATGTGAAAGAATATACAATATACGAGAAATGAGAAACAAAAATACCGGTTATGGTTGTAACAAAAATACCGGTGTTCCTCATGGAAGTATTCTGGGCCCTACCCTATTCCTAATTTATATTAACGATTTAGATGCCTGGACACGAACTGTAGTGGCCAATCTGGAAATCTCTGTACCAATTGCGGGCCCAGGTTGGTAAATGCAGAGACAACCTGGTAAAAAGGGGGTATTCTAGACCCATTCCAAGCCAGTGTGGAGACTTTTCACAGGATATGCACCACCTCCTTTCCTGTCCAGCCCAACTGCATTTTCCATGACTTAAACGAGGCCAACGACAGAGTTGTCCAGATGGCAACAGTTTGGTCGGACAAAATGTTTGTTGAATTGACACTTAAAGAAGAAGAAAGATTAACGATGAATGTAATTTACACCAAAGTCGTGTTTTAAGCAATTTAGGTATAAAACTCACCAGGTCCAGTTTCGCTCTTCTGCGAGATCAGCTGCCTATACTCAGTGGAAAGCCTCCTCCGCCCGTGTTCGTACTTCGCTTCCTTCGCAAGAAGAGTTTCGCGTTGTATTTGAGTCTTCAGTTCGCTGGGTATGTCAGGTATGAAGAGCGTCATTAAACCGGTTAAGCCGAAGACGACGTGCTGTGGGAAAGTGAGATGAGATTAAAGATGGACTTTTGAGCAAAGACGTCACTAACGCGGTGAAACTAGAAATGTATGGGTCACCATTCGAGCGCTACGACTCTGTCGCGGCGACAGTACTTAACAGTAGTTTGACTCGAACGCGTAAGCAATGAGTATTACACAGAGCTTAGGACCTCATTTACACGGATTGCCAGTGTCAGCTCGGCAGTGAAACTTTACAAGTATGGTTATGCAAATAAGAACTGATTTGTGACAAAAGACAAGCTTTTTACCCGACTGCCAGGAGGAGGGTAGTGTGTTTATCAGTCTATGTATGTATATTTGTTTCTATGTGGCATTCTAAACACCAAACGTCACTGGTTACATTAAAATAGAAAAATGGTGGCTTTTGGGCGCCATATTGTGGAGACCCATTTTTTTCAAAACCCTTCGTGTGGGGTATCAAAATGAAGGGTGTTAAGAGTTGATTCCAAAAATATATAACACATGTGTTTAAATGTACGTTATTCGAAAAAAAGTGTTAACTAAAAAGTTATAATTAAAAATATCTAAAATCTCGAAACCAGAAGAAAATCATGCTGTGCTGTCGGAGGTTACATCTGGGTGGTTGGTCAGCCAGCTCGCAAATATATTTTTAGTTCGCTTCTAAAGCACTCGGGTTTTTAAATTATTATTATTTATTGCATTGTCACGAGAAAAAAATAACTTGCAAGATACAGACACCAGGAAAGGTGTAAGTAAATAAAAGCTTGTAATAAAATAATTAATTTGATTTATTGGAGCGAATGTAATCGTCAAGAGTATAATCTGTTGAAATGTGAATCGTACTGGCTGCATTATGTTCTTTATTTAATTTTATGTTTTTTACCTTATGACTGTACTTGTCACAATTGATTGTCACTCTTAATAAAAATTATTACAACAATCGGTTATGGGCCGACAAAAATAAATTGTAATAATTTATTTTGTACGGAAACATATTTTAAAATAGCGTAAAATATTTTTTTTGCGTAATTAACTATGTCAGTTGGTGATAATATGGCTTCTGCTCCCTCTACATACGCCGGTTCCGGAGCATCATTAATGTCCATTAAAAGTTTACATGGAAAGGATGGTTACGCTCAATGGAAATTTAAGATGCGCATGTATCTACTGCATGAGGACTTGTGGTCAGCAGTTGAGGGTTATAGTGCTGAAGATACTACATCGGTTACCCTGAGGAAGACTAGAGATTTGAAGGCGTTAACCAAGATGTGTCTTACATTGGAAAGCGGAGCAATCACTCACGTACGTGCCTGTAAAACTGCTATGGAGGTATGGGATACTCTAGCTAATGCGTACGAAGACAAAGGTATGGGTAGACAGTTGGCGTTAGAACGAAAGCTTTATAGATACGAGTTGCAGAATTTTCCTTCCATCGAAGAGTATATTAATGCTGTTACTGGCACTGCACAAGATTTGGCAGATATAGGCCGAAAAATAGACGATTTATCCATAGGCGCCATTTTACTCGGTGGTCTTCCAAAAGAATTTGATCCCCTTGTGATGGCCTTAGAAAATGCTAATATAGAAGTTTCGTCAGAATTAGTTAAAAGGAAGTTACTCAATGAAAGCGCTAAACGTGAGTCTAAAGAGTCGGCTCTTGCTGCAAATAATGTAAAAGGCAGGAACATTATTTGTTATAATTGTCAGGAGCCAGGACACAAAAGTCCTAAATGTCCACACAAAAGGAAAGTGAAAAAGGTCAAACAGAAAAAACTTCAAAATGTCGTAGAGTCTACACTAACATCAGCCTATGGTGTTGGAGGAAATTTAAGTCCTACGGAATGGTACGTAGACTCTGGCGCTTCCACACATATGACATGTCAGAAAGAATGGCTTACCAATTTTAACCCTACGGTTGACAGCAAAGAAATAACTTTAGCAAATAACAAGAAGGTTATTTCGTCTGGCATTGGTGAAGTGTTGCTTTTAAAAGACAATAAGTTAAAATTAAATGGGATTAAAGACGTTCTATATGTTCCCGAGTTAAGTACCAATTTAATTTCTGTTAACAAGGCTGTTGAAAAGGGTATAACTGTTATTTTTAATAGGGAAGGTTGTTCGATGTACAAACATAACGATGTTAAAATAATTGGCAAAACGATAGGCCACGCTTCATGCAACGTTGGTGGGTTGTATAGATTGGATCATGTTCCCATTTATCCAGAAAGCGCGATGGCTACTGAAGCTTTAGCTAGTTCTTCGGACCTGTGGCATCGCAGGCTAGGCCATCTGTGCCGCGCTGCTTTGGAACATCTGCGACGTGGTCAAGCTAAAGGTATTGAATTTTCTTCTTTAGATAAAAACCCTTGCGTAGCCTGTATTGAAGGAAAACAGAGTAGAAAACCCTTCAAAACTATTGATTACAAGAAAGGCAGCAGAATGTTGGAAGTTATACATTCTGATGTGTGTGGTCCTTTTGATGTTGTTTCTTTAGAATCGAATAGATACTTACTTATTTTTGTTGACGATTTTTCTAGGATGGTTTTTTTCTTATTTTATTCGCTGTAAGGCGGATGTAAAGAAAACATTTTTAGAATTTGAAGCTCTTGTTGAGAATGTGACCTCTCTTAGAATAAAGAACTTGCGTACCGACAACGGGGGTGAGTACGTCAATGCTGAATTCGAGGCTTATCTAGCTTCCAGAGGAATTAGGCATCAGACTACTGTACTATATTGCCCGGAGTCAAATGGAATTGCCGAAAGAACAAATAGGTCTTTAGTAGAGAAAGCTAGGTGTATGTTGCAAGACAGTGGCCTACCTAAAACTTTCTGGCAAGAAGCGGTTCGAACAGCTACTTATCTTAAAAATAGAAGTCCACACAGAGCTCTAGAAAATCGTACCCCTTATGAGTTATGGTATAACAGAAAACCTGACATTGCTCATCTACGTGTTTTTGGTTGTCGTGCATACGTACATGTACCCGCTTGCGATCGCCAAAAGTTAGACCCAAAAGCAAAACAGTACATATTCGTTGGTTATTGTGATGACAACAAGTCGTACAGGTTCAGAGATCCTACAAATATTAGGAAATCCATTAAAGGACGGGATGTAATATTTTTAGAGAATTGTTTTTCTAATCCCAAGATGAAGGATGAGTCACCCCGTCACGATATTATTTTCTCTTCTGATACGAATAATTTACAGGTGCAAAGCAGCTCAGCCTTGAATAACGATCCTGTAGCAAATACAAGTAGTGCTGCTGCCGTGCCTGCAATACCACCTCTCCTTATTGCCGATCCTCTTCCCGCAACTTCAATAGTTCCTGTCGAGGAAGAAGAGGAGCATGTGGAATCTGGTAGAAGGTACCATTTGAGGGATAGAAAACCTGTAAATTATCGCTGTTCTGTCTGTTGTTCGACGATGCAAAGTGGTGAGTTAACCGATGAACCTTATTCTTATTCTGATGTTTTTTTACGTCCTGACAAAGCTAAGTGGATAGCTGCAATGGAAGACGAATATAACTCTTTGATGACCAACGGTACTTGGAACTTAGTAGAGAACAAAGGTCAGAAAATCATACCGTGTAAATGGGTCTTTAAATTAAAACGTGACTCTGAAGGTAACATCAGTAGATACAAAGCACGTTTGGTAGCAAAAGGTTTTCATCAGAGTTACGGAATTGACTATGAAGAAACCTTTTCGCCGGTAGTTCGTTATTCGTCGCTAAGAGTTTTGATTGCGCTAGCAGTTGAACAGAATTTGAAAATGCATCATTTAGACATAGACACAGCTTTTCTTTATGGGAAATTAGAAGAGAAGGTGTTCATGACACAACCTGAAGGCTTTATAGCTGAAGATGAGGAGAAGAAAGTGTGTCAATTGAATAAATCACTTTATGGCCTCAAACAAGCCGCTAGAGCCTGGAATAAACGACTAGATCAGGTACTTCTTGACTTAGGCTATAACAGATTACAGTCTGAGCCCTGTATTTATTTGAAAAGAAGTTCTGTTAGTATTGCTATTCTAGCAATTTATGTTGACGATTTAATATTTATTTACGACAAAGAAATCGAGTTATCTTATTTGAAGGACGGTCTGACCAAATATTTTGGTGTCAAGGATTTAGGTGAACTTAGTTATTGCCTTGGTCTGCATGTCGTTAGGCAAAATGAAACTAACGATGTGAAGGTAGATCAAAAGCGATATATATTAGAGACGTTGAATCGTTTTAATATGTCGGAGTGCAAAACTGTCCCTACTCCTATGGACGTTAGTGTTGACCTGCGTTCTCAGTCGAAACCAGCTGTCAATGTTCCCTACCAAAACTTAATCGGTTGCCTTATATTTCTAGCAATTAACACTAGGCCTGATATTTTGTTCGCCGTTACTTTTCTGAGTCAATTTAACAAGAACCCTATGCAGGTGCATTGGACTGCAGCTAAACGTGTCTTGCAGTATTTAAAAGGTACGTTAGATTACGGTCTTACATTTAAAAAGATTGGAGAACCTTTATGTGGTTTTGTCGATGCTGACTGGGCCAATGGTAATGACAGGAGGTCGTACACAGGTTATATTTTTAAATTAGCTAATACACCAGTGTCATGGGAATGCAAAAAACAGCCCACAGTTGCCCTGTCATCCACAGAGGCCGAGTACATGGCTTTAACTAGTGCTTCTAAGGAAGCTGTGTATTTACAGCGCTTAATTGGTGAGATTACAGGTGAGTCTTTTGTGGTTACTCTTTGTAATGATAATCAAAGTGCACAAAAGTTGGCACAGAACCCAGTTCATCATAATCGGACAAAACATATTGACGTCCGGTATCACTTTATTCGAGAACTTGTCGAAAGTAACAAAATTAAGCTGTCGTATTTGCCTACTGATAGGATGTTAGCGGATATTTTGACCAAAGGGTTGAATCGTTGCAAACATCAACGTTGCGTGTCTGATATAGGTTTGATGATATCTTAAGATGTTTTTTTTGTACTAAATTGTTTACTAGTGATATGCTCTCGTGTTTTTTCTATGAAATGATTGTAAAGTACAGTCAGGTCGATTGATATGTGACCCTGTTAGTACAGTCAACCAAATAATTTTGTGGCCATCTCGATTAAAGGGAGGATGTTGAAATGTGAATCGTACTGGCTGCATTATGTTCTTTATTTAATTTTATGTTTTTTACCTTATGACTGTACTTGTCACAATTGATTGTCACTCTTAATAAAAATTATTACAACATAATCGTCATCGTAAATAGAATTAAATGAATTCACAACAACCAATCTCAATCATTTGTGACATATCGATATTCTTTTCCATCCAGGAACGGGGCTTAAAAAAAGTTAGTCATCGTCATCTTTTATCTAATTAGATAAAAGATGGCGCTGTTAACAAATTGACTGCTATGAAACTGTTTACGCCAATCACCAAGTTAGATGGAACATTTATCTAAAACGTAATTTTCTTGAATAATTGGTGGCCCAGTGGCTAACACCTCACTGCACGTGCTTGATGTCGTGAGTCCAAATCTGAGCCAGAAACAATGTGACTTTATCTATTTATATGTACTTGTCGCATCAAGGCTAGCCGATAGATGTAAACTATCGGGAAGTCAGGATGTATTCCCTTAAGTTAAGATATCGTGTGTCGGCAGGTCGGTGGGTATAATCGTGAAAATGAAATCACACAAATTATTCGATACACTGAGTTCAAATATACACAAGTTACATTCTTACTTACTAATATTACGGATCGACACTGATTCTACGACGTCTCAGCTCTACGGCTGTCAGTACTAAAACTGTTCTATTCTGCTGTCCCCACTACGCAAGCGGTTAGAAAAAGCGCGCCAATGCGTAGTTGCTCTTGATTACCGCTAGGAGCGTGCTTGTGATTTGACTTTACGTCCTTACTATTGACTAAACCCGACATACTTATGTTTATCTTGGCCATCGCTGACATCGGCGAAGGACAACATCGTGAGGAAACCTGTACTAGTTAATACAAGTCTGAAATCATTAACCCGTCTTGAGCAAGCGAAGTTATTAATGATTGTGCATTCTCTGTACGAGAAGAGGCTTTTCTCTGCAGTGGGACAGTAACAGTCTGATATAAGATGGTGCTTACCTCAAAAACGACGACTAAAGCCAATCTAGCCACGAATACATGGCAGTATTTGAGGATAAGCCGTAGGGGATGATCGGGGGCGTTCCTGTACCCACAATACGCACACTGGGGGAACAAGCACCGCTAGACAGTAAATTTTACCACAACTTAAATTACCTCAAAAACGACGACTAAAGCCAATCTAGCCACGAATACATGGCAGTATTTGGTGATAAGCCGTAGGGGATGATCGGGGGCGTTCCTGTACCCACAATACGCACACTGGGGGAACAAGCACCGCTAGACAGTAAATTTTACCACAACTTAAATTACCTCAAAAACGACGACTAAAGCCAATCTAGCCACGAATACATGGCAGTATTTGGTGATAAGCCGTAGGGGATGATCGGGGGCGTTCCTGTACCCACAATACGCACACTGGGGGAACAAGCACCGCTAGACAGTAAATTTTACCACAACTTAAATTTTGTCTACAATAGATGGCGCTTACCTCAAAAACGACGACAAAGGCCAATCTGGCCGCAAACACATGCCAGTAGTGGGGGGATAGGCCGTAGGGATCTGGATGGTCGGGGGGGTTCCTATAACCCCTGTACGCGCACAATGGTGGATCTACCTCGTTCTCGTTGACCCCCCAGGCTTCTTTGTAGTCTGATGTGTTGAACCCTGAAATATTATTATGAAAATAGCTACATAAATAAAAATAAATATCGTTTATTCTGCACAGACAGATAAATATAATTAGATCACTTGCTTTCAAAAATGAGGTTAAGTACCTAAATATTTTGCGAAGGAAGAGTTGTACATTGTAGAAAGTCGGAAATTCTCCTAATTCAAGACAAGGTCTACTCGTGAGCCCAGTTTTATCCAAATCTATTCAGTCTTTGAGGAGTGATTGATTAAGAAACATAAAGACTTTTAGACGTTGTCATCCACAGAACAAAAAAACGCCTACAAGGCCTACTACTGCCTTCTCTGTTCTGTGTTATCCATACTATCCACCTTACATAACTATATTTTATTTACTAATAAAAAAAAATATAAAATAAAATATTATAAATGCAAAAGTAAGTCTGCATGTACGTTGTTGTAAGTTACGTTTTCACGCCTAAACTGCTGAACCCATTTTGATGAATTTTGGTGAAGAAGGACAAATTATACTTTTGAAACCAGGATGCAGAGCTGCGCAAAATACACGCTTTGCTTTAATTAAAATACAAAATAGCTATCTCGCATTTATTTAAAATACGAACTACAAAATATTTGTAAGTCGTGTCATTTGAAATATAAAATACTTTAGTTAAACTATTTTTATTTAAAATACAAATTACAAAATACAGTCGATCATCCATCGTGAAATTCGTACTAATAAACTAATAATAATTATTCGTACTACACAGAAGTTTCGTGAAAATAACCGTTTGAAATAAAGATACTTGACAATTTGACGTACGCAGTCGACATTTTGTTTACGAAAGTTATCGAGCACTATTATCTGCAGAACGCACCCATTAATAAATAAATTTATGTTCAAATGTATTTTGAAGCCACAAGTATTTGACATACTAACATTTATTCATTCATTCATTTTTTTTTCATTTTTTTTTATACCCTTGCCACTCTTGTGTCCTTTTTAACCCAAAGGTTGACTGGTAGAGAATGCCTTGCTGCATTAAGTCCACCTATGTATCACCATTGTACATGAAGTTTAAATAAATAAATAAAAAAAAAACCTTAGCGTGCTATTTGAAAAACCAATTACAAATTACATTTAAAAGAAGTAAATGAATTACAAATACCAAAAAGGTATTTGTATATCAATTACGTATTTTAATTACAAGTAATTCAAAAACTGTCCAGCCCTGGGAGTAGGTATGTTCCCTTGGGATAATATTCATGTGGGCAAAGGCGCCTGAAGAATCAAGTGTCTAGTGTTAATAGAATAGACAAGTACTTTAAGAATTAAATAAATAGGTACTTACATGATAAAGAATGGTCAATATAGCCAGTAAGTGTGTGGTCAGGAGAGTACACATATTTGTAGACCATGCGAGGAATGAAGTCACTAGTATAGGCTATCACAAAGGCCTGGAAACAAACAGAGTTCTTTAGCTCATTTTATTACTGTTTATAGAAGTTAAGTGGAGCTCATCATCTTTTCAGCCGAAAGACGTCCACTACTGGACATCGGCCTCCTCTAAACGTTGTCCGGTGCTGTGCCTCTCGCATTGGGCAGATGCCCACAACCTTAACCAGGACGTCGGTCTATCTAGTGGAAGGCCTTCCAACACAGCACCTTCCAGTTCACAGTCGGTTATAAGAGCTCGTGGTTAAGTGGCTTATTTATTTATTTAATACTTAAAATACACAAATGTTCAGAGGCAGACTAATAAAGACGAAGGCGAAGTAATTATAGCCACACAGGTCGATCTTCAAGGTCAAGCAAAACTTACGCAGATCGATCCGTGGATAGAAGACATATTTATTTATGTATTTATTTGGCCAACCAACAATTGTATTTGTCTAAGGTGACATGTGACATCCACCAATCAGTACTGGGACCGCGTGGTGAATAAGGCCCATTCCTCTCACAGAGAGGAGGTCTGTCACAGCAACAATGTCTTAAAGGTTACCATCGCATGCCCCATAAAATAATAGAGTTACAAATCAAATTCAAAGCTAAAGGAAAATTTATGTCAGATTAATGAAAAAAATAAAATCAAAAGGAAACCACAATCAAAATTAAAATCCAAATCAAAATTAAAATTACAATTAAAATAGAAATTTAAATAAAAAGTTATTTAAAATTAAATTAACTGTCAAAATAAAACAAAATCAAAATTCATAATAAAAATAACATAAAATCAAATTCACATTAAAATTAACGATTAACACTACATTACATATTAACACTATACTGCGATTTCTCCGTGCTTCGGAAAGCACGTTACAGGTGGTTTTACTTTGACACGAATTACCGCGTTCGATAGGTAGTCAAACGCCATAAAATCAGACACCAGTCTTGGCAAAGATTATCGTGTTAACCAGTTACTGGGTTGTGGAGGTCCATGTAAAACACTGATACTCAGCTGCATCCGGTTAGACTGGAATATGACCCTAACATAGTTGGGAAAAGGCTAGGCAGATTAAAGTTTAGAAGTATTTTTAATTGGGACAAGCCCACCACACTATTCCCACCCACTGGCACCCTGAGAGTCAGAAAGAACAGTGGCGACCAACATAAAAGCGCCGACACAGTGAAGCTCGATGGGTCGACGATCGTGCATTGAAATTAACCAGAAAAGAACAGTGGAGTAGTAGGAAATAGTACATTTCGTGTCGAACATAAAAAGTCGATATTTTAACACGAGCGATGTAGTCAATTTTGACGTGACCCGAAGGCAAACGTCGAAAGCTACATGCAAGTGTTAAAATGAAGCCTTTTTATGCGAGACACGAACGATTCTTTTTCCACTACCTGATGAGCTTACTTAATTAAATGCAAATAAGTTCCAACAACAATTTATTAGAAACGTTCAGACTAAAAACCACAGACCATATACACACAATCAACGCGCGCTTTTTCGAGAGGTAACAGGTTCAGTATCATTCTGCCAGTTACATAATGGTATCGAAACTCCATACAAAAGTCATTTCGTAACTGTTATTATGTAATTTTGTTTTTTTTTATAATCTTGTATCTAAATGTTCATATTTCGGAACGAATTTCATAGTCAATGTATTACTGGTATGTATTTGTGGGTACATAATAGAAAAGGTAGTGGAAAAAAATAACCACTTCCCACCTTATCGAGCAGGAGACAGATCAGAGCTAGGTCAACAGGCACAAAGAGACGTTTAAACCTGGGATAAGCCTACCTTGTTGCCAAGCATCAGGGCATAAAATCAAAACTAATATTTTAAGATATGCAGAATAGGCAATCAAGTTTATTAGCTCCAAAAAAGAGAATCCTCTGAACAGACGCGTGTTAATTCTGGTTCGTAAACGTTCGATGGTGTATATAATTATTGTCGTGCTGTTAAGATCTTTCAATGTGTAAATTTAAGTACTTACATTAGACACGACTGCAGTGTACGTAATTCCTTTGAGAATGCCGTACCTAAAACAAACAATCGAAATATGAGGGTAGTTCAATGTCGTGGTAGGTAATATTTTTTGGTAATCTGACGGACGGGAGGAGCTCGTGGCTAAATAATAACAGCCGCACGGGACGATCATCAAGGTTAAGCAACGCTTGACGAGGTCGGTCCGTGGATGGGTGACCATTTCAACATACCGAGTTTCCTTCGTGCCTTGGAAAGCACGTTCAGCCGTTGGTCCCGGCTGTCATTTGAAGATCTTTGACAGTCGTTATGGGTAGTCAGAAGCTTGAGATCTGACACCAGTCTTGCCAAGGGGTACAGTTTTACCCAGTTACTGGGTTGTGGAGGTCAGATAGGCAGTCGCTCCATGTAAAACACTGGTACTCAGCTGAATCCGGTAAGACTGGAAGCCGACCCCAATATAGATGGGAAAAGACTAGGCAGATGATGATGACGGACGGACTAAATCTTAATAGTTTTTTTCGGTAAACGCCAGAATTCAAATATAATGCAGTCTAGATATACATACCAAGCCCCAATGTCCTCAACTCTCTCAGCCAATGGCCTGCGAGCTTGTGTGACCATCTTGTAAGCGTCGAGACGAATCTCAGCAATATTGTTCAGCAGAGCGAAGAGGGGAGCCAGAGGGAACGCCGCCACGAACAGTGTTATAAAACCGTATTGAAGAACTGGAAATAATAAAAAAAAAACTATTATTTTAAACGAGTTTTTTCGTATTCTTTTCAGCAAACCCTTTCATCTGGTATCCATATGGGGGTGCATATAAATAATTTGTCCACTATATTTGGGAGTCCACCATAATGGATTTATAGTGATGTCATTTAGCTAACCGTGCATTGTCATCTAAACTAAACGTGCATGTAACATTTCAGAACTACTGTTTTAAAATTCATTTGCAAGATTTGACCGATATCATCATCAATCAATATATATATCTATACTAAATATAAGTTTTTAAACTGTCATGGTCACTAACACTGACATTAACATTAAAAGCGGGATATTTACCATGTTTACTGCATGTATCGAAATTACAAAATATAAAAATTTCAACCGGGAGGATGGGTTTCAACTGTCGAGAGCTTGGAATCCAGTCGTTTCAGCTGTGTAAAACCCGAAAAAGTGCCGAAAAAAGTTCGCGATCGGACACAGTGAGTTTCGTGTGTCGGGAACAGAATCGAGTTGTGAGTGACAATGGTAGCGGTACTGAGTGCAAAAAACGAACAAGAAAGAGGGTAGACCGTTTTGTCTCCTCATAAACACCCACCCGCAATGACTTTCAGTTTATCCGTGATCATGGTGCTTGCAACAGCACCGAAATATCGGGAACTCGCAACAAACAGTAAACATGGTAAATATCCCGCTTTTAATGTTAATGTTAATATCTATACTAATATTATAAAGAGGTTAAGTTTGTGAGTTTGTGATGTTGTAAGGGGTAACCTCTGTATCTACTGAACCGATTTTGAAAATTATTTCACCAGTAGAAAGCTAGATTATTCCTGAGTGTCATATACTATAATATATTTTGAAAAAACATTGAGATCCTTATGAAAATTGCAATAATGTAAGCCAAGGTAGCAAAATGTTACCTATAAAATTAATTCTTTGGCGTGTTCTGAGAAAACTATTGATGATAGATAAAAAATATTAGGTAGGTAGGCAGGTTAGGCAGGGTAGGCAGGGTAAGTAGGGTAGGTAGGGTGGATAGGGTAGGCAGGGTAGTCAGGGTGGGCAGGATAGGCAGGGTGGACAGGTTAGACAGGGTTGGCAGGGCAGACAGTGTAGGCAGGGTAGGCAGGGTAGGCAGGATCGGCAGGGTAGGCTGGGTAGGCAGGGTAGGCAGGGTAGGCAGGGTAGGCAGGTTAGGCAGGATAGGCATTGTAGGCAGGGTAGGCAGGGTAGTCAGGGTAGGTAGGGTAGCCAGTTTACGGGAGCGAAGCCCCGCGGGTCAGCTAGTATATATATATTATTTTAAACATTCATAATAAATCTGTGGAAAAGACGTTTTTGTACATGGTAAATATTTCCAAAAGAAATTACCAGGGTGATAAAGAATAACCAGCAAAACCCATTACCAGCATTCTTGGAATTTCGTTTGTTTGTCTGTTTACGCATCACGTAAAATGTACGAAATCAATGTAGATAATTTAAACACATAAAAACTGTGCGTAACTTGAAGTATTACTAAATTTTTGTTTCATCGCAATCGGTTCACTTTATCAAAAGTTAGATGATTTTAAAGTGTTCTAGAAGTAAAATATCAAAACACACGTATTTTAGATACTCGGACAGTTGAACTCTATATTAGATAGATGGCGTTGTGCATTTGACGTCATTTTCAGAATGGCAGTGTTAAGATTCTCCGTACCCTAGAAAAAAAAGTTGGTAGGTAGGTAAGTAGGGTAGGGTATGCAGTTGACGGGAGCAAAGCCGCGGGCACAGCTAGTAGTTAACTAAAAGGCAAGTTAAATAAAATCTTGTAACAATAAGAAAGATCTATCACTCAATCTAAGGCATGCATTTCCAAACTTTGTCGGGGTCGCTGTCCAGTTTAATAATAATACCATCCAGACCGAAGAATAGTTACTGTCGAAAGAGCGGAGACTAACTGCGAGAGATATTATAGTGCAGGGGGGTGACCATAAGCTCTTAGAGCGGTATCAATTTGAGATCAAATAAGGGACAGATGTATCTGACTTGTATACATCTGTCACTTACTTGATATCAAATTGATACCGCTCTAAGAGCTTATGGTCACCCCCCAGGTGAACTCTCTTTTCCCTCAGTCTCGTAGATTGTAGAGACGCTAAAAGGACATGGCCGGTCTATCACTAGACGTTGGCGTTGACATCGTGGGTATAATATGGTGGAAGATCTAGTAATACTCACTCATCTCCAAGTACTCGTCGAAGAGTGCCAGCCTGCCAGGGTCCTGGAGATGGTAGTCTTGCTCCCATGCCATGTGTGGCCTTGTGGGGTCCTTGGTCATCGCCCGGTGGGAGCGCTGTCGCCACCAGTTCAGTATCCACCTGATGGTGAGAGCTGACATAAAGGTTCAGACACAAAAAAATACAAAACCTCGAAAGAAACATTGACGTTCTAGAACTGAATCTTCAAAGATAAGGCTGAGAATCAACGCAAATTCTCTTCTGAAAAGAAGAGAAATGTCGGTCTAAAATATACAGGATGGGCAAAATAACGTTGATCAAACGGAACAGGGCGATAGTTGGGGAGAAAAGGAGAAATAGAAAATGTTTTTTTTTTTACTTTATTTTCTCAAATAGCGCCAAATATCTCCCTATCGTTTGTTTCACGATTTTTGGCCCATTCTGTATATTGACCTCTACATCAACGTCGTAAAGCCGATTCGAAACGCGTCAATTTCTGTAGGATACGTGCGAATTCTTCATATGTTGTGTGCGTTACGTGGTGGAGATAGGGGTGAACATGTTAAGTCTTGTACATTTCAAACCGACGCACAGCAGCTTCGACCCTGCCGGAGTGTGCGTCGACTATTAAAGGTTCGTACACACAAATCAGTCACGTCACCACCAAGTCACCGATCAGTCAGAGACGTCTAAGATGCACGGGTCGTGACGTGGCTGATTGGGTCGTGACGTGGTTCCACATCTTCGGATCTTGACTTTTGGTACTCAGTTCATTCAGTTCAGCTTTAGGCCAGGTCACCAGCGACATGGTAGACCTCCGAGCAAAGCGGTTCACGCGTCACACGTACTTACGGGAGCGACGAAGTTACTATAGCAATGCTTGCCTCGCATCACGATCGCCAGTTGTATGCACAGCTCAGAGAGACAGCCCTCTGGATCCACCATAAGACAGAGGACAGACATACACAACACACACGTACTTACGGGCCAGAGAGCTCGATGAAGTTACTGACGCATTGCTTGCCGATCATGACGATGGCCAGTTGTATGCACAACTCCGACAGACAGCCCGCTGGGTCGCAGATGTCGCCTTTAAGTTTCAGGAACTCTGACTTCCTGGCTTGATCGTCGCCTGGGTAGTCGAAGAAACGGCCCTAGGACACAAATTTTAGTTATACGAGTAACTAGTCAACGCTAAACGGCCCTAGGACTTTATTTTTTAACCGACTTTCGAAAAAGGAGGAGGTTCTATGTTCGACTTCTTGTATGTTTTTTTTTTTTTTATGTATGTTTACCGATATCTCCGTCAATTGAGGACCGATTTTGAAAATTGAGTTTTTGTTTGAAAGAGTATGTTCCGAAATTGGTCCCATTTTAATTTGGTGAAGATCTGATGAAGAACTTCGAAGATATACAACAGAACTCTTCAATAAATAACGGCAAATTTCTCGGGACTGCTGCAATCGCATGTCTGTTTATTGTTTAGACCATTTCATAACATAACACCACGCCAGTACTCTCTTAAGGGGTAAGCAGATCTCTCATTTGATCGGTTTCGTTCAAGTTTCATGATATTCGGGTAATCTATTCTAGCGTTATAGAAACCTTAATAAACAAGTTGACTATTAGGTAGGTACAACTAAAAAGTGAAAAATAAAAAAACTTATTTACAAAAAAATACTACCGACTTCCAAATAAGAAAAGGGAAATTATTAACCGAGGGAAAAATATACTGAATGGGCGACTATTATACTAAGTAAGTAACTATTTATCCGGTTTGAGTAATACCTTTTAGGAGATTTTTGTGAGCTGCGGTAATAATATTGTTACATACTTTAATTGTATTTGGGGTTCTATTTTTTCTATTTTAGCATATTATTCTTTTGAAAATAGCTGAACAACTATCGAGGCGACATCACTGTGCAGTGCGGGAGTTCGGGTTTATTCGTGTCCAAGAGCGAGCGAAGCGAGCTCGGGAACTTAGCGCACCCCGACACGGATAGGTTAGGTTCGAAGGGGATGACGAGAGCTGAAGTGAGCGAGCAAAGCGAGCGAACTTATCTCCCGTCATCTCCTTCATGTTAGGTTACTTTAGACCCTGCAGACAGAAAAAGGAGCCCTGTCGACACACTTATATTTTCAAGTCGCTGTTTTAAACATTTGTATTCGCCCACTGTTTGTCGCCCACTTAGTATTTCAGTAAGCCATATTCAGTATTTTTTACACCTTTAATTTGATTTTTTTTTCGCTCGTTTAAATACTAGCCACTGTCACGTTCCTTTTTTATCTCGATGCGGGATTAAAAAAAAGAAACGATAATATTTAGACTTAACAACAATATATTTAAAAAATAAAAAAAAACAAAGAGAGGGTAGGAGGTAAGGCCGGTCAAAGGTCGGGCTACGTAGGAGACCGTTAATACCGCACTCTCCTGCTTGGTGCCAGTCGGTGACGTCGGTGGTGGCTTCGAAGTCAGCCCAGAAGATGGTCAAATGGTGCCGGATGCCGGTCCAAGACTAGAAAACTACAAAGTGAAAAATAACTTTATTTTTGGAAGTCGGTGTCCATAACGAAAAAAAATGGTACCTACGAAAGACACCGACTTCCAAAAATAAAGTAATTTTTCACTTTGTAGTTTTCTTATTTGGAAGACGGTAGTATTTTTTTTGTAAAAAAGTTTTTTTATTGTTATAACTAGTAAAAGCTAAACGGGCCTAGGAGACAAATTTAAGTTATAATCACTAACGCTATGCGGGCTTAGGACAACAATGTTAGTTCTTTTTTTTCCTTTATTTAACAATTATAAAAAACAGTACAGGATTATTCGTATTAAATAGCAACCAAAAACCACTAAGGTTTAAACTTGTGCTATCATGAGTCTATCAATGTAATTATGTATGTGCTATATATAAAAAACCGGCCAAGTGCGAGTCGGACTCGCGCATGAAGGGTTCCGTACCATTATCGCAAAAAGCGGCCAAAAAATCACGTTTGTTGTATGAGTAGTATTTGTTGTTATAGCGGAAACAGAAATACATCATCAATGAAAATTTCAACTGTCTAGCTATCACGGTTCATGAGATACAGCCTGGTGACAGACGGACAGACAGACACAGACAGACGGATCGCGGAGTCTCAGTAATAGGGTCCCGTTTTTACCCTTTGGGTACGGAACCCTAAAAACGCTAAGAGCAAACTACATACTATCGTTACAGCATTCCCTAAACAAGAGAGATAACGGAAACTATACAATAATAAAAGTTATTGTCGAAAACAATTAATAACATACTAGTTACTAGTTAGACCTAAATATTATCTTATTTTTATGTTATACTCAAGTATAGATAATAATAACAGCCGCACGGGTCGATCATCAAGGTTAAGCAACGCTTGACGAGGTCGGTCAGTGGATGGGTGACCATTTCAACATACCGAGTTTCCTCCGTGCCTCGGAAAGCACGTTAAGCCGTTGGTCCCGGCTGTTATTTGAAGATCTTTGACAGTCGTTACGGGTAGTCAGAAGCTTGAGATCTGACACCAGTCTTGCCAAGGGGTACCGTGTTACCCAGTTACTGGGTTGTGGAGGTCAGATAGGCAGTCGCTCCATGTAAAACACTGGTACTTAGCTGAATCCGGTAAGACTGGAAGCCGACCCCAATATAGTTGGGAAAAAGGCTAGGCAGATGATGATGACTCAAGTATAGATACACTTACCTTAAAGAAAGCAATATAGATTAGAGACGAGTAAAAATAAAGCCGACCCCAATATAGTTGGGAAAAAGGCTAGGCAGATGATGATGACTCAAGTATAGATACACTTACCTTAAAGAAAGCAATATAGATTAGAGAAGAGTAAAAATAAAGCCGACCCCAATATAGTTGGGAAAAAGGCTAGGCAGATGATGATGACTCAAGTATAGATACACTTACCTTAAAGAAAGCAATATAGATTAGAGACGAGTAAAAATAAAGCCGACCCCAATATAGTTGGGACAAAGGCTAGGCAGATGATGATGACTCAAGTATAGATACACTTACCTTAAAGAAAGCAATATAGATTAGAGAAGAGTAAAAATTCAAGAACTCAAAGAAGAAAATCTTGAACGTATACGAGTCTTCATATTCCGTCTGAGTGCGCGGGTTCTCCATGTTGGTCAGATACACTGCTATTGTAGCGTAGATCTGGAACAAAACGTACACTACAAATCTCGGTAGTATTCCTTGAATAGACGGCAAAAACAAGATGAAATTATTAATTGAAAAAAAAACAAGGTTTTTCGTATTCTTTTCAGCAAACCCTTTCATTTGATAGCCATATCATGGGAGTGCACAAAAAATAACTAGTCTGCCATCTTGGGTTGTCCGCCATATTAGATTTAGAATAACGTCACTTAGCTAACCATGCATTGCCATTTAAACTAAACGTTTATACAAAATTTCATCTTAATCGGTTGCAAGATTTGACCCGAACACACTTACATACATATAGTTCTCGCCAAACTTCTGGGCTGCCCTGGAGTTAGCTTTAAAATGCGAAAGACACGGATTGGTGCTGTTTTTACCCGACTGCCGAAGGAGGGTAATGTGTTTATCAGTCTATGTATGTATGGCATTTAACCGGATTGTTAACGTCACGCGTACACGACTGCTCCTGAAGCCTTTCAATTAAGCCATTTACCGATTTTGGTACCTTTTACCGACTTCAAAAATAGAAGGTAAGCAATTCTACACATATTTATTTAATATTGTTGGAATTGACCAATATTCATATTTAATATGTTACTGTAATTGGACTATTAAAAATGTGTGCCAAATTTCATAAGTGTATGTATGTTTGTCCACGCATTTCTCCGAAACTACTTATCGGATCGTGACAATTTTTATTGGATTAGCTCTCTCTCAACTTAGGGAATAGTGCAAGTTTCATCAAAATCAGTTCAGTAGTTTTCAAGATATGGAACAAACATCCGAACTCCTTAGCGACAAACAGCACGAATGTGTAAATTGAGTTATTATGGATATTTGTCAATCCTTTAGGTACCTTACTATAGAACTTGCTTTTTTTTAGTGATAGTGTACTAATACTAAAAACTTATTCATAAAAAAAATGAAAATGTTTTTAGTCGGTTTATACCGACTTCAACTTATTTATATAAAAACTAGCTGACCCGGCAAACTTTGTTTTGCCATAAAAACTCCACACATTCACCTACCCTACACCTACCCTACACCTATCCTACACCTACCCTACACCTACCCTACACCTACCCTACACCTACCCTACACCTACCCTACACCTACCCTACACCTACCCTACACCTACCCTACACCTACCCTACACCTACCCTACACCTACCCTACACCTACCCTACACCTACCCTACACCTACCCTACACCTACCCTACACCTACCCTACACCTACCCTACACCTACCCTACACCTACCCTACACCTACCCTACACCTACCCTACACCTACCCTACACCTAACCTACCATATTTTTTTTTTTTTTTTTTTGGGATGAATAATAGATGTTGGCCGATTCTCATAGATACCGGATAAGCACAAAAAATTTCATCAAAATCGGTCAAGCCGTTTCGGAGGAGTATGGCAACGAAAACTGTGACACGAGAATTTTATATATTAGAAGAAGTACCAAAGACACCGGCTTCCGAAAAAAAAGTTATTTTGCACTTTTTAGTGTTTTGCTTTAGACGAAGAAGGGAGAGTTTTAGTAGTCGGCTTATTTTTTGTGAAAAATATATTTTTATCTAATTTTCAAGCAATCGGTAAATTCAAAACATGAAACTAGTTGCACATTCGCAAGATTAAGTAAATCTCTATGGAGAAAGACGTGCAAGAAATTCTAATCTATGCCTGTACTTACCCTAGTCAAGATCATGATGATGATCAAGTTGATCAGCGCAGCCGTCATGGTAGTGAAGATCTTGGCGTGGCTCTGTATGAAGAAGCCGGTGCCTCCGTAGATGACTGAAACCATGGATATCCGGTAGATGATGGTCCCGAGGACAGCGCCAAGGACTATGGCGATCTAGTTGAGAAAAAAACATTAAATAACACAAAAAACTTTATTTTAAAGAATCTTCATCGTTTTTCTCTTGAACATTTATTTTATTTGATATCCAGGGGTGCATAAAAATAATTGGTCCGCCATCTTCAGGTGTCCGCCATTTTAGATTTAGACTGGTGTAACTAAGCTAATCGTGCACTATCATACAAACTAAATAGGTATGCAAAATTTCTGCTCAATCAGTTGGAGATAACTGTTTTAAATTAAATCGCGATTCGATGACAAACTTCCTAGCTAAATCTCTTGCAGTCTTATTACAAAAAGCGGTTTTACTAAAAACCCAGGTTTAAATCTCGATAAACTGCGGTTTAGACAAAAATTATATTACAAGTAGTGGTTTATTCTTAAACCATAGACCAAATCATGGTCTAACGCTAAACCTCGCCGGCCCCTAGTTTAACGATGGTCTAAATCGTATCTGTCAAAGTTTCTCTTTTAGGTTAGCATCTTTTTCATTGTGTTCTGTTGTTTTTACCCGAAAATGGATATTAACATGGTGGATTTAATTGATATTGAGGATATTATTTTGCCTGGGTACTCCAATTCGCAGATAGTTTTTTTTTTGTTGGTTTGTCACAATACATTATTAACAAAGAGTCAATTGTTCTATTAGAGTCTTGGATAACTTAAAAATTCCAAAGCTTAATGAACTATGTTCAACTTGCGATAGTTTTGTTTAATGTTATGGTTTCATATAACGCGCGTGAATGTTACGTTTCGTTACATGTACGTAGATGTATTAATTAGTAATTAATACGACATTAAGTAATGTGCTTAAACCTAAATAAAACTGCAATCGATAAATAACTATTGTTTATATCCATGCAAAATAATGAAGTCTCAATATTTTTAACACTCCTAAACATCACATAATCCTTATCTTATTATCAAAACGTTTTCCTTTCTGTGCATACGGAACGTTGCAATAGAATGATATTATGGTGAACGAATGATATTTGTATTAATCTGTGGTTGATATATGACATTAGTCCAAATGACTGTATTAAGAAGACAACGGTTTTTTTTTAAGTTTTGTAATATGGACAAATTTAGACCATGGTTTTGCAGATAAGCCTGGACTTGATAGTACAGGTATAAACCAAGGTTTATTTAGTTTTTTTTGTAATAACACTGTTGGAGTTTATTTCCTTTAAGAAAATATAAATTCTGCTTATTAATCTGACTTTGTATTGTGCTTTACCATGAATAATACTGCTGATCCACTGGCCACATACTTGGCCGTCTTCTGCCAGGTAGGTAGGTACGGCTCCTTCTCTCTAGTGACAGGATTTGTCCGGAACGTCTTCACTGACGTCTCGAACTCAGGCCTAGGATCCTCATCTTGCTAGGAAAGATATTATTATAAATATAAAGATCACTATCGTCATCTCAGTCACAAGACGTCCACTTTTAAACATTGTCCATAGACCGGTCCTGTGTTTCTCGCAACCAGCGGATTCCCACAACCTTAGGTCATCAGTCGGAGGTAACCTCAAATATAGGGAACTGTATCAAACATTGCCGTTACCAAAATTGACTTGTCTATAGAAAGTGACCAAGCGAATGTGCTGCCAATATATCTGTCTCTTTACTGCAGGTCTTAGTGATGAAGGGACACTAACGGACTGTGACATAGACTGTCAGAGTTAAATTGGTATAGCAATGGGCGAACGTATTCTCTAACGTCTTTTAAAGGCAACCTTCAGTTGGATTAGATAGAGTAGAAAAAAATGCGGATAGTCTATGGTCTTTAAAACTACTTGGACGTTATTAGAGCAGAGCAGTGGTGGCCCAGTGGTATCGGCTGCGACTTACAAGTTGTATGTCGTGGGTTCGAGCCCAGGCAGGCGCTTTACTTTGTGAAAATTATTTCACCACTGCTCTCAAAACGGTGAAGGACAACATCGTGAGGAAACCGGCATGTTGTAGAACCAAAAATTCGAAGACATGTGACATCCACCAACCCGCACTGGGCCCGCGTGGTGGATAATGGCCCATTCCCTCTCACAGAGAGGAGGCCTGTGTCCCAGCAGTGGGAACATTAATAGGCTGATGATGTGATGTGGATTGTGGACGTTATTAAAGAGACAACAAACCTGTGACTCGGCTCCAGCTCCACCCATGTCCCACTCCCATCTCAGTACAGACTGCTTGCGTTGCCATAACGCCAGGAATGTGGTCGCTGAAATGAAGGAAATAGAAAACTTTTGTTCGACATATTGCACTCATAAGGAATACTTTCATTGTGCGTACAGCTAAGGAGTGGAATAGCCGTTTTACCATTGTCTTAACTTGTCTGATGGTAAGCAATGATGAGGTCGACGATGGAGCACACTTGCCTAGAAGAGACCTATTCACAGTTGACTTAAAGACCCCCTAGGTTGCAGGGAATTACCACACCTTAGCTGTATACACAATTAAAGTATTTCCAAAATATTTAGTGCGTATGGTTGGCTTATCCTCCATGTACCGATGACACATTGCCGTACGTCTTGCAGTCCGTTAATGGAACGGGCAAAATTTTAATTTCCATCGATTGCTTAAAAAATATTCCCCCATTGGATATTCAACACTCGACACTGAACGTTCAAAATAAAAAAAATAAAAACTGTCTTATCTTGGGGTAAATTACGTTTTTTTTTTTTAAAGATCACGAAGAACACAGTATTCGGGTTGACAGAGATAAGTCAGCTTGGCAAAGACGCAGGAGCCCCATTGAATTTTCAACTCTCGCCCCTAAACCTAGCTTTGAAAAGCCAACAGGATGCATATACAACATTTAATATACCACAACTTACTCCAAAAAGACAAAGTTAGCGAAGAACACGGTGGCCGGGTTGTCAGAGTTAAGACAGCTTGGCAAAGACGCAGGAGCCTCATTGAATTGTCAACTCTTGACCCTAAACCAAGCTTTGAAAATCCAACAGGATGCATATACAACAGTTAATATACCACAACTTACACCAAAAAGAAATAAAGATAACGAAGAACACGGTGGCCAGGTTGTCGAAGAGGTACGTCAGCTTGGCAAAGACGCAGGAGCCCCATTGAATTTTCAACTTTCGACCATAAATCAAGCTTTGATAATCCAACAGGATGCATATACAACAGTTAATATACCACAACTTACCCCAAAAAGACATAAAGATAGCGAAGAATACGGTGGCCGGGTTGTCGAAGAGGTATGTCAGCTTGGCAAAGACGCAGGATTCAGACAAGGACTGGTATTTACAGGCTCTGTCACAGAGCGGGCAGAGGGTGATGTTGCCGGGGCCGTTGGTGTCGCAGATCTCTTTACTGCGGACAAGGACGAATATTAACATAGGTGAAGGCTAATAAATATTAAAAAAAATATGCAAGCTTTTTTGGTAATTCTCTCAACAAAGTTCTTTCTCATTTGATACCTGTGGTTGATTGGAGTGCATAGACTTTATACAAGTGGCAGTAGCGACCAGAAATCGTGCGAGAAGGATAAATTATAAAAACTTCTGAGATTTTGGTGTCATCTCTCTTTCGTGTTTAAGACCGAGGCTGCTAAGAATGATAAATATATAAAAAAAACTCTTTCCTAGGGTCGATTGGCGTTTATTAGTACTTATATAACACACAACTGGACTAAGCGTTACCTATATCTGTCTGCAAAATGAATATGGTCAGAAAACTGAGAGAGACAAAAGCAATCGTGCGGCCAGTTGTTGACTTTTTTTTATGAATTCTGATTTGCCCTCGTCAGAGGCTGTCAGTGCCAAAGTTTGTCACTAAGATTAACAGAAAAGAAGCAGATATTAGACGCACATTCTCTCTGTCTCTTTCTACAGATTTTTCAATGTATTGACTCAATCGGGGGCTACAGAAATGGTAATTCTGTATTGAGAATTTGAACTAGATTATTTGTCGAACACTACTTTAGTTTGAGAGCTCATAAAACTTTTGCATTAAAGAAGCCCTCCTACAAAACCAAATACTCAATTAAGGAACTGGTCCTATATCTACCGACCTCATGAACTTACCTAGGAATATTATCCTCAGAATCCATGCTCGCCAATCCATACAGAAAGCAGAGGGTCCCCACGATAGCGGGAGCATACAGCATCTTGGTGTAGAACCCGAGCCAGCAGAAGTACAGCCCAATCTTGTCGCCAAAGTACCTTCGGACCAGCCAGACAGGCTGCTTCTTGTACCATTTGCAAGGACGGGCCCACTCGAGGTATAGCAGCTGGTGGAGAAAAAAATTGAGTGTTGACACTTAGAGCTTAATCGGATGCCAGGAAGTGCTTGAAAATACGGTTACTAGTTGCCAGACACACATACGAAAACAATAGTAGATTATTGCATCGAGCACAAAGTAATTTATTATTGCACCGAGTGCCTGATTTAGAGCCCGAGCGCCAGCGAGGGCTCTAATCTAACAGGCACGAGGGCAATATAAATTACTTTGTGCTCGATGCAATAATCTACTATTAAAGCTTGTAACAAACTAGGTGTTCTACTTACTCTCCTGTCAGTGACTTTCCCATCAGTCATATCCTTCTCGTACCTTCCTTCGTGTAATGGGTAACACGCTGTGTATGTTTTGTCGTTTAGCAGACGACGGATGCCCATCTGAAATGTTTGATAGTTATTTTTGGAAAGGTCTTTGAGGCTTCAGAGTACACAATTAAGGTTATACTAGTCGATATCTTTCATACAAACGTAGTCTAGGGATTACTCCACTGTTTGACGATGTACGTTCAATATAAAAAAAATGATATAAATTTGTCTCATCATTATCTAGCCCTGTATGGCAACAAAAAATAAAAAATAATATAATTTGAAAGTTATGAGCGTCGAAAGTTCCATATTTCAATACTAATTTTAACGCATCTTTGGGCGAAAATAAATACCATATGAAAAAGGAAAATTGCAAAATGGCCACCATACAGGGATAGATTCGTAGTTCAACAATGCAAATAATTTTATTTTGAAAATATAGACTCCCAAAGGTCTGTTTATAAAATTTCGCGCGCTTGTTTTCGTTCTAAATCATCATCCATTTTGCTACAAACTTGCAAAACTGCTAATTCGTACGCGAACTAGCTTCTTACTGCTCATCACAGCATCTATCTCTTCCGCACGTGTTGTCGCTTGATATAGCATGCATTTTAACCCCGCGCACAAAATAGTTCGTGCCGACGACAAGTGTAACCTTAAGCCACCTAGCTGTTTCTATGTTGGGGTCGATTGCCTAATCTAATCGAATGCAGCTGTGTAATAGTATTTTTACGTGTGTACCTGTTTGTTTGTGTATATGTGTATATGTGCATTTGTGTTTACATGTATATGTCTATGGCATCATAGCTTCTAAACGGATGAACCGATTTTGATTTCGTTTTGTTTTGTTTGAAAAATGTCTTTATCGGGAGTGTCCTTAGCTATGTCTGATGATAATCGTCTCAGCCGTTCTAAATTTTGTGTTTTTTTTTATTTGTTGGTTGTAGGTCGTGGGATTCGGCCCCAGGCAGGCTCTTTCATCATCATCATATCAGCTGAAAGACGTCCATTGCTGGACATAGCTCCTCCAAGCGTCCCCACATTGACCGGTTCCGTGCGTCCCGCATCCAGCGGATCCCCGCAACCTTCACCAGGTCATCGGCCTTCCAACGCAACGTCTTCTAGTTCGCGGTCGCCATTCCAAAACTTTTCTGCCCCATCGGTCATCCGTTCTGCGAGCAATGTGCACTGCCCACTGCCACTTAAGGGACTCAATTCTGCGGGGTATGTCGGTAACCCTGGTTCTCTTGCAGATCCCTACATCTCTACGGCAGTCTCTTAACTTTGTGTAAATTATTTCATCACCACTGCTCTCAAAAATGGTGAAGGAAAACATCGTGAGGAAACCGGCACCTCCTAGAACTAAAAATTGGAAGACATGTGACATCCACCAACCCGCACTGGGCCCGCGTGGTGTGTTACGACCAGTGTGTCCCAGCAGTGGGAACATTAATAGGCTGATGATGAGGTGAAATTTACCTTGGTCTCAGTGACGTCAAATTTAGCTCTGAGTAATATCTGCATGACTAGTAAACTCCTCTGCGCCGGTGAGTATTGTGTGTGACGGTCTTTTACTAAAAACCTGTAAGCAAATACATGGAAAACTTTATAACAAAATGAAAAGACAATCTAATTTTTTTAATCGTTGCCCCACTCTAAGAAGTTCTAACTCCTTAGACTTTAAGAACTTACCTTTTCATGTCCCAAATACACTGTATTTTTTTTTATTAAAATATTTATTTTTTCACCTTATTTTTAATTAATATCGAAAAGACTACTCCAATTTTCGATCGAAAATTCTCGTGAATGAATGAAAAGGTAAGTTTTTACCAAACCATGCGAAAAAGAAAAAAATATTGTAAAAGATAAAAATAAAAACCAAAAACTTGGTTATTTGAATTTTTCACATACATTTTGAGGTTATGTGAAAAAAGTGTAAATACAAAAGTTGTAGATCTTTTTATTATCTACAAGTTTGCCATTTAACTTTTTTCCATAGCACTTGTAGTTTTGCCGGAAATCGAGATAAACCGTTTTCACCCTTAAAAACTCACCCCCTTCCCCTTCCCGACCTCAGATCGCCCGTAAATTATTTTTCCTTTAATTTTTGTTGTATTCTCTTCCTTTTCCAATAGGTTTCATCCTACTATATTATTATTTCTTTTCAAAAATTATCGACCCTGGTCTATCTCACCCCTAGTTGAGTTTGATTCACGACTTTTTGGCCACCCAGTATAACGTCGTTTAAAATAAAGTGGGCTTATGAAGTGTTATATCACGATTTGGAAATAGTCAAGTGTCCTGGCATGTGAGACCGCTTATAGAGGTCGTAGCTATATGGAAACACAGAATAATTGCGCCATTTCATTGCCAATTAGCTTGCTGTCAGGTTAAATATTATTATTTTTTAATTTCGTTTTTATGTGTATTTTTTAAATTTTATTTTTTGGAAGACTGTCGTAGGTATCGTTTACTGTTATTGTCGGAGCTGATAAAGATTGCTACTATCTTTGCATTATATAGAGTTAATCTTTCTAGTATTATATAGCAGCATAGCCAGCATTGTGTGAGTACCATGTACTTCAGAGCTATCATTGTCTAGATACCTACGTCTTCTATTGACTTGAATGACTCCGGTGGTTGAGAGTATGTCATGCCCACTCAAATGTCTCGCCGATGGTGGCGCGTGTGTCGGATCATTTAGCTCCCTTCAAAATGGTTGAGCTGAATGGTGCTGATACATGTGTCATGTTCGTGAACGGGCGCTGTCGGTTGGGACTGGTCATCTCTTAGCTGCCATGGTTTATTTTAATTGATTCTAATTTTATTTCTGAATTGTCTTTTTATATTTACTATGGACACTTTTAACTTTCTACATCGTTCTCACATAATGTGTAATCTCAACATGAATGATGTAACAAATGATTTGTAATAATTACCTAATTGAAAAAGAGTGTCCATGGAGTTTCTTGCCCGTTCTTCTCCATAGAGATCTACGCCTTGGAATGGGCATCTACGGTACTTTCACAGTTATTATGTCTTGTGACTGGGACTGTAGCACCATAATTTTGTAATGTTTTATTTTGTCTTTTGACAATTCAAAAGTGCCTGTAACTGGCCTACTTGAAATAAAGTGCTTTGACTTTGACTTTGACTTTGCCCGTCTTAGCGCACTTTTGGTTTTTAAATCTAAGTACCATGTATTATATACTGAATGTTACTAACACCTCTTCTGCCTCTTTCTGCTCTGCAGCCCCGTAGAAGGACGGCTCCCTATCAATCCTGGAATGTTCGTACTCATACAGCTTCTTCAGGAGACTCCGGATTTTTGAGTACCAGTGCTTCTGTTTATCGTATTTGTTCTCATCGTTCTGAAAATTAATGAAGAAGTTAAAATTGAAAAATATGCCTAGGATGGGCATCAATATATAATGACGAACCAAAGTTTTTTTTACCGACTTCAAAAAAAAAAGGAAGGAAGTTTCGCTGGTGGTTGCGATGTGGTCGGTATCACACACGGTCGATAACGACTGCAAAATGTGGTACGTATGAATAGTCCTACTCATTTTCAATACGAAATATACGCCCGGCCACGTGGTGTTGTTGTGGTCGTGGTGTGGTTGTACGGTACGTGTGAAAAAGCCCTTAGTTGTCCCCCCAGCGACGCCCTGAGCCGACATTCGTTTTCCATAGGGGATAGCCTGAGGGCTACGACGCTGAGGCCTAGTCGCTTAGGTTAAATTTTTGTGCCTGGCTGGAGGCTCTAGGACTACTTTGCTGAGAAAGATATATCGTGTTATAATCACGTGTTTCGATACATTTTACTTGTAGTAGACACGCTTGGATCAACTGTGAACAATCAACAGTGTATTTTAAAAAGCATGAGTTAATCAGCCTCGGGGGATTTTTCGAATTTTTATATATTCTTGTCATTAGATATCAGCCCGGCGAGCATGGGCGTACCCAAGACATTTGTGACAAGACATGATAAATTATGTCATGTCTTACAATTTGTCTTAAATGCTAGCACGGGTCAAACATGTGACATATTTTAAAGGCGCGACATGCCTTTCTGTTTCATGTAAAATAAAATAAGATTCGGAGGCCCATAATTCGGAAACAGTCCGTCGTAGGGCTATGCTTCTCAGAACCTAAATGGTTTTTATGGCCAAGGTTAAACCGAAAGTGCAATAAAATTGGAAAATTTCCGAAAAATATAAAAAATAAACGTCAAGAAGTTATGCCACAAGTCAAGAAAATATCTCAAGCCGCCGTGCTAGGGTTTTATCGGCCAAACTGTGATAAAAAGTGTGACTTAAGCCATGTCACAGTAGGCCGTGCTCGCCGGGCAGTACAACCCATAGAGGAGGTTTCAAAAACAAGTGCTTACCGAGATGGGAATGAACCGCCGTGTAGGAAGCTTCATGCCGATGACTTCCGCTAGCCTCATCTCCGTCTTCCATGGTAAGTGTATCTTGAGGAACCAGGTCTTCTCGTCGAAGGACAGGCTTTTGTTCTCCAGCTCCAACTCTAGTCCCTCCTTCACTAAGTTTTCCTGGCACAAAATAGTAATGTGACTTTTTCAATTCATTCATTCACGTCCGAGCAACGACATACCGTGTCTCCTAAATTGCACTTTATTTCTATGCATTTTGTTTTAAATTTGAATAGAATAGGAAGCCGCCCGTGCCATGGCCGCGCCCGACGCCATTTCTGTGTGGCTTGCGCCCTAAATTCCGACACGCACTTGGTCGGTTTATAAGTTAATCTTAAAAATTGCTGACATCAGTGAAGGAAAACATAGTGAGGAAACACGGTCCAAATTTTTTTTTAAGCTTTTCCCCACATTAGAAATTCCTCATGCATCGTGGGTGCGTTTACAAACATTTACTCAAATACTCATACACCCGGACCTGGAACAACTATCAGTAGGAATTACAAATATTTATTCCGTGCGGGAACCGAACCCGCAACACGCAGCGCAGCAGCCAATCATTCAACCACTGCGCCAACCGTGTCGTTATAATTAATATAAGAAAGAAAGAAAGAAAAAATATTTATTTGTGACCCGCACAGGAGACACGAGATAAACAAAACACAAACAAAAATAAAATATAAAAAACCCCGTGCGAGACCAAAAAGGCTCCTATCTCAGCATGTGCAACGATATTAAAAAGAAAATATCACTGCGCTGATATTCTGATAGGGCCCACTGTTGATGCCAATATAATTTTGAAATTGCCGGCTGCACCTGCCTTGAGAAAGCGCGGTTATAAATGTCCGGCCTTAGCTCTGTAGTGAGACAGTAAACGGCCGGTATCTGCTAATTACATAATGGGGGCTACCGCGTTTCAATTTTCTGCTGGGACGCTGGTGTAGAGTTTTCAAAATGTAAAATTTCATAGTTATTTGGCTTAAGAGCCCCTACAAGTTTCACGAGCCAAAAACAGAAAAAAAAACTACTTTTTTAGCGAAAATTTCTCAATAACTACAAGATATATGATAAAAAACATAATGACAAAAATAAAAACGACACAGGTCCGTCGTCTACAAGCCCTTGAGCTAGACTGAAATTTGAATGCCTCGCGCGTGCGCAAAGTTTTATAAGGCATTATTTAGACAATTTATTACAATAAAATAAGTTCTTAAAAATATAATATAAACATTGGATTCGATTGATAAACACCTCAATTTTCAAATTATTTACCAGTTATTTTTATATTCAACATATTCTTACGCGTAGACGACGCTTTCGCACATGATACAATTGCCTTTTTTCCGCGTGGACAACATTTTTTTTAAGTACAAATACAATAAATTTTGAAAAACGAAATTGGTGGCTTACTAGTCTTACTATATTCCCAGTCCATAAGATTTTTTTTCAGATTATTGTTTGCCACCAGTAAGCTGAAAAAGCAATTGAAAAACCTGGTATTTCGCGATTACGTAAAAACGCGTGTTAGGAATTTATTTTTTCTAATTTAATTTGAGCATTTATCAAAAATATTTATTGTACATTTACTAGATAACTATGTGGCGCAAAAAATTGCATTAAAAGATTTATCACATATCTTGTAGTTTATGAGAAATTTGCGCTGAAAAAGTAGCTGTTTTCTGTTTTTAGCTCGTGAAACTTGTAGGGACTCATAAAGCGCGAGTTCATTTAATATTTTTTTACTATTTTATCAACCAATGCTAGAGCTTTGTTTAAGAAAATTGTATCCTCCTTCTTTTCAAACAAGGGTTTACACAAGTATCCACTCAATTTTATATAAAATCGCACTTCTATTGCATTAGAAGTTATTTTAATGCAAACTATATTTAAAGACTATAGTGTGCTCCCACACTGCTGTTAAAAATGTTTTCAATTATTAGTAAACATTAAACATGTAACTACATTCACTATCAAATGTTAGGAAAATGTTTGTTTAGAAAATTTTTACTAATATTTGTAAACGTTTTAAACAGCGGTTTGGGAGTACCATTAGTTAAAAATCGTAACAAGTGCTTGCTCCAGTTGGGGCGCTTTTTCTTTTGTAAACATTTTCTTTCAGTGTAGGAGCACTCAAAACCTCTAACAATTCCTAACACAGTGTAACAATTCCTAACATTTGTTAGTAAATGTATTAGTGTTAGAAAATGTTTACAAACGTTTATCACAGCAGTGTGGGAGCACCATTACTCGCTAGTGGCGTTAACGTTAGTGGGCACAAAAATGGAAGCCCTCGTCCGCAAACTCATCACAGTCAAGATTTGCGTCCAAGAGGGCGTTAAGGTTACACTAGTGGACGGCACCAACTATTTTGTGCGCGGGGTTAAAATGCATGCTATATATACCGACAGTACGTGTGGAAGAGATAGATGCTGTGATGAGCAGTAAGAAGCTAGTTCGCGTACGAATTAGCACATTTGCAAGTTTGTAGCAAAATGGATGATGACTTAGGACGAAAACGAGTGCGCAAATTTTTTTGCGTTCTTGAATTACAAATTTATCCTTGTTTGGTGGCCGTTTTGCAATTTTCCTTTTTCTTATGGTATTTATTTCCACCCAAAGATGCGTTCAAATTAGTGTTGAAATATGGAACTTTCGACGGTCATAACTTTCAAATATTTTCTTTTTTACATTTTTGCTTCCATACAGGGCTAGACAATGATTAGACAGATTGATATCACTTTTTATTTTGAACGTACATCGTCACACAGTGGAATAATCCCTATACTACGTTTGTATGGAAGAATTTTCGACTAATGTAACCTTAAGCCAGAGAATGCGAGGGATAGTGGACTGGCCTATATCTCCTGTTTCAGCTATATTACCAAACTGCCTACCCTGCTCATGAATGCTTACCTGAAATACTCTTCTATGTTCTCGTTTCTTAGCTTCATTTTCAGTCATTACTCCGTAGTCCTCTTCTTCGTAAGCGAGTACCATATCTATCCTTCTTCTGCCGTCTCTAAATAACAGGGATTCTGGCTCCAAACCCTGAGAACAATAGATTGGTGATACTAGGTAGCTCTTTGTCTAACATAGAGGGTGGCCCATAAGCCCTTAGACATTGAAAAATCAAGGGAATTTAACGGGATGAATTCGATTA
Organism: Orthosia incerta; assembly: GCA_948252205.1. Classification (NCBI taxonomy): domain Eukaryota; kingdom Metazoa; phylum Arthropoda; class Insecta; order Lepidoptera; family Noctuidae; genus Orthosia; species Orthosia incerta. Next base: position 12,992,829 of record OX411766.1, on the reverse strand, counting down.
TTTATTTAACCCGACGTTTCGGCCGTGTTAAAAAACATTACTCCGTTTTCTGCAGTCGGCGAACTTACAGAATAAGGACACGGTCAGTATTTATTTATTTATATACACTTTATTGTACACCATAATAAACAAGAAAAAGAAACGTAATACTAAAAATATACAATGGGCGGCCTTAACGCATTCCCCGATCTCTTCCAGGCAACCTGGAATGGACAGAGATTTCCTGCACATAACATGGGGTTGTCAGTGGTGCGACAATACTAACAATGAACATAACAATAAAGATACAACAATACTCACGAGAAACAAAAATACATACATATGCTAAATAATAGATACATAAATACATACATACTTAATATATATAAGCAATGAAAATAAATGATGTACGACAATCATAGCACATTATGTCAAAACAAGAACACAATCACAGCGATAGGTAATGTTCTTTGATAAGTTTTTTAAATACAGGCAAACGACTGAGCACGTTTTCTTGAGTCAGGCAATGCATTCCACAGATTAGCAGCCTGGACAGTAAAAGATTTATCCATGAAAGTTGTGGAATGCATTGGCATTTTAAGTCGCAAGTTATCCGATGACCTTAGAGATTTCGTGTGGGAATCGCAGATAAACTGAAAACGATCCTTTAAGTAAAGAGGGGTGGCAGGAGTAAAGAGCACATTAAACAAAAGAGAAAGAATATGAGCATTCCGGCGAAGGTGAATTGGTAACCACTTGAGCTTTACACGAAATTCGGAAACATGGTCATATTTGCGCAAAACAAATATGAACCCTTATACAAAAAAAAATTAAGTCACTCATATTTATCGAGTTATTCTTGAGTAAGGTCAAGATAGCTGGTATCAGCATAATCAAGTATGGCAAGAGGAAGAGATTGTGCAAGCGCAATCTTAGTGACAGTCGGAAGGAAGTTACACAGTCTTCTCAAAGTTGCAGCAGATGAAAACAACTTGCGGCTGACTTCTTGCAGCAGTCCAAGAGAAGCTCTTGTCGATGAGTATCCCCAAGTTTTTAATTTTCTGCCCCAACGGAGCCAGTACACCGAGACACCAGTCTACCCGGGACCACGGTCGTTGCAACACGGCCGAAACGTCGGGTTAAATAGTTAAATAAATAATCGAAATCATCGCGTTAAATTCCCGTGATATATTGTTTTTCAATTATGAAAAGCGAAAGTTTTAAAGTTAATATAGCTCTTAGACATGTAAATAATTAAAGTCGGAGCTCGTGGCTAAATAATAACAGCCGCACGGGTCGATCATCAAGGTTAAGCAACGCTTGACGAGGTCGTTCTATATGCCGAGTTTCCTCCGTGCCTCGGCAAGCACGTTAATTGAAGATCTTTGACAGTCGTTACGGGTATTCAGAAGCTTTCTGACACCAGTCTTGCCAAGAGGTACCGTGTTACCCAGTTACTGGGTTGTGGAGGTCAGATAGGCAGTCGCTCCATGTAAAACACTGGTACTTAGCTGAATCCGGTAAAATTGTACCTTCGAAAGACACCGACTTCCATTAATAAAGTTATTTTTCACTTTGTAGTTTTTTATTTGGAAGTCGGTAGTATTTTTTTGCAAAAAAGTTTTTTATTTTTTTAGACGTCGCTTACAGGAGTGCCGTGATCGTAATTGTTTACATTTAAATTATATAATTTTCGAAAAAAAGATGTCCCATTTTAACCCGCGACGGAAAAAAGAGGGGTGTTAAAAGTTTGACGTGTGTTGCTGTGTATCTGTCTGTGGCATCATAGCGCCTAAACGGGTGAACCGAATTTCATTTAGTTTTTTTTTGTTTGACAGGTGACTTTGTCGAGAGTGTTTTGAGCTATGTTTGGTGAAAATTGGTGTAGCCGTTCAAAAGTTATGGGCTGTTTTCTGTTTGAAACGGAGTATTTTCGTATGATATCGTGTCATGAAGCGTGTTGATCGAAGCGTGTCTACTATTATAGTCCTCGCTAAACCTCTTGGCCGCCCTGAAGTTGGCTAAAATGGCTGCGCAATAGAAAATTTCATACAAAAACAGCACCGTTTCGTGCCTCGTGCATCCGGTAAACCAACTTCAGGGCGGCCAAGAAGTTTGGCGAGGACTATAATAGATAAATTATGTAGTTTTAAAAGTATGAAATAAAAAAAAATTGCCAGGGTTTTTGGAAATTTTAAATTTTTACTTGTATTATGATTAATACGAAATAAAAAGATATATAATTTGTTATTGTTATTAGTTTTTAATTTATTCATTATTCACATGTCTAAGGACTTTCATATTCAGAGTCATTCTATATTTTTCATCCGAAACTGCTGAAACGATTTTCATGGGACTTTCACTGGCATTAAGTGGATGTTTTAAGGATGTTGAGGTTTCTATTATTTTAGAAAAATAATTAGGGTTAGTGGTGTCTCATCCCATTCAAAGAAACCGTGCCCACGTACTATAGTGATTATTGTGATTATTTTTTGTACACCGATCGCGTTCGGTTCCGTTCCGTTCCGATATAGATGGTGATCTATCTATCGCCGTAGAACGGAACCGAACGCGATCGATTTACAAAAATAATCGGTATAATCAGATGAAAAACGCTAGTTACGTCGGCACGGTTTCTTTGTATGGGATGAGGCATCTGTATGCTAGTATTATATTATCCGTGGTTTAAATAGTTTTTCACATTTATAATCAAAAATGTCTCACATGGACTGGCGGCGCAGACTCATATTCCTTCCATGCTAAATGCTGTAAGATCCGTTTTAACGAATCGAACGTTTTAAATTGGCCCAATTTCTGTATACACTTCGATTTTCGTCCATCTGGTTCAAAATGTAGCCGACTAGCTTGGTGTCGATTTATAGCCTTTCTAACTGCTGCAGGCGAGAGTCCTAGCAGTTCAGCTGTTTTCTTTGTACATTCCTCTGACGTCCAGAAGTCGCCCGCAGGCCAAGTTTTGTAGATGAACTTGTAGGCGTTAGTCACCATGATTTTTTCCGATCTACTCAAGTATCTTTTCTGTACTGTTCTTACAGGGGACATGGCGTAGGAAACTCGCCGACTGGGGCGGGGTGGTGTCTTGGGTTTCATTATTATACTTTGGGTATGGGGAACTATGATTCAGGAATCGACGAAAACTGGTGGAGGCCCAATGGCTAAGGTCTCGCCAATTGTGCTTGAGACCGAAAGTTTCTTAATATTATGGTAAAATAACACAATTTGACTTGGTGGCCTAATGTTTTAAGGACCTTGACTCTCGTGGAATCAAAACCGAGTAAGCAGCAGTCAGTCACTCACCCAAAATTCAAATTGCTAGTTTTTGTACAAGAAGTTAAATTATCCACAATTGGTTTTAATATATTGTATCGAAATTAAAGTATTAATTTTACTAACCGTGAAAAGTTGAAATTCATCTGCCTAAAAACACATGGCACTGCTGTTTTGGTAGAGTATGACCGTCACAAACGAACGTAATTTTGTAAGTTGTGAGTTGCGTAAAATGCGTTGCCGAATTTACGCTGCATGCGGTTTCATACTAAAGTCCAGGTTGTGCAAATGCAAAATCAGTTGTCTGCTGACTCACGTACATTATTTCAACCGAATTGCGCTCGAGGTGAGAGAGGGGAGCGAGGCAAGCGTCAGCGCTCCTTACAAACGTAGAATAGCAACTGAAATCACGTCCGTCCGTCTGGCAACCGAATTTCAGTTGAACGTAAATTCCGCGTCTCATTTTACGCACAAAATTACGTTCGTTTGGCCTGACACTTATTGGACTTGAGTTTATCATGGACTGACAACGGTGAAGGAAAACATCGTGAGGAAAGGACTAATAGTTCATATAAGTTTGAAATCGCCAACCAGTCTTGCGAAAACGTGATGATCAATGTTCGTGCCTTCGTTGTATTAGAAGAGGCTTTTGTCCTGGAGTGGCACAGTTACTTGTTGCTATTATTATAACACAAATTTCATCGTCATCATCATCATTTCAGCCGAAAGACGTCCACTGCTGGACATAGGCCTCCCCCAGGAGTCGCCTCACTGATAGGTCCTGCGCGTTTCCATCCAATTTGCTCTTACGTAGCGAAAAATATGATGAACTGCATCAATGCTAAGATTAGACATTGGATCATCAGGTGATTCACAGACTACTTGACCGTATATTTGCACAGCCCGTATATCAGCACAGAGAAAGTTTCTCTGTGCTTAGAGATAAGTGCATTGAAGCTGTCCGTATCTTGTCCGTATATACAGTATATTATTATACCATGCGTATATATAAGTTTCACCGTGGCATTTGAATTCAATCGCAGAATGACAAAGCATGTCAAAGAGTATCTCTAAGTAGTCTGTGGTGTAAATCAAAAGAATGTTTACACATACTCTTTTTCTGTGATTCCCACCTGTTTACTAGCAAAACTGTTTTGTTTTCTGATTCACTGTCTAATGTGTATTTTACCCCCAACGGAACAAGTAAAATTTAAAAAAGCCCCGAAACGTTTCTATTGCATGCTACATAATTTATATAGTAGTAGACGCGCTCCGATCGACAATATTTTAATCACGTACCTAATAAATGACACGATATCTTGCGAAAACGCCCCATTCAAACAGTAATACGCTCATAACTTTTGAACGGCGATTTTCATCAAACAAAGCAAAGAAAAAGAAAAGATAAAGTCACCAAGTTTCGCAAGATATCGTGTCATGATATTACGTGTTCGATAGACTGTTGATCGAAGCGTGTCTGTTACTAGATACATTATGTAGTTTAATAAAAAGCATGCAATTTTTATACAAATATGTCAGGGTTTTTTTAAATTTTCCTTTTTTTTTTCCTGATGGGTTTGCTCTTGACTCTAGTCTAGGACAGAGGTGACAGAGACAGAGTCGACGATGGAGTGAGCTTACCCAGAAGAAGCCTGTTCACTCTAACTTTGAAGAGATTCGGGTTGAATGCGTTCGGAAACACAGACGCAGGTAGTGAGTTCCATTCATTCGCTGTGCGCATTATGAAGGATGTTTAGAAGCGCTTGGTGCGAATTGGTGGAATGGCAACAAGCACGGAGCACGAAACCAGTGGAGAGAGCATCGGCACGTTTTTGTTCTAAATCAAAGTCACCAAATAACGGCGGGGGCAGAGGTAACCTTCCTTCGCTGTGATTGGGCGACAGATTGACAACCAAATGACAGCTGATTCTTTAGGGATTCCAAACAAGTAATTAAAAAAATATCGATATCGATAGTTGTTTAACTTGTTAATAGTGTAAGGATTTTTTTAGGATGCAGAGATTACGGGTTCGATTTTGAAATAAAACAGGTGTTTTACCTATATAATCAGCGTCTATTATTTTTTAAACTTTTAAAGCAATCGGGCGTGAAATGTCTAGAACACACGACACTAAACTTTGTTGGAAAAAAATTATCTCTATGTGTAGCTTTGATCCTAATTTCATCGTTGGGAAATCTGCAAATTCCAAGAAAGATAACTCTCAAATCAAGATTTGAGAGTCATCGTTAAATGGAGAGAAGAAGAATAAGTATTTACACAACTTGTAAGTCGCGGCCGTTACCAATGGGCCACCACTGCAATTTTACAAATTACAATTAAAGTAATATTATTTATTAAAGAAATTTACAAACAGCCAACATTAATATTGATACAAAAAACAAAGCTTATTGCGTATAGTCTGTTCTCGTCTGTCGTTTTTTGCTGCACCAGCAATGTAATCGTATTTTTTTATGGATTTACACTGGTAATAACCACAACCAAAAGAATGAATTTCTTAGGATCTTCGGTACGTATAATAACCAGTACCCGGGCGACCGAGCTCTGCACGGGTGAAAATAGAAAAAACGACGTTTTCTAAAAATTAAACCTAGCTAGATCGAATTATCGCCCCCGAAACCCACTGCCTTTCATGAAAATAAATTTCATGAAAATCTTTGAAGCCGTTGCCGAGATTCAGATTATAAAGATAAAGATAAAGATAAATTGATTTGTTCAAACATGTGTAACATGATACATGAATATGCACATATAGATGGAAACAATTTTACCGGACCAACATGTTTTGTCTCACTTGGCGTACAAAATGATATAAATGAATATACAAATAATAATGTAATTATACTAGCTGACCACCAAAAAAACACCAAATACCCTACATACCCTACTTACCCTACCCTTTTGTGAATCTAAACCATCCGGGGCCACCCAAACGCATACAAAAAATTTCATTCAAATCGTTCCAGTCGTTTAGGAGGAGTTCAGTGATTATGTCACTGAACTCCTCCTAAACGACTGTCACTGACAGTTACAGTAGAATTATATATATAAAGATACATATATACATGAATTGCTCGATTAAAGGTTAGATTTATGATATGGTAAATACGGTCACGACAAAACGATCGAAACGTCGCAATAGAGAGATATGTGCTATTCCACATAAGACTGCATTATACTCGAAGAGCTTTTTAGGAATGGCACCCAAGTTATACAATAAGTTGCCCATTACAATAAGAGATCTTGACAGCATAAACCACTACAAAAAAGCTCTTCTTGATCTATTGGGCGAAAAAGCTTACTATACAGTCAATGAGTACCTGGAAGACAAATTGTAATCTTATGACATGTTATTTATTAATTTTGAATGTATTATTATTTCTTACCAATTATTAATTAAAAATTATAATTAGAATATTTGTACGCCGTTGATGGCAAGACATAGCGTTAATTTTTATTAACATTGTCAACTGTACCTTTTATTTACCTATGTTCTACAAATAAAAATATTTGAATTTGAATAAAAAAAAAAGAACGTACACAGCTGCAGTTCTTATTAATTTCGGCAACAAAGTATTGTGTAATGCTTAATAATAAAACATTCTGAGTATTTTTTTCGCTCGACGAGCGGTTTCCGTCTTGGAGCCTAACATATCGATATAATCGTCGTGATGCTGCGATGCAGCACTATCGAGAAAAAAAGAGACAACGACTAATGCGCGAATCAGTGTACCAGAAAGAGACAGCAGCGGAACCATCCAGAAATAAAAATATTTGATTTTACTTAATGAAATTTATTAAATGGAGTAGAAAAACACTTGCCTGTGAAATGTTAACCCATCTTTTGTGTAACTTGAAGTATTAGAACACTTTCCACACCATTTAATTGCACAAATAGGCATTACTTTTCAGTTTATTTGTTTTAAAGACGGAAGCGCGTGACGTTCGTACGTCCTACCTACGAATGCTGTGACTGACTAAAATTTCGCCGCATATGATTGATATTGCATACGCTTGGCGCCCGCGGTAGTCCCGGCACGCTCTCTCCACTGGTTTCGTGCTCCGTGGCAACAAGGTAAGGATGATAACTTGCAGTGCGTCTAGATGTCCGATGGTAGAAGGGGGCTGCTGGGGTGAGGTCGTGGAGTTCTTGAGCACACTCACCGAAGTACAGTCTGTAGAAGACCGACAAGCAGGCAACCTTGCGTCGAAAATGAAATATTTTTCTTTCTGACTGATTAATTTGATCAAGCGTGGTAATGTAATACATACGTACGTCGGTACTTGTTTCTCCTACATCCTCGTCCTTTTCATTTGGACAGAACGGTAACGATGGCTTGTCTTCTTTACCGTAGTCTGAACTTTTGCTGTCCGGCTTCGACTGAAATACAAATATTAGTTAATTAACTACCTAAAGGTGCTATGCCAATAGGCAAGTCGTGCATGCAAGTATGATGTCACATTTGCATACAAGTTGCTTGCATTGGAAATTGGAAACATGTTTTCGAGAGTGTACGAATAGGGAACATTACTGCCAATTGCTCCCGCCAGATGGCGCTTGACAGAGTGGAGTAAATAAATTAACAATACGACTACTTAGAGTTGTAAAAATTGTTTTTTTTCTGAGATGAAAAAAAACGTTTAAAAAAGCATGACAATGAAAACATTCAAGATTGTGAATTATTTTTTTTCATTTCATTCATTCGTTTTTTTTTCAATTTACATCTCTACGACTACTACTGTTTGTGGTTACCGAACTTTATTTACTGTTTTTAAGAATAATTAGCGTTCAAAAACCAAATAATAATATTGCTAACTGTTGGTCAAGAATGCATCAGTGTTTTGTTTTTCAGAAATAAAACCGGCCATATGATCCTAAAAAGCCGGCCGGTCGGCTTGACAGTTTGGTTTGTTTACTCTGATTCCTGTGGCGCCATCTGAGCTCAGCTTTGCGGATAGTTCTCTATTGCATGCAGGTTTTACTAGCTAGCATACAAGTGGAGTTCCCAATTGAGTAGGTTGACTGTTTAGATCATGGGTGGAAGACGTGCAACTAACGTTTGCGCGTTCAATTAGCGCGTTACTTGAATAAAAAACCAGCCAAGTGCCAGTCGGACTCACGCACTTAGGGTTCCGTACCATTATCGCAATAAACGGCAAAAAAATCACGTTTGTTGTATGGGAGCCCCACTTAAATATGGGTAGTATTTAAACGCAAATAAAAAAATATCCTTTTTCTATGCAATAAAATTCCGAATTCTCATCAAAATTACTGATTGCGCAGCAAAATATTCAACGCAAAATATCACTAAACACACTACAATTTATTTTCGCAGCGTACAGCGATTTTTCCTAAAGCAAAAGCTTTTTTATTAATGCACAGCTAATAATCTTAATGCACATCATACATGTTAACTCTTTTTCTTTTAAATCCATGGTTAAAGTTTTTACAATTACTATTTAACGACAAATTCGACGCAGCCCCGCTGCGGGGCTCCTATTTCTGTCTAAAGGGTCTAAAGTAACCTAACACGAAGAAGATGACGGGAGCTGAGTTCGCTCGCTTTGCTCGCTCACTTCAGCTGCCGTCATCTTTTCGAACCTAACCTGTCCGTGTCGGGGTGCCCTAAGTTCCCGAGCTCGCTTCGCTCGCTCTTGGACTAATGACTTCTTGAAAATTAGGACAAATGTGATGAACAGGTTTTGTTGTACTTACTAGTTAATATGCGACTGAGATAGTTATTTTGCTACGAAATATGGAAAATTTGCTGTGCAGTTAGTATTTCTGCTATGTATGTAGTATTTTTGTACAAAAATAAATTTAACTGTATTGCATTATGAGGAAAAAAGTAATGTCATATTGATGTATAATTTCGAATTATCTGCAGTTTGAGTTTTGCTAAACATTTAGTTTATTTGTAGTGAAGTAAGTTATTTGATGTAAAAAAGAATATAAATGATGAGTATGTACTGATAGACGATTATTTTATTTGATATGCAATTTATAATATCCCCTTAAATATTTATTTGATTCTGTTATTAGTATTTGTTGTTATAGCGCCAACAGAAATACATCATCTGTGAAAATTTCAACTATCTAGCTATCACGGTTTTTGAGATACAGCCTGGTGATAGACAGGCAGACGGACCGCGCAGTCTTAGTAATAGGGTCCCGTTTTTACCCTTTGGGTACGGAACCCTAAAAATGTACAAGTTCAAATTACCTACCTGCAACTTGTAGCTTGTATGTAGGTTTGTTCAAGTTGCATGCAATTTGCAACTTGCACACAAGTATGTTCCCTAATGGAATCGTGCCTTAGTTTATCTGTATACTATACTACTGTATAATATTTTGCAAACAAAACTTTTTTTATTTTTTTATTTAAAAAAAAGGTTGCCCCACACTAGGAATTTCTTCCTGTATCGTGGGTCCGTTTACAAACATATAAATTCACATACACAAACACCCAGAGCCGGCACAACTATCTGTAGGTCATACAAATATTTGTTCCGTGCGGGAATCGAACCCGCGACACGCAGCGCAGCAGTTAATCGCTCAACCACTGCGCCAACCGTGCGCCAAACTGTTCAATATTGATATTTGGCATCGAGCGAGCGCACGGCCAGTACTGCGTTAACATTGGGGCGTATATATCGCCTAAGTTAATGAGTCTGACAGATCCCTTCACCCACTCAAGGGCGAAGGACATCCATGAGGACTCTACGAAAATTGGAAGATGATGAAGAAACTACCTGAAAGCTTGGCTGTGGTGTCCCAGGCAACGCTGTAGGAGTGTGTTTGGGTTTCGCCGAGAAGGCTCCAGCTGCCGATGTCACGTTTCTGACGAACCTCCATCCTCGTAATTTTTTGTCTTCCGAACTGCTGTCAGAACGAATTGACTTGATGTCGTCTCGGAGATGGACCTAGGAATAAACGAAAAAAAAAATTATTATCTCGTCTAAATTATTTTTTATTTATTTGGAATTGGTATTTTGGTATGCTCTTGACTCATGTCTAGGTCAAGGTCAGAGGTGACAGAGACAGAGTCGACGATGAAGTGAGCTTGCCCAGAAGAAGCCTATTCACTCTAACTTTGAAGAGATTCGGGGTGTATGCGTTCGGAAACACAGATGCAGGCAGTGAGTTCCACTCTTTTGCCGTGCGCATTATGAAGGATGTTTGGAAGCGCTTGGTGCGAATTCGTGAAAAGGCAACTAGGTAAGGAAGGTAACGGAGTTAGGATGAAACGAGTCCTTTTGCAGTAAAATGACATGCAATTGAAGGAATAAAACAAAACAAAAGAAGAATGAGAAACGAAACACAAAAAGATTGAGATACGAACAGAAAAATATACAAACGAAAAAAATTATATCAAATAATAATAAGAACTATACGAGTTGAAAGCGGAGAATCCTCCAACCCGTGCTCCAACCAAATGGGTGTTGTGTCTGGAGAGTTCATGTCTTTTCCAGTTCGTATTTGGCGACATAGATATCACTGCCGCAATAGGTACCTACCTACTTAAAAAACGATAGTGAAATACTGCAGCAGCGGCATTCCAATCACTCGGTACATTGACTAAAGTAAATTATGGTGCAAACTTAAAATGAAACTCCCTCATTTCACCAGGTAAGTCCCAAATGGGTCCGGGCTGAAGTCTGCGGGCCAATATTAATATAATTCGTTCCAAGATCACTTCACAGAGCTTTGCCAAAAACGTGGGCCAGTCTATGATATCAATAATACTTCTTAGTACCTGCTCCTAGATAAGGATAGGATATATATATGTCGGGTTTAGTCAATAGTACGGACGTTAAGTCAAATCACAAGCACGCCCCTAGCGGCAATCAAGAGCAACTAACTACGCATCGGCGCGCTTTTATAAGCGCTTGCGTAGTGGGGACAGCAGTATAGAGCAGTCGAGTACTGACAGCCGTAGAGCTAAGACGTCGTAGAATCAGTGTCGATCCGTAATATTAGTAAGCAATAATGTAACTTGAGTCTTATTTGAAAATACACAGTGTATCGAATAACTTATGTGATTTCATTTGCACGATTATATCCACCGACCTGCCCACACACGATGTCTTAACCTAAGGGAATACATCCTGACTGCCCGATGGTTTACATCTATCGGCCAGCCTTGATGCGACATCAGAATTGGGATTCGGTCGTGCTAATGAGATCACACGTAAAAACAAAGCTAGTCAAAATGTCGGTTACATTCTTGCAAAAAAAAATAATCGCGTTGTCAGTTGCGACTACCTTCGAAAACAAAATAATGAAAAAACCAGTCCGTAACGGAGCAGCAAGGAGGCTAGCAACAACCAAGGAGCTGGACAGGTCAAGGAGGAGCGTGTGGACGAGTGGAAAGATCCATACACACGGATCTTTATGCCAATCTGGTGAGTCGTTTTCATTTTGTTATGACTATGGAAAAGTGTGTTCATTATTCAAAATTCTGATTTTGTGTACGGTATGGCGGTCAGTGGATCGTCGGGGCAGCCCGTATCAGGTCGTAATTTCATGTTAGTTATCACTGATCAAGTTTTAGTGTTGCTGAAGAGTTATTATTCTACTATCACTGGTAATGGTCCTTAGCTGAATATTATTGTTCGGACTTAAGAGCCATATAGTAGCAATGCCGTACCGAACACATCATTCTGGAAATTATGATAATACCAAATGAAATATTTTGATTAGTTTTGATACTGTGATAGTTTTATGCAGTGAGGGTTAAGTTTGAGGAGAAGCATAGTATTCTTCTTTTCGAGTCAGGAAGCCAAACTATCTGGAACGTAGTAAGTCCTACAAGGCCTCGTTAATTGCGACTTAAAATTCCACTGACGCTATGGCATTCATTGGATTCTCTAAAGCCCATATCTACCTACCTGGACACTTGGGTTCTGTACTATGTGGTCTGTGTGGTTCATGTCAACAATAACCCATTTTGCTGTGCCGGTTTAGTTTACTACACCGCTGCACCGGTTAATTTCCATTAAATCTGAGTATGGTTAAGATAACTGTGTGAACATATACTCTCGTAATGTTTTTCACGTTTCAGATACCATATTGCGTCGCAGTGGAGCCTCTGCTGCAGGCTAGCGGTTCAAATGCTGAATGCGAAGGTCGACTGTCAACATCTGAGAGGTTAAGAGGAACGGCAGGCTAGCAGTTCGCATGTGGTTGCGCAACATTACGACCACAGCTGTGAAGTCATGTGCGCGCAAGTTTGGAATGAAATACTCGGTGAGTCGCTTCTATTTTATTTCGATGGTGAGGTCGAATGTTCTCTAGTGAAGAGATGCTAGTTAGAGCATTGAGAGTGTTCATGTTTGACCACTGAGTTGGTCGTGGTTATATCTGGCTCTATCACTAGGTAATTAAGACACACTTGTTAGCAAGTAGTTAATGAGTTTCCTATTGGCGGTGGTTTCAACATTTGGTTTAGTACGAACTTTAGGATTTAATATCCCATAAGATGATGAGCTCGTGGCTAAATAATAACAGCCGCACAGGTCGATCATCAAGGTTAAGCAACGCTTGATGAGGTCGGTCCGTGGATGGGTGACCATTTCAACATACCGAGTTTCCTCCGTGCCTCGGAAAGCACGTTAAGTCGTTGGTCCCGGCTGTCATTTGAAGATCTTTGACAGTCGTTACGGGTGGTCAGAAGCTTGAGATCTGACAGCAGTCTTGCCAAGGGGTACCGTGTTAGCCAGTTACTGGGTTGTGGAGGTCAGATAGGCAGTCGCTCCAAGTAAAACACTGGCACTTAGCTGAATCCGGTAAGACTGGAAGCCGACCCCAATATAGTTGGGCAAAGGCTAGGCAGATGATGAAGAAGATGATCTATCCAAAGTGACTTAACAACTAGTCATTTTCAGTGGCAAAGCGAGTTAGTAAAGTCGTTGGGCGAAGGCAATTGTATCGAGTTAGTAACGGTATTCGGAAGTGCGTGTATTCGGAACAGATCTTATGTTGCGTAACGATTTACAACCACCGTCTTTAGATCTGAATTCACTTGCTTACTTTCAAAGTAATATTATGATAGCAGTTATCTCGCGATCGTTTTCCTTACATGAAAACTGAGTTAGTGTGCGATAGTAAAGGGTTACTGTTGATAATTTGATTTTAACGATATTGATCTGAGTTAATTCGTGAAGCTCCTTCACAGGAGTTATTAACACGCAAATATTATGAGGCTTAATTGTAACCCTCATATTAACAGTCGGTATGCTCCAATACCTTTGAGTAAAAAGAGCGAATCTAGTAAGAAGGATCCTCGATCACCAAGTTCCCTGAGAATTAGACGTCATAGTTGATGACAGTGTTAATGAAACATGGCTTGTACACTCATACTCGAAACTTTAGACCGCACCTCATGAGTAACATGTGGCGATGGGTCTACCAGGAATCGTTGGTGCGATTTCTGTCTGTGTTGGTGCACAGAGCGATTCATGTGTTGTAGCACATATTCGCTAGATTTCTGAGAATCGTTGGTGCGATTCCTGTCTGTGTTGGTGCACAGAGCGCTTATGTGTTGTAGCACATTTGCGCTAGAGTTTTTGAGAATCGTTTATACGATTTCTGTCTGTGTTGGTGCACAGAGCGCTTCATGTGTTGTAGCACATATTGCGCTAGATTTTTGAGAATCGTTGGTGCGATTCTTGCCTGCCCCTCATGTGTTGTAGCATATGTGGCGGCAGATATGTAAAGAATCGTTGGTAGATACGATTCTGGTTTGTGTTGGTGCACAAATCACAGTGAAAGTTTCATGAGTTGAGTACACATTGCCTATGAATTGTAAAAAACCGTAACAGCATTGTTACAAGTACTTTGTTTAGTTGTTGAACTTGTTGATCGTCGGACCTTTATAAAATGGAGTGTTTTGTGGGAAAATCTGATACGAAAACTAAATAGGCCCTGTATTAGGTTCGCGGTAGGTGATTATGGCAGGACGGTGATTGTTATACACCGAAAGCTTTAAATAGGTACGCTTAGAACCTACAAGTATGCACAAGGTAGGTTAGGGGCAGATGCCAGTGGGTCATGTACCAGTCGATGTTGATGTCAAAAGGATTTTGATAATAATGAGCAAGCCAAGCGAGTAATTCAGTCTATCGAACGTATTATGTTTGACCGTACCAGTGGATTCTGGTGGAGGTCGGGGTCTAGAGAGAGACCGAGAGACCGTTGTGAGAGCAATATAATTGCTGGTCGGCTAGAGAGCCATGGCGTTCGAGGTTTTACTCGAGGGTTTCTATAAGCTTGGCAGTTGTTGCTGCAGTAGAGTTTTAAAGTTTGTTTGGAGCGACTAGTGGTACATGGCCCAGGGTAAACTTTTAGTTAAAGAGTAGGGTTCAAAAATTGCCCTATTTTCACGAACCCAATAATCTAGTTCGGTCAGGAGTAGCCGAGCGTTGTGTGGCAACTGTTGGCCTGTGTGGCAACTGTTGGCCTGTGTGGCAACTGTTGGCCTGTGTGGCAACTGTTGGCCTGTGTGGCAACTGTTGGCCTGTGTGGCAACGGTAGGCCTGTATGGCGCCTATAAGTTTGTGTGACACTGTCTGGTGTGAACAAGTCATGTTTGTGTTAGGAACCTTACAGAAAGATTCTAATGAGTTATGAGGTTAAAAGAAAGTAAACTCACATAGTCATGCGAGAGGTGAGGTCACCATGTTAATGTTAATGTTAATGACGTTCGAATCGTCAAGCCCTTATTACGAAAATTGAAATAGTTTTGGTTTTCAAATTTTGATTACTATGCATAGATCGTGTTGGTAAGACACACAAAGCTCAAGTACCAATTGAGATTGTAGATAAAGTAGTAAGTACTAAATCTCTGTGTGAAGAAGTTCTGAGTTCAGAGAGTCGAGTTGACTCGACATCATGGAGATGTGCGAGTAGAGCAATTGAGATAGCTAAGAGAGCTATGAGATAGCTAGTAGAGCTATGTGATGGCTAAAGATCGTGATTAAGAAACCTGGTTTATTGTTTCTTTTGTTTGATTTAATGTTAGAGTAATGACTATCAGTGGTACTTGGACTTTGTAATCACGTAGATTGGGTACTTTTAGGTACCAAATCGATGATTAAGTTGCTGTTTTCATTAAATTGAAAATAGAATGAATCGTTCCTTGCAATGGTGAACAGAGAGATTTGAATGATCATGTTTGATTGTT
The DNA here is from genome assembly GCA_948252205.1 of Orthosia incerta. NCBI lineage: Eukaryota > Metazoa > Arthropoda > Insecta > Lepidoptera > Noctuidae > Orthosia > Orthosia incerta. The sequence goes on along the minus strand of OX411766.1, from coordinate 12,977,361 downwards.
TCAAAATGTTTCCTCACTCTAGTGTATGAGTCAGGATTGGACGAGCAGATACTGTTTGAAAATTTTGTATTTTTCAGAAAAACATCTCTTGTATGATGGGAGATTGCCAGGATGGAGTGGACTAAGATGACGTGTGGTGCAACACGAGGTGACCATGAGATTGGCATGGAGCAAGGACAAGAAGATGATGCCTGCGGGTGATAGATTTGGGGATCTGTCACCTGAGAGAGGCCCGAGAAGGCGACGTGTGTGTTCCACGCTCGCCTCTCAAGAAGAATTACGGCCTAGAGAACACCATGTGGTTTTAGTCAGTAGGAGTCTGACAGACCCCTCGGCTTTCCCCAAGGGCTGAGGACATCCATTGAGGATTTCCACATGATTCGATACACTGTTAGAACCTGACAATGAGAAACAGACGAGGACGCCTGTCTCGCAGGATGGCCGTGTCGGGTTTAGTCAATAGTACGGACGTTAAGTCAAATCACAAGCACGCCCCTAGCGGCAATCAAGAGCAACTACGCATCGGCGCGCTTTTATAAGCGCTTGCGTAGTGGGGACAGCAGTATAGAGCAGTCGAGTACTGACAGCCGTAGAGCTAAGACGTCGTAGAATCAGTGTCGATCCGTAATATTAGTAAGCAATAATGTAACTTGAGTCTTATTTGAAAATACACAGTGTATCGAATAACTTATGTGATTTCATTTGCACGATTATATCCACCGACCTGCCCACACACGATGTCTTAACCTAAGGGAATACATCCTGACTGCCCGATGGTTTACATCTATCGGCCAGCCTTGATGCGACATATAAAAATAATAGGACTCTTTAGAATAGGATCTTCTTGAGGTATGCGGTATGCCAGAACTATGTCAAAAATTGACATCTCACTGTTATGTTTCCACCCGATGACATCTCACTGTTATGTTTCCGTAAATAACATAAACATTTATAACTTGTATCTCGTGCGTTACTGTTGCAAAAGTAAAATGTACACGAAATACTTTCGATAGAAAACCGAAGATGTGTGTGACGAACTCAAACTTGCAGTATCTTGCCAATCATACGGAGAAAAGTCAGTGACTGCTGCGAATGCCTGACCCCGTGTCAAACAGGATTCGATTCCTTATCCTCGTTGTTAATACCGTAGACTTAATTAACGAGAGAACCCGAATAAGGAATGCCCCAAACAGCATAACAAGAAACATTTTCGCTCCAACCACTATATTCAATGTGTATATAATTATAGGAACATTCTTAATAGGCACTCTACAGGGTTATAACGCATCGAATTTCATGCAAATATACGGACTGATAACTTCCACAATGCTGGAGATAGTTGTAGTTCTCACAGTGTTTTCCGTGACCCGGCGCGAAAAAGACATAAGTTTTTTACTCAATGGACTTTTTCAGATAATTTTAATAGCTCTGTTCGTAGCTGATCTAATGGTGCTACTTTCTTGCCGCCCTGAGGGTCGTGGACATAGTCGTACTTTATCGCTTCTTGAGCGATTTGATTCGATAGAGGCAACGCTGAGGCCTACGCCAGGTCAAACGTCAAATGCAACGGCAAGGGCAATGCCAGAGTCTACGACAACGCCACCACCAACGCCAAGATCGGAACAAACGCCAGAGTCAACACCAGCGCCAACCCCAGCGTCATCAGGAGGAATTGATAAACTACTCAAAGATCAAACAAAATCGCCTTGATGACAAAGTTATGCATCATGAATTCGAGTATTCATTTATTTACAGTGTATTTTCAGTCTATATAAGTTGGTTATACATAGATACATTTGTTTTCTTATATTTCGTACGCGTAAATCGAAACAAACAATCTGCCTAGCGTTCACTTCTATGTTGATCTTGGCTTCCAGTCTCACCGGATACAGCTGAGTAGCAGTATTTTATATGTAGCGATCAGATCTGATCTCCACAACGCAGTAATAGGGTAGCATGGTACCTCATGGGCAGACAGGACTTATATTTGCCGGGCTTCCAGCGTGATGGCGAAACTTGGAAGATGCTTATCTCCAGTAATGAACTGTGATAGACTGAGTTGATGGTCTGGGCATTGTGTTAATGGCCGTGTTCTTCTCTTTTTAGCCCCCGACGGAAAAAAAGGGTTTAATAAATTTGTCGTGTGCACCATTGTGTTTGTGGATTTGTGTGGCATAGTCTGTAGCATCATAACTTCTAAACGGTTGAACAGATTTTGATTTCGTTTTTTTTTGTTGTTTGAAATGTGACTTTATCGAGTGTTCTTAGCGATGTTGGATATCGTTACGATATCCAACGAGTTTCATGAAATTTAGTATGCAAGGGTTTTCGGAGGCGATAAATCGCCGTGTTCTCTATTTTCACAAACGCAGAGCTCTGTCGCCCAGGTACTAATTAATTACCGGTTCAATAGATTGTCCATCGAAGCAAAAACTAGATAAATTATGTAACATGCAACAAAAAAGTCCTTGTTATTCGTTGTCTTCATTGCTAAAGGTCGTACCCGTCTTGCCTTCTACTAAGCTACCCTGTCTCCTCAGGAGAGTGGTCATCGTGAGTCTTGTCGCCCTGATCTGATCTGACCGAGTGGATGTGGATGAACGTCAATGTGGTATTATTTATTTAACCGACTTACTGAATGTTCGACTGTATGTCTTTTTACCCGGCTGCAAGGAAAGGGTTATGTTTTTCGCGCGTATCTTGTATGTTTGTATGTATGTAATATTCTTTATTACCTCGTATCTTTCAAACCACTTGACGGATTTTAACACGCTTTTATTAGCTTGGTATGTATGTATCTATGTATCAATGTAACGGAATCTTTGAACGTGATTTTCACCCACTTCAAAACGTTGGATTGATTTGAAACTTTGCACACTTATCAAGGACCGATAACAATGCAATAATTTAAACAGTTTGTCCCATCATCCTTACCATTAAAGCGTGTTTTTTAGTTTTTAGAACTACAATTTATTTATTTATTAGCTTGGTATGTATCTATGTAACTATGTATCTATGTAACGGAATCTTTGAACGTGATTTTCACCCCCTTGAAAACGTCGGATTGATTTGAAACTTTGCACACTTATCAAGAACCGATGACAATGCAATAATTTAGTCATAGTCAAAGTCAAATATATTTATTCAACTAGGCCAATAAGCGGCACTTTTGAAAGTCAAACAAAAATTAAAATTTACAAGTAATAAAAGTTGATTCTACCGCGCGCGTTTAAATTGTTTGTCCCATTAGCCTTACCAAGATCTTCAAGATTAGCGACTTTTTAGTTCAATTTACCATTACAGCGTGTTTTTTAGTTTTTAGAACTACAATTTTTTATAATTAAGACATCGTTAGATAGGTCTAATAAGTGCCGTTGAAAATAAAATAAAAAATGGCGGATTTTGGGCGCCATATTATAGTGGTTGCAATTTTTTTTTTCTTCGATAGCCATCGAGTGGGGTATCAAAATGAACGGTTTTTAGAGGTGATTACGAAAATATATACCACTTATATGTTTAAAGTCATTCGAAAAAAAAAGTATAACTAAAAAGTTGTGAATAAAATAAAAAAAAGTTAATAAAATCAAAAAACCCGACTGCTTCAAAACCGAACTAAAAAGATGTAAACAAGAAGAAAATCTTGCTGTGCTGTCGGAGGATACTAAATCTGGTTTTGGTCAGTCAGCTTGCAAATTTGTATCCTCCGACTGCACAGCAAGATTTTCTTCTTGTTTACATCTTTTTAGTTCGCTTTTGAAGCAGTCGGGTTTTTTGATTTTATTAGCTTTTTTATTTAAGTTCACTGATTACTCCGTCAATTATGGATCGATTTTGAAAACTCTTTTTTGCTTAGAAGGTTATACTCTCGAGATGGTCCCATTGTCACCAAGTCAGGATCTGATGAGTCCCCTCCCATGAAAATAGAGGGATCTCCTCAAATTTTATAGGCAATTAAGCAATTTTGGTATTTTTATCAAAATGGTAAGCATTTGAATTCAGAAAGTATCACTTGGTGAAGTGGAACTGATGAAGAAGACCACGGATGTCCACTGGAACTTCTCAATGATATGTTTGTTGCGCACGAAGGGTTCCGTACCATTATCCCAAAAAACGGCAAAAAAAAAACACATTTGTTGTATGGGAGCCCCACTTAAATATTTATTTTATTCTGTTTTTAGTATTTGTTGTTATAGCGGCAACAGAAATACAACATCTGTGAAAATTTCAACTGTCTAGCTATCACCGTTCTTGAGATACAGCCTGGTGACAGACGGACAGACAGACAGACGGATCGCGGAGTCTTAGTAATAGGGTCCCGTTTTTACCCTTTGGGTCCGGAACCCTAAAAAATAAGCGGGTCATGTGAAACTAAATTAGAGATTGTAATAAAAGCAACATACCACCCAAAACGGTCCATTTCGCACAGCTCCCACTTTGATTTCATTGATTTGTCTCAATTTTACAGAAGTTATTTTATTTGAATTAATCATCTCTAAATAGCATAAAACAACTTAACCACGCAACGGATTTTGAGGTTTTTGTGTATTATTTATCCCGTGCCAAGCCGGAAGACTTTCTCTTTATAATAAAATACACTAGAAAACGAACTACCTTTCAACTTGCAGAGACTTCTAAAACTGGATCATGACTACAGAATGTTAGTTGGTCAAATATGTAAGAAATGGTAAAGAGGGCAGTACAAAGGTAAGTTTACATTGGACGATAAATTCAATTTTTTTAACCGACGTTCGAAAAAGGAGGAGGTTCTATGTTCGACTTCTTGTATGTTTTTTTTTTTATGTATGTTCACCGATATCTCCGTCAATTGTGGACCGATTTTGAAAATTCTTTTTTTTTTTTGAAAGAGTATGTTCCGAAATTGGTCCCATTTTAATTTGGTGAAGATCTGATGAAGAACTTCGAAGATATACAACAGAACTCTGCAATAAATAACGGAAAATCTCTCGGGACTGCTGCAATCGCATGCCTGTTTATTGTTTATACCATTTCATAACATAACATCACGCCAGTACGCTCTTAAGGGGTAAGCAGATCTCTCATTTGATCGGCTTTGTTCAAGTTTCATGATATTCGGGAAACTTACTAAGCAACTTGCCTATTAGGTAGGTACAACTAAAAAGTGAAAAATAAAAAACTTTTTTACAAAAAAATACTACCGACTTCCAAATAAGAAAACTACAAAGTGAAAAATAACTTTATTTTTGGAAGTCGGTGTCCGTAACGCAAAAAAATGGTACCTACGAAAGACACCGACTTCCAAAAATAAAGTTATTTTTCACTTTGTAGTTTTCTTATTTGGAAGTCGGTAGTATTTTTTTGTAAAAAAGTTTTTTTATTATATTGACTCGAGCATATTCTCGCGTTTGACCACCATATCAACTGATGGATACTTTTGAATTACTTCACTTAGTAGTGAAGTAATTCTACGCTAGCCAAACTAAATAATTAGGAAGGTCATTATGAATGAGTTGGTAGTTATTTCTATGATCAATATACGGCGACTTTCAACCAATGTCGGTACCTGCTTTTGCCCTAAGGCGTATCCATTTTGCCCGACCCGTAATTCAAAAGTGAATAGGTTACTTCTAGGCAATCGTGCTTCACCGTCGACCACATCATCGCTTACCATCAGGTGAGATAATGGTAAAGCGCGAGCCTATAATATAGTAAAATGAAAAGAAGATATGTTAGAATTGTAGCAGGTGGCATTCAGTGGTTTCAGCCTACACCATGGGAAAAAGGCATGAGTTTATGTGTATATGTATTTTGTTTAGTTTATTTTACAGTGAGTATAAAGCTTTAGTTTGTTCTCATTTCTGGAGCACGCGATTCGAAATTCCTCTTGTTTTGGGTCACTATTTAATCGACTTACCAAAAAGAAGGAGGTTCTATGTTCGACTACATGTGTGTTTTTTTTTGTAAGTATGTTCACAGATATCTCCGTCAATTGTGGACCGATTTTGAAAATGATTATTTTGTTTGAAATTCGTCCCATTTTAATTTAGATCTGATGAATAACTTGAGAGAATGAATAACTAGGAGATATACAACATAACTCTTCAATTAATAACGGCAAATCTCTCGGAATTGCTGCAATCGCATAGCTGTTTATTGTTTATATCATTTCATAACATAACATCACGCCAGTACGCTCGAAAGGGTTACGCAGATCTCTCATTTCACCGATTATGTTCAAGTTTCATGTTATTCGGGTAATCTATTCTGGCGTTATAGGTACTTACTAAACAACTTGCCTATTAGGTAGGTACAACTAAAAAAACTTTTTTGCAAAAAAATATTACCGAATTAATTTTATTTACAACTCATATTTTGCATACCTACACGTTTGGTCTGTATGGACAATGCGCAGTTATCTCATACTAGCCGAGGTGGAGATGGATAAATAAACAAAAAAGACTTTATTTAGAATTAGCTGTTGCCCGCGACTTCGTCTGTGTCGCATTAGTACTTCGAATAGCCATTTTTATATTGCGCAATAATATTGTAGAGCCGCCTTACTTGAGAAATTATTAGTTCACCATATAAACTTTCACCCCCCTTTCCACCCCCTTAAGGATGATTTCCGGGATATACACTATCTTATGTCCTTCACTGGGTCTCAAACTATCTCCGATTTCATCTAAATCGGTTCAGCGGTTTAAGCGTGAAAAGGTTACAGACAGATAGAGTTGCTTTCGCATTTATAATATTATTATAGCATGGATGATGTCAGCCAAGTGACATCATTTGAATTCCAATCAGACCTTTTCTTTAAAAAAATACAAATTAATTCTAGCTTTTCTGGTTTATTAGTGCGTCTCCACTTCGACTAAAGTGACCTTCAAATCCTGTGAACTCGTGACCTAGAACTCGTAAGTCGACTTCTACACTAGCTGTCCCACGCGGCTTCAACAATTGTAATTTAGCCAATGAATAAATAATTAAGTTGCTGCACAGTTACTCAAAATTATATTATTTAAAAATCATCGACTTGCCTGTTGCCGCAACTCAAAAATGAAAGTTGCACCGTTAGTAGAACGCCTTATATGCAAAGAACCCAATTTAAATAAATAGCGAAAACATTTTACGTACAATGCAGGCTTCTGTGCAATGCAAACAGTGCTATATACAGAAACAGCGGTGATAAGAAAAAGGTACATTTATTTTGTATGCTTGACAATGACACATATGTAAATGATTGGGACATATACAAAGAATTCTGAACACCGATAAAATTTATTTAGGTTTTCACTTTTTCCGTTATTTAGACCGCTGCAAGTACAACATGACAAATGGGGTTTTACATACCCGTCTGATACCAAGTGTGAGTGCGGTGCCCCCCTATCCAAAGCATGACCTACTTGTTGGAGTGCCCATACACCTGCACTTTTGCGGACCTGATTAACTGAACGCCTCTGGTGCATAAATCCATCTACTGGGTCCAAACTGTCTAAGGGTTAAAACAGCATCGACTCGAAAAGGATAAGAAGGAGGTATTTTAGATGTAATGTTTTTGCCTACTTCAAGGAATTAGGTTAAATTCGACTCTGAAACGATATTGACGTATGAATTCGTACAGTCTCGAATGTTGAAGTGCTTTGACCATTATCTCGAGGTATAGCGACTCCATAGAGCACCTAGTGGTGCAGAGCAGTGTGAAAGGTAAAGGCCACCCCAAGTCACCGATGAGGTGGAAGGAGGAGGGAGGAATGATCTGATTAAATGTGTGGATTGAGATCATGTTAATCAAACCAGACTATCAACTAACCGAAGCAGAAGGAGACAGATAGTCACGACGAAGGAATGGGTAGTCTTGAAATAAATTATATCAGAGCCAGAATATATCGGTACTAGAACGATTTTCTATTTATTATGTGACCGAAATAAGCATGCATAAAAAAGTACCTTTTTCTCATCGAAGTTAATAAATGGCTCGCTCTGAAAAGATTAAAATAAATAAAATTAAAATTAAACTAATAGATTCAACTCTTGACTGGCTATACATTTTTCAACTTTGATACTTATACTCGCCAATGCTAACGCGGTACTGACCGTGCGCCCGCTTGGTGGTAGAATATCAATATTATACCTCCTTTTGGACAGTGTTGTTTGCAAAATATTTTTTTATTTATATATCCTGTGTAGAAGTTTTTAAACTGTCATGGTCACTAACATTAACATTAAAAGCGGGATATTTACCATGTTTACTGTTTGTTGCGAGTTCGCAATCGGACACAGTGAGTTTCGTGTGTCGGGAACAGCAGAATCGAGTTGTGAGTGACAATGGTAGCGGTACTGAGTGCTAAAAACGATCAAGAAAGAGGGTAGACCGTTTTGTCTCCTCATAAACACCCACCCGCAATGACTTTTAGTTTATCCGTGATCATGGTGCTTGCAACAGCACCGAAATATCGGGAACTCGCAACAAACAGTAAACATGGTAAATATCCCGCTTTTAATGTAAATGTTAGTTATCCTGTGTAGGTTAAGAAATTCTAACCATATTTTTTTCTGTGTAAATATTATATTTTAAAACATCCAAATCGTTTTGAAATAAAGAAAGAAAAGAAAAAAATATTTATTTGTGACCCGCACAGGAGACACGAGAAAAAGCTTAAAATTAAACAATAATAAAAATAAAAACCCCTTGCGAGACCAAAAAGGCTCCTATCTCAGCATGCAGCGATATCCGAAAAATAAATAACGCTACGCTGATATTTTGATAGGGCTGTTGATGCCACGGATATACTTACAGAGACGGATAATACTATAATAAAATAAAATAGACATAAATAACAAACAAAATAGAATAAACACAGAAGGTAGGTCAAAGTATGTATAATTATGTGTAAGTATAATACAAATATATAAATAAAATATTATTGTTTTGGAGGAGTATGCAAAAGAAGCAAAAAACACGAAACACACGAAATGTTATTGTGTCATACGATAAAACCATATTATACAAATACTGTAAGTACATGAACCAAATTTTTTTTTTCATACCTTTTAAACCTAGCCGTTACCACAGATAATATAATACTAGCATACAGATGCCTCATCCCATACAAAGAAACCGTGCCGACGTATCTAGCGCTTTTCATCTGATTAATCTTGTTATTTTTGTAAGTACCTCAATCGTGTTCGATCCCGTTTCACGGCAATAGATGGTGTTAGAAGCGACTTGCAAGTAAAAGGGTTTACTAGGTTCGTCAACATTTTTTTCTATAAATACAGTGAAGGTTTGTTTTATAGTATTTTTTTGCACGTTTTTACAGTTTTTTTGCACCAAAATGTGTTACAATGCAAATTTTAACAAACGAGTGGAATGCCTCAGAAATTAAAAAATGCGCCATCTATTAGCATCCGTTTTAAATGACCCGTTCAAATAATCTTTGTAATGTGAATTAAGAGCCCAATATGTTATAATTTTGTACTAAGGAGAGTTGATTAAACAAGAACATACAATTTTTATGTTCAATTCCAGAAAATTTTAATTTTACACACAATTCTATTTAATTTGTCGCACATGTCGCGCCATCTAGTGAGATTTCTTTGAACCAAATTTCCTTCCTTAGCAATGAGACCCCGTGCCGTTACTAAGAAGTAAGCTTTAGAAAGTAACCGTTTTACGGCATTGAAGCGAAGTAAGTGCCTTAAGAGGATTTTTACCTGTGTGCCTTCGGCCAAAGTATTGAGTTTGCCATTTTACGAAATAACTTAGGCATAGCACGCATTGCCATTTTGTAATCGCGCGAATTTTTGCCGCCAATTCTGCAACCTATGGAATTGTATGAAGCTGCAAGCATAGCGGAATAAAAAATCGCGCGGCAATAATACCGCAAGAAAGCCGTGTTTTGCCACAGAATCCACCGCAGATTAAATTAAATACTCTATGAACAGGTAGACGGAGACAAAAATCGCGCGGAATTTTATCCGTAGTGCAGCTTCATACAATTCCATAGGTCACAGAATGACCGGAAAAAAATCCCCTGAATAACAATCGCAATGCGTGCTAAGCCTTAAAGCCCTAAAAATCCTACTACGACTCGTTTTATAATTAGTACCTGGGCGACCGACATCTGCTCGGGTGAAAGAAAATAGAAGAAAAGACGTTTTCTAAAAATGAATCCTAGCTAGATCGAATTATCGCCCCCACAACCCCCTGTATGCTAAACTTCATGAAAATCGTTGGAGCCGTTTCCGAGATTCAGTTTATATATATACTAGCTGTTGCCCGCGGCTTCGCTCTCGTGGGCCTCCCTAGAGGACCCGTTTTTTGTATAAAAAAATAGCCTATGTCACTCAGGAATAATGTAGCTTTCTATTGGTGAAAGAATTTTTTTAAATCGGTCCAGTAGTTTCGGAGCCTATCCGGTACAAACAAACAAAAAATTATTTCCTCTTAATAATATTAGTATAGATACAAGAATTGCTCGTTTAAAGCTATTAGATTAGATAAACGCATAGACCAGGGCTTCCCAAACTTTTTTTATACTGTGACTCCCTTTATTTACTTATTTAGACTTCATGCACAAAAGGTACAGAGGCGGACTTAATGCCTTAGGCATTCTCTACCAGTCAACCAAGGGTGGTGAAGAGATAACATGGCAGGTGCATTGTTTTAAACAATTTAAAAAAAAAGTTGTTTACATAGTGTATTTTTTCTTGCGACGCCTTTGTTCTTTAGTAAAACATTGATTACAAACACAAAAACAGTTGTCAATGAGCTTGCTTATTGAGCATAACTTTTTAAGTCAGATCTAATTTTTTTTTAAACTTAGTCTCCTTTAATTTTCTCAATTGATATGCAATCGCCCAGCATCACCATCATTCTAAAACAGTCCACTGCTGGCTTGTAATCTGTTCTACGACTTAATTACTGCAACTGCAGATCACCCAGTTTCGCATAAGTATAGACACGACGTTTCAAGGGGTACTACGAATCTTCAGTACCCAGAGTTTGATTATCTTGGAATTCATTACTCTAAATGTTTTTTTTTTAATTGCGTATTTTATTTATTTACATATGAACATTATTATTTACAAACTAATATTAGAACCAAAATAAGAATAAACGTATGTACAATTACGGAGCGTCAAAAAATTCTTCCACATCGCTATCAACAGGAAAAGTGCCTAGAAGGCTGGCAGCATTGAATTATAATTACTCTAAAATTGAATTACATTGTATTTATTGAATAGTACCTATTAATATTTATCGAGTAGTATTTTGTAGTTTCAGGCTCGTATTTCATATATCTCATAGTTTCAACAGCTTTCTCGTTTACAACGCCCGCGAGAGAACACCACGACGCCCCGGGGCGTCGCGACTCGCGGCGTACTGTTTGGGAACCACTGGCATGGACGATACATAAGACATTCCTAGTATGGGGAAAATATTGTATAAGAAAATAGGTCAAACCTTATTAGCAGGACTCTCCATGATGTCAGCTAGGGACGTCCCAAAGGCTGACTCCGGTGCAAGACTGTCTGTTGACTTCCATGGCGTCTTCTGATGCATTGGCGTCCCTGGTAGCGCAGACTCGTGGCTGCGACGACGTGCTTTCGACAGCTGGACAAATAGAAGAAGAGTTAAGGCGCCGATTCTCTTGAGTAGCTGGTTTTAAATGAGAATCACGTCGAAATGGCTAGTCATAATTCTTTGAAAAAATATATGTTATATTCGATTATTTTCTTAATAATTTGATCTAAGCAAATTTTGACTTAAATTTCTTTCTTTCTTTTTTTATAAGAAAGAAAGAAATTCCTAGAGTGGGGCAACGTCCCCACTCTAGGAATTTCTTCCTGTATCGCGGGTGCGTTTATAAACATATAAACTCACATACACAAACACCCAGAGCCGGAATAACTATCTGTAGGACAACAACAACAAACATAGTGTAATTAATTTGTAAAGTTATGTCTAAAACGGACAAAAACACGACAATCACACCAAAACCGCTGGGCGTATTTTAATGAAATCAACACCATCTCAAAGATAATTTAATTATCTACATTTTGATCTGAGGCTTTTTTTTTAAAGAATAATAAGGAAAGTACAAAAAACTACAACATTTTATTGGGTCGCGCGGGTGTGAAACGAGTGCGCGTTTTGTTCCCTCAAGGTCGTCTTAATATCTTCTGGCAGGAAAAAAAGCAAGGTTATGTAAGTCAAATCACTATACTATTTATTTTTGCATAAGTGGTATATTACGAATGGGCCTGCGGAAGATGACAATATTGTTATAGTTAAAAAAAAAAACCGGCCAAGTTCGTGTCGGACTTCGCACATTTAGGGTTACTTATCGCACCGCAAAAACAAGTTAGTTGTAAAAAAATTAGGAAAGGAGATTGCCCATAAGGCCCCTTATGAGGTATCGTGTCTTCGATTTCAATATTATCAAATAATAAGATTTATATTTTGTGTTTTTTTCCATCCGTGTCCTTTACTTTTTATGTACAGACAACAACAAATCATGTTTCTTCACTTGGACATTTGTATGCACCTTATTGCATTGTAATAAGAGTTCATTTCAAGAACAGAACCACGCTACACCTACGCTACACCTACGCTACACCTACGCTACACCTACGCTACACCTACGCTACACCTACGCTACACCTACGCTACACCTACGCTACACCTACGCTACACCTACGCTACACCTACCCTACACCTACCCTACACCTACCCTACACCTACGCTACACCTACGCTACACCTACGCTACACCTACGCTACACCTACGCTACACCTACGCTACACCTACGCTACACCTACGCTACACCTACGCTACACCTACCCTACACTACACCTACCCTACACCTACCCTACATACATGATTGCATAACTGAAGCCGTTTATGCAGCGTACGCAACGGAAGCCCTCAAAAAGTAATATTCTTTCCCGTTTTTGCAACGTTTTTCATTTATGCTCCGCTCCTAATGGTCGTAGCGTGATGTTATATAGCCTATAGCACTCAGGAATAATGTAGCTTTCTACCATTGAAAAAATTTATAGAATTGGATCATTAGTTCCAGAGATTACCCCCTACATACAAACTTACAAATTTGTAAGTTTGTGTTGTTTAGTATAGATATAATAAATCTGTAGAAAAGTAATTTTTGTACATCGAAAACATTTCCAAAAATATAGCCAGGGTATTAAAGGAAAACCAATTTAACAGAACCAATTTCTGGAATTTTTTGAATTTTTGTCTGTTTGTCTGTTTATTTGTGCACGCATCACGTGAAATGTACGAAACCAATGTAAATAACTTTTGTACAGAAAAATTGTGCGTAACTTGAAGAATTACTTAATTTTTGTTTCAGCTCAATCGGTCCACTCTATCAAAACTTAGATGAATTTAAAGTGTTCAAGAAGTAAAATTATCACAACACACGCAATTCAGTTGAACTTTATATTCGATAGATGGCGTTGTGCATTTGAAGTCATTTTCTGAATGGCGGTGTTAAGATTCTCCGCGAAAAAGACTATAGAAACAAAATGGTAGGTAGGTAAGTAGGGTAGGCAGGAAGGTAAGTATAGTAGGGTTGGCAGACATGGCGGGAGCGAAGCACAGCTAGTTATAACGTGTTTTTTCTACAATATACAACGAAATTCATCAAGATACAACCATTTTTTCAAAGGGGCCCAAATTCCCTTACAAAATGGGCATTCCCCTTTCAAAGAAAATATGATTCATCAATATATTGGTATTTTTTAGTAAAATATACTTAAGGGTACACTAGTCGACGGCACGAACTATTTTGTGCGCGGGGTTAAAATGCATTTTATATCAACCGACAACACGTGCGGAAGAGATAGATGCTGTGATGAGCAGTAGGAAGCTAGTTTGCGTACGAATACACACTTTTGCAAATTTGTAGCGAAATGGATAATGATTTAGGACGAAACCGAGCGCGCGTAATTTTATAAACAGGCCTTTGGCAGTCTAGATATCATGAAAAAACTACTAAATCTATCTGTTCAAAATAAAACTGTATGCATTGTTGAACTACTAATCTATCCCTGTATGGAGGCCGTTTTCCAATTTTCCGTCTTCTTATGGTATTTATTTGCGCCCAAAAATGCGTTAAAATTAGTGTCGAAATGTGGAACTTTTTTTCTTTTTTTACTTTTTCGCTTCCATACAGGGCTAGATAATGATGAGACAAATTGATATCACTTTTTATTTTAAACGTACATCGTCAAACAGTGGCATAATCCCTAGACTACGTTTGTATGGAAAAATTTCGACTAGTGTGTAACCTTAATAATAAACATTATCTCCAAATTTGAAGTTCATAGGTCAATGGGACGTTAAAAAAATCTTCGGATTTCAATTATTTACGAAAATTAAAGGTGTAGAATATCTGTGTACTAGCTAGTTATTGGTAGTGCACATTACAGAGTCATACCTGATCTTCTCCTCCGTCAGACAGGCTGAGTTCTGTTCTGGTGGTAGAGGTGGACCTGTTCAGCTCACCCCATAAGTTGAAGTTCGTCACGTTCGCAGTAGGTGGCTCTGAACTGGTGCCATCTGGAGAGATACAGATGTCAGTGTAGTAACTAGTAAGTTAGAAGTTAAGATAAACAGGATAGTTAGGAGTTATCGAGAAGAATACTACTAATAAAGCATTGGATTTTATTCTGAAATCTTCCAAAAAACCACTTGAAACAAGGAAAATTAAAAAAAAACCTGACACATTTTATTTCACGCTACATAATTTATTTATTAGTAGACGCGCTTCGATCGACAATCTATTGAACATGTAATTATGACACAAACACATTATCTTACGAAAACACCCCGATTCAAACAGTAAAATGCCCATACCTAACTTTAGAACGGCTAAACTGATTTTCATCAAACCTAGCTAAGTACACTCTCGATAAAGTCACATTTCAAACAAAAAAAAAACGAAATCAAAATCGGTTCATCCGTTTAGGAGCTATGACAGATACAAAAATACACAAACACACAGGTACACACATCAAACTTACAACACCACTCTTTTTCCGCCGGGGGTTAAAAAACCGGTCAAGTGCCTGTCAGACTCGTACACGAAGGGTTCCGTACCATTATCACAAAAAACGGCAAAAATCACGTTTGTTGTATGGGAGTCCCACTTAAATATTTATTTTATTCTGCTTTTAGTATTTGTTTTTATAGCGGCAATATAAATACATCATCTGTGAAAATTTCAACTGTCTGTCTATCACGGTTCATGAGATACAGCCTGGTGACAGACGGACAGACAGACAGACCTCGGAGTCTTAGTAATAGGGTTCGTCATTTTTACCCTTTGGGTATGGAACCCTAAAAATGCAGTAAAAAAACCTACCAGCTCTAAGGGCTTCTGCTCTGCCAGCATCATCACTATTTCTTCTAGAAGAACTTTCACTCAGACTAATCTTTAGTCGCTCGCTTTCAAAACTGATCGTGGCCAACGTATGGGGCCCAACTTTGTTTTCAAGCCTTCGGCCAACCTTCTTGCTCAATAGTTCTAGGTTCTGTCCAATTTGGTCGAGATGGTCCAAACGTCTAGGAGCTCGGTAGTCTAGGCGGGTTGTAACTTTTTTTATCGGTGCTTCCTCAAATTGGCCATCATCCATGGTTTGGTCCCTGGAAAGAGAAAAAAAAACGAATTAAAATTCGCTATTACGTACTCTCAACCAACCCTTTTGATTTTTATCCACATAATGGTGAGTGACATAAAAAAATAATTTTACCGCCATCTTTGGGAGTCCGCCATATTAAATTTAGAAATTGTCACTTAGCCATTCGTGCATTGTCATCCAAATCAAACGTGTAAGCAAAATTTCGAACTCAATTAGCTGTACATAACTATTTTAAAATTCAGTTGAAAGATTTGACCCACACATACTAACAGATACAAAGAAATAGTTGCGTAGCAAAAAAAAATCTTAATCTATGAACAGATACATAATCGACGCAAGAAAGAAAACATAGTATCTTAAAAAGTTGAACTACACCTTAGCCAAAAAACTATTTCAAAACATTCATAACTCGTAAACTAGTTTTTTTATTTTTTATTTTGTTATAATTCGTTGCCCCACACTAGGAATTTCTTCCTGTATCGTGGGTGCGTTTACAAACATATAAACTCACATACATAAACACCCAGACCCGCATCGGAGAGGCAATTTTTACCTGACTGCCGAAGTACGAAGACTGCATTTCTCTCAAATGTGTTTATAAGTCTATGTATATATGTATGTTTGTTCCTATGTGGCGTTCTAGAGACCAAACGCGTTAGCCGATTTTGATGGTTCTTATGTCAATCGATTCATCTTAACCCTGCGAGTGTCACTGGCTATATTAAAATTGGAAAATAGAAAAATGGCGGATTTTGGGCGCCATATTGTGGGAGCCCAAATTTTTTTTGACCCATCGTGTGGGGTATCAAAATAAAGGATTTTAAAAATATATAACACTTATATGTTTAACTGTACCTAATTCTAAAAAAAATAACTAAATAGTTATAAATAAAGGTACATCTGGTTTTGAATGAATACTGCGACGTGCAGTCGCATGATTTTCTTCTTGTTTACATCTTTTTAGTTCGCTTTTTAAGCAGTCGAGTTTTTAGATTTTTTAGTTAACTTTATTTTGGAATACGTGTTTCTTAGAATGAAATTTATCAGATGGCACTAATGTTAGCACTCTTAAGTAAGTCTAACATGTATTTTATAATAGTTACAGTTGGTATTTCAATTTCAAGCAGCAATATTGGTGTATCTTGGTAGTTGTAACGAGGACCATGTATCTTGACTGCCAAAAAGTATTTATAGAATTGTTGCTGTATCTTTAAAACATTGAAAAGCAGTTGATATGATAGTAGGTATAAACAGCATTTTGAAGTACGTTTTGTTGAAAAAGTTTAGAAAAAGTCAACGTCTTATAATAAAAAATAAACCGGCCAAGTGCGAGTCGGACTCGCGCACGAAGGGTTCCGTACTTGGTAAATTGCGGTTTACGATTTATGACGTATAAAAAAAAAGCTTCTTATTAGATCTTGTTCAAACCAATTTTCAGTGGAAGTTTACATGGTAATGTACATCATATATTTTTTTTAGTTTTATCATTCTCTTATTTTAGAAGTTACAGGGGGGGGAACACATTTTACCACTTTGGAAGTGTCTCTCGCGCAAACTATACAGTTTAGAAAAAAAAATTAGAAACCTCAATATAATTTTTGAAGTCCTATCCATAGATAACCCACACGGGGTTTGATGAAAAAAAAAAATTGAGTTTCAGTTCTAAGTATGGGTAACCCCCAAAATTTATTGTTTTTTTTTCAATTTTTGTGTGAAAATCTTAATGCGGTTTACAGAATACATCTACTTACCAAGTTTCAACAGCATAGTTCTTATAATTTCGGAAAAAAGTGGCTGTGACATACGGAGGGACAGACAGACAGCAGACATGACGAATCCATAAGGGTTCCGATTTTTGCCATTTGGCTACGGAACCCTCAAAATGTCATAGAAATGGGTTACTCAGACTGTCCGACGCGGAATTTTTCCTAATTTCAATTAAGCAAAAAAGTTATTTAGCAATATACTACAAAATCACTTTCCAGCGTCGAATAAAAAAAAAGGAATCGGTACTGCTTGAACGAAGAACACATCAACAAACATACTTTTGCATTAATAATAACAGTAGAATTTCAGATTCATAATCTATGAACATTTAAATATGTAAGTAGTTTTAGTAAAATATTATGTCACCAACTTTTCCGTTCAAATCGAAGGAAATAATACAACCAATAAAAGTATGTCATTTAAAGATAACAGCCGTCATAGATTAAGAAATCCGCGTAGACGTGAAATCATTTAAAGTGTGTGTATATTTATATTGAGTTTGTGCGTTGAAGTCTGCGTCAAAAAACTAAGAAAAATAATCAGAAACACCGACTTCTGAAATTTAATTTATGTTGCAGTTTCTAGTGTTTTTATTAGGAAGCCGATTGTATTTTTTTGTAAATAAGTATTTTTGAACGTAAGGTTACACTATAGTCGATAATTCTTCCATACAAACGTAGTCTAGGGATTACTCCACTGTTTGACGATGTACGATCAAAATAAAAAATGATATCAATTTGTCTCATCATTATCTAGCCCTTTATGGAAACAGAAAAGTCAAAAATAAATATATTTGAAAGTTATGAGCGTCGAAAGTTCCATATTTCAACACTAATTTTAAAAAAAGAAAGAAAGTAAAAGTATTTATTTGTGACCCGCACAGGAGACACGAGAAATCAAACGCATAAACGCATAACGCATCTTTGGGCGGCAATAAATACCATAAGAAGAAGGAAAACTGCAAAACGGCCACCATACAGGGATAGATTAGTAGTTCAACAATGCAAATAATTTTATTTTAAAAATATACATTAAGTCGTTTTTTCATGATAATCTAGACTGCCAAAAGTCTGTTTATAAAATTTCTCGCACTCGTTATTGTCCTAAATCATCACCCATTTCGCTACAAACTTGCAAAAGTGCTGATTCGTACACGAACTAGCTGATTACTGCTCATCACAGCATCTATCTCTTTCGCACGAGTTGTCGGATGAGATAGCAGGCATTTGAACCCCGCGCACAAAAAAGTTCGTGCCGTCGACTAGTGTAACCAAGGAAAAAGAAGACGCTCCCATTGGTAGCTTTTTTTCACATGCCGAGTGTAAAAAGATTCTAAGGCTTTTGTGGAAAATATGTTCACTAAAATTCTTTAATATATCCGTCTCTAATCTCTCAATATTTAATACAAAACAAACTCGCTTTTTCGAAATCTTTTTACTGTCGTCAGATTTAGACAAAGCCCACAATTTCTAATATCATTTTGCGTCAAGCCGCACCCAACTAAATGAAAATGAAAGGCCCTGCACGTGTTCTTTTTGGCAATCTGAAAGTAGACTTACGCGCCTATCTGAAAAAAAAACCGGCCAATTGCGAGTCGGACTCGCGCACGAAGGGTTCCGTACCATTATCGCAAAAAACGGCAAAAAATCACATTTGTTGTATGGGGGCCCCACAACAAAATAGTGCTAGGCCCGTACCCACTTATGCCCCTGCCTTTCTCGCAATTTCGTGGGTGGATTCGTCAAAGATTAACAGATCTACACAATAACAGATGGTCACGGGCAACAGATTGTAGACAGTCAAAAATGGCTTTGCCGAAAGTACACCCGCGTCTCACTAAAAACGCCTCAGCCTGAGTAGAAATAACATCAAAATAATTATAGGGACAATAACGGGCCACACCCGTCTTAACAAACATTTATTCAACATAGGTGCCACGGACAGCCCACTTTGCAGGAGCTGTTTTAACGCCGAAGAATCAGCCGCCCACGTAATCCTGGAATGCGGGGCCGTGGCTTCTCAACGCGAAGAAACCCTCGGCACATTGAGGTCGCTCCGTGAAGCCTGTGAAGCTCCCAGGAAGCTTCTGTGCTTTTCGGCGGAGCTGGGCTGGCTATGTTAGCCAGTACCCCCACGCACAACGGATCAAATGGGAGTCTAAGTGCGGAAAAGGGAGTCCCTACTACTACTACTACTACTACTACTACTACTGGGGTGGGGGGCACTTAAATATTTATTTTATTCTGTTTTTAGTATTTGCTGTTATAGCGGCAACATAAATACATCATCTGTGAAAATTTCATCTGTTTAGCTATCACGGTTCATGAAATACAGCCTGGTGACAGACGGACAGACAGACAGACGGATCGCGGAGTCTTAGTAATAGGGTCCCGTTTTTACCCTTTGGGTACGGAACCTTAAAAAATCAGATATATTTTCGGTGTTCTCTCATCAAGCCGCACCTATTCAGCTATCAACTAATCGCCCTGAATATGCTTGCCCAAAAAGCCAGCTCTCTCTCTAATAAGCCTATAGTCATTGTATGTATTAGTATAGGGACTCCATTTTCCACACTTGGATTCTCATTGGGTCCGTTGGGCGTGGGGTTCTGGATAACATAGCCAGCCTAGCTCCAAAAAGTCAAAGTCAAAGGTATTTATTTCAATTGGGCCATTAAGCGGCACTTTTGAATGATTAAAATTTAAATTTACAAGTAATACAAATTGATTCTACCGTGCATTCGGAAAAATAGCTTGTTATGGAGAAGAATGCACAAGAAACTCCATACTAACTCTTTAAAAAAAAATGTTTTACAATATTAAAGTAAATACATTAATAAATTCATATACGTGGGGACGATGCAACTGGCACTGCTATACTACATATAGGTATAAAGTATTACAAGCACTAACAGGTAAAATCATTCGCTTGATAAATAGGAACATGTTTCTCACATACTTACAAATATTGCATACATAGATAAATTACCTAATTCAACAACAACGGAACAGTGTGCGAGTCAAAAATTTTTTAAACAAAAAGAATAGAGAAAATGATAAAAATAAAGTGTTACTATAAAAAATTCTGAATAAAATACAAATTAACCAGTTTCATTTTGTCTACACTAAGGATTGTCCTTTGAAACAGGACCAGCATGTTTCCAAGCATTCTTATGTTGAATATAATCATCTAATTTGTAATATGCTTGTTTACAAAGTGTGCTTTTAACTATTGTTTTAAATTTTCTTTAATTTAGTTTTAATATCTCACAAGGTATTTTCTTATAGAATTTACCACAGTACCCCATGAAAGATGAGTGTACTTTAGCTAATCTATAAGATGGTTGATCTAACTTATCTTGATTTCTAGTATAACAATAAAAGCACAGACGCTTCCTGCCTTGGAGCTTCACAGGCTTCGTGGAATGACCTCACTGTTCTGTAAATTTGCACACGTTGAGCAGCCATAGCCGCCATAGACAAGTGACATTCTTTCAAAGTAGGCGTCACGATAACAATTGGAAAAATTACAAAAAGAAAAATATGGGAATATCTGCAGGAGAGTCAGGATGACCCGAAAAATTGCCAAACTGAAGTGGCAATAGGCAACATTACTCGCAGAACGGATGGTCGATGGGGCTGAAAAGTTCTGGTGTAGCAACCGCGAATCGGAAGACGCAACGTTGGAAGGTCTCCTTTTAGGTAGACCAACGACCTGGTTTAGACTGCGGGATACGAGAGTGCGAGACGCAAAGAGAGATCAGTGTGGCGACGCTTGGAGGATGCCTATCTCCAGCAGTGGACGTCTTTCGACTGAAATTATGATGATGGAGCGCTATCGAAATGCCAAGATATCATTCCCTTGCATTTTGGCATTTTGATCATCGCAATTGTTAAAATAAAAATTAAATTTAATAAAATTTTAAAGAACCCCCGACACAAAATCTCTAAAAAGCAAAAAATAAAACTCTTACCCGCGTCGGGGAACCGTCAACATGTACAGCAGTTTATTTTATTTACTTAGCGGTTCCCCGACGCGAGTACGAGGGTTATTTTTCGCTTTTTAGAGGTTTTTTGTCAGGGATTTTTTTTTACTTCTTCAATCGACAATCTATCGAATCACGTAATTATGACACGATATCTAGATAAAACCCAGATTCAAAGAGTAAAATGCGGATAACTTTTGAATGGCTGAACCAATTTTAATCAAACGTAGCTAAGAACACACTCGACAAAGTCACCTTTCAAAAAAAAATAACTAAATAGGTTCATCCGTCAAGGAGCTTTGATGCCACAGACAGATACACAGCAACACACGTCAAACTTATAACACCCTTCTTTTTCCGTCACGGGTTAAAAATGACAATGACAATGTTTAGAGCCTCAGGGGGGTGACCATGAACGCGTGAGGGAGATGCAAAGGAGACGCTCTCACGCCCCTAGGCACCGCAGGAGACGCCCCGGGCGTCGGGAGTCGCGAGCCGATTCCCGGCCACCGTAGGCGCGGGCTTGCGGACGGAGAGTAATGAGTAGCTTGCCGTCCGATATGGACCAAGCCTTAGTTTACGCGCGTGTTCCACGCGCGCCTCAAAGAGATGTCAGCAAAAGTGACGGGGTCCGATAGGGCCGATGCCTGTCTGGGTCGCGGATAAATTTGTAAGAGAGTTACCGCGGCCCTGGCACAAGCAGCTGAAGGAACACGGGTGGGTTTTAGTCAGTAAAAGTCTGATATGCCCTCCCGCGTCACCCAGAGAGGGAGAAGTCATTGGATGATTTCCCAACCAAAAAAAAAAGAGGGTGGGGACCATAAGCTCTTAGAGTAAGGTTATTTTGAGTGTGTGTAAGGAACAGATGTATATGACTTGTACACGGCGTTAACTAGCCCCTGCCAAGTAGGCTATCTCTATTATCATTATCATGTATTTAGAATACGTGTCAATCAGAATTGTCGCTTCTGTATTCATATTCTACATCGCTATTAAATGTTAAGCGTCCGGTAAGGTTACCGTGGATCGATAGCGCTTCAATAATTCACATGGACGAGCGTGCGATACAACGGGTGTCCTGTCTGTTTGCTTTCCCTTCGAGGGGGCAGATTTCTACGTACGAGTATACGTGTGTTTATTTTTAAATCTAAGTTGTGACGCTTGAGGTCGGACGCATGCATTTCAAATGTGGAACTGCTTTCTTAGAAAAGAAAATTGTCTGTGAATCGTGATGTTTAAAAAGCGATGAATTCTCAGGCTATGGGCTTGGTTTTTGAATATAGAACGTGCGTCATATCGATCAATCTGCTAGTCTTTACCCAAATACGCTGGGGTCGGCTTCCAGTCTAACCAGATGCAGTTCCAGTATTTCACATGGAGCGACTGCCTATCTGACCTGGGTGTCATTCTGAATTTCGACAGTTAATTATTTCGACACGGTCTCAATTTTGAAAACCAATAGTTTGACAATACATTGCCTCGACAGAACATATATTCGACTAGCATTACTTCGACAGATTATACTTCGACAACACGCATCTTCGAAAAACACTACTTCGACAGAACCCTTCTTCGATATGCACTTGTTCGGCGGATCTCTATTTCGACGGAACATACCTTCGACATAATACTGCTCTGAAAGGTGACAATAATAATTGAATTTCGCTTTATTTGAAGCTATCAAAAACTTGTGGGCAGCCAGATACCAATCAAAAAGAAAGAAAACAAAACCAATGAGGTTTTATTTGTGGCGTAGGAGACTGGGTCTGGGACAAACAGCTGAGAACACTCCCGATAATTTCAAAGAAAAAAACTAAATCAAAATCGGTTCATCTGTTTAGGAGCTATGATGCCACAGGCAGATACACAAACACACAGATACACACGAAAAACTTAAAACACCCCTCTTTTTCCATCAGGAGTTAAAAATAAAGATAGCTCATTTCGCTGTGAAAATAACTTTTTTTTTTCACTTCAATCAGTCACGCGAGGCAGTCAAAGGCATTTTTTCTGTTCTGTGCTGTGGTTCTGTGGTAGTCAACTCCTACCTAGCTTATTACCTCGCGTGATTAATTGAACTGAAAAAAAAAATACTCACTAGCTAATTACGCAATGGTTCGAACCTAGAAGGTCATACACGGATTTTATTGGTGAAGTTCTTCAAAAAAAGAGCAGTGGTGGCCCAGTGGTATCGGCCGCGACTTACAAGTTGTAGGTCGTGGGTTTCGAACCCAGGCTGGCGTTTTACTTTGTGTAAATTATTTCATCACCACTGCTCCCAAAACGGTGAAGGAAAACATCGTGAGGAAACCGGCATGTCTTAGAACCAAAAATTCGAAGACATGTGACATCCACCAAACCACGCTGGGCCCGCGTGGTGGATTACGGTCCATTCTCTCTCACGAGGAGGAGGAGGAGGCCTGCACGCACAACGGACCAATTTTTTTTTTTTTTTTAATTCCAATGATCGAATTTCTTTGTGACATTTGCTTTAACTGGACTATTACCAACTCCACTTCTGGTATTATTATTATTTATTTTTCTAATTATTTTTGTCATTTGTGTTGGTGAAACTGAATTGTAATTGATTTTGTATTTTTATTTCAAATGACTATTATAAGAGTTCAATTAATTGACATTCTATTTTATTGTTAGGAATTGTGGTGGAAATTGAAATGTTTTGATTTTATGTAAGTATTTTTATTTGACATTATTGAATGCATGGTTGCGAATTGGAATGGCAATGTGGTTGTATAATGTAGTTTTTGTGTTGATTGTTTTGTAACTAGCTGTAGTGTATACCTAAAGTTTTCGATACGATGTAAAAATTGTTTGAAAATGAAAAAATAATGAAAAAAAAAAAAAAAAATGGGAGTCTAAGTTCGGAAAAGGCATCTATCCTACTCCATCCTATCCTATCCTCGTAACGCAAAAGGAGTATATATAAGGATCGTGGCAGGTGCCATTCTGGTAGTTTCAGCCTCTCGGGACCATGGCATAAATTTGTGAGTTTATTATTTATGATATTGCATGGTATGTTTGTAGGTATGGAGAATTGTAAAAATACACATTGTGTCGTAACACTCGAAACCGACTTGTATTTTTATTTTTTGGTGCGATCCAACCGCACTATTCCCAAACCACTGCTACTCCTGAAAGCCAGAATCAACAGTGGTGACCACCAGAAAAGCGCCGAGGCAATGAAGCTCGACGAAGTCCCGGAGAATGAATTTAACTGTCTCAGATCCCGCAACGAAATTAATCAGAAAATAATAACGGAGGAGTAGGAAAAAAAACAAATTTTCAATTCCCTCCATATCAAGCAGGAGACAGAACAAACAAGGCCAATAGGCACAAAAGCTAGCACCACGGATAAAAATTAGCATTAATATTAATGGGTCCTACATTCTGAGCTGCTATATTTGTTTCCAATAATAGTTATGGCAAAAACGCTTGAACGCACGGAAATTTGTTCTAGTTTCCACAAGGTCCGTATAGTAAACAACTCCTGATGCAGCCTGTACATTATTCAACATAGTATTGCGTTCATTCTGCCAAAGAATACACTCCCATAAGATATGATGTGCAGATTGTACATATTCGCAGTCAGATGTAGAACACTGACATAAAGGCGAGGCAACCAGCTTGAACGAAAAAAAATAACTTTTAAAGCCGAACCGACTTGTTCTGGAACCAATAATTCAAAAGTATGTGATATCCTCACCGTGTCCGCATGGTAGATTAAAGTCCACTCCCTCTCACAAATAAATTGCCTGTGCCCCAAAAGTACCAACATTATGAGTATGCTTATGCTACTATCTTTTTTGAGGATTATCCCATTGGAAACATATTATTGTCGGATTAAAAGTACCGAGAGATAATGTAGCCTAAACTACTAAGATTACTTCATATTCGAATCGGTACCTACACGTCCAGAGATTACGTCCTGCAATAGCACAAACAGTTTTTCCTCTTTAGGGTTAACTCTCACCGAGACGTGACGCGATACTGCGCGGACTTTTTCAAATATCAATACAATATAGAATTCGAATACCACGCGGAATTTAAAATTTTGATTCGGCAGACCGAGCGTAGATGGCGGGACGAGCTCGATTCCTACCGAAAGGAATCGTACACATTATCAAAAAACATTTTCACAAAAACTAAACCGACTTCTGAAGCAAAACACAAAAGCAAATGTATTTGTTTCTCACTTTTTAGTTTTAATACCCTATTACTAAAAAGTGAGCAAAGTATTATACAGTAATGTACCAAAGGGATTAAAATAACTTAACTAACTAAAATACCCATAATAACTTCATATAGGTACATATTTGTGCTGTTTGTCTCTAAGAAGTTCCGATGATCCATATCTTGAAAACTGCTGTACAGATTTTGATGAAATTTGCACTATTCTCTAAGTTGAGAGATACTTAATTCAATAAAAAAATTATGATCACGATCCGATAAGTCGTTTCGGCGAAATGCGTGGACATACATACATACACTTATGAAATTTGGCACACGTGTTTAGAAGCCCATACAGAGTAACATATGTTAAAATTGTGCAATTCCAACAATATTAGAAACATACGCGTGTGTCGAATTGATTAACTCCTTTTTTTTAAGTCGGTAGAAATAGAATTGAGTTGAAACTGGAAAGTGAGGCTTGTGCCCTGCATTAGATTAGATTCGAATTGGCCACAAGCTTCGAAGGGATTGTTTTCACATACCCAAGCTAGTATTAGATTGGAATCCCCTAGGGAAAATAAATTGGGCCGATCCCGTCAAACCTGACGTCGCACCGTGTTGTCGGAAGCGACGAGCATCGGAATGACATGGAGCGAGGTGAAGCTCAAGAATACTCAAGATCCTACTTTCTTATTTAGATGGGGCAGAACTAGAGAACATAGGGCCGGCAAGTAAGAAATTTTAAAAACTGCGCGTAGCCTCGCTTCGCGTCTCCTCTTGCTATGACCTGACCCTTAGCTTAGATTAAGATATTTTAATCTCTCACGCATCATCAAACCGGCCTGCTAAAGCAAACAGGGTTATCTTGAAATGTCAAAGTGTTTTGACGGATCTCTCAGTAATGACCTTTTAGTTAGATAATTAGAGCACGAGGAAGATAAAAAGGTCGTTCTATGTTTTGTCTAGGATGCCATAGAAAAGTCACAGTGGAGCAAAAAAAAATAAGCTGTCAAGGGGCCCAAAATTCAGATTGTTTGCTTAATTCTTGTAAATTTTTGACTTTTAATACACTACTACTACCATAATGAACATAATTTCGGTGAAAGTACTTAACTAGGATTTTTTAGCAGCAAATGTATTTATTTCCTGGCGGAGCTTATGGCTAAATAACAACAGCCGCACGGGTCGATCATCAAGGTTAAGCAACGCTTGACGAGGTTGGTCCGTGGATGGTTGACCATTTCAACATACGGAGTTTCCTCCGTGCCTCAGAAAACACGTTAAGCCGTTGGTCCCGGCTGTCATTTGAAGATCTTTGACAGTCGTTACGGGTAGTCAGAAGCTTGAGATCTGACACCAGTTTTGCCAAGGGGTACTGTGAGGACTCGCATATTAAGAAGGCAACCTACTTGCCTATATTAAGACTGGCAACAGATAACTTCTGAAAGGTAATTAAATTTCGAACATAAAAATAGGTGAAGATGTTTTTTTGCTAAGCTTGATGTCAGAATAGATTTAGATTGTTCGCCTGAAGGCAGGCTCATTATTGCTAAAATATAATAAGTAAAACTAATGAATCTTTGATTTTCCCCGTACACCTCTGTCTACGTCCTCACAATTGGCGGAGGCCCCAGGGTAAAGTATCCCGGGAAATAATAAAAAATATATAATATATTTCGCGTGTATACGGCGTACAGTATACGTATAGGAAAAAACTTAGAAGAAAAGTGTATTGAAGACGGTATAGTTCGCGTGTGCATGGCGATACAGTGCGCGAAGCCCTATCGGCGTATATTAAGCGAGATATGTGATGATAGAGAGAGCTGTTACCTCTCATTCCCTCCCACGAGCGGATGGAAATGTATGGAGAACTCGGAATAAAGCTAAGTGGTTTTGTTATTTTGTATAGTTGAGCATAAAGCAAGCATGATGAATAAGTATTATTCGGGCACGGACGGCTACTGCCTGGAGGAATTCCTGACCGAATTCAAGTCGGTGGCCGAAATGAATGAATGGAGAAAGAGCGACTACAGCCTGATTTTAGGAGGATTTCTACACGGAGCCGCATATTATTACTATCGTACTATTTTTAAGTATGATATGGACTTCGCAGTGTTGTGCGATTGCTTGAGGAGTGAATTTTTAAAATTTCATCGCAGATGTCTTTATTGCGAACAGCGCGTAATAATCTCTGAAATAAAAGCTGAAGAAAAACAACTTGATGTATTGTGTGAGGATGTTAATACGCATTTATTTTCTAGTGTTGTGATGAAGGACGAACAAAAACAAAACGATGTTCAGTGCAGTGAGGAAATCGTTGACCACGTTGACGAAGAGGCCGACGCAATTGTTGACGATGTTGATCACGCCGACGGAGAGAGCTGCTTGTTCGAGAACGATGTTGACCAGTCCAGCAGAGACGACAGCCCCGTCGATGACAAGTTTGAGGTTGAGTCTACATTCCAGGGCGAGCGCTCGGACGGCCAGGCTGACGACGTGTTGGAGCCCCTACCCAGCAGCGTATGTGCGGACGAGGGTATTGTATTGTATCGGTCCAGTCCAATTTGCTCCGATAATTCCGATTATCTTTCAGAGAACCATGTTCAGATTCCATCAGAACAACGAGTTGCAGTTCCAACTGAATGCCAAAGTGGTGTTTTAGATGTTAACATGCAGAATCACATTGATTTCAACCATATTATCGAAAATAATATCGAAATTTCTCGATCTGACATAAAACAGAAAATTATAAATGTCATTTTGAAAAGAAATGATTTGACAGCATTTAAGAAAAGCTTTTCTCGACCGAAAGAGAACCGTAGGAAATTTAAAGGAGTCTCTAATAAGGTTTCTTATTGCGCCAACATACATTCAAAGAAGGCGAACAATAAAAAGGGTATGATCCGAATTAAATATAAAAGAATTTATAATGAAACTTCTTGGGGAGCAAGATTTCGTAGAAAGAAGTTGACTGTTTGTTGTAAATAAAAATCCGATTCAGTTATACTATAGGTGTAATTTAGCTTTAGAATATTTGCATTATGTTCACGATAAACAAATAAAATTCGTAAAATGCAAGTTTTGGAAATTTTATAGAAAGAAGATTAGGTATAAAGTGTAGTAACAATTCATTATTATTGTGTAAATAATTTGTTAGGTAACATGATGTGATTGTTGTGATGTCTTATATTTTGTGCTTTATTAATCAATGTTTTCTTTTCATGTCGAGCAAATGAATAGAATCCGACCTTGAAGGAATATGCGATGCGCGCTGGGCATCGATAGAAACTTAATGCATGCAATTTATTATTTTAATGATCTGTATATGTTTTGATGAAATTAAATACTCTTCGGTCTTGTCTTTATTTATAAAATTGGATTAGCTTTTGAAGTAGCAGACAAAGTCTCAAATACAAATCCATAAGGACTAAGTCTGAAATAGTAAAATGTTAATAAGAAATATTTATCTATAAGCCCATAAGGCAAATAAATGATAAAAAGCATAGTTGTCAGTTTAAGAAATGGTTTGACACATAGTGCCACAGATAATATAAAAAGCACAAGTGTCAAAACCTTGAAAAAAGTAAAGCTTAGTGGTCATTAAAAAATTGGTTCGATACGTAGTGCTATAAACAACACAATAAAGCACAGTGTTCATTACATTAGAATTAGATTTATTTATACTCTATAGCCACAGATTAGTTAGGCCGGACCATAGATATAGAATAGAGTTTGGAGTTATAAGGTCCATTACAGATAAACAGAAATAATATTGACATGATAGATTATGTGGGATGTCATGAGCTAAGGAATAGTTTGACACGTTGTGCCATAGATAATATAAAAAGGTACAGGTTAAATAGAAAATGCGATATGATAGAAAAGCTAAATTGAGAATATTTATGCCGAATGAATTAGTGTTGCTCTATAAACCTAGACGAACCATAAATAGAAGTCAAAAAAAATAAATATTAATTGTATATTGTATAAAGGCCCGTACCGAATAGTTAGATGTAAATTATGTAATAAAAAAATAATAGTAGACGAGTTAGAGAGATAGTAAGTGTAAATAGATTAAAACCTTTATAATGTTAGAGTAGAATAAGAGATAGGTGTAAATAAATAAGAATAGGTTAAGGTTAGGTTAGACCCGCGACCGGAAAAATAAAAAAAAGAATAGGGATGTCAACTGTCAATTTAATTCACTGAAGCTAATAGGGATGGGGGAGTAGGAAAATGTATCGATAGTTTTCTTGTCGACTTATCGATATATATCATTTTTTCTCTTTTGCATATACTGATGGATTGTATGCCGCTGGGTGAAGAAGAGGCTGACAACATTAGCAACGCATCGAAGAAATGTGTGATTGTGTTCAGTGATTAGGGCTACATAGGCTCAAACCAGGATAATAGTATAACCCAATGGGTTCCTTAAGGTAATAGTCATCACTGAAACCGACTTTGCTAACGGGGCATAGCCTTTGCAAAGGATGTTGAGTTGACATCATTGGTCCAGTTGATGGCTGTTGTTTAATTAAAAATATAAATACATTTATCAATTTAAATCCTGGTGCAAGTTCTATGAATAGGATTTGAATTCGATGCGATCCAGCCTTTCCTTCTCTGGCCTGATAAACGCACGAGATCGAAAAATTGTATCATATCTGAATTTTTAGAAATTTAAACCCCATCCGGGTCGATGTGAGTTGACGCATCATTTTGTTAGTGTCGGGAGGACGCCTTGTTCCTTTTCCTGAGTTTTGGTCAAGGAGGTTCAGGCATGACGGCGTTAATTTGTTAATGCATATACATACATCAGCTAAATGTTTATATTGGATTATCCAATAATTCGTTTGTCATGACTTAAGCCTTCCCCTTTTAAGGGTCGTACCTCGATTGTAAATATGATTCCTCAGTTAGGTAAATGTTCGGGTTAGGATAAGGTAGGTTTGATGTTACCTTTCAAAAGATGGAATAGAAGCACTCATATGATTCTGCGCGTCTATTCGTAGGGGCGTAGCTCATGTGAGGACTCGCATATTAAGAAGGCAACCTACTTGCCTATATTAAGACTGGCAACAGATAACTTCTGAAAGGTAATTAAATTTCGAACATAAAAATAGGTGAAGATGTTTTTTTGCTAAGCTTGATGTCAGAATAGATTTAGATTGTTCGCCTGAAGGCAGGCTCATTATTGCTAAAATATAATAAGTAAAACTAATGAATCTTTGATTTTCCCCGTACACCTCTGTCTACGTCCTCACAGTACCGTGTTACCCAGTTACTGGGTTGTGGAGGTCAGATAGGCAGTCGCTCCATTTAAAACTCTAGTACTCAGCTGAATCCGGTAAGACTGGAAGCCGATCCCAATATAGTTGAGAAAGGCTAGGCAGATGATGAAATGTCTTTATTTCCTGGGTTTAATTGTGGACTTTTCAAATCATACGTCTATAAAAATATCGTATTTAAACATTTTAAAAGTAGTCTGATTTAGGGTAAACCCACTCGGCTATGAACTCATCGGCGTCAATACGCTTGCTCAAGAAAAAACAATACTACAGTCAGGCCATTTTAATAGGTAACATTTGACGTCTGTCAGTTTAGTTTTAGAAAGGTTTAATAGTGAAAGCAGTGGTGTCTCATCCCATGCAAAGAAACCGTGCCGACGTTCTATACTAATTATTCTGATTATTTTTTGTACATCGATCGCGTTCGGTTCCTTTCCGTTCTGTTCCACCGACATATGGTGAACTATCTATCGCCGTGGAACGGAACCGAAAGCGATCGATTTACAAAAAATAATCGGTATAATCAGATGAAAAACGCTAGTTACGTCGGCACGGTTTCTTTGTATGGGATGAGGCATCTGTACCTATAAATAAAAAAATAAAATAAAATTCGTTTAATTCAGACTATTTAAATGTCCATATTTTTTGTTAGTATTACATTATCTTAAAACTATGTTAGTCATGAGTGTACAAGTAGGTAATGCAAATGATTGAATATAAATTAAAATTGTATTGAAATAAATGATTTAAAATAAATTAAAATGAAATTGAATTAGATAATTTAAAAAGAAATAAAATGGAAATAAATTATGAAATGAAAAACATAAAAAAAACATAAAAAGTCAAGTGACATGCAGCCTGATGAGCCTTCCCAGAGCTGCCGAATTTGGTCTGTCTGCAATCATACCTATGCTAGTATTATATTATCTGTGGTGAAAGCAAATCGTAAAATTACTCGTATCCGGTCATTATTACAATGAATATGTAATCGTAATTGAAAAAAGTTAAGCAATTGTGCAGTTCTTATTTTATGCCCGCCGTTACAAGGTTACGTTTTTGAATTTTGATGAATTGTCAAATGTTACCTATTAAAATGACCCGACTGTAAAGACTCTCATGTTACATGCATAAGAGATAAACGATTATGGTAATTTCTCCTTGAAATTACTTGGTTTGCAAGTTAATTCTATTACAAGATTTGTATGTGTTCAAAGTACATAGTTTAAACACTGTGTTTAAACTCAAGGTCATTTTGAAAGTTGATAATATTAAACAGGCAACGCAAGGGTCTAAATTCTAAGTAGGGTTTGCATTTGCACTATTCGTTTAATTTTAGAGTTGCCAGCTTGTCGGTTTTTATCGGTTGCATTTCGGGGAGCGATGGAATTATGTGATCTTATTTCCCCGTTCGACGTACGACTACAAGACGTACGGCCATGTGACACCGGTACATGGTGGACATCCCACCCAAACGCACTAAACGTTTTGGGAATACTTTTATTGTGCGTACAGCTAAGCAGAATTCCCTACTGGAGTCTGTGTTCCCCGACAGCTACAATCCAGGGGTCTTTAAGTCAAGAGTTGGAGGAGTGGCTCTTCCCTGACTTTCTGCTGACAACAGATCCAGACCGATACTCTGTGTCGATATGGGCCAAGAGACTCATCGGCAATGAGGCACTGGTCAAGTCAAAGCTCCAGAGCCTTGAACATCGTCGCCGAGTTGCCAGTTTGTCGGTTTTTTATCGATTACATTTTAGGGAGTGTGCGATGGAATTGCATGACTTGATTCCGCCCAGCCCGTTCCATCATCGGACTACCAGACGTACGGCGATGCGTCAGCGGTACATGGTGGACATCCCACCCATACGCACAAAACGTTTTGGGGACACTTTTATTATGCGTACAGCTAAGGAGTGGAATTCCCTGCTGGAGTCTGTGTTTCCCGATAGCTACAATCTTGGGGTCTTTAAGTCAAGAGTGAATGGTTTTTTTCTAGGCAAGCGTGCTTCACCGTCGACCACATCATCGCTTACCATCAGGTGAGAGAGTTTATTTGTGCCAGGCACGACGCATACCTACCGTAAAAAGAACAAAAAAAAACCGGCCAAGTGCTAGTCGGGCTCGCGCACGTAGGGTTCCGTACCATTATCGCAAAAAACGGAAAAAAAACACGTTTGTTGTATGGGAGCCCCACTTAAATATTTATTTTATTCTGTTTTTAGTATTTTTTGTTATAGCGGCAACAGAAATACATCATCTGTGGAAAGTTCAACTGTCTAGCTATATTCATGAGATTCAGCCTGATGACAGACGGACAGACAGACAGACAGACAGACGGATCGCGGAGTCTTAGTAATAGGGTCCCGTTTTTACCCTTTGGGTACGGAACCGTAAAAATTAAAACTTAAATACAAATACTCTGATACAAATTGCAAAACGGTCATCGCTCAGCATAATGCTGGGACCACGTGCAAGACATAGCCACAGTGCTGGTTTTCAGCGATAGCTGGTGCCGACTAGATATTATGACGCCGAATCAGAGACCTTAAGGGCACGTGACGGAGTGAACAGCTAACAAATAATAATAATATACACAAATTCAAGAAAAACGTGTAAGTTTACAAATTACCACTCTTTTGTACTGAAAATAGTATTTTCACGAAGTTTGTGTTTTTGATTAATATTAACACGCGTAATGGTGTCATTGACTTTTTAAGCTATTGGATAGCAAATAAGCCGGCGGGTCACATTTGGCTCTAAGCAAAGACATTGTCATTCTAAAGGTGTTAAGGCGCCTCCCCGAGCAAAACGCCGCGCTAGTCGAATTTTGTGCAGTTTTTAAGAGCTATCTACTCTTTATTTAAAAAGAAATACCAATTAATAAAAATACATTAAATTTCTACATAATGTTGATTCTAAAATGGTAGTACACTTTTTTTTTTAAAGAGGTTTATGTGTCACTAATCTCCTTCCAACAAAACCATCATCATCATCTTGCCTAGCCTTTTATCCAACTACATTTGGGTCGGCTTCCAGTCTTACCGGATTCTTCCAACAAAACCATAAAAAAGTAAAATAATTATTGATAGCCATGCATCTCCTCGTAAAGTGTTCATTAATAATTTTTTATACTAACACTAATGGATAGACAATTTGATAACGAACATTTTGTAAGTTTTATTTTTTTCAAAAGACCAGTATTCAATTTTTTAAAGATTTTATTCTAAAATCTGGGCGTATTCACTACCGTAATTCATGCGCCACCAGTGCCGCTAGGCCAATAGGAATGCTCATATCTCATGCTGATTTTTTGGTCAGGATACGGCCTTAAGCGCGCGACTGTGACGCGTGACCGCACACAAACTCTCCTCGATTTTAGTCGTTAAAATCAGATATTTAAAAAAAAAAAAAATATTCCACATTGCAATGGAAAGTTATCAAATTACCATTGCAGGAAGAAGAATACGACGATACGATTCTTTCTTCTTTTTTCGTGTGAGGTGTGGCCACCTCTGGTGTCAAAGTTAATTAGGCCGCCCCTGGGAACCCCACAGGTCTCTGACTTGGCTATTTCAGACTTACATTAACTATGTAAGTCCAGGTTTCCTCACGATGTTTTCCTTCACCGTTAAAAACATTCTCTGGATAAGCAAGTAAAAATTAAAAATTTCCAAAAACCTCCGGCAATTTTTTTATTTCATTCTTTTTAAACTATTTAATCGTAGTAGACACGCTTCGATCAACAATCTATCGAACACGTAATTATGACACGATATCTTGCGAAAATACTCAGTTTCAAACAGAAAACAGCCCATTACTTTTGAACGGCTAAACCGATTTTCACCAAACATAGCTAAGAACACTCTCGACAAAGTCACCTTTCAAACAAAAAAATCAAAATCGGTTCATCCGTTTAGGCGCTATGATGCCACAGACAGACACACAGATACACAGCAACACTCGTCAAACTTATAACTCCCCTCTTTTTCCGTCAAGGAGTAAAAAAAAAGAAATTCTTAAATCAAATAGTGGACTGTACACGGTTCTTATAGCTAAGTCGAATCGATTTGCTACAATTGCAGTAGACAATGGGTAGAATTGACCATCTGGCCGGTTCACTGGGTGACCACGCGCATGGCGGGTGGGCAGCTAATTAACTATAAATGATTCAATAAACATAAGACTGCCATAATGGTGGTACAGAAAACGACTATCAAAGATCTTCAAAAGACCGCCGAGACCAACGGCTTAACGTGCTTTTCAAGGCAACTTACTATGTAAAGATGGTCACCCATCCACGGATCGACTTCGGCAAAAGTTGCTTAACCTTCAAGATCGCCCCTTCTTCAGCATTTAATCACGAGCTCCTCACAGGCGTGAAAGTATAAACCCCTACAAAATTTATGGGGATCAAGGTGCTTATTACGGATAGTTAGTTCTGAATCGCGAATTTGGGGTTAAGAAAGTGTTATAGGCATAGCATATAATCGTACAACGTTCCCACTGACGGGACACAGGCCTCCTCTCTGTGGGACAGGGAATGGGTCCTTAAGGGTACACTAGTCGACGGCACGAACTATTTTGTGCGCGGGGTTAAAATGCATTTTATATCAACCCACAACACTTGCGGAAGAGATAGATGCTGTGATGAGTAGTAGGAAGCTAGTTCGCGTACGAATACACACTTTTGCAAATTTGTAGCGAAATGGATAATGATTTAGGACGAAACCGAGCGCGAGAAATTTTATAAACAGACCTTTGGGAGTCTGGATGTCATGAAAAAACGACTAAACGTATCTGTTCAAAATAAAATTATTTGCATTGTTGAACTACTAATGTATCCCTGTATGGTGGCCGTTTTGCAATTTTCTGTCTTCTTATGGTATATTTGCGCCCAAAAATGCGTTAAAATTAGTGTCGAAATGTGGAAGTTTCGACACTAGTTAGTTAGTTGAGGGATGTCACATGTCTTCGAATTTTTGTTGCTTGCATCCGTGTTGCCGGACTGCCGTGCTCAGCTCAGGAGAGACGCCTCAAGAATGTTCTCTAACAGGCGTTGCACAAAGGAGGTTCCGGAGTGGTCTTTATGAGGTAACGGGGCCCCTTCCAAGTGCTGATGGTGATCACCGGGGTGGTTTTAGTGAGGTAAAAAACCCACAGCCCCTGGTCTTTTCCCCAAAAGTCCAAGCGCCTTTTGAAGGATTCGCACGGCAACAAAAAAAAAAGACGAGAAATTTCCTCACGATGTTTTCCTTCACCGTTTTTAGAGCAGTGGCAATGAAAAAAAAATTGAATAGAAAAAAGATCCGAGTGCCAAATCCTTGTAGAACCTTAATCTCAACAATGACCTCAGAACATAAGGCCTTGCACACACTGCTCTCACACAAATCAATCACTACAACACGGACAGTTTAAACATAAACAATACTAAAGTTTACGCTCGACGTATGTCTTGTGTTAACTAAAAATAGATCAGTCAGAGAAAAACTTTGTAATGCTCAAAATAGATTGTTTTTAACACATTTTGTTTTAGTACCTACTAAGAGGCGACTTTAAGGTTAGTAGGTAGCAAAGTGTGTCCCATGACCATTGTCTTGTCCTTAAGTTCTAGACAAGAGCCTCTCGACAAGTGTCATTCATAGTCAGTAATGGCGGTGGTCGTAATCCCACAATTGTTGCCGAGGTTTATTGATCACGTGACAGCGTTTGACAATCCCATAAGTTTTTGCCATTTTATCCCCCCAAGAGGGACTATGTTGCTGTGTATCTGTGTGTCTGTCTGTGGCATCATAGCTCCTAAACGGATGAACTGATTTTGATTTCGTTTTATCGAGAGTGGTTTTAGTTATGTTTGATGATAGTCAGTGCAGCCGTTCAAAAGTTATAGGCGTTTTACTGTTTGAATCGGACTGCTCGCGCAAGATATCGGGTCATAATTATGTGTTCAATAGATTGTCGATCGAAGCCTGTCTACTACTAGATAAATTATGTAGTTTAAAAAACCATTTTCTTTTCTATTTTGATCGAAAGATAAAAACGAAAAAAAAAAGAATAGACGTTTGCCCACTATCTCGTCTGAAGGTAAGCGATGATGTGGTCTACGGTAAAGCACGCTTGCCTAGAAGTTACCAATTCAACTTCTATGTCTGTGCCCCAACCTTATTTTTTTATTACTTGGCGTCTCGCAGTTCAGTCAAAGTGACCGTCTACTGCTTAAGGCGCCTCTCCGAGCGAATCGCCGCGCTAGTCGTTTTTGTGCAGTTTTTAAGAGCTATCTACTACTCTTTATTTAAAAAGAAATATCAATTAATAAAAATATATAAAATTTCTACATAATGTTGATTCTAAAATTGTAGTACACTTTTTTTTTTAAAGAGGTATATGTTTCACTAATCTCCTTCCAACAAAACCATAAAAATGGAAAATAATTATTTATAGCATGCATCTCCTCGTAAACTGATCATTAATTATTGTTTATACTAACACTAATGGATAGACAATTTGATAACGAACATTTTGTAAGTTTTATTTTTTTCAAAAGACCAATATTCGATTTTATAAAGATTTTATTCTAAAATCTGGGCGTATTCACTACCGTAATTCATGCGCCACCAGTGCCGCTAGGCCAATAGGAATGCTCATATCTCATGCTGATTTTTTGGTCAGGGTACGGCCTTAACCAGACTTCCCTGTGGCGACTAATTTCATAGCGTTTAGCTTTAGGCTCAAAAAACTAAACCTAAGCGACAACGCTGAGGGCTACCCTAAGGCTGGATCTAATAAAGTGATTCTACCATCCGTTCGGAAAAAGCCCACGTGGAGAAGAACGGCCAAGAAACTCTTATTATAATCTAACTAAACTTTAACTATGGCACAGCAATTCGCGGGCTGGCTTCATAAATTGACCGGGACGTCGCGACGGGCCGCGGCGGCGAGGATGGTACTAATACGGTCTTTTTGGTTTTCTATGTGTATCAGAGTATTCGTACTAATTACGAACCCATTGATCGTCCTTGTAGACAAGTCTATCAAGTTCTCTAGTAATGCATTCGTACCCCGAGAAGAGGGCACTGCAT
This sequence comes from Orthosia incerta, assembly GCA_948252205.1. NCBI lineage: Eukaryota > Metazoa > Arthropoda > Insecta > Lepidoptera > Noctuidae > Orthosia > Orthosia incerta. The sequence goes on along the minus strand of OX411766.1, from coordinate 12,939,406 downwards.
GAAGCGGGGGTGAGTAGGCCTGCATTGCGGATTTCTGCATCCTGAGCAAAAACCTCAAGGTTGTATAAGAGGTTTAAAGTAAAAATACTTGTTACATCGCTATCGCGTCGCTTTCATTGGTAAAATGCTACTTGTCTTGAGCTCAGTGCATTCTCACATTGCCGCAGCCTAAACCAGGGATCAGTATCAATTTGAGATCTAGTAAGTGACAGATGTATACAAGTCATATACATCTGGCCCTTATTCGATCTCAAATTGATACCGCTCTAAGAGCTGATGGTCACTCCCCAGACGTATACACGTCAGATACATCTGTCCCTTATTCGATCTCAAATTGATACCGCTCTAAGAGCTTATGGTCACCCACCTGGTAATTTTACTCATATTCATGAGTACTTTCAACCCTCTAAATAGTCTCTTTGAACTAAAAGGCGCCGTTTTATGTGATTTAAATGCCTCCACTTTCCTCGAACCATTTAAAAAGCGTATAAAACCCACACAATGGATGCTCAAGTAACATCAATTCTCACGTACGCCTTGCTTCAAATGGCTTGCGTGACTGATTTGATTGATAAACCAGTTTTAGTTGAAACCTGGTTTTAATGTTCGATTTCTAGTGAAGTTCGTGTTTCTATGCTGGTTTTCCCGTGTTTTGGTATAGGTAGGTTTGTTGATGTGTCCTTTGGGTGTCGTAAGCGTAGAAATGTAGGTTATAGTATATTATAATCAAATTAAAATGTTCCTACTGGCTACTGTTTCTCAATACAACTTGGCAAAAACATTCTTACAAAAAATTTTTTTCGTTATGGACACCGACTTCCAAAAAGAAAGTTATTTTTCACTTTGGAGTGTTTTTATTTGGAAGTCGATAGTATTTTTTGTAAAATGTTTTATTTTTGTTTGTTGTACCTAATAGGCAACTCGCCTTTAGTAAGGTACCTATAATGCCAGAATAGATTACCCGAATACCATGAAACTTGAAGATTAACGCTGAAATGAGAGTGTATCAAGGTACAGATCTGTGTACCCCTTTATAGCGTACTGGCGTGATTTTTTGTTATGAAATGGTATAAACAATAAACATACATGCGATTACAGCAATCTCGAGAGATTTGCCGTTATTTATTGAATAGATATATTGTATATCTCCGAAGTTATTGTATATCATCGACCACATCATCGCTTACCATCAAGTGAGATGGTGGTCAAGCGCGAGCCTATATAAGATAAAAAAAAAAGTTCTGCATCTGCTATGGAACCAATTTTGGACCATACTCTTTCAAACAAAAAAAATTATTTTCAAAATCGGTCCACAATTGACGGCGTAATCGGTGAACATACAAAAAAAAACTTAAATTCGAACATAGAAAAGAAAGAAAGAAAGAAAAATACTTATTTGTGACCCGCACAGGAGACACGAGATAAGAAAAACACAAAAAATAAAAAATAAATACACCTCCTTTTTGGAAAGTCGGTTATAAATGGAATTTTACGGACCCGTTTGATACCAGATGTGAGTGCGGTGCCCCTATCCGGAGCATTTTCTTCTTTCATACCGCCCTTTCCTTTCATCCCTCACAGAATCTATCAATCTTTTCATTGCCTTTTTTTAGGGTAACGTACATATTAAAATTGATATCATTTTTATGATTTTTATTTATACACCTAATAGGGACCTCAGTATCTGGTATAAATTTCAACTTGCTAGGTCTACCCATTCTTAAGAAAATGGGTGGTGAGACACGGACAGACGGACAATAAAGTGATCTTATAAGAGTTCCTTTTTTAACCCTAAAAATTATACCAATTTTATTATGGAAATATAATGGGTAGGTACGGAACCCTCGGTGCACGAGTTCGACTCGCAATTCACCGGTGTTTTTTTACCTCGCTTCGACATCACCAGAGAGGGAGTGGGCTGTAACCCACCACACGTTCTAAGCGAGGGTTTGTGAAGGGTTGGGCAGGCTTCTGACTACCCGTAACGACTGTCAAAGATCTTCAAATGACAGCCGGGACCAGCGGCTTACCGTGCTTTCCGAGGCACGGAGGAAACTCGGTATGTTGAATTGGTCACCCATCCACGGACCGACCTCGTCAAGCGTTGTTTAACCTTGATCGACCCGTGTGGCTGTTATTATTTAGCCACGAGCTCCTCAAAATTGGTTCAGCAGTTATGACGTGAAAATGTCCCGTTGTACCGTATGCACCATTGACCTGCACCTTCAATGGTGCTGAGGAAACTTATTAGTCTCGTTTGCACCGTTAATGGTTCAAATGAAACGGCATTGATGTTATGGTCTCATCTGCTCCATTGAGATGACACAAAATTAGTAAAATTGTATCTCTATGCACAGTTCTGCCTCTTCTGCGCTCCGTCGTTTGTCTACGGTTTCGAGAAATGATCTTAAGCCGTCGGGATTTTGGTCATATATTTGTTATGTCTTATTTATATCTTTGTTTTATACGTTATACACATACATACTGTGACTCACCTTCTGTGTTTATACTATTTTGTTATTATATATCTTATTCTATTTTATTCCTTAAGGCGCCGATTCCCTTGAGTAGCTGATTTTCAAATGAGAATCACGTCATAATGGCTACTCGTAATTTTTTGAAAAAAATATATGTTATATTAGACTATTTTCTTAATAATTTTATCTGAGCAAATTTTGAGTTTTATTCGTATAACATAGTGTAATTAATTTGTAAAGTTATGTCTAAAACGGACAAAAACACGACAATCACACTAAAACCGCTGGGCGTATTTTAATGAAATCGACACCATCTCAAAGACAATTTAATTATCTACATTTTGATCTGAAGCTTTTTTTTTTAAAGTCATAGAATAATAAGGAAAGTACAAAAAACTACAAAATTTTGGGTCGCGCGGGTGTGAAACGAGTGCGCGTTTTGTTCCCTCAAGGTCGTTGGCGTTAGTCGTCGTCTTAAGTATTGTATGTTCCGTTTCCGTGAATGTGTCCGTGGTATCAACAGTGGGCCCTATCCTCCCATATTATTATTTTACTCTTTGGCCCTATCAGAACATCAGCGCAGCGTTATTTTCTTTTTAATGTCGTTGCACAAGCTGAGATAGGAGCCTTTTTGGTCTCGCACGGGGTTATTAATTTTATTTTTTTATTGTTTGTGTTTTGCTTATCTCGTGTCTCCTGTGCGGGTCACAAGTAAAAAAAAATCTCTTTCTTTCTGCCTACAGACAGACGAACAGTCAGAGTGACTTTCACTGATATGGATATATTAGTTTTCCAAGTCTGTATTTGGTCTTGGTTGATGGCATAGGCTCGCCCTGGGGGCGACCCCATCACATGAGAGTTAAACAAAATTGGTGAAAAGTGGGGGTACTTCTTCTCCTTCTTGATTTTTGGTTTGAGGATGAGGCCACCTCTGGTATCAGAGTTAATTAAGCCGCCTCTGGGAACCCCAGAGGCCTCCGACTTGGCTATTTCAGACTTACATCCATACTAATATTATAAATTCGAAAGTTCCCTGTCTGCCTGCTGTATGTTATCTTTTTACGTCAAAACCACTGAACGGAATACAATGAAATTTGCCAAGGATGGCATCCTAAGGAAGGACATAGGCAAAAAATGAAAAATTAAATAATGCGTAGGTAGTTTAGGGTAAGTAGGGTGGGTGGGGTAGGTAGGTGGCTAAGGTAGGGTAGAGTAGGTAGGGTAGGTAGTTAGCCAGTTGACGGGAGCGAAGCCGCGGGGTACAGCTAGTGTTTACTAATATTATAAAGAGGAATGATTTTTTTGTTTGTACCGAATAGGCTCCGAAACGATTGGACCGATTTTAAAAAATCTTTCACCAATAGAAGAATCACAAGGAATAATGTAGCTCCTGAGTGACATAGGCTATTTTTTTTTATCCCGAAAACGGGTCCTGTGGGGTGGTCCACGGGAGCAAAGCCGCGGGCAACAGCTGGTTAACTATATAAGTCCAGGTTTTCTCACGATGTTTTCCTTCACCGTTGCCTATGATGTCCAAGATAAACTTATAAAGTACATATGAATTTGAAAAAGTTACATTGGTACTTGCCCGGATTTGAACCCACGACTTCAAGCACGAGAGACGAAGTCTTTGCCATTGGGCCACCACGACATATGGGTGTACTTTAAGTGCGACTCTGACGAACTCTTCGAGAAATAAAGATTTGATGTTATGTGTGTAATTTTAGACTTTTTCAATCCAGCCTTTGTGACGGGATGACCATAATGCCTTGGAAGGTGGGTAGGCCAACTTCTTAGCACGGCGGCTGCTGCCGGTGCAGAAAACCTCAAACAGCGCAAATATAACAACCTTATTGGAAGTTATATGTTTGAGCCGTTTGGGGTTGAAACATTAGGTCCATGGGGTCCGAGTGCGCATCGTGTTTCGAGAAATTAGCACAAAGCTCGTAGACTCTTAACGTGACCAGAGGACGAGCCTTTTCTTCAGCCAGAGAATCAGCATTGCCATACAACGTGGCAATGCTGCCAGCGTTCTGGACACGTTTCCTATTGACATCGATGTGGACGAATTTTTTGATACACAATGAGCTTTTTTGACGTCTCCCTTTTGTATTTGTATATAGTATTTTTTTTTTTTTAGAATATTTAAATTTACTCCGCCTTTGTTAACACCGGTGCTCGAGTTAAAGAGAAACTGGTCGATTATATAAAATAGAGCACAATGGCCTTCAGTCCTATAATCTGTTGGTAGATGTGCTAATATAAGGAAATCGCCGAGATAATAACTCAGCGATTTGTTTGTGTGGCCATGCGGACACTCACGTGAGACTGCAGAGAGATTAGATGACATCGCACCTACGCTGCAAAAACGTCACTTATGCAAATGATGTAATTTTTCAGGAGAAGCGTTTGAAAATTCGACATCCTCTTATAATGTATAGTTCTTCTTTATTAAAGAAATGAACTGGTAATATTTAAACTACAACTTTGAACTTCATATTAAAGTAAAAGCAAACATCTCACAATTTTGTAATAAAAAAATATAAACGTTTAAAATTTACAACCCTCCCAGTAGTGACGTTGTGGCACTAGAAAACAATTAACCGGGCAATTGTGTCATAACAATGAAAATACGAAAACATACTTTTTTAAAGTTTTATTCAGGAAATTAAAAATAATTATAACAATTTCTACTACTTAATAATAAGTAGGTACCTACTCAGACTTTTGATCACAGTTATCTTCTTAATATTAATGCGACATAATACAGGTAGCAACAACGAATATTTCTGTCCTCTTTTCTTCAGTAAATTTTGAAGCACAAGTCAATCGACATTTAGATGTACATATAGGTCTCATTGTTTTACCTTGAACTAATTTTTTAGTTTTTACTGAGGTATAAGCTTGACCAGAATTTTTCAATCGCTTAGCAACGTTCGTTTTCCAGGTTGTTGGATTACGAGTTCGCTTTTTGCCTCGTGGTTATAGGTTGCGCAGGTTGGTTAGGCTCGTGAACAAGACTCTCGTTATTAGAATTATTATTTTCAGCAGCAGAACCACTGGAACTGCTACTTGAGCTGCCACTGGAACTACTACTGGAACTACTACTGGAGCTACTGGATGAAGATGACCTTGCACGGACGCCAGGCCTGTATTCATCACCGGAATCAGTGCCGGAGAAATCGCCTGTTGGGAAGTCAATATCATCTCGTTCACTTGATTCATTAGTGTCAACTAGAGTAGAAGGAGTGTTACTGGGATTCTCTAAATTCGTATTATCCTGCTCTGAATTAGTTGTTGTTGGTTCATCTGGGTTTACTGGTACTGCTTGATTCGCGGAGTTTGTAGGATGAGACACTGTATTGTTTGGTTCTGAATGTTGCGTGTGTTGCTCGATCCTTGTAACATTGCTCGCTAAAGCTTGCACTTCAACAGAATTTTGACTACCGCTTGAAAGTGCAAGTTGCACAAGGTTTTTGCTGCGTTGGTTCATTTTAAGGCCTGAAATAAAACGAAATACCTACATAATAACAAACTAACAAAAAGTGTTATAACAAGACAATTTTGATGAAATTTAAAAACCCTCAACGCGTAAAACAATAGCTTATATTTTAAAAGTTCCAGAGTATAACCGAAATCCTTTAAATTATTCGAGAAAAGAGCTGATAACTTTGAAACGCCCGAATCGATTTTGATAAAACAAACAATCGACCAATTAAAATATTGATATTACATGTGGCCTGTTGTAATTATAATGACCACTAAATAATTACATAGATATCCAAATAGGAATAACACACCTCGTCAAAATAATTTTTCTATATGAAATAAAAATCATCTTAAAACAATAACGTCATTAGTAGTATTAGGTATTTTTTTTGTACAAAATAAAAACATTACACCTTAATAAACTGGAGAAACATTGTCACAATTGTTAATCGAACGTAAGCTTTACAAAATACAATTTAAGAGTTGGGGAAACAATGTCACTGCGTACATAAGTGTCATTGTTATTTCAATAAACAAATATCACAACTAACTTATGTGTCGTTATTGCTCCAAAAACATAAAAATAAATTGTCACTATTACCTTAGTGGCGTTGTAGCTCCAAGAGACTGCTACTCGTGCGGGGGGCCGCGCGCAACTGGCCAATGAAACGTTGTTTCTCCTAGTGGCGGCTTGATTCGCGCCAAAACAATAACGACACAACTGCCCTCACGCGGAAAGTATACGCACTACACAAATGACAATTACTCACCAGGTAAAGGGGTACATCAGCTACTTTTTCTCATACTCAGATCAATTTTGACAAAAATTGCATAAGTGACGTTTTTGCACCGTAGGTGCGCATATGATTATTTATTTTATAAATGTCGTGGTGGCCCGATGGTTAGAAACTCGCCTCTCGTGGTCGCGGATTCAGATCCAGCCAAATTCCAATATGACTTTTTCAATTCATATGTAGGTTCTAAGTTTATTTATGTACCTAAATGTGTTCGGATCAAATCTTGCAACTGAATTTTAAAGCAGTTATCCTCGACCGATTTAGATGAAATTTTATGCATACACTTTTAGTTTGGATGACAATGCATGGTTAGCTAAGTGACGTCATTCTAAATCCAATATGGCGGACGGCCCAAGATGGCGGCTTAGTTATTTTTGATGCACTGCCATGGTATCAAATGAATGAATTTGCCGAGAAGAATACGAAAAAATCTTGTTTCAAAAAGTTCTTATTTTTTTATTATTAATTGTATTTAGTGAATATGTACTGTTCGCGACGAAGCGTCATCAACCATACTAAATGGTTCATAGAAATTGAAGTTTGTATGTGTAGACATGTCTGCTTACCACGGCGCGCCACCTGATACTAAAATGAATTTTAGAGGCACGTTTATATTTATACTAAAATTTTACCTACATTTTTTGAGATAGTAGTATAATGTTTTTAGTGTTTGTCAGTATGTTATAGGGTTCAATAGTTCACCCTTAACAGAGTAAAATCATTAGAAAGCATACTGATAAGAGTTATCATAGTAAAAAACATAAATTTCTGTCATACGATACGTCTGTGCTCGACGACGGATTAGTTCCGAATGAACCGTGAGAGGGAACCACACGATATATATAGTTTTGGTGGTTTTCGAAAATATTATAGTAATTAAAATCATGTTTTTAAGGGCTTATCCTATGTACTGGACATGAAATCAGTACATAATGATGAAACTATGTGAAGACCACATAGTTTCTGCTATGTAAATAGGAATATTGACTTGATATCTCAAACACCAAATATATGGTTTTAGGTCATTTTAGGGTATATGGGGGACCTAGACCGAGACAGGAAGCCTATATACACCTCATAGTTAGCGTAGTCTTTTATATAAAGCCCATTTACTTGAGATATCAAGTCAGTATATAATAGAAAAACTGCTGTTTAACTGGTTTTGGCAATCGCTTACGGTTTTAGGTGCCCTAAGTACCTAGAAACATATAGGTGTACTGGTAAAAGTACTACCATTGGAAAGCTTGCTAAAAGGGCTTCCAGGCGGTTTCTAGATGGGAAGAATCGCTTGGATAGTCAACGAGATAAGCAGTCGTGAAAAATGTAAACAACGTAAAACGTTGAAATTTGTAGACCCTTCAGGTGGAATAACTCCATGAAGGGAATAGATGTACTCATGGTATAAGTACTTTCGGATGGCTTGCTGGACTAGCTACCAAGCCATCACTTTGGAGCGAAAATCGCTCAAGTAGTTTAAGTACAATTCCGGAAAATAGGTTTCTGGAAATGTAATTTTAGTCAGTTTTTGGCATTCCCCGAGACTATACACCCCTGGGAATTCCGAAAATAAGGAATTTTTGGGGATGGCCTCCCGATGGCCCGTTGAACGCACCATCGTGTCGTCCCAATCTTATTAGTGTTTTTATATCTAATTTCTCTGATAGCTGGGCGCAAAGAAAGTGACCGGCTATCAAATTTGTACATATCAAGGCACCTTATGTGCATATGACCTAGATAGACTTACATAAACACTAGAAATGTAAAGTGTGGTCTATTGGCTACCAGAATCCCCATAATAGGCGGTGATTGTCTGGTTAGCCTAAGTAGGAAGTCCTAAAGTCGGTGAAATGACTTAGGAATTTATAGATTCATTACATAAGGGATGATATCCCATAGAAGATTCCCGAAAATAAGCTTTTTCTAGACGTCAACAGACAGCCTGCTATTGGCACCAGCAGGTCAACCCAACCTATAGATATCCTTAGGCTAGGTTGAAAACTATTAAGGTTTTAACTGGGAAATAAAGGGAATTGTCCTTTTATTTCATGGAAATAGTCTAGGGAAGCTATCAATACCTGGAAATTAGGTATATTGATTAGATACATAGATAGGGGGCGTTACTGTGTTACAGTACGAAGGAATCCAGCTATTGATAGCACCATGGAAGGGGTGCGGTAACCCTATTTACCAAATATGTATAAGGGTTTTTTACATAAATAAAAATTATTTTCGGCGAGAATTTGCGGGGCTCTCAATAATGGCACGATGCGAGGGTATAAAGAACCCCCGGGCCCAAAATAGAATTTGTAGTCATCCAAAGCTAGTCGCTTGTACTTGTCTTAGTAAATAAGAAGTAATTCTTATATAGAATCAAGTCTCAGAAATTGTTGAGAGCCCTAGAATCGTGCCGTGTACTGAATAACTTAGTGTTTCATTTAATTCATCGACTTCAACCCTTATGAAGACATCCCTTTTCGATCCTGTCGAGCTGAACCTCGGAACCTGGACACCAGGAGTGCTGATCCAGAAGTAGGCAACCCGGAATCTGGAAATAACTCAAGTACAGCCAACACATCGTTGAATCGTTAGAGTCGATTTGCAACCCTACATATCTATCTATCATATCTATCCAAGAACCTTTGTTTTCGTTGATGTGGATGGGGCGTTCAGCGGCAATGGCCAGAAGGTTTACGCCCTTCTTTTCTCGGGGCCAATGAACACGCTACGTCCTGCACATTTAATGGTCCTATCGAGCCGAATTTTGGAGCCTGGAGAGCCCCAGGACGTCGGGAACAGTAGATCCAGAAAAAACAACTGGGTGCCTGCATATTAAGTCGGCTACGTGCAACACAACGTTGACCCGTTCGAGCCGAAATTCGAAGTCTGGAGCGCCCCAGGACGTCAGGAAGAAACAGTGGTGGAATTAATTTTTCGAATTTTGGAGAAATTAATTTCACAAATAAACCAAAAATCGACGTGCACTGCAGGGAACAAGTCCTACGTGCCCTATTTGCCGCTGGATCCAAGAGGTAAAATTCTGGAGACAGTTATTGAAAATACCCTATTTTTTCAATAATTGTAAGAAAATAGAAGAAATTTTCTGTGAGCCGCAAAATGCTGTATGAAGACAGATGCGCATCCTTGAAGCCCCAAGAATAGTTCCTGAAGACTTATCGCTGAAAACTACCCTATGTTATCAGTGATTTGTTCTAGAACTGAACGCTTGTTTATTCAACCAAGAATACTCGTTCAGAAGATTGGATTACGTCTTTGACGCGGAAGAATAGTTCCTGAAGACTTATCGCTGAAAACTACCCTTATGTTTTTAGCGATTTGTTTAAAAAACGAGCGCCCGTCAGAAAAATACAAGACGTGCGTTTAGAAGGCTGATGTGCATCCTTGATGATTGAAGAATAATTCCTGAAGCCTTATGACTGAAAACAACCCCTATGTTTTCAGGAAAATTTTGAAGATTGAATTTTCTTCAATCAAGCAAGATACGTGCTCGGAAGATTGATGCACGGCTCTGATGCTTTGGACAAGCAGTTCATGAAGCATCACCACCGAAAAGTAACCTTGACTTTTCGGTGATTTAGAATTTGATTGAATTATAGTCAATCAAATAGAACATACACGTTTATGGGAAAAATAAACTTGTATAGCAAATGCCTGAAGTTTCCTGAAGACTTATCACTGACCGTAAGTTTTTAGTGATTTTTTATTTGAAGATTGAATTATAGTCAATCGAAGTGGAGGTTAACTTCTGGAGATCGTCGGTTTGAACGCTGAAGCCCGGAACTGGGACTTGTCTTTGAAAACTAACTTCGAGTTTTCAAAAGAAAATATTTCAACAACAATGCCGATAACCAGATCCAAAGGCAAGACGCCGGAGGCATGGACCGTGGAGTTGGATCAGCCAGTTGGCATCAGACATGAGCTGCCGCCGTGTTCACCTTCCACAACCGAAGGGACCGAGCCGTCGGACGAGCAGCGCCATCTAGCGCCTCAAACTGAAAGCACTCCGACGCATCAACCAATAGAAACTGATCAAGCGGTTTCTACCAGAGTAACCAGATTAGAAGGAGCTTCAGACACAACATTGAAACCTTCTCAGAAAGAGAAGATTTCCGAAGAAGACAGACGTACAGCGATGCCGATGACTACCCGGGGTGACGCCCGTATCGAACATAGCCGTCCGCCGTCAACTAGAGTGACTCGGTCACGAAAAAACATAGACAAAGCTCGCGAAGACTTACTCAAAATTAAGTTGGAGCTTGCACAACTGGCACTTCAGAGAGCGGAGGAAGAGGGTTCCGAAGCTGAATACTTGGATGACAGAAACTCGAATGACGAGTACGTGCGTTCATGGCTAGAAGAGGCACCAGAACCTCAGCCTGAGAAGGAGGATAACGTCGTTGAAGGGGGAACCAGAAATTCTATGCATAGACCCCTGACTGCGGCCGCCACCAAATCGCAAATAGAAGGTCAGCATCCTAAGGAGAGAGAAGTGCGAAAGCCTCCAGTTGCAGCGTCAGCTGAGGGTACAGGAGGTCAGAGGGATAGTCTCCGTCCATTCTTGACGGAGTTGACGTCCGCTATAGCGTCGCTAGCCGACAGGAAAATAGAACAGCGGGACCAACCGAACCCCTCTGCGTCGAAATTCGTCATGACATTGCCGAATTTCAATGGTTCTCATACTGGATGGCTATCATTTCGTGCCATATATGAGACAACTCGAGCGTACTTTACGGACATCGAGAATACAGCGAGGCTGAGGAGAAGCTTACATGGACGTGCAATGGAAACCGTCAGCTCAGAACTCATCGGACATGCCAGGCCCGATGACATCATGAAGGAACTCGAGCTGCAGTTCGGCCGTCCAGACTCCATAGCGCAAGCTGAAACAGATAGATTACGCGGACTGCCGCGCTGCAGTGAGTCACCAAGAGACATCTGCGCGTTTGCAAGTCGCGTAAGAGGTGCTGTAGTCACGCTCCGCGCGTTAAAAAAGGGTCATTACCTTATGAACGCGGAGCTTATGCGATTGTTAACAGAGAAGTTACCCAATTCGCTACGAGCACAATGGTACCGATCATATTCGGAGAAGTACCAATCGGTGCCAGATATTTCATTGTTCAGTAATTTTATATCTGAACAGGCACACTTCTGTAGTCCATTCGCCCCACCCGAAGGCATCGCTTCGGCCGAGGCGAACACCAACAGACGCGTCACACAAAGGACGCATATAGCTACGGACCAACCGGTAGGAAAATGCCGTGTTTGCGACGTGGGACATCACTACGCCACTGGATGTGCACAATTCAGGGGCGTAGCTGTCGAGAAAAGATGGGAGCTAGCGAAAAAACACAATCTATGTTATCGCTGCCTTCAACATCGACGAGGCAACCACACTTGTAAGAGAAAACAGTGTGGCCAAGACGGGTGCAGAGATACGCACCATCGGCTTCTTCATAGGAAGAAGCAACAGCAGAGGGAAGCCAACAAGAAGCCCGATGTTCCTGAATCCCGCAAGGATCCTCAGGAAACGGTGGCCAGTTTCGGGTCACCATCGAGCCAGGCGTACCTCAAGATAGTGCCGGTCCGGGTAATCGGACCGGCGGGAGAGGTAGCAACATACGCTCTCCTAGACGATGGGTCCACCGTTTCGCTGATGGATGAAGACATCGCGAGGCAAGTCGGGGCAGAGGGCCCTGTGGACCCGCTCAAGATCGGTGCGATAGGCAACACCATGCTCACCACCCCATGCTCAAGAAGAGTCAAGGTGACGCTGGTTAGCCCGCAAGAGAGAAGGGTACAATTTAAAGCACGTACTATACCTAAACTCAGCTTGGCAAAACAAACAGTGAGCGATAGGGTTGTCGCACGCTGCAAGCATTTAACCGACTTGAGAAAAGAGTTGATGTACAACAATGGCGTGCCAAAAATACTCGTCGGCCAAGACAACTGGCATTTGTTATTGGCCAGCGAGATTCGCAGAGGTCCAAGACACCAACCAATTGCGTCACTTACAGCAATGGGTTGGACACTACATGGCGCGCACAGTAGTTTACTACGACAACAAGTACATCATGTCAATAGAATAACAACTGATGACAATTTGGATCATCAGTTGCGCGAACATTTCGCCATAGAATCGTTGTGCATAAACCCACAGCGACCCGCCTCTGACCCAGCAAGAAGGGCAGAGGACATTTTGAATCGATCAACTGTCCAATTAGAGAATGGACACATCGAAACCGCCATGCTTTGGCGTAATGAGCATGCTGAGATGCCAGATAGCTTTGAGACAGCTCTGAAGAGGCTCGTCTCAACAGAAAAGAAGCTGGACAAGAACCAGGAACTTCTAAGAAGATACTCAGACCAGATGGACTCGCTAATTGCGAAAGGGTACGCTGAAAGGGCACCCGCAATTAGCACGCCGGGCAAAACTTGGTACCTCCCACACTTCGATGTCTTCAACCCAATGAAGCCAGACAAACTTCGCATCGTACATGACGCTGCCGCCAAATCGAGAGGAATGTCACTGAATGACTTCCTGTTAACTGGGCCCGACCTATTACAGTCGCTGCCAGGCGTAATGATGCGGTTTCGCCGCCACTGCGTCGCAATAACCGGTGACATAGCGGAGATGTTCATGCAAGTGAAGGTGCGGAGCCAAGACCGAGACGCGCTTCGCTACCTGTGGAGGGGAAACCGCAGAGAAGGAGCGCCAGAAGAATATAGAATGACGTCCATCATTTTCGGCGCAGCCAGTTCGCCTTGCACAGCAATTTTTGCAAAGAACTGGAACGCAAACAAATATATAGAGAAGCACCCTGAAGCTGTGGATGCTATACTACGTAGTCATTATATGGATGACTACCTAGATAGTTATAGAACTATCGAGAAGGCGGCAGAAGTCGCTAGTATGGTGCGAAAAATACACCTACAGGCGAGGTTTGAACTCAAGAAATGGGTTTCAAATAGCTCGCAGCTCCTAGAAAAAATGGACCCATCGCATATACAAACTGAGATGGTATCCATTGGAGATATAGATACGTCGGAAAAGATACTCGGCCTCATATGGAGGCCAGGCGAAGACACGCTGGGTTTCAACCTCACACTCGCGCGTCTGCCTGAGGGTATCTTGGACCGAGAGGCGCCCACCAAGCGAGAGGCGCTCAGAATAGTAGCGTCGCTATACGACCCACTCGGACTCGCCTCGCCAGTAACCATCAAGGCGAAGCAAATATTGCAAGAAGCATGGAGGCGAGGCGTCGACTGGGATCAGAGGCTAGATGTTGACCTAGCATTACAATGGAAAATTTGGGTACAACATTTACGCCAACTAAAAAACGTTAGCGTACCAAGATGCTATCCTGGATATAGCGACGCTATAGAAATGCAGGTGCATGTGTTCACTGATGCAAGCGAGATGGCATATGCTACCGCTATATACTGGCGGGCCACGACCGTGGAAGGCAAGCACTTAATAAGCCTTGTTATGGCGAAAGCGCGGGTGGCCCCACTGAAACTGCTTTCGATACCGAGACTCGAACTTCAGGCCGCGGTATTGGGAACCCGCGTAGCCGCAGCAGTGATGAGTGAACACGACTGCAAGCCCACGTCAGTAACGTATTGGTCAGATAGCAAGACCGTACTGACCTGGATTAGAAGAGGAGCGAGAGTATACAAACCTTTCGTTGCTCACCGAATAGCTGCTATTGAAGACAATAGCAAAGTCGAAGATTGGCGATGGATACCCACCAAGATGAACATCGCTGATGCAGCAACCCGTGACGTGCCACTGCGGTTCAACTCGGACCACGAGTGGTACTGCGGGCCGAGTTTTTGTCTCTTGGGCCCGAATTATGGCCCACAGAGAAACCTCCGACTACAAACGACACGGGAGAAGAAAAAACTTTCGTTGTCACAGAAGGGGACAAGAAGAGCTTCATAGAAGCCGTTCCAGAGCCAAGCAGATTCTCCAGATGGGAGCGACTGCTTCGTGCGACCGCCACAGTTCTGCGTTTTATATCTCTTTGCAAAAATAGAACAGAGATAACGTCCTATAAACGGACGAGAAAAAACGCTGAAAAGGACCCAGACTGGCGCAAGAAGCCCGCTGTACCTGCACAGAAGCAGAAGCAGGCATGCAGAGCACCAACCCAGGTCAACAGACAAATCATAGAAGCAGAATTTCTCCAAGAAGCTGAGAAAATACTTGTCCAGGTCGCACAACAACAATCGTTCGCTTCAGAGTTAGCGAATGTTGAAGAAATAAATAAAAATAGCTCGCTGCGACCTTTACAAATTCAGGTCGTCGACGGCGTGCTGCGACTAAGAAGTCGCATAGCAGCTACGCAAGAGGTAGCTGAAGAAGTGATGCGCCCGCCTATATTACATGGCGACCATCACATAACGCAGTTGTACATAGACTGGACACATCGCAGTCTACAACATAGTGGCACCGAACTCACAATTAATGAGGTACGGCAGCACTACTGGGTCGTGAAGATGCGACCAACAGCGAAGAAGGTGATAGCAAGATGCCTGCATTGCCGTATACGCAAGGCACAGCCACCAGTACCTGCGACCGGCGACCACCCGAAAACGCGCCTCGCTCACCATAAGAGTCCGTTTACATATACCGGGCTCGACTATTTCGGCCCGCTATCCGTCACCGTCGGTCGGCAGCATCAGAAGAGATACGTAGCACTATTTACGTGTCTCACATCAAGGGCGGTGCACCTTGAAATCGCCGCCAGCCTTAGCGCAGACTCCGCCATATTGGCGCTGCGCCGATTCGCCGCACGCAGAGGATGCCCAGCTGAGATACACTCAGACAATGGCACCAACATGCACGGCGCCGACAGAGAGCTGCGAGACGCCTTCAAAACAGAGGCAAGTCGTAGAGGCATCGTATGGCGCTTCATAACGCCATCAGCGCCATTCATGGGAGGCGCCTGGGAGCGCCTAGTTCGTTGTGTAAAAAACACACTATACAATGTACTTACAGAAAAACACCCCACCGAAGAGGTGTTGTCCACACTGATTTGTGAGGCAGAGTACATTGTAAATAGCCGACCATTGACACACGTGTCGGTAGATGGTGATGATGATGAATCCATCACACCGAATCACCTCTTGCTCGGTGGGTCAGCCAGACTACCTACACCTGGCACGTTCACCGAGCAAGATATAGACAGCAGGAAAATATGGCGACGATCACAGATCCTCGCTGATATGTTCTGGAGTCGCTGGGTCAGAGAGTACCTGCCGGAGCTCCAAAACCGGCGGGAGCCACATAGTAGTGGGCCCAGATTTAAAGTGGGTGACCCTGTCCTGATAGCCGACGGCCAGCTGCCCCGCAATACGTGGCCGCGAGGCCGCATTGTGGCCGTGTATCCAGGAATCGACGGAGAAATCCGGACCTCTGAGGTACGCACGCTTGGCGGTACCTTGAAGCGTCCGGTGAAGAAACTCGTCCCACTGCCCCAGTAACCAGAGATGCCGGAGCGGCGACCGTCCTCTCGGTGGGCCTGGCCGGCAGCCGAGAAATGCCGTCCGTCGCTCACCGAAGGAATGCAGCGCCGCGCCGACAACACTTCGAGTCGACACAGCGAGTCGACACAGCACTGCACGGCGGGAGATATGTTCGCGACGAAGCGTCATCAACCATACTAAATGGTTCATAGAAATTGAAGTTTGTATGTGTAGACATGTCTGCTTACCACGGCGCGCCACCTGATACTAAAATGAATTTTAGAGGCACGTTTATATTTATACTAAAATTTTACCTACATTTTTTGAGATAGTAGTATAATGTTTTTAGTGTTTGTCAGTATGTTATAGGGTTCAATAGTTCACCCTTAACAGAGTAAAATCATTAGAAAGCATACTGATAAGAGTTATCATAGTAAAAAACATAAATTTCTGTCATACGATACGTCTGTGCTCGACGACGGATTAGTTCCGAATGAACCGTGAGAGGGAACCACACGATATATATAGTTTTGGTGGTTTTCGAAAATATTATAGTAATTAAAATCATGTTTTTAAGGGCTTATCCTATGTACTGGACATGAAATCAGTACATAATGATGAAACTATGTGAAGACCACATAGTTTCTGCTATGTAAATAGGAATATTGACTTGATATCTCAAACACCAAATATATGGTTTTAGGTCATTTTAGGGTATATGGGGGACCTAGACCGAGACAGGAAGCCTATATACACCTCATAGTTAGCGTAGTCTTTTATATAAAGCCCATTTACTTGAGATATCAAGTCAGTATATAATAGAAAAACTGCTGTTTAACTGGTTTTGGCAATCGCTTACGGTTTTAGGTGCCCTAAGTACCTAGAAACATATAGGTGTACTGGTAAAAGTACTACCATTGGAAAGCTTGCTAAAAGGGCTTCCAGGCGGTTTCTAGATGGGAAGAATCGCTTGGATAGTCAACGAGATAAGCAGTCGTGAAAAATGTAAACAACGTAAAACGTTGAAATTTGTAGACCCTTCAGGTGGAATAACTCCATGAAGGGAATAGATGTACTCATGGTATAAGTACTTTCGGATGGCTTGCTGGACTAGCTACCAAGCCATCACTTTGGAGCGAAAATCGCTCAAGTAGTTTAAGTACAATTCCGGAAAATAGGTTTCTGGAAATGTAATTTTAGTCAGTTTTTGGCATTCCCCGAGACTATACACCCCTGGGAATTCCGAAAATAAGGAATTTTTGGGGATGGCCTCCCGATGGCCCGTTGAACGCACCATCGTGTCGTCCCAATCTTATTAGTGTTTTTATATCTAATTTCTCTGATAGCTGGGCGCAAAGAAAGTGACCGGCTATCAAATTTGTACATATCAAGGCACCTTATGTGCATATGACCTAGATAGACTTACATAAACACTAGAAATGTAAAGTGTGGTCTATTGGCTACCAGAATCCCCATAATAGGCGGTGATTGTCTGGTTAGCCTAAGTAGGAAGTCCTAAAGTCGGTGAAATGACTTAGGAATTTATAGATTCATTACATAAGGGATGATATCCCATAGAAGATTCCCGAAAATAAGCTTTTTCTAGACGTCAACAGACAGCCTGCTATTGGCACCAGCAGGTCAACCCAACCTATAGATATCCTTAGGCTAGGTTGAAAACTATTAAGGTTTTAACTGGGAAATAAAGGGAATTGTCCTTTTATTTCATGGAAATAGTCTAGGGAAGCTATCAATACCTGGAAATTAGGTATATTGATTAGATACATAGATAGGGGGCGTTACTGTGTTACAGTACGAAGGAATCCAGCTATTGATAGCACCATGGAAGGGGTGCGGTAACCCTATTTACCAAATATGTATAAGGGTTTTTTACATAAATAAAAATTATTTTCGGCGAGAATTTGCGGGGCTCTCAATAATGGCACGATGCGAGGGTATAAAGAACCCCCGGGCCCAAAATAGAATTTGTAGTCATCCAAAGCTAGTCGCTTGTACTTGTCTTAGTAAATAAGAAGTAATTCTTATATAGAATCAAGTCTCAGAAATTGTTGAGAGCCCTAGAATCGTGCCGTGTACTGAATAACTTAGTGTTTCATTTAATTCATCGACTTCAACCCTTATGAAGACATCCCTTTTCGATCCTGTCGAGCTGAACCTCGGAACCTGGACACCAGGAGTGCTGATCCAGAAGTAGGCAACCCGGAATCTGGAAATAACTCAAGTACAGCCAACACATCGTTGAATCGTTAGAGTCGATTTGCAACCCTACGTCACTGCTGCAGCTAGGCATCCAAGAACCTTTGTTTTCGTTGATGTGGATGGGGCGTTCAGCGGCAATGGCCAGAAGGTTTACGCCCTTCTTTTCTCGGGGCCAATGAACACGCTACGTCCTGCACATGTACCTAAATACGTACTAAATAGTAAGTAACACCTTAGATTTTTGGATGTACAGCATTTTACACATAAATTATTTTCAAATTATTTTTTCATTTTATCCCCCCAAGAGGGAGGGGTATGTTGCTGTGTATCTGTGTGTCTGTCTGTGGCATCATAGCTCCTAAACGGATGAACTGATTTTGATTTCGTTTTATCGAGAGTGGTTTTAGTTATGTTTGATGATAGTCAGTGCAGCCGTTCAAAAGTTATAGGCGTTTTACTGTTTGAATCGGACTGCTCGCGCAAGATATCGTGTCATAATTATGTGTTCAATAGATTGTCGATCGAAGCCTGTCTACTACTATTTAAATTATGTAGTTTAAAAAACATGTTCTTTTCTATTTTTATAGATAGATAAAAACAAAAAAAAAGAATAGACGTTTGCCCACTATCTCGCCTGAAGGTAAGCAATGATGTGGTCTACGGTGAAGCACACAGTTCGGAAAAAGCCTACGTGGAGAAGAACGGCCAAGAAACTCCAATTATAATCTAACTAAACTTTAACTATGGCACAGCAATTCGCGGGCTGGCTTCATAAATTGACTGGGACGTCGCGACGGGCCTCGGCGGCGAGGATGGTACGAATACGGTCTTTTTGGTGTTCCATGTGTATCAGCGTGTTTGTACTAATTACGAACCCATTGACCGCCCTTGTAGACAAGTCTATCAAGTTCCCTAGTAATGCATTCGTACCCCGAGAAGAGGGCACTGCATGAAGCGGGGGTGAGAAGGCCTGCATTCCGGATTTCTGCATCCTGAGCAAAAACCCCAAGTTTGGATAGGAGGTTTAAAGTAAAAATACTTGTTACATCGCTATCGCGTCGCTTTCATTGATAAAATGCTACTTGTCTTGAGCTCAGCGCATCTCACATTGCAGCCTAAACCAGGGGGGTGACCATAAGCTCTTAGATCAGTATCAATTTGAGATCTAGTAAGTGACAGATGTATACAAGTCATATACATCTGGCCCTTATTCGATCTCGAATTGATACCGCTCTAAGAGCTTATGGTCACCCCCCAGACGTATACACGTCAGATACATCTGTCCCTTATTCGATCTCAAATTGATACCGCTCTAAGAGCTTATGGTCACCCCCCTGGTTATACTCGTATACTCATGTTCATGAGTACTTTCAACCCTCTAAATACCCTCTTTGAACTAAAAGGCGCCGTTTTATGTGATTTAAATGCCTCCACTTTCCTCGAACCATTTAAAAAGCGTATAAAACCCACACAATGGATGCTCAAGTAACATCAATTCTCATGTATGCCTTGCTTCAAATGGCTTGCGTGACTGATTTGATTGATAAACCAGTTTTAGTTGAAACCTGGTTTTAATGTTCGATTTCTAGTGAAGTTCGTGTTTCTATGCTGGTTTTCCCGTGTTTTGGTATAGGTAGGTTTGTTGATGTGTCCTTTGGGTGTCGTAAGCGTAGAAATGTAGGTTATGGTAAATTATAATCAGATAAAAATGTTCCTACTGGCTACTGTTTCCCAATACAATTTGGCAGAAATATATTTACAAAAAACTATTTTTGTTATGGACACCGACTTCCAAAAAGAATAGTTATTTATGCTACAAGTGCGGGAAGTAGGTGATTTCCGATGAGTGGCATTTTTATTCACGAGCGAGCGAAGCGAGTGAGTGGATAAATCGACACGAGTCGGAAATCATCTTACGCACGTGTATCATACAACATTTTACTATGCATTGTGCGAGGAAATAAAAACATATATCTGAACCAAGCAAGAAATTAATAAAATGGCGCTTATTCAAGGGCGCTCAGCATATCCACAGATTAACTAATAGTTCATAGTTCTACTGCGCATGTGCAATAGCTGTCACGTCATAACGCAAAAAGGCACGAGCAAAATATTAATTCTGCCAAACATATTTAATGAATAATTAAAATTAATTTATTGATCAAAATCTAAATCTAGAGTAATTAAAAACGCCTTAAATGACGTATTAGTTTTGTTTTACTTTTTATATGAATGATAATTTGTACTTAACTAATTTTAAAACTTTTCTCAAATAATAAAAACTCTATGCGGCGGGCTGACGTTGGAGTTAAAAATTAAAAAAGTACAGGAAAGTAAAAAGCACTAGTAAAAAAAAGTGACACTTTCCGCACAGTTTGGCTGCTTGGAAAACGCTCTTTTCGAGGACATGCATTGTAAAGTTATTTTCACTTGTTTTTATTCGGCAGTCGGTAGTATTTTTAAGTAAAAATGTTTTTTTTTTGTTTTTCCCTTTTTAACCGACTTACCAAAAAGGAGGAGGTTCTATTTTCGACTTCATGTTTGTTTTTTTTTTGCCATCCAATATCTCCGTCAATTGTGGGCCGATTTTGAAAATTCTTTTTTTGTTTGAAAGAGTATGTGCCGAAATTGGCCCCATCATTCCATGAAACTTGAACATTACCGGTGAAATGAGAGTGTACCAAGGCGAACTGTACACATCTGCTTACTCCTTTAGAGCGTATGGTATCATTTATTGAAGAGTTCTATTGCATATCTCCGAAGTTCTTCATCAGATCTTCACCAATTAATTAAAATGGGACCAACTTTGGACCATACTCTTTCAAACAAAAAAATAATTTTCAATATCGGTCGACAATTGACGGAGTACCTAATCGGTGAACATAAACAAAAAAAGTTAAAACATACATAAAGTCGAACATAGAACCTCCTCCTTTTTGGAAAGTCGTTTAAAAACCGGCCAAGTGCGAGTCGGACTCGCGCACGAAGGGTTACGTACCATTATCGCAAAAACGGCAAAAAAATCACGTTTGTTGTATGGGAGCCCCACCTAAATATTTATTCATTCTGTTTTTAGTATTTGTTGTTATAGCGGCAACAGAAATACATCATCTGTGAAAATTTCAACTGTCTAGCTATCACGGTTCATGAGATACAGCCTGGTGACAGACGGACAGACAGACAGACAGACGGATCGCGGGAGTCTTAGTAATAGGTTCCCGATTTTACCCTTTGGGTACGGAACCCTAAAAATGGAGTTTTACGGACCTGTCTGATACCAGATGTGAGTGCGGTGCCCCCTATTCAGAGCATGACCCGTTTGTTGTGCAGTGCTCCAGGTGCCCATACACTTGCGCTTTGGAAGACTTGATGAACGTACTGATGCCGCTATAACCGTGACCAGCCAGACCAGCTACTGGGCCCAAACTGTCAAAGGGTGGAATCACTATCGTCTCGAAAATAAAAACTGGCAACACATTTTCTTCTTCATACCGCCCTTTTCTTTCATCCCTCACAGAATCTATCAATCTTTTCATTGCCTTTTTTTAGGGTAACGTACATAATAAAATTGGTATCATTTTTATGATTTTTACGAGTATTCACCTAAATAGGTACTATAGACCTCAGTATCTGGTATAAATTTCAACTTGCTAGGTCCACCCATTCTTGAGAAAATGGGTGGTGACACACGGACAGACGGACAAGAAAGTGATCTTATAAGAGTTTCTTTTTAACCCTAAAATTATACCAATTTTATTATGGCGATATAATGGGTAGGTACGGAACCCTCGGCGCACGAGTTCGACTCGCAATTCACCGGTGTTTTTTTACCTCACGTCGACTTCACCAGACAGGGAGTTGGCTGTGACCCACCACACGTTCTAAGCGAGGGTTTGTGAAGGGTATAGATTTTTCCATTTTTGGAATTTTGATTTAGTGGTAGTGGTAGGTTATAGGTACAAAGGACAGAAAGATGATGATATATTGAAGACTAGCTTCTGGCAGCGGCGTCGTCCGCGTGAAAGTCAGTAACTATATCAAAGGAACGTACTCCTGGGACAAGTAGCCTATGTCCTTTTCCAAGATTCAATCTATCTCTATACAGACATTCAGCAAATTGGTTCAGCAGTTCATCATAATATGATGTAGCCTATGTCCTTTTCCAAGATTCAATCTATCTCTATACAGACATTCAGCAAAATTGGTTCAGCAGTTCATCATCATCTCCCTAGCCTTTTTGCCCAACTATAATGGGGTCGGCTTCCAGTCTTACCGGATTCAGCTAAGTACCAGTGTTTTACATGGAGCGACTGCCTATCTGACCTCTACAACCCAGTAACTGGTTAACACTCTGGGATCTCAAGCTTCTGACTACCCGTAACGACTGTCAAAGATCTTCAAATGACAGCCGGGACCAACGGCTTAACGTGCTTTCCGAGGCACGGAGGAATCTCGGTGTGTTGAAATGGGGTGACCATTCACGGACCGACCTCGTAAAGCGTTTCTTAACCTTGATGATCGACCCGTGCGGCTGTTATTATTTAGCCACGAGCTCCTCAAAATTGGTTCAGCAGTTATGACGTGAAAATGTCCCGTTTTACCGTATGCACCATTGACCTGCACCTTCAATGGTACTGAGGAGACTTATTAGTCTCGTTTGCACCGTTAATGGTGCAAATGAAACGGCATTAATGTTATGGTCTCATCTGCTCCATTGAGATGACACAAAATTAGTAAAATTGTATCTCTATGCACAGTTCTGCCTCTTCTGCGCTCCGTCGTTTGTCTACGGTTTCGAGAAATGATCATTAAGCCGTCGGGATTTTTTTGGTCATATATTTGTCATGTCTTATTTATATCTTTGTTTTATACGTTATACACATACATACTGTGACTCACCTTCTGTGTTTATACTATTTTGTTATTATATATCTTATTCTATTTTATTCCTTAAGGCGCCGATTCCCTTAAGGTAGCTGATTTTCAAATGAGAATCACGTCATAATGGCTACTCGTAATTTTTTGAAAAAAATATATGTTATATTAGACTATTTTCTTAATAATTTGATCTGAGCAAATTTTGAGTTTTATTCGTATAACATAGTGTAATTAATTTGTAAAGTTATGTCTAAAACGGACAAAAACACGACAATCACACTAAAACCGCTGGGCGTATTTTAATGAAATCGACACCATCTCAAAGACAATTTAATTATCTACATATTGATCTGAGGCTATTTTTTTTAAAGTCATAGAATAATAAGGAAAGTACAAAAAACTACAAAATTTTGGGTCGCGCGGGTGTGAAACGAGTGCGCGTTTTGTTCCCTCAAGGTCGTTGGCGTTAGTCGTCGTCTTAAGTATTGTATGTTCCGTTTCCGTGAATGTGTCCGTGGTATCAACAGTGGGCCCTATCCTCCCATATTATTATTTTACTTTTTGGCCCTATCAGAACATCAGCGCAGCGTTATTTTCTTTTTAATGACGTTGCACAAGCTGGGATAGGAGCCTTTTTGGTCTCGCACGGGGTTATTAATTTTATTTTTTTATTGTTTGTGTTTTGCTTATCTCGTGTCTCCTGTGCGGGTCACAAGTAAAAAAAAATCTCTTTCTTTCTGCCTACAGACAGACGAACAGTCAGAGTGACTTTCACTGATATGGATATATTAGTTTTCCAAGTCTGTATTTGGTCTTGGTTGATGGCATAGGCTCGCCCCCATCACATGAGAGTTAAACAAAATTGGTGAAAAGTGGGGGTACTTCTTCTCCTTCTTGATTTTTGGTTTGAGGATGAGGCCACCTCTGGTATCAGAGTTAATTAAGCCGCCTCTGGGAACCCCAGAGGCCTCCGACTTGGCTATTTCAGACTTACATCCATACTAATATTATAAATTCGAAAGTTCCCTGTCTGCCTGTCTGTATGTTATCTTTTTACGTCAAAACCACTGAACGGAATACAATGAAATTTGCCAAGGATGGCATCCTAAGGAAGGGCATAGGCAAAAAATGAAAAATTAAATAATGCGTAGGTAGTTTAGGGTAAGTAGGGTGGGTGGGTAAGGTAGGGTAGAGTAGGTAGGGTAGGTAGTTAGCCAGTTGACGGGAGCGAAGCCGCGGGGTACAGCTAGTGTTTACTAATATTATAAAGAGGAATGATTTTATTGTTTGTACCGAATAGGCTCCGAAACGATTGGACCGATTTAAAAAAATCTTTCACCAATAGAAGAATCACAAGGAATAATGTAGCTCCTGAGTGACATGGGCTATTTTTTTTATCCCGAAAACGGGTCCTGTGGGGTGGTCCACGGGAGCAAAGCCGCGGGCAACAGCTGGTTAACTATATAAGTCCAGGTTTTCTCACGATGTTTTCCTTCACCGTTGCCTGTGATGTCCAAGATAAACTTATAAAGTACATATGAATTTGAAAAAGTTACATTGGTACTTGCCCGGATTTGAACCCACGACTTCAAGCACGAGAGACAAAGTCTTTGCCATTGGGCCACCACGACATATGGGTGTACTTTAAGTGCGACTCTGACGAACTCTTCGAGAAATAAAGATTTGTTGTTATGTGTGTAATTTTAGACTTTTTCAATCCAGCCTTTGTGACGGGATGACCATAATGCCTTGGAAGGTGGGTAGGCCTTTGGTGTGGGATGCAACATGTGTCGACACCCTTGCGCCATCCCATCTTCTTAGCACGGCGCGCTGTGCTGGGGCGGCTGCTGCCGGTGCAGAAAACCTCAAACGGCGCAAATATAAAAACCTAATTGGAAGTTATATTTTTGAGCCGTTTGGGGTTGAAACATTAGGTCCATGGGGTCCGAGTGCGCATCGTGTTTTTCGAGGAATTAGCACAAAGCTCATAGACTTTACGTGACCAGAGGGCGAGCCTTTTATTCAGCCAGAGAATCAGCATTGCCATACAACGTGGCAATGCTGCCAGCGTTCTGGACACGTATCCCATTGACATCGATGTGGACGAATTTTTTGATGCACAATGAGCTTTTTTGCCGTCTCCCTTTTGTATTTGTATATAGGTTTGTTTTTTTTTTAGAATATTGAATTGTATATAAATGTTAATAAATTACGGTAAATATTAAAAATTTAAATTTACTCCGCCTTTGTTAACACCGGTGCTCGAGTTAAAGAGAAACTGTTCGATTATATAAAATCGAGCACAATGGCCTTCAGTCGTATAATCTGTTGGTAGATGTGCTAATATAAGGAAATCGCCGAGATAATAACTCAGCGAGTGTGGCCATGCGGACACTCACGTGCTGAGCAGAGACTGCAGAGAGTTTAGATGACATATGATTATTTATTTTATAAATGTCGTGGTGGCCCGATGGTTAGAAACTCACCTCTCGTGGTCGCGGATTCAGATCCAGCCAAATTCCAATATGACTTTTTCAATTCATTATGTAGGTTCTAAGTTTGTGTATGTACCTAAATGTGTTCGGGTCAAATCTTGCAACTGAATTTTAAAGCAGTTATCCTCAACCGATTTAGATGAAATTTTATGCATACACTTTTAGTTTGGATGACAATGCATGGTTAGCTAAGTGACGTCATTCTAAATCCAATATGGCGGACGGCCCAAGATGGCGGCTTAGTTATTTTTGATGCACTGCCATGGTACCAAATGAAACAGTTTGCCGAGAAGAATACGAAAAAATCTTGTTTCAAAAAGTTCTTATTTTTTTCTTAATGTGAATATGTACCTAAATACGTACTAAATAGTAACACCTTAGATTTTTGGATGTACAGCATTTTACACAATAATTATTTACAAATATCTTTTGTAATTTCTCAGTAGTAGCTGGGAGTATAGGCTCGCCCCATCAACCGACAGCATCATTATCAGCCCACTGCTGGGCATAGGTTTCTCCAATCGCACGCCATCGGTCTCGATTTTCGGAAAATCTCATCCAGCTGCAACCATTCAGCCTGCAAAGATCGTCGCTCCACCTAGCCTGAGGGCGTCCCACGCTACTTTTACCCATTCGTGGTCTCCACTTGAGAACACGTCTTCAAGGATCATCGGTTCTACGGCTAATATAGCCGGCCCGTTGCCACTACAGTTTGCGTCGACATCTTACGACTTATACTTCATAAAAGATAGCTTGATCTCTTTATTTTGGAAAAAAGTTTTTTTTATTTTTCACTTTTTAGTAGTACCTACCCAATAGGCAAGTTGTTTAGTAAGTTTCCTATAACGCCAGAATAGATTACCCGAATATCATGAAACTTGAACAAAACCAATCAAATGAGAGATCTGCTTACCCCTTACGAGCGTACTGGCGTGATATTATGTTATGAAATGGTATAAACAATAAACAGACTTGCAATTGCAGCAGTCCCTATAGATTTACCGTTATTTTTTGAAGAGTTCTGTTGTATATCTTCGAAGTTCTTCATCAGATCTTTACTAAATTAAAATGGGACCAATTTCGAAAAGTACTCTTTCAAACAAAAAAAAATTTTTCAAAATCGGCCCACAAATGACGGAGATATCGGTGAACATACATAAAAAAAAAAAAACATACAAGAAGTCGAACATAGAACCTCCTCCTTTTTCGAAAGTCGGTTAAAAAGAGGTTTCTGCTCACCGTCCCCAGACGGCGCTTATCCAATTTCAATACAAATTAACGTTAACGCGGTTGAGCGTGAGTAAAAACTCGCACTAAGGCCTCTGCTGGGACTACTATACTTATAGATGCACTCTCCCTAATCCGAGGAATACGCGCGTGAATTAATGTTTTCTAAATATCTCTAACAGCAAGAAGGAAGTCGAATCAAATCCACTTTATAGAGCATGCATTGCAATTTATAGTAAAATGGAATATTTGGCGTAGTTCCAATTCTATTGGTTATTGATTTTAAACGGATTAGATTCGAATAAGTGACGATTTCATGCAACAAATCACTGGAGAACTGTAATTGATATTATAGCCGGTTTAAATCATAGAATACGTGTTGCTATGGCATATGCAGAACGAGTAATGCCAGAAGGAAAAACTCCACCTCACTATATCGAGCCTGCAGAAAAGCTGCCTGCAGGTCACCAACTGTCATAGCCCGCCTAAAACTCTCTAAACCAGCTACGAAACCTAGTGGGCCACTTAAGAGGAAATATGGGCAGAGAGCGCCGACTGAATTTCCTTAGTAAAAAAACTATTTTACAAAAAAATACTACCGACTTCCAAATAAGAAAACTACAAAGTGAAAAATAACTTTATTTTTGGAAATCGGTGTCTTTCGTAGATACCATTTTTTGCGTTATGGACACCTAACTTCCAAAAATAAAGTTATTTTTCACTTTGTAGTTTTCTTATTTGGAAGTCGGTAGTATTTTTTTGAAAAAAGTTTTTTTAGTTTTCACTTTTTAGTTGTACCTACCTAATAGGCGAGTTGTTTAGTTAGTTTCTTATAATAACGCCAGAATAGATTACCCGAATATCATGAAACTTGAACAAAACCGATCAAATGAGAGATCTGCTTACCCCTTAAGAGTGTACTGGCGTGATGTTATGTTATGAAATGGTATAAACAATAAACAGACATGCAATTGCAGCAGTCCCTAAAGATTTGCCGTTATTTATTGAAGAGTTCTGTTGTATATCTTCGAAGTTCTTTATCAGATCTTCACCAAATTAAAATGGGACCAATTTCGGAACATATTCTTAACAAAAAAATAATTTTTGAAAGTGTCATTTAGTCAGATGAATTCCAATGACCCAGAATGCGATTGCGGAGGTACATCGCAAACACTGCCTCATCTCTTGTCTTGGAAAAACTGTACAAGACAACAGCTAACGATGTCAACGTGGCTGAATTCAGGTAATATGGAATCATCGATACCACGAAGAATGCCAGCATGTAGGGTGGAAAGGACCCTATATAGGCGGTGGTGGTGCGATGATTAGGACATAGGGTAAGCAATTTTTAACCCCCGACGAAAAAAGAGGGGTACGTGAGCATTTATTGTATTTGAAACGATATGTTCGCAATATATTTATTTATAACTTACATGTACATAGGCGGACTTAATGCCTGAGGCATTCTCTACCAGTCAGCCAACCCTTGGTTGACTGGGCTTAGTAGGCATTTCGGCCGATGAGTTTCGTCCGATCCGGCCGAAACAGGAATTTCATTATTGTTAATATTTTTGAGTGGTGTTTCGGACTATACATTTTTTTGAGCAAATTTTGTACAGTTAGAATGTAAAACCTTAGGTAGGGTTATATTTTTTGAGTAAAAGTTAGGCAATTTTTGGAAAAAGACAAAGCTTAATACCATTACAACAATCAATAGTAAACATAATAAATCACAATAATCAGTCTTATTTATCAATTAAAAAGCGTACAAAATGGCACCAGAGGTGTTTCACGTACGGCACCTATCGATATTTTTCACAGGTGCCATAAGTGGCATTTCACATTTGGTACCTATGGATCAATAGGTACTAGTGTTGGGATGTTTATTTTTATAGGGCATCAAAATCAAAAATTCAATTAAAATCAGTTGAGAGTTTAATAACATGATATAATTATAACTTCCTCTTTTGCTTTTTTAGTTACATGTTGAACATTCATACACAAACTACCAGGAGGCCAGAATCATGAAGAAGTATTTGCTAGCCTAGAATCATAAGCGGTAGAGACTAACGGAGTACCAGGAGATCAGAATCTAAAATTCCAGCCTCGGTAATACTTCTTCATGATTATAATCTCCTGGTACTTAAGTAAGTCTTTACCAGTAATGATTCCAGACCCGCAAAGATTAAGGGTACACTAGTCGACGGCACGAACTATTTTGTGCGCGAGGTTAAAATGCATTTTATATCAACCGACAACTCGTGCGGAAGAGATACTGTGATGAGCAGAAGGGAGCTAGTTCGCGTACGAGTACACACTTTTGGAAATTTGTAGCGAAATGGATAATGATTTAGGACGAGACCTTTGGCAGTCTAGATATCATGAAAAACCGGCCAAGTGCGAGTCAGACTCGCGCACGAAGGGTTCCGTACCATTATCGCAAAAAACGGCAAAAAAATCACGTTTGTTGTATGGGAACCTCCCTTAATTTATTTTAATTTAATAATTATTATTTTTTGAAGTGAATATACAACTAAATATTCTGTGAATATTTCAAGCGTCTACCTGTTGCCGTTATTAATATCGAGCAAAAAAGGGCAAAAAAATCACGTTTGTTGTATGGGAGCCCCCCTTAAATATTCTGTTTTCAATATTCTATTTTATTCTGTTTTTAGTATTTGTTGGTATATCGGCAATAGAAATACATCATCTGTGAAAATTTCAACTGTCTAGCTATCACGGTTCATGAGATACAGCCTGGTGACAGACGGACAGACAGACACACAGACGGATCGTGAAGTCTCAGTAATAGGGTCCCGTTTTTACCCTTTTGGTACGGAACCCTAAAAACGACTAAATCTATCTGTTCAAAATAAAATTATTTGCATTGTTGAACTACTAATCTATCCCTGTATGGAGGCCGTTTTGCAATTTTCCGTCTTCTCATGGTATTTATTCGCGCCCAAAAATGCTTTAAAATTAGTGTCGAAATGTGGAACTTTCGACGCTCATAACCTTCAAATAAATAAATATAACTTCCATACAGAGCTAGATAATGATGAGACAAATTGATATCACTTTTTATTTTGAACGTACATCGTCAAACAGTGTAATAATCCCTAGACTACGTTTGTATGGAAAAAAATTCGACTAGTGTAACCTTAAGACTTCTTCATGATTCTGGCCTCCTGGTAGTTTGGTTATAAATGCTTATAACGTTAAAAGCAAAAGAGGAAGTCATATTTTTATCATGTTATTATATTCTCATGTTTCTGACGTTACTTTGCCTCTAAAAAAGGATTAAAATAATAATGAAATTCCTGTTTCGGCTCGATCGGGCGAAACTCATCGGCCGAAACGCGTACTAAGCCGATGACTGGTGGATACTGGAGAGATAACATGGCAGGTGAATAAAAAATTAAAATAATTATTGAAGTGTTTGCAATAATCCAGGGGCATCTCCGTACAAGAATTACTTCATAATACCTATTGAGGAACATCAAGAATTTCCATTATGTTTGAACATAAACAATACGACATCATCGTACTGGTATTTTGTAAAACAATGGCGTTCAGGTGACATTTACTTTTCATCCTGATCAGTAAGACCGAGAAATTTACTGCTGTTATGTCGTTTATAGTGTAAAATATCGTAGTATGGTTAATATGGGGCTTACATTTTTTATTATTGTTTTTTTTATTTGTTTTTGCTTATCTCGTGTCTTCTATGCGGGTCACAAAGAATATTTTTTTTCATTCTTTTGTATGTATGTCACGTCTGTGGGCGGCTTTCAGTAGGAATTTGACATCACTTGTTCCATACAAGTGATGTTATAAGGCAATTCTTTTCGTTAGGGACTTAGGGTCCAAGCACACTGAGATAGAGTGGAAGCGAAGCGAAGCATCAATTTAAAAATCTGTATAGCATATTGACCTCTATCTTCACAATGTAATGCACACATTCGTATCGAGATAAACAAAGCCTGCGAGCTAACAGCTGCGATTAGCGCGCAGTCGCGAGAATACAAGCTCATTTACGCGAATCAAAGCGGCAAAAAAGTCAACTGGATAAGCGGGAAGAGATCGAGTGAATGCGCACATAATTTAGAGAATTTGTCGCTTCGCTTTGACACTATATCAGTATGTTACACTGTCATATATCTAGAATCATAGATTTATGAGTCGTATTTATAATATGATAAAGACATAAGAATAATAATATCGTCTTTGATAATAGTACATTATGGTACAAGTGTGCAATGTTGGTGATTACCGCTGAGGCGCCATTGGGACCCGAGCCGTAGGTGAGGGTCTTAAGAGATCCGAGGACGGTAATCATCAATACACACGTGTATCATACGACGTTTTTCAACACACTTGTAAAGAAAATAATACAAAGAAATCAATTTCAACAGTAAAAACGAGTTGTGAAATTTTTTTCACAATGGCGGACATAATTAATCAGTTTTCCTATGCGCGCGCATTTAACAATGGCGATCGGCCATAGACTAAAAGAATGAGGTTTCTTTTTTTTTTGGCTTTTCGTGGATAGTGTTTTAGCCAAGTACAAAATAGGGAATTTCATTTTTTCTTAATTACAGAGCAAATAAAATTTATATTTGAGTGAAAGTTTTATTTATTAAGCACGTACAAGTTGAAATTATCTATTTAAATATGAAGTTGCATGAAATGAGCAAGCAATAGGTACATTAATTTATTTGTACTATTGAGCACGATCTTTTTTGTATCGAAACTTTTTTAAGAACAAAGCAACTCCACCAATAAATTAAAAAAAAAACTGTATAACTCACTTGTGAATCATAGCAATGAAAAAGTCACAGTTTGATAACAGGTATCATTATGTGCCTAATTGCAGTGGAATTAGAGCCACTTTATGAGCAAGTGTGTTGAAAAGATTTTTGACAATTGTTTCATAGAAACAGGAGCAGGACGGAGCTATAAAATAATAATAGCTCTATCCCTTGAAAAACAATATATCACGGGAATTCAACGCGATTATTTCGATTATTTATTCACCTATTTAACCCGACATTTCGGCGTTGTTGCAACGACCGTGGTCCCGGGTAGACTGGATGTGTTGCCAGTGACAGATAGTCAAATGTTACATGATACATCTCAAAAAGTTACATTTTCATGAGAACAGTTACGTGGCCTTATTTTATGTGGAAAATGACACTAAGGCTTAACACGCACAGCGATTTGTTTTCGCACGAATTTTTGTCGCGCGTACTGAATCTGACTAACACGCACTGCTGATGGAATTCCGCGCGATTATTGTCTTTTTTTAACTGTTCATACAGTTCATAATGATCGCGCGAATTTATTGGTGGATTCTGTGGCAAAACATGGCTTTCTTGCGGTATTATTTCAGCGCTAATTTTTTACCGCAATGGCTGCACCTTCATATAATTCCATAGGTCGCATAAAAGGCGGAAAAAAAATTGCGCGATTAAAAATCGCAGTGCGTGCTAAGCGTATTAGACACTCACTCGCTCGCCGGAGTAAGCGGGATGGAAGATTTAAAAAAATACGTGAGTGAGTGAGTGAATAAGCAAAACGTCAATTTGTGTGTCACAAAATCAGGTGCGACAACACGACGAACGAAAACTTTCTTAGATGCGTTCCGTTTCACGATTATTTTTTATTTGCTGGAAAATATTTCGATATTTTTATTAAGTCCTAAAAGTTACGTAAAAGTTACATTTTGAGTCGTGTTACGTGGAGGTTACATGAGAAGGTCAAAAGTTACGTAAAATGTAACAAAAGTTACGTTCTGGCAACGCTGGGATGGTGACTGGACTGGTTGGTGTCTCGGTGTACTGGCTCCGTTGGGGCAGAAAATTCTTCCTCTACCCTCACATTTCTACACACAACACTGACCGTGTCCTTATTCTGTAAGTTCGCCGACTGCACAAAACGAGGTAATGTTATATGAATCACTGGATTCCACGCCGCGGATAATTTGTAACCGTCATTCCGATTGAACGTTTTGTGTTTTTTAATTTCAATCGCTCTGTCCCTTTTTAGTGTCGCAATATGATAGTTTTAACACGTCATGGTATAAGGCCCCTGCCCCGATACCATGACGTGTCAAGACTGTGAATAAGGGACAGATGTATACAAGTCATACACATCTGGCCCTTACGCACACTAAAAATAACCTTGCTCTAGAGTTTGTGGTCACCCCCTGGTGTTGCCATATTGATTCTTGCTATATTGTATCATTAAATTAATTTTCATAATTTCTGATATAAAATCTGTTCAAAAAATTATATGATTTAGCCTTTTCAGTTTTGTTACTGCTATATTCTAAATTTTAAGGCAGTTAATTTTCTTCGGGCGCACGGTTTGGCGCTGTGGTTGAGCGATTGACTGCTGCGCTGCGTGTCGCGGGTTCGATTCCCGCACGGAACAAATATTTGTATGACCTACAGATAGTTGTTCCGGCTCTGGGTGTTTGTGAGTTTATATGTTTGTAAGCGCACCCACGATACAGGAAGAAATTCCTATATGGGGAAAGGTTTACAATATATAAGAATATATATTGTGACCGTTTTATTGACGGAATAAAGTAAGTACGACGAAGTTTTGTCGTAAGTTCACAATAGGCAGTGGATGTGGAATTCTAAAATTATTTTTGGGCACACGGCTGTACACACTGCCGAAGTAATAGTAGTACAAACAACCGACTTGACGTCCATTGCAACCAAATATGACAAAAAAAATACTATCGACTTCCAAATAAAAACACTACAAAGTGAAAAATAACTTTCTGTTTTTCGGTGTCTTTGGTAGGTACAATTATTTTTCGTTATGGACACTGACTTCCAAAAAGATTTTTATTTTTCACTTTTTAGTTGTACCTAATAAGCAAGTTCTTTAGTAAGGTACCTATAATGCCAGAATAGATTACCCGAATACCCTGAAACTTAAACATAGCCGGTGAAATGAGAGTGTACCAAGGTGAACTGTACACATCTGCGTACCCCTTTAGAGCGTACTGGTGTGATGTTATGTTACGAAGTGGTATAAACAATAAACAGAAATGCGATTGCAGCAATCCCGAGAGATATGCCGATATTTATTGAAGAGTTCTGTAGTTGAGAGTTGTATATCTCCGAAGTTCTTCATCAGATATTCACCAAATTAAAATGGGACCAATTTGGGAACTTGGGACGTATTTCAAAATCGGTCCACAATTGACGGAGATATAGATGAACATACACAAAAAAAAGAATAAAAAAACAAACATGAAGTCGAACATAGAACCTCCTACTATTTGGTAACTCGGTTAAAAAATAGGATCAAATAAATATGATAATCACACACACAAAGATATGATTCTAGAGGTCATATATTTAGGATAAGAGATAGGATCCTATTTATGATCCTAGATATATATGATAGTATAATACCCTCCTTAGTAAGCCAGAAGCCGTTGCGTATGAAACCTTAAAATATTAGTACAAAAAAGCCCGTGTTTTTGCTGCAATCATACGTTTGAGATCACCTTGACCTCCGGCTCTAGACATGTGACAACGGAGGCGTCTCGATAATAATTGGAAAAAAATGTTCATTAAAAAATATTTTTTTAAACAAGCTCTTTTTGGTATTCTTCTCAACAAACCCTTTCATTTGATATAGTGCACACAAAATAACTAGTCCGCCATATTGTGTTTAGAATGACGTCACTTAGCTATCCATGCATTATCATCCAAACTAAACGTGTATGCAAAATTTCATCTTAATCGGTGGAGGATAACTGCTTTAAAATTCAGTTGCAAGATTTGACCCGAACACACTTACATACATTGCAAGTTAAATAAAAGCTTGTAAAGAGTCAATTTATGGGAATGTCAAGCGGGTCAAACACTATCGAAATGTCAATTGACCAATTAGAGTGCGCGCAAGATAAGTCTGCGCGCGGCCAAAATCGAAACCACAGATAATATAATACTAGCATACAGATGCCTCATCCCATACAAAGAAACCGTGCCGACGTAACTAGCGTTTTTCATCTGATTAATCTTGTTATTTTTTTGTACATCGAACGCGTTCGGTTCTGTTTCACGGTGATAGATAGATGGTGTTAGCAGCGACTCGCAAGTAAAAGGATTTATTAGGTTCGTGAATATTGTTTTCTTTAAATACAGTGAAGGTTCGTTTCATAGTATTTTTTTGCACGTTTTCACAGTTTTTTTGCACCAATATGTGTTACAATGTAAATTTTAACAATCTAGTGGAATGCCTCAGAAATTTAAAAATGCGCCATCTATTGGCATCAAATTAAGTGATCCGTTGAAATAATCTTTGAAATGTGAATTAAGAGCCTAAAATTCCATAATTTTGTACTAAGGAGAGTTGATTAAACAAGAACATACAATTGTTATGTTGTAATTCCAGAAAATATTAATTTTACACACATTCAATAACAGACTGGTGCATATTGCGCCATCTAGTGAGATTTATTTGAACCAACTTTTCTTTGTTAGCAATGAGACCCCGTGTCGAAACTAATCATTTGTCATTTTTGTCAGGTGTCAAGAGAGTGTGTTGTATTACGTGTTTTTATTCGTTTTCGATGTAAATAATCGCCATCATTATGCCAAAAGTAATTTAAAGTGCGGGCAGAGATGTTTTCTTGAAGTGAACAAGACAATAACGGGCCTACGGTACCGTTTTACAAAGATAGAGCCCGCGTTGCTTATTTGACAGTAACTTTTAGGGATATCATTATACAAAAATTTCCCTAAATATTCGTACTACCGGTGCCGCTTATTAAAAAAAATATTGAAGAATAAAAAAAAAATTGTAATTGAAATGGACGGTATTAGCCACTGCAGGGCCATTGTTAAACTAAATTTAACAGTACACAACAACAACAGTACAACAACAGTACAACAACAGTAGTACTAAGTATTCAATAAAAGATTTACAATAATTTCAACCTTTTTCATCATATTTTATGCAACTAGAAAAAGCTAGTATTTAATTATGCTTAACTTAAATTACTTTAAGTTTCGAGTAATGAAAAATGACTTTTGATTAAATAAAGGAAAAAAGATGAGTTATGCTGGCAACATTAAGCAGGCCACACGTCGCGCGCAGACTTCTAATTATTTTGGCATTACATGATTATTTTGGCATTACATCATGATTTTGGCATTTCTACCATCGCCTTCGCTGTTAAACTTTGTTTAGAACCTTAACCGCTTCGAATAATTTTAAACACTACACTTTTCCCGTGGCTTCGCTCTCGTAGCCCATCCCATATGAACCGTGTATATTTTCCGGGATAAATAGTAGCCTATCACACTCAATTACAGTGTGGTTTTCAATCAGAAAAATAATGTTCGTAGTCGAATCAGAAGGTTAACCACAAGCTCTTAGTGCAAGGTTACTTCGAGTGTGCGTAAGGGACAGATGTATATGACTTGTATACATCTGTCCCTTTTGCCCAGTCGCCTGCACTTCCATAGATTACCCTGGCTAGCCCGGCTTCGGCCACTTTCTTTTCTGTAGACAGTGTACTATGGTTCAAATTTAAACAGAACTGTAGGGTTTCGGAAAGGGAAAGGGAGGGTACCAGTGCTCTCCCTTCCCTTACTAGGCGCGTCGGGCGTCAGCGGAAGGCAGACAACGCTCCCTTCAAACCCCTCTAAAAGGGTCCAAGACCGACGGATTCGGGAACATCCGTCGTTTCCTTCAATCGGGATCCAAGATGGCGAAGCGTAGTGTTGCCCGCGTGACCTTTAAGGTGTAAAGTAGGAGGAAACACCTCATTCCCTACTACGGGATGAAGCCTGCGAAAAATGAGCCGGTCCGGGGCAGCGGAAGTCACATATGATGCATCCGCAATCCCCGACGTAAGTGTGCGAGGGCAGACCGGGGTGGTTAACTGGTTATATTCAGTAAGAGTATGAGAGGGAGACGGACGTACATGAGAATTTCCCGCTAGAAAAGAAAAAGTTTGTGCGGATGACACAACCGCCCAAGCAAACAGAGTATTCATTTTACGAACATATCTACAAGATCACCCATTGCATTGTAGACATGTTTGTTAGAATAATAATCTTGCGTCTCCTAATCAATACATATAATAAATCTGTAGAAAAGTCGATTTTGTACATAGCCAGGGTGTTAAAGGACAACAGGGGGGGTGACCATAAGCTCTTAGAGCGGTATCAATTTGAGATCGATTAAGGGACAGATGTATATGACTTGTATACATCTGTCATTTACTCGATCTCAAATGATGTCAACAGGTCACCCCCCTGAACCCATTTCCCCATGCGCCGCGAAAGAATTACTCTAGAAAATAAAATTTGTAGGTAGGTAGGGTGGGTAGTTAAGTAGGTAGGGTTACTAGGGTAGGTAGGTAAGTAGGGTAGGGTAGGCAGTTGACGAGAGCGAAGCCGCGGGCACAGTAAGTGGTTTAATATTTTCTGTCAGGCCCTTTCCCGATGGGGCGACGCACTTTGTTGCTGTAATAATAAGATTGCCATCACTGAAAAAAAAACACAGTCAACAGACTATGGTTGGTCGCGGTGACGTAAAAAGTCGAATTGCATCACATTGCGTCGATATGAACATACTTGCAATTTAAATCGCTTATCGGTATAATATAAATCGAATTGAGTCGCGCCATCAGGAAAGAGAAATCCGCGTATTAAAGATAATTCTATCAATCTACCTACGCAGATAAACATTATTTATACCTAAAAACGTATCAATACTGAAGAGCTCGTGGCTAAATAATAACAGCCGCACTGGTCGATCATCAAGGTTAAGCCACGCTTGGCGAGGTCGGTCGGTGAATGGGTGACTATTTTCAACATACCGAGTTTCCTCTGTGCCTCGGAAAGCACGTTAAGCCGTTGGTCCCGGCTGTCATTTGAAGATCTTTGACAGTTGTTACGGGTAGTCAGAAGCTTGAGATCTGACACCAGTCTTGCCGAGGGGTATCGATCGTGTTACCCAGTTACTGGGTTGTGGAGGTCAGATAGGCAGTCGCTCCATGTAAAACACCGATACTCAGCTGAATCCGGTTAGACTCGAAGCCGACCCCAATAAAGTTGGGAAAAGGTTAGGCAGACTGAGACTCTTGAACTTAAGCCGGTATTCTAACAAAAACCAGTATTTCTGCTTATAAATATTTAATTATTTAATAACAATAGCATTATGTCGACAATATACAGCCAGAATACGTAACAAAAAATTGTAAATATACGTAACTACAAGGTTTACGTAGATCAGTAAAAAAATCTTGCAAGCAAACCATGTACGTTTTGACGATTACCTATACAAAATAGTTTATTATCTAAATTTAATAATCTATACTTAATATTATACAGCTGAAAAGTTTGTTTGTTTGTTTGAACGCGCTACTCTCAGGAACTACTGCTTGGAATTGAAAAAGTATTTTCTGTTAGATAGCCCATTTATCGAGGAAGGTTATAGGCTATATAACATCACGCTGCGACCAATAGGAGCGGAGCATAAATAAAAAATATTGCATAACGGGAAAAAAATATTCCTTTTTGGGAGCTTCCGTTGCGTGCGCTGCGTAAGCGGTTTAAGTTACGCAGATATCATGTATGATGGATTTGTTCCTCTTTAAAAGTTCAAAAGAAGTCTATTATTTAAGATTGACTCACTATAACCTTTTTTTTATGGTAATATAATTTGTTCATTTGCGAAGGAGTTTTATCAACATCTATACTAATATTGCTGATGATAAAGCTGAAGAGTTTGTTTGTTTGTATGTTTGTAGGGTAGGTAGGTAGTGGTAGGTAGATAGCCAGTTGACGGGAGCGAAGCCGCGGGGGTCAGCTAGTAAGTTAATACAAGTTTAAAAACTAAAAGACGTACGGCGATGCGCCATAGGTACATGGTGGAAATACCACCCATACGCACTAAACGTTTTGGGAATACTTGTATTATGCGCACAGCTAAGGAGTGGAATTCTCTGCCAGAGTCTGTGTTGCCCGATACAACCTAGGGGACTTTAAAATCAAGAGTGAATATACTTCTAAGCAAACATGCTTCACCGTCGACCACATCATCGCTTACCATCAGGTGAGATAGTGGTCAAGTGCGAGGCTATCTACAATAAAAAAAACCCGACTGCACAAAAAAGGCGTTTGTAAGAAACAAGAAAGTATTCTTAGAGGCAGGGCCGGATCTAGAGGGCAGCCGAGCGGCAAAAATGAGGGGCGGCTAAACTGCACTATAATAGCCCTTTTCATTTCATCAGAAAACCTAACTTATTCGTAGTGTGGTGGTAAAATTTTCAATCTCGCTTCGTTGTCTAATATTATTGGTTCTTATTGTAATCCGTTTTACGTTTACACCGTTTTAAGACGACGACTAACGCCAACGACCTTGAGGGAACAAAACGCGCACTCATTTCACCCCCGCACGACCCAAAATTTTGTAGTTTTTTGTACTTTCCTTATTATTCTATGACTTTAAAAAAAAGCTGTGGATCAAAATGTAGATAATTAAATTGTCTTTGAGATGGTGTCAATTTCATTTAAATACGCCCAGCGGTTTTGGTGCGATTGTTGTGTTTCTGTCCGTTATAGACATAACTTTACAAATTAATTACACCATGGTATACGAATAAAACTCAACATTATCTCAGATCAAATTGTTAAGTAAATGGTCTTATGTAACATATATTTTTCCCAAAAAATTACGACTAGCCGTTTAGACGTGATTCTCATTTTAAAATCAGCTACTCAAGGGTATCTACGCCTTAATAACTTATCATTCATAATGTTGCGAAAATTCTTAGTTAATTTTTGAGCTCACTTCGTTCTCATTTCGCTCGAAGTTGTCAAAAAAACGGCTTCATCCGATTCGACTGTTAAAGCCACTCTTCAATAAATAATATCCTGAAATATTTACCTCCTTATAAGGAAGTTATACGAGTAAGGCGTCATTTTAAAGGGCGCCAAGGGCGGCAAAATAATGTCTATGACCGGAGCGACGAAATTACTAGATCGGGCTCTGCTTAGAGGATAGCTGCGGTCGTATGCCACCTTGACATAAAGATTGCTAACTATTTAATGCTTTAATATATTGTTGTGTAAACAATCCGCAAGTGGCTATAGCTGAGTATTAATAGGCGGCCAAAGAATCAGCCAAACTCCAAAAAAAAAACAGCTGTTGGTTGCCACATTTTAGCGAGATAATATGTAACGCAAAAAAACGTAAGCTGCACTGAACAGCTGATTCTATTTTAGCACTTATGAAAACGTGTCAGTCTAAAAAAGTCAACCTTCAAAATCGGATAAGTGCTTCTGTAGTTATAAGATCATTGAACGGACAGATAGCAAGAAGTTTCGTTTTATTAATCCCCGACAGAAAATGAAGGATGTTATAAGTTTGACGTGTGTACGCTGTGAGTATCTGTCTGTGGCATATCTCCTAAACGGATGAACCCATTTTGATTTTGTTTCTTTTTTGTTTTAAGAGTGTTCTTAGATGAAAATCGGCTCAGCCGTTCTAAAGTCACGGGCGTTTTACTGTTTAAATCGGGGTGTTCAATATCTCGTGTTATAATTACGTGTCCAAGATTGTCGATCGAAGCGTATCTACCACTAGATAAATTATGTAGCATGAAATTAAAATGTGTCGGGGTTTTTTTTTAATTTTCACAAGCTTTTAATTAACTTGCAATGTATATATGTATGTATGTAAGTGTGTTCGGGTCAAATCTTGCAACTGAATTTTAAAGCAGTTATCCTCCACTGATTAAGATGAAATTTTGCATACACGTTTAGTTTGGATGACAACGCATGGTTAGATATGTGACGTCATTCTAAATCCAATATGGCGGTCGGCCCAAGATGGTGGACTATTTATTTTATGTGCACTGCCATGATATTGGTATCAAATTAAAGGGTTTGCTGAGAAGAATACGAAAAAAGCTGGCTTTCAAAAAATTTATAAATTTAAATATTTTACTTGTCAATCAATCCGCCTAGCGTTTTCCAAACTACATTGCGGTAGTCAGCTGCCAACTTAACCGGATGCAGCTGGGTACCAGAATTTTACACGGAGCGACTGTCTATCTGACCATCACAACCCAGTAACTGGGTAACAAGAAACCCCCTGGCAAGAACGATGTCAGATTTTAGGCTAACCGTAACGACAGTGAAAGATCTTCAAATGTCAATCGGGTCCCACAGTTTAACGTGCTCTTCGATGCACGGATGATTTTCGGTATATAAATAAATGATGGATGGTCACCGATCTACGGACCGACCCCGGCAAGCGTTGCTTAACCTCGAAGGTCAACTCGTCTGTTATTATTTAACCAAAAAGTTCCTCTTGCGTTTTTAATGACGTAACGGTGAATGTATTTGTCGTAAGATGTGGTAAAAATAGACGTAGTTTTTCTAAGCGTGGGTGTTGATGGTACATAGTCTAATCTAGTTTTACAGACAATTTAGCTAAAATAGAATTTGGAAACAGACAGTTAGAAGACAGACAGATATTTATCCTGATTAGACATTATTGTTGTTGACCAGGGGGGTGACCAGGATGTATATAACCTGTATACATCTGTCACTTACTCGATATCAAATTGATACCGCTCTATGAGCTTATGGTCACCCTCCTGGTCAGGCTTAACTCTACACCGTAC
This sequence comes from Orthosia incerta, assembly GCA_948252205.1. Lineage (NCBI taxonomy): Eukaryota > Metazoa > Arthropoda > Insecta > Lepidoptera > Noctuidae > Orthosia > Orthosia incerta. Next base: position 12,897,660 of record OX411766.1, on the reverse strand, counting down.
AAAGCAAATAAAAAAACTTTTTTGCAAAAAAATACTACCGACGCGGACGTTTCATGTTATTTGGGTAATCTATTCTGGCGTTATAGGTACTTACTAAACAACTTGCCTATTATGTAAGTACAACTAAAAAGGGTAAAATAAAAAATCTTTTTTTGCAAAAAAAAACTACCGACTTCTAAATAAAAAACTACAAAGTGAAAAATAACTTTATTTTCGGAAGTCGGTGTCTATATCGCAAAAAAATGGTGAGTACATACGAAAGACACCGACTTTCAAAAATAAAGTTATTTTTCACTATGTACTTTTTTATTTAGAAGTCGGTAGTTTTTTTTTGCAAAAAAAGATTTTTTATTTTACCCTTTTTAGTTGTACTTACATAATAGGCAAGTTGTTTAGTAAGTACCTATAACGCCAGAATAGATTACCCAAATAACAGGAAACCTGAACATAATTGGTGAAATGAGACATCTGCGTACCCCTTTAGAGCGTACTGCCGTGACCGCGTACTTATGTTATGAAATGGTATAAATAATAAACAGACATGCGATTGCAGGAATCCCGAGAGATTTGCCGTTATTTGTTGAAGAGTTCTGTTGTATATCTCCGAAGTTCTTCATCAGATTTTCACCAAATTAAAATGAGACCAATTTTGGCATATGCTCTATCAAACAAAAAAAAAACAAAGTTGATCCACAATTGACGGAGATATCGGTGAACATTAAAAAAAAACAACTTACATAAAGTTGAAGATAGAACCTCCTCCTTTTTGGTAAGTCGGTTAAAAATAGCTTTCTTTTCTGAAGTTGCTGTCAAAAAACAAAATAAAACAATAGGTTCTGAAGACACCGACTTCGGAAAAGAAAATATTTTTTCGCTTTGTAGCGTTTTGTGGTGGAAGTCGGTTTATTTTTTTTTCAACACACTTGCTCATAAAGTGGCTCTAATTTCATCGCAATTAGGCACATAATGATACCTGTTACCATACTGTGACAAGTGAGTTATAGAGTGTTTTTTTTTAATTTATTGGTTGAGTTGCTTTGTTTTTAAAAAAGTTTCGATACAAAAAAGATCGTGCTCAATAGTACAAATAAATTAATGTACCTACCAATTGCTTGCTCATTTCATGCAACTTCGTATCTAAATAGATAATTTCAACTTGTACGTGCTTAATAAATAAAACTTTCACTCAAATATAAATTTTATTTAACTGTAATTAAGAAAAATTGAAATTCCCTATTTTGTACGTGGCTAAAACATTATTCTAGAAAATCCAAAATAAAAAGAAACCTCATTATTTTAGTCTATTGCCGATCGCCATTGCTAAATGCGCGCGCATAGGAAAACTGATTAATTTTTCCCGCCATTGTGAAAAAAAATTCACAACTCGCTTTTACTGTTGAAAATGATTTTTTAGTATTATTTTCTTCACAAGTGTGTTGAAAAACGTCGTATGATACACGTGTGTATTTTCATTTCATTTATTCATAAAAACAATTTACATTGTGTTGAATATAATTTATTCATTGTATTGATGATTACCGTCCTCGGTTCTCTTAAGACCCTCACCTACGGCTCGGGTCTCAATGGCGCCTCAGCGGTAATCACCAACATTGCACACTTGTACATAATGTATGTATTTCACAGTTTATTTACAAATTGCATGTACGAAAATAATTGCATTAGTTAGGAACTGTGTCGCAGCGACAAACATAGCCTATTTATTGCAGAATAACTAGGCAATGTCGCGCTATTATTGTGGAATAATAATCTCAAGAGTCACTTCTTCTCCTTGTTCCTTGACATATCTTTCAGACATTCCATCTATTGTTTCTTTGGTTTTTCCCTACACTTATCCACATTCATATTCAAAACTCATTTTCTGCTCTGTCTTAACTCCTAATGCAGTGTTTAAATGGATCCCGTAGCTATATATTTTTAAAAGCTTTTATTCAACTTGCAATGTATGTATGTATGTAAGTGTGTTCGGGTCAAATCTTAGCAACAGAATTTTAAAGAACTTATCCTCCACTGATTAAGATGAAAATATTGCATACACTTTTAGTTTGGATGACAATGCATGGTTAGCTGAGTGACGTCATTCTAAATCGAATATGGCGGACGGTCTAAGATGGCGGACTAGTTATTTTTTGTGCACTGCCATGATATGGGTATCAAATGAAAGGATTTTTTAAGAAGAATACGATAATAGTTTTAAAAAAAATAGTAAAAAAACATTTTTAAAAACAAGCTTTTATTTAAATGCTCTAAAAAGAAGAAAATAATCATTAAATCAAATCAAATTAGTAAATTTATTCAATTATACAATTTATATGATATAAAAGCATGTCACGAGATTTTGATACTGGGCTTGTACAGTTCTCATCCATTGGCTTAGAGTCAAATCGCTAGGTATTTTTTTTTCTAATGAATAATTATTGAAGATAACTGCTTTAAAATTCAGTTGCAAGATTTGCCCCGAACACACTTACATAAATACATACAAACATACATACATACATTGCAAGTTAATTAAAAGCTTGTAAAAACAATAATGTTTAATGCAGCACACCCGGGTTATGTACTATTCCACGCAGGAGCTTTAGTGCTTATGCCGCGAGTGTAAATTCCCGGCGCACTCTGAGTTCGTTGTACCCCACCATTCCCAGTACAAACAGTGTATGGATACATTAGCGGGTAAAATGGGTAAACTCCTTAAAGTTTGAAATACAAATGTCTTGTAAATTTATTTTGTACTCGCTCCAGCATGACATTGTATTTCGCTTCATGAGGAGCCTAAATCACCGCACTGTGCTCTAAGAGACTCCTTACCAAAGCGTCATACAGCACCCTGAGCGTGGTAATATTTGAGAAACCTTGCGACTGTCTCAGCACGAAACCCAGGTTTCTGTACGCTTTCTTGCAAATCTTAACTATATTTATTTATTTATTAAAACTTTATGCACAAGTACAAAGGCGGACTTAATGCCTTAGGCATTTTCTGCCAGTCGACCTTAGGGTGGTGCAGAGATAAAAAAAAAGGCAGGTGCAACTAAATTAAAGGATAAATAGAGATAAAATATACATAAAAAGAATATATATAAATATATACTTAGATACATACATAAACACATAAACAATGTTATAGAGAAACCGAAACCAACAAATCAATTCTGTGATGATTCTGCAAACTTCTTGCGAATGTGCTCACGTGCCTTAAATTTGAAAGAGAACCGACTGGTTGCCATCCTGATATTCTGAGGGAGCGCATTCCAAAGAGAGATAGCCTGGACAAAGAAGGACGAGTGGATAAACCCAGAGCGGTGAGAGGGACATTGAAGAAGACGATTATTGGTGGAACGAAGATTTTTACTGTGAGCAGAGCAAAGGAATTGAACATGAAAAGTCAGATAAGAAGGAGAAGTGGGTTTATCAATAAAAGAAAACAGATCAGATCCCGGAAAGTGAGATCCGGGGTAAGCAGTATATATATTTAACAACTTATATTTAGTAACATGTAAGTGGTATATATATTTTTGTAATCACCTCTAAGAATCCCTCATTTTGATACGCCACTCGATGCAACCCCCACAAAATGGCGCCCAAAATCCGCTATGTTCCTTTTTTTAACGGCACGTATCTAAGAACACTTGGGCAGTCAAGACCTATCTAAAGATGTCTTAATTATGAAAATCCGTACAGTGGTTTGAAAGGTAGTAAAGAATATCATAAACATACAAGATACGCGCGAAAAACATAACCCTTTCCTTGCAGCCGGGTAAATAGCTAGTCTTTATCTCGGAAAAATGTGAGAAAGGTCACTGGAGCGCGATCGTCTAGCGATCGATAAACACTATAGTAATCGATTATGATAATTATAATTGTTTACTTCATAATAATTATAGTAGTCACAGCGAATCTTTGTGTCTCGAAAGTTGCCTGCAAGACACTGCGCAGTTGCTATGTTTACCCGACTGCTGAAGGAGTGTAATGTGTTTATCGGTCTATGTATGTATGGTTGTTCCTATGTTGCGTTCTAGAGATCAAACGCGTTGGCCGATTTTGATGATTCTTAATTTCTTACGTCAATCGATTCGTCTTAACCCTGCCAGTGTCACTGGCTACATTAGCTGGCGCCATTTTGTGGGTTTCTTTTTTTCTTCCAATCACCTCTTAAAAATCTTTACACCCCACACCCTTCGTGTGGGGTGTAAAGATTTTTAAGAGGTGATTTCAAAAATATATAACACTTATAATATGTTTCAATGAAGCTAAGTAATTAAATAATTATTACTAAAATGTTGTAAATAAAAAAAGTTAATTAAAAATATCAAAAAACGTGACTGCTTAAAAAACAAACTAAAAAGACGTAAACAAAAAGAAAATCATGCTGTGCAGTCGGAGGACACATCTGGTTTTGGTCAGCCAGCTCGCGAATATTTATCCTGTTTACGTCTTTTTAGTTCGCTTTTTAAGCAGTCGGGTTTTTAGATTTTTTGAGTTAACTTTTTTTTTGTGTCAATGTCGAAGTAGAAGAAATCATTGTATAACTGCCTCTTTCAGTCGCTTACGTTTGTCGCATCGTCCTATCTCGCTTACTGTATGCAGTATGCTCGATGACAAACTGTTTCTTGCGCAATGGTTCGCAGAGTCAGTGGTGTCTCATCCCATACAAAGAAACCGTGCTGACGTTCTATACTGATTATTTTTTGTACATCGATCGCATTCGGTACCGTTCCGTTCCACGGATATTGATGGTGATCTATCTATCGCCGTAGAACGGAACTGAACGCAATCGATTTACAAAAAAATAATCGGTATAATCAGATGAAAAACGCTAGATACGTCGGCACAGTTCCTTTGTATAGGATGAGGCATCTGTATGCTAGTATTATATTATATTTTGTGTCTGTGGAAGAGTCAACTTCTGAGACACAAAGATCTGCTGTGACTATTGTAATAGAATAGATTACTGAAAACGTGCTGAAAGTTTAAAATCACGTGGAATCTCCTAGACGCCTTTTTTCTATGAGGGAGGATGAGAAATGGGTTTCAGATATTGCAGTTTAACAATCACAGCATCTGACGCGCGTTTGAATTTTTTTACCCAATTTTTGTGTTGATTTTCGTTCCAGAAAATGGAAAACACGTGAAATAAAAACATCTTTATAAATAACGTTGTAAACAAAAGTAGGTGAAGGTGAAACACTTTTTCAGAAAATGTACATTATTAAAAACGGCGACGGCATTGCTAGCAGCAGTGATGCAAATTGCAACATCCTCAAGAACATTGAGCCTTTTTTCACGGAGTATAATAGTAGTTGACATACATAACGACCGGTTTATGTAATTGGTATCACAATGAATAATAATATTCATGTTATCACTTGGCGGAAATATTGTGAGGAAACCTGCAATGCTATTCTATACATCACACCGTCATATCTTATGGTGGCTCCACAATACACAGACTTTTACACAGATTTCCTTTCTGATATACCGACATTTATTTACTTCACCAGTCTTTTAAAGATCGGTAGTGATTGCGCGCGTTTTATTGTTACAGGCAATGCATTCCATAGACGAGCGGCCTGGACAGTAAAAGATTTGTCCAGGAAGATAGTGGAATGCATTGGCATTTTAAGTTTCATGTTATCCGATGAACTAAGAACTTTCGTGTGCGAGTTACATAAAAACTGAAATCGACGAAAATACGACATTTGTCTGTACTGCTGTGTTACACAGACAAAATTCTATAGAAGTTAATGAAAGTCTGTGTAAAACTCTGTGTAGTGTGGACCCACCACTATGAGAAGTGAGTCAAGTGAGCTTAAACTGAGCTGTCAAACCCTAGCATCAATGAGGGCTATCGTTTGTCGCTAGGGGCGCTGGTGTAGTGAGGTCTTATGTGTCAAAACGTCAAATGTTGCCGTTTTTGTGCTGTTTCTGTTCAGTTTATTTACTACTTTTTATTATTGTGAATATTTTCCAAATATGGCAGATTAAGATAGGTACGGGGTTTACCAACCACTGCTACAATAGTGTTCTAAGTTTCTAGGGCCGATTTTCCAATACTCTGATAACTTATATCTGATGAATAAAAATGGCGATTTTGGCCAGATTTGGCAGCTTTTGTATAGAAAATATGTCAAACAGACATTTTTATTCATCAGCTAAAGTAAAAGCAAAAGTTATCAGACTATTGGAAAATCGGCCCTAAAACCAATAAATATATGGCCGCACAGGGTTCCGCCTACATAGTATTAGTAGATCCAATCAAACTAATAATAGTAAGTAGTTAGTAGAGGTTAAAATATGAAATTGCCGTTTTATTGTAATAGGTATTTCGAATTGACATAGAACCTTCATGGTTTGAGATTTTTGAGTGAAACTTTTTTCACATGGTACCTATGAAGTTCTTCTTTTAAAAAATGTGCAACATTCGATTATCGACTTTCAGTTGTTTTTTTTATTCAGCTTAGACAAGAAAGATGGGATACTTCGAAAATTCGAGTGATTTTTGAATACGAGTTCCGACGCGGAACTAACGCGGCAGAAACAGCTCGCAATATAAACATTGCGTTTGGAGAGGGGACTGCTAATGAACGCACCGTGCGATTTTGGTTTAAACGCTTTCGTGATGGAAACTTTGATTTGAAGAACGAACCACGTGGAAGACCGCCCACACAGGTGATTAACAATGAATTAAAAGAGATGGTGGAAGCCGATCCGAGCCAAACTACTCAGGCATTAGCGGAATGATTTAACGTTACCTTACCAACAATATTGACTCATTTGCCTCAAATCAATAAAATAAAAAAAAAAAAGAAAAATTGGTGCCTCATGATTTGACTGATCTGCAGAAAGAAACGCGTGTTGGAACTTGTGTTGCCTAGTTGAATCGATACAGAAATGAAGGTATATTGGATCGAATTGAGACATGTGACGAAAAGTGCCGCAAAGTGTGCCGCGACAGTGTGCAAAGCTTACCAATAAAAAGGTAATGTTAACTGTTTGGTGGTCTCAGCATGGTGTTATTCACTATAGCTTTCTCCGATCTGGTCAAGCAATAACGGCAGATGTCTACTGTGCCGAACTCCGAACAATGATAGCGAAACTAGCAGTTTAACAGCCCCGACTCATGAATCGATCTTCACCATTATTGCTCCATGATAACGCGAGACCTCATACAGCACGAGAAACCGTTTTAACTCAACAATAACTGCAATTAGAAACCATTCGTCACCCTCCATATTCGCCAGACCTTGCTCCAACGGACTACCATTTTTTTCGTGATTTGGACAATTTTCTACATGATAAAAAAAATTCTTCTCAGGACTCAGTACAAAATGCTTTCACACAGTTTGTAGAATCTAGATCACCAGAGTTCTATCGCAAAGGCATAAATGACCTTCCTATTAGATGGCAGCAATGTATAGATAATATTGGTAATTATTTTTATTAAATAAATAAGTTGAAATAAAAAAATACTGATTTCAATTTTTCAGTACAAATCGACAATTTCATACTTTAACCCCTGATATTTAAAAATCTTACTATCACACTTATGTTATAAAAAACTGGCCAAGTGCGAGTCGGACTCGCGCACGAAGGGTTCCGTACCATTATCGCAAAAAACGGCAACAGAAACACGTTTGTTGTATGGGAGCCCCACTTAAATATTTACTTTATTCTGTTTTTAGTATTTTTTGTTATAGCGGCAACAGCATTACATCATCTGTGAAAATTTCAGCTTTACTCGTATAGCTATCACGGTTCATGAGATACAGCCTGGTGACAGACGGACAGACAGACAGACAGACGGATCGCGGAGTCTTAGTAATAGGGTCCCGATTTTACCCTTTGGGTACGGAACCCTAAAAAAGGCGAAAGTTTCTATGTTTAGTACTCAATCACGCCAGAACGGCTGAACGGATCTGGATGAAAATTATGGCACAGAGATAGATTATAGTCAAGAATAGCACATAGGTAACTTTTTATAACGGGAATATGTTCACGTGTATGTTCGGATGCAGCTGAATTCCGGTATTTTACATGAAACAATTGCCTAACTGACCTCCACAACCCAGTAACTGTGCGTACAGCTACAGCTAAGTAGTGGAATTTTCTGCCCGAGTATATGTTTCCTGATAGTTGGAACCTACAACAGGGGTATTTAAGTCAAGAGAGAGTAGGTTACTTCTAGGCAAGTGTACTTCACTTCATTGTCGACCACATCATCGCTTACCATCAGGTGAGATCGTGGTCAAACGCGAGACAAAAAAATTACTGAGTGACTTGCTAAACTGGTATCAAGCTGCACCCAGTTGTACTGAAAGCAGATCGCAACATAGAAATTTGGGAAAATTTTAGGCAGATTGAGTGCCGTCAAACACATAGATAAATTGTATCTGTCTGTCGCCGAACACGGGACGATAAGTTCGTTTCATACAAAATGCCAATAAGGGATGCCACGTCGTGCGTCGCCGTAACGTCCGGGTACCCATGGCGTAAGCACTTTCGTATACATTTTGTATAAAACTATACTTTCAAAACTTATCGTCCCGTTCGTCGGGAATAAAAAAAGGCTACGTATGCAGCGACCTTTATTTAGAAGCTCGAAAGTCTGTCACCAAACCCAAAAAAGTATATAGATTATAGATTCAATTACGAAAATCCTGCTTAAAAAATTCTTGTAACTGTTTCAGAACCGTGGAAAATTTGTAAGTAGATACTAATGTAAACAAAGTCAGTTAGCACATGTCAACTGCCGATAAGAAATCAATTCGCATATTTTTCCAATGTTTTGTTCCCCCATGAATTTCTTATCAATTTTCTACATAAAACTAATGTTTTACTTACCGAAATTGTTAATAGTCCATTTAAAAACACTGCACAACACCACAAATTTTGTATTTAATCAACCGTTCATAATTTCAACACATCAAAACAGTTATTTGTTCTTTTATTAATTGTTAAAAAAATATATTATTTGTTTTTGTTTCGATAATCCGCGCGTCATGACAGTAGGTATCGCGTTCGCGCGCTTCCGCCGGCGTTCGATTTTCAAATAAACTATCCAACATGGCTGCCTGAATGACAAGGTAATGACTAGTGAAGTGACAGCGGAAAAACTGTCGATATGAATTTTCTTTTATTATGAACTGATTTGTGTTTTTTTATTTCTTTTTTGTTATAGGTACAACAAAAAGTACCTACGTTTATGTTTTAAACAACAACATAAGAATTTACTTGAATTTTTACTCAATAATTGCGGTAACTAAAAGGAGTATTTTTTTATCCTCGCACAGGTCTATTTAAGTCTTGGGTGACCATAAGCTCTTAGAGTAAGGTTATTTTGAGATCGAGTAAGGGACAGATGTTTATGACTTGTATATATCTGTCACTTACTCGATCTCAAAATAACCTTACTCTAAGAGCTTATGGTCACCTCCCAGGTCGTTCCATATAGTGTGATGTCGGATGTATAGAAAAGCGCTATCCCATATCTTCCCGTATCTTATGACCACAGGACTCACTTATAGGAATGGCCAGAAGCATTCCCTTACGCATTGTAACAATCATAATGCGATCGCCAAGCCACCTGCCAAGCGTGGCAATGATGGCAATGCAAAATGAAAGGCGTTACAAAAAATGCTTCCTAGTGCCCGGCAGCTTGTCTTGCTCGACTATGGTAGCGGTCAATGTTAATCTTCAGATGATGACGCAGCGTTGGAATGCCTCCCACTAGATGACCGCGAGGACTATAGGAATCCGCTGGATGCGAGACATCGAGCACAGGGTTGGTGGATGTGGTGACTTGGGCGTATAAGTCCAGCAGTGAACGTCTTTCACCTGAAATGGTGATGACAACGAGATCCATTCATACTTGTTAGTTATTTTTTTTTTAGTTTATGTTTCCTATGCGTGTCCCAAATAAATAAATTGAAAATCAAATCTTTTTTTTTTAATTAGGCCACTAAGCGGCAGTTTTGAATGTCAATAAAGAGCATGAATATTTTTTTACCACACAAAAAAGCTTATTAACTTTTGAAAAAAGGAATGGATTATCTTTATTCATTATCATTTCAAACTCTGAATGTATTAAATACGTCTTTACCGTTTGTTTGGCTTTTTGTTCATTCATTTTATCTTCGTTTCGTTTCGTTTACTTTACCGCCACTGCACCTATAAAACGACACAGCTAAATCATTATTAACAGCATCTACGAGTATGTCTGTTCATCTGCAAAAAAAAACAATTTATCCAAGGAAAATTTTCGCACGCGACTTTTGTTTTTGTGATAGATCTTTCCAAGGTTGATTCGGTCGTGCATGGTTTGCGTCTGAGTACATTTTAGCATCAGTAGCGTTGTTTACAACTGTTAGACTTTTATTGCATCGTAAGAGATGACACAATTAAATTAAAGTTTTTTTTATTGTATCTTGCGTCTCTGTCACTCATTTGCCTGACAGTCTTTTAAATACCTGATTGTAATGCATTTATATTTTTGAAGACCAATTTTATTTTTGTACTTACATATATTAAAATGCAGGTTGCAAGCTCATTTCGATGATAAAGTTGTCAATATTTTGGGAATTACAGGCATTTTGCCAGATTGAGAATGAGATTAGAATGCGAAGGTGTTTTAAATAATTGGGTAAACATATTTTGTTATTCAAGTGTAATAAAAATTGTTTTTCAGATGTGTTATATCTTGCATCGCAAAAATAGTTTTTTTTTTTTGTATCTTGGACATGTGCCTACCAAATGTTTGTCTGTAGTTGTATTGTTCCTCATAAGTCTAACTGTATCTCAGACGCCTGGATTTCTGACAACCAGTCCCTGGGTTCTAGAGGTCAAAAAGGTAGTCGCTCGGTAGACTCCTCCATGCCTCGTTTTTTTTTTTATAGTCTCGCGCTTGAACACTTTCTCACCTGATGGTAAACGATGATGTGGTCGAAGGTGAAACACGCTTGCCCAAAAATAACCTATTCACCCTTGACTTAAAGACTCCTAGATTGTAGCTGTCGGGAAACGCAGACTTCTGGCAGGGAATGCCACTCCTTAGCTGTACGCATAGTAAAAGTGTTTCCAAAACGTTTTGTGCGTATGGGTGGGATGTCCACCATGAAACGATGGCGCATCGCCGTACGTCTGCTAGTCCGATGATGAAACGGGCTAGGTGGAAATAGATCGTGCAATTCCATCGCACACTCCCCGAAATGTAACCGATAAAAAACCGACAAGCTGGCAACTCGGCGACGGTGCTGAAGGCTCTGGAGCTGGATTTTTTATTAAGAAACTACTTTATCCGTATCTTACAATGTATCTATCTATTGTACGTAAGTTATTGTGACATTCGGGTTGACATAATTTTTCAGGAAGCGTTTTACAAGTGTACAATTTTATTATTGAATTTTGATAAGAGACTTATGAAAAAAACCTCATATGGTAAAAGTTTCTTCCTTCGCGTGCGTATCAATCTCATTCAATAAGGTTTTACTTAGCCGTAAAATAATTTAAATTATCGATATCGACTTCCACCACAACACTAGAACATCGAGCACCGTGTAATTTGGTGACACGAAACTGTCCACGATTACAACGGACACACACTGGACAGCACACACGTCACTAACATAACATCACGGCCGTGTTCTATAAAGGGGTACGCAGAGGCATACGTATCTATATTATATACATTGATCACACTACAACACAGACAGGTACATTATAAAGTTAAATATGACGTATATTAAGTTGATAAGAAGAGTAAATATCTTTTTAGGGTTCCGTACCCAAAGGGTAAAAACGGGACCCTATTACTGAGACTCCGCGATCCGTCTGTCTGTCGTCTGTCCGTCTGTCACCAGGCTGTATCTCATGAACCGCGATAGCTAGACAGTTGAAATTTTCACAGATGATGTCTTTCTGTTGCCGCTATAACAACAAACAACAAATACTAAAAACAGAATAAAATAAATATTTAAGTGGGGCTCCCATACAACAAACATGATTTTTTAGCCGTTTTTGCGATAATGGTACGGAACCCATCGTGCGCGAGTCCGACTCGCACTTGGCCGGTTTTTTAGCATACTCTGTGCCACAGAAAAAAAATGGTTGTATGTAAAGTCGGTTTACGGACGATGGTTTAACGTGACAACGTCATAATAAAACATTGATGATTGCATACTTAACGATACAATTAACGTCATTGTAACGTTACGATTATAACGTTACAATGAGCGTAACGTTACATTGAGTCATCCTTTTTCGTGCGTGCAGCCGGCGTTCATCGATTTATTAGACGTTGTCACGTCAAAAAGAAATAAAGTAGAGTCAGTGATAGCGTGACGGGGACAGGACGGTATGAAAGAAGAAAACGTGTTGCGCCGACCCTAAGTAACCTGGGACAAGAGCAGAAAGATAATGATGGCTTACTGTGTGCCACTGCTAGACAGAAGTCTCCCTCAAATTCTTCCATAATCGCAGATTATGGATAATTTAGCATCTCGACAATCACTATGATCGAAAGAACGTAACCTTGTCTTGTCTATGACCACAGAGCTTCATACGTATAACCACGGTAATTATATCTAAAGGGCTTATTACACTACACGGTATTCAGGGCCCTAAACCCTAATTTAGGGTGATGTAATAACTTTTAGAGAGTTAGGGTTCCCAAAATATCGACCTTATTGACGCGGAATGGTGGAGTGACACGGTTTTCAGGGCCCTGAATACCGTGTAGTGCAATAAGCCCTTCACAGTATTGTGACTCGGCTCTGTCCTTGAAATGAGTGCCTACAAGCGCGCGTCATGTAAACACGCTTAAGGGCCGCCCGCCTTTACCTACTTGAGTTTATTTCTAGATTTGTGATTGTAAATATCTCTGATTCTTTTCTCTAATCTGAGTTAGGTCAATATTATACCTACTTTTAATTATATTTAGTCTTACTAGGTAACCATACGCACCAAACGTTTTGGGAATACTTTCATTATGCGTACAGCTAAGGAGTGGAATCCCTGCCGGAGTCTGTATTTCCTGAGAGCTACAACCTGGGTGTCTTTAAGTCAAGAGTGAATAGGTTTTTCTAGTTAAGCGTGCTACATCGTCGACCACATCATCGCTTACCATCAGGTGAGATAGTGGTCAAGCGCGAGCCTATCGATAATTAATAATAAAAAAGGTACCTATCATTTATTACTCTTATAGATACCTAATCATTTCATAATGATATTTCGTCTTATTCAATCTATAATATAAAAATGAATCGAAAAATGTGTTGGTAAGCGCATAACTCAACAACGCCTGGACCAATTTGGCCAATTCTTTTTTGAAATGTTCGTTGAAGTTCAAAGAAAAATTCGAATAATTGCCGGAAAAACCCTAAAAACAGCCCTTTTATTTTTCCCATACAAACGTTTTATAACTAAAACGAGCTTTATTGCTATCGTATAAAGTTCACATTGAATTACAAGCACACACTGTTGTTTAAACAATGTAGGTATGTTCCTAATGTCAAAGAGTCAATTTGCACTTTATTACCTCTGAACAAAGTTCAAATTGGTGTAGGGTAGGTGTAGGGTAGATGAATGTTTGGTGTTTTTATGGTAAAACAAAGTTTGCCGGGTCAGCTAGTAATATATATAAGTACCTAAGTACATAAATAGGTAAGTAGATAGCCTAGCCTGGGAAACTACCTTCTAGTATTTTTAAAGCGAGCGCGCGTAGGTAGGTCACTCGTGTGTCAATCTATCAGCCTATCCACTTATTTATTTATTAATCCAGGTATTATACTCGGTGGAAAAAGCGAAATACCTACCTATTAAAAAATAAACAAATTACGTACCTACTAGTAGGTTAGGTATATTTTTTTATAGTCTTGCCTTTCAGCGGTTCCAGGTAATTTAAAATTTTTTATCTCTGGGGGCGTTATAGAAAAATTCAAGGAACCAAAAAAAGTTAACAAAATAAAATAAGAGAAAATTTTGGAAGATTCATATTCGCGAGCAGGCTGACCAAAACTATAAATATCCTCCGACTGCACTGATTTTCTTCTTGTTTACATCTTTGCAGTCGGGTTTTTAGATTTTATTAACTTTTTTTATTTACAACTTTTTAGTTATTCTTTATTTTTTTCGAATGAGTTTTAAACATATAAGTGGTATATATTTTTGTAATCACCTCTAAAAACCCTTCATTTTGATATCCCACTCGAAGGGTTTGAAAGAAAAAGAAAATTGCAACGTCCACAATATGGCGCCCAAAATCCGCCATGTTACTTTTTTTTAACGGCCCTTATCTAAGAACACTCGGGCGGCCAAGAACTATGTAACGATGTATTAATTATAAAAATCCATCAAGTGGATTGAAAGATACGAGGTAATATAGAATATTACATAAATACAAGATACGCGCGAAAAGACATAACCCTTTCCTTGCAGCCGGGTAAAAACAGTATAATGTATTATTTAATTGCTCACTGCCATATAAGTAAGTAAGTACTTGTACTTATTTCAATCAAATATTCACAAATCGCACGCTTACTGCTTACAAAACCATCTCACCGTTCGTGACTGTTTGCGACTGTAGTGTATCGAGTGTTGGCTGAACTCGAGACGCGTAGGACTCGCGTTCCGACCGTTCGAATAAAGATCGAATACTGTTAGATATCATTACCGTGGCATGGAGCTCGTGGCTAAATAATAACAGCCGCACTGGTCGATCATCAAGGTTAAGCAACGCTTGACGAGGTCGGTCTGTGGATGGGTGACCATTTTAACATACCGAGTTTCCTCCGTGCCTCGGAAAGCACGTTAAGCCGTTGGTCCCGGCTGTCATTTGAAGATCTTTGACAGTCGTTACGGGTAGTCAGAAGCTTAAGTTATACATCATCATCATCAGCCGTTTAATGTTCCCACTGCTGGGACACAGGCCTCCTCTCTGTGAGCGGGAATGGGCCGTAATCCACCACGCAGGTCCAGTGCGGCTTGGTGGATGTCACATTGTCTTCGAATTTTTGGTTCTAGCACATGCCGGTTTCCTCACGATGTTTTCTTTCACCGTTTTGAGAGCAGTGGTGATGAAATTATTTACACAAAGTAAAGCGCCTGCCTGGGTTCGAACTCACGACCCACAACTTGTAAGTCACGGCCGCTACCACCGGGCCACGACTGCTTTCTACTAAGCATAAGTAACTAAGTATACAGCTTCTTGCACTCTTCTTGCTCTTCTTGTGTTTTCTGAGATGCCTGCCTCCTGCAGAAGTCATAACTCAATAGTTTACATGTTGCAACAATGTTACAGATTGCAAATATAATTTTACCAGGCGTTTTGCCCGTTTTGTATATTAAGTAAGTAATACGTCCTCCTGACCAGATTTTAATCATGATCAATCTCAGACTAGCCATCGACGTAGCGACATCAAGTACAAATTTATGTGCACAATCCCTCAATCTCATAGTCCAATGCGACGGCAATCCGACACGACTGAAAAGAGATTAGGCGCAGAAACGTTAGTTACACTTTTTTTGTATGGAAAATCATCCAATGACTTCCCTCGCTCTGTGTGAAGCGGGAGGGCGTGTCGGACTTTTACTGACTAAAACCCACCCGTGTCCCTTCTGTTGCTTGAGCCAGGGCCGCGTAACTCTCTTTCAAATTAATCCGCGACCCAGACAGGCATCGGCCTTAGCGGACCCCGTCAGTTTTTACTGACATCTCTTTGATAGACCGATAGCGCTAGGTTTTGAGGTTTCAAAAATGTTGAAGTTGTTTGTGTTTTGCATATAGTTTCCGGACCATTTGCCCAACCTAATACCTAAGTTTGTGTCATCCTAGGTATTTGCATAGGTAGAAATTTAGGTATTTGTCTTTTCGACCAGTATTGGACGAAAAGAAAATTAGAGATGAAAATTTTACTTTCATGATAATAACGAAGTAGTAACTGATGTAGATAAGCATTTTGTGTCATCTCTGTCCACGGGAATCCTAATACTTAACCAGTACCTAACACGTAGCCCAACTAGCTCTAAAAGAATATTATAATAGGTAAAATAGGTGTTACGCGTTTTTCAGTACTGATATCTGTTGTATAAAATATTTTGTGTCGAATTCATCCACGGCTTATATAGATATTTATTTTTTTTACTACAACAACTTGTAATATCCACAAAAGAAAATGCAAGTTATTAGAGTTTACGTACTTTTGATTATTATGGTATAACAAAACACTATTCATAATTTGTGTCATTTTTATCCACGATATCATATTATTTAAAAAAAAAACTAGACTTCTTCGCACGAAGGGCGAGCGCGTGTAAAAGCGCGGGCGGCGGGCGGGTGCCAGCCAGCCAGACGCGCGGCGCGTTTCTTTGTTTACATTCGGTATTTGTAAGTTGCAACAAAGAAGTGCGTGCGTTATTTATGATGTATTCGATTGATTAAGGCCCACTTGCACGAAAAACTTTCAGAATTGCTAACACGAGGTTCAATTGACAATATTGTATATCAAACTGTCAATTTAACCTAGTGTCAGCAACTAACTCTGATTTAAGTATTTTGCGCAAGTTAGTTATGAAGCTGTGAAAGACTTAAATGCAGGTATTGTAACTCATTGAGGCATGGTTTTCAACACAGCATTTTTTTGCATTGTTTATTATTTATTTTCAGCTGCAGGCATAAGTTGTTTTGTACAATTGTAGGTTTCATGTTACTAATTTTAATTGCTCTTTCAGTTTTGTTAAAATCACTCCAAGTATGATTTTTGCAATGTTACGATGTACAGATTTTAAGCATTTTTAATATAGCATTGTTACAATGGGGTCATGAAAACTTTTGAAAGATTTTTTCTGTGAATATTATTGTATCTTATTGTACGATTCAAAATTATACATACAACATCTTTGATAAATATTATTGTAAGCATCAATTACAATGTGTGTCAATGTTACATTCGGATAAAAAGACAGGTTCCATAGTACAGGAAGTACTATGGAAGAGCTAATAAAACTCGTTTTTTAATAATTATTGTAATTCAATTAATATTCATTGAACCGGCTGATGTGGCACAGCAGCGGTACCCTTACGGCTAATTAGTGACACGGGGGGACTTTAACGCTCACCACCAGGAGTGGCTCTTCCCATACCAGTGCATTGATCATACTGGAGGAGAGATGCGTAAGCTTTCGTTAGCGCTAATCAGCCATCTGGTTCAGGGGGCAACGGCAACGGGGGATGTTGATTCGCACACGGCCAATTGCTTGGAACTTCTGCTGAAAACCGATCCAGACCGATAGGTACTCTATGTCGATAACTTCACCTTGGGTAGTTCCGACCGCTGTCTGGTAAAGTCTGTGTCCGTCTACTCTTCGCCCAAGAGGCACACGGCGGGTTTGTAGGTATAAGTTGGCAGATTGGGATGGGATACGATCTTTCTTCGCATGCTGATCCCTCATCTTGCGCGGACGCCGTGACTGATGTGTTGCGTTGGAGAATTAAGTACTACATTCCGTTCTCTGACTTACCAATGTCTAGCAAAGGCCGGCCACGCAGACGCGCTTAAACATGAGGCTTATTTGGCATGGATCGACGCTCGAACGGTTAGTGCGAGTCACGTAAGTTAGAAAAGAAGGCCTTCAACAGCGCTGCCAAGTCCTGCAAGAAGGAGTTGCGAGGGGCTCGGTTCGGCCACATTGGCCGAATAGGGACATAACTAGCTTCTTACCCAGCAGGTAGTAAAGCGTTTTGGTTCCTGGGTAAGTCGGTTGAGTCGAACTTCTACCATCCCTCACTACGACCACTGCTAAAACTATCGACGAGTCGCTAGCCCACTTCGCTGAGGAGAAGGCAAACTTATTTGCCTCTCTATTTGAAGTTCGTACGGTTCGTACTCTGCAACCTCGACTTAAACAAAGCTAGTGGACCGGACGGGATACTAGCACTTGTCCTTAAAACTTGTGCGCCCGAACTATCTTCGATCTTGACACGTCTATTTCGCCTTTCGTATGAAACTGGAAAAGTGCCGAATGCTTGGAAGTAAGCTAACGTACAGCCCGTGTCCCAGAAGGACAATCCATCTAACCTGACCAATTACAGACCCATCTCTACGTGTGCTGGCATACCTAGAAGCTAAATACGGCTGCCGCCGATATCGTTCTACAGGGGATCTTCTACATTTACATCTTGAGTAAGGCCATCGAGAGGCAAGTGGAGGCGCTTGCCGTCTCTCTCAACAACTCGAAAGCTTTCGATAGGGTCTGGCACGGAAGCCTTATTAGTAAGCTTCCTTCATCCGGTCTGCCTGGTAATAGTATGTGTGATTGGATTGCACATTTCTTGAGGGATCGATCCATTCGAATGGTTATCGATGGCTGCTCGTCGGACCAATTGGATATGAATGGATCCCTCAAGGGTTGGTACTCTCAGCAACTTTATTTTAGCTGCACATGAATGATCTGCTAAAAACTTGGGTATGCAGACGACAGCACTGTTGCTGAGAGGTACTTGTCTATCCTTGTCCTTTGTGATGGTATGGTGGAGCGTTTCAGTTTATCCTTGAAGGCAGTCTCCAAATGGGGCGATGCCAATTTGGTCAGGTTTATGCCGCTAAACCCAGGCATGTCTTTTTTCCGCTAAAATGAGCCAATTCCACTCGGCTCCTTCCCTCGGAAGTGTAAACGTTGCGTTAATGGACCATTTTGAGCTTCTTGGCATTACTTTTAACACGTTCTTCAATTTTGGACCATACATTGAGGCAAACGCTCAGTTGGCTGCCAAAAAGTTGGGGATCCTCGCAAAAGTGAGACGTTTATTCACGCCAGAACAGTTGTTCAAGTTTTATCAAGCGCAAGTTTGATTATGTATGGAGTATTGTTCTCATTTCTCGGACGGATCTGCCAAATACCAGCTTGACGCACTTAAGTTTATCAAAAAACGGGTCAAGAAGCTCATCGTAAATGAGGCACTGGTCGAGTCAAAGCTCCAGAGCCTTGAACATCGTCGCCGAGTTGCTAGCTTATCGGTTTTTTATCGGTTGCATTTCGGGGAGTGTGCAATGGAATTACATGATCTAATTCCACCTAGCCCATTACATCATCGGACTACAAGACGTACGGTGATTTGCTATCGATAGATGGTGGGGATCTCACCCATACGCACTAAACATTTTGGGAATACTTTCATTGTGCGCACAGCTAAGAAGTGGCATTCCCTGCCGGAGTCTGTGTTGCCCGATAGGTACAAGTTGGAGTTTTTTTGGAGTTTTTTGAATAGGTTACTTTTAGGTAAGCGTGCTTCATGTTCGACCACGTCATCGCTTAACATCAGGTGAGGTAGTGTTCAAGCGCGAGCATATCAAATATAAAAAATACGTTCCCCCATTGCAATGCATACCACGCAGTGGATAGTAGAACGATGGTAGATGATTAATTATTATTATTATAGCAGTGATGGCCCAGTGGTAACAGACGTGACTCACAAGTATGGTCGTGGGTTCGAAACCAGGCACGCGCTTTACTTTGTGTAAATTATTTCATCACCACTGCTCTCAAAACACAGAAGTAAAAAAAAAACGAAGATATGTAACATCCATCAACCGACACTGGACGCGCGTGGTGGATTACGGCCCATTCCCTCTCCCAGATAGGAAGCCTAAACGCACAATGGACAAAATGGTAGTCTAAGTTCGGAAAAGGGGGACCATGTATCCTATCCTAATGCTTACCACGCCTTTCGTTTGCAATTACTTTTTCACATTTTTTTCTAATCATTCTCCTTTTTCACATATCTGTAATATTGAATGAGTCTAAAAACATTACTATATATATACACTACTCTTAGTTTTTCTCCAAGGCCATTTATGCTGATACGATTATATTCAAATGATGAACTAAAAACCTATTCTCGATGTCAACACCATCTTTCTTAACAATGATAACATTTAAAGTAAGTGATTATATTTGAGAATAAAAACATTGTAACTTAAAATTACAATTATGGTTAAAATAACACATCACACATCATCAGCCTATTAATGTTCCCACTGCTGGGACACAGGCCTCCTCTCTGTGAGAGGGAATGGGCCATTATCCACCACGCGGACCCAGTGCGGGTTGGTGGATTTCACATGTCTTCGAATTTTTGGTTCTAGGACATGCCGGTTTCCTCACGATGTTTTCCTTCACCGTTTTGAAAGCAGTGGTGATGCAATAATTTACACAAAGTAAAGCGCCTGCCTGGGCTCGAACCCACGACCTACAACTTGTAAGTCGCGGCCGATACCACTGGGCGACCACCGCTCTTGTATTAAAATATAAATAGTCCAAAATTTAAAATGTATTATTACATTGTATGTCCTTTTAAAATGAATTTAACACAAAGAAACCGTTGTTACCCAAACTTTTGTGTATTGGAACTTGATTTACAAGTATACTTTAGTACAAAACATTTTTCATTTTTAATTACAATGAATTTATTTTATTTTACAAAAGTAGTTCTTATTGGCACAGAAATACGGTTAAAAGGCAGAAATAAAGTTCTGTTCTTGCTGATTTCATCTATACTCTAATATTATAAAGAGGAAAGATTTTTTGTTTGTTTGTTTGTTTTTACCGAATAGGCTCCGAAACTACAGGACCAATTTACAAAATTCTTTTACCAATAGAAAGCTACATTATTCCTGAGTGACATAGGCTATATTTTTATCCCAATAACGAGTCCTGTGTGGTGGTCCACGGGAGTGAAGCCGCGGGCAACAGCTAGTATGACATAAAGATGTAACCCAATGTGTAACTAAAGATACAATGTTATTCATATTGGGTGTCGATATGTGGTCTTATACTAGACGTTAATACAGTGATTGTTAAAGAAAGAGGATTATTGAAGTTCATAAAATCGAACATTGTAAGGGATGACGGAAAAGCAGACTGTTTTAAGGAGCGCGCTGTAATAAAACTAAACTTAATCACTATCACCACACAACAAAAATATCTAGAATTTTTTGCTTCGTGTATATTTTGTATTGCTGACTGTACACTGCCTACTCGAAGCGGGGCGCGGGATATCGAGAAGCCGTATAACAAAAAAGCGGTAGGTAGGTACGCCGATACCTAGCTACCTACCTACCGCTTTTTTGTTATACGGCTAATTTGAATCTGAAAGCTATATAGGTAGGTATGCCGATACCTGCCTACCTACCGCTTTCAGGTTCAAATTCGAAGCGAATCGAAGGGTCAATCTAATATAATATTTACCATAATGACCGTCTTCTTAGCATTGAAAATTTACATTCGTAGGCAATGAGAATGCAGACACGCGCGCTTTGTACATAATTCGCACGTCATTATTTTCATCTCTATAGGTTACCTACACATTTGTTTATTACGTGGCGGAGATAAGAGTCAATAATTACTCAATATGAGTTATGTTATTTATATAGGAAGCCTTCGCATCTAAAAAGAAATCGTACCGAACGAACATGATTGTGTGCGTGCGTAACGCCGCCGCGTCCGCCCGCTTCGACTGCCTGCTTCGACCGCAACCATTGTTTTTGTGTTTTATTCATTTAAATACTTATCGTGCATGAAAATGACACAAATTTACAATGTCGATTTTTCATGCATTTATGATATTGATTATGTGAACTCTAATAATTATAATATTTTTTTGAAGCGTTTGTAGCTTGGAAAAACAAAACAATTGAAAATCTTAAAATTGCGTGCCCTAATTTGGCACAAATTTAAATAATAGGCTTATATATGTGATCTGAGAAGGGAAATAGTTATTTCATAAACTTTAGTTTTTTTTTCGCACTGTTTTTACATATTGACCCTATGTCAGTTTGCACTGGGCAAATATGACACAGATTGGGTTTGCACACTCCACAGGCTATCCTAGATATGATACCATAATTATTTTAAACTTTAGTTTTTTTTTGCCAGTTTTTATTTGAATAAAAATAATCAACCACAAATCATCGAATTACTGAAAATGCAAGTAACAGATGTGACACAAAACGCAATAATAAGCTACATAGGTACGACTTTATCCATAGGCAAAAAATCAGAAACTTTAGAATTTTTTAAACTTATGACATCAAAATTGGCCAGCGCTATCGGTCTATGAGGCACGCCTGGAACACTGGTCGCCGTCGACTCGGGCCTGGTTCTTATCGGACGGTGAGCTACCCATTACTCGCCGTCCGCAAGCCTGCACCTACGGTGGCCGGGGATCGGCTTGCGACTCCCGACGTGACGCTCGGGGCGTCTCCTGCGGTGGCTAGGGCGTGAGGGCGTCTCCGTCGCGCGTTCCGCCTCCTCCTTCGCGAGCAATACTGCTTATTTGCGATAATGGTACGGAACCCTTCGTGCGCGAGTCCGACTCGCACTTGGCCGGTTTTCTTTTTGTATCATATAGGCTCGCGCTTGACCACTATCTCACCTGATGGTAAGCGAAGATGTGGTCGACGGTGAAGCACGCTTTCCTAGAAAAAACCCATTCACTCAAGATTTAAAGACCCCTAGATTGTAGCTGTCGGGAAAAACAGACTCCGGCAGGGAATTCCACTACATAGCTGTACGCACAATAAAAGTGTTCCCAAAACGTTATGTGCGTGTGGGTGGGATGTCCACCATGTAGCGATGGCGCATAGCCGTACGTCTGGTAGTCCAATGATGAAACGGGCTAGGTAGAATAGTTTGCTTCAAGTTAAGCAGAGTTTTAAGCTTCATGGTGACTGTTCACACACCACTATAACTGTACCTCTCAATTTGGTAGTACCACGAGGTAGTACTATTAAGTAGCTAATCGATTTAACGGATAACCTTGTATTAACCAGCTGAGATTTTATGCAGCTGTTCGTATAAGTTTTATATAAGTAGGTATTTTATTATACTTTCACTATTTTAATTTTTATCCCCTAGAAAAAGATTGTCTGTTCCCTTTTTTACCCGACAAAGAAGATGTAGTGACTAAAATTGAAAAGAGTATGTTAAGATGGTTTGGCCATGTTGAGAGGATGAATGATAGGCGACTAACGAAAGGTATTTACAAGGCAGACGTGAATGGAAACGCCGGGAGGGGACGCCCTAGGAAGACATACATAGACCTTATAGGTGATGTTCTTCAGAAAGGCAAGGTGCGCAGTACTCATAACCGGCGTGTGTGTATGACAAGATGTATGAATGTGAGTGAAGCAAAAGAAGTATGTAAGGATCGTAGCAGGTGGCGTTCTGTAGTTTCCCATGGGAAAAAGGCGTGAGTTTATGTATGTACTGAAGGAAGGTGTTTAGCAGTCTATGTATGTATGTTTCTTCCTATGTCGCGTTTTAGAGACCAAACGCGTTTTCCGATTTTAATGATTCTTACGTCAATCGATTCGTCTTAACCTTGCGAATGTCACTGGCTACATTAAAATTGGAAAATAGGAAAATGGCGGATTTTGGGTGCCATATTGTGGGGGCCCAATTTTTATTCTTTCATACCCATCGTGTATCTAAATAAAGGGTTTTAAGAGGTGATTTCAAAAATATTTAACACTTTTATGTTTAAATGTAACCAATTCGAAAAAAAAAACCTGAAAAGTTCTAAATAAAAAAAGTTTATTAAAAATAACAAAAAAAAAGTTAATAAAAAAAAAAAATAACCTGACTGCTTAAGAAGCGAACTAAAAAGACGTAAACAAGATGAAAATCATGCTATGAAGTTGGAGGATATATCTAGTTTTGGTCAGTCAGCTCGCGAATATGTTACGCCGTTTTTTGCGATAATGGTACGGCACCCTTCGTGCGCGAGTCCGACTCGCACTTGGCCGGTTTTAATTTGCACGGGAACTTATTCGCGGGTGACAGTAACTAATACATACATATGGGTCGAATTGATAACTTCCTATTATTGAAGTCGATTAAAATGATGAATGGTTGGTCGCGGCAAAAGCTAGTTATTTTAGTAAAGTTAGTAATGTTTTGTATTTGTCATGGATTAAGTAAATGTCCATTTTTCTAAATGTCCACCGCCCATTTTTCTACCTAAGTTGTTAGAACATGTTATCCACTTTGTCTAATTTTTAACCGACTTCCCAAAAAGGAGGAGGTTTTCAATTCGACTGTATTTTTTTTTATGTGTGTTACCTCAGAACTTTTTATGATATAGACTACTCTGAGTAATGAATTCGGTACAGTTCACCCCCAGTCATGCTTCAGACGCAGACGCTAACAAAACTTGTCTTGATGTGGTTTTAGCATACATTTATTTATTTAAACTTCATGTACATTGGTGATACATAGGCGGACTTAATGCAGCAAGGCATTCTCTACCAGTCAACCTTTGGGTTAAAAAGGATACAACAGTGGTAGGAGTACAAAAAATAAATAAAAAATTGGCCAAGTGCGAGTCGGACTCGCGTACGGAGGGTTCCGTACCATTATCGCAAAAAAAAACGGCAAAAAACACGTTTGTTGTATGGGAGCCCCACTTAAACATTTATTTTATTCTGTTTTTATTTGTTGTTATAGCGGCAACAGAAATACATCGTCTGTGAAAATTTCAACTGCCTAGCTATCACGGTTCATGAGATACAGCCTGGTGACAGACGGACAGACAGACAGACGTATCACGGAGTCTTAGTAATAGGATCCCGTTTGTACCCTTTGGGTACGGAACCCTAAAAATGAACAAAAATTAAAGTCGGATATTAATAAACTATCTAACTAATAAAATACATAAATAATTTCTAAAACAGTAGACTAATAAATATTATAATATATATCATATTTTAAATGAAACAGAAATTTAAATATAATAACTATGACGAAGACCGAGCTATGTAAGAGAGGACAAATTTAATAATAGTTCCGTATTCTATCATTACTCTCAGCTTTTTTATGTCAAGGGGAAGGACGTTCCAGAGTATGACGGAATATGGAGAAGTAAGTTTTTGGAAGTTCGAAGGTTAAGATCGTGAGAACTGCCCATCACTTTAAAATATTGTTTTAAATAATCAGGAGTAGAAGGATCGTTCATGATGTTGAAGAGCATGCAGAGGGATCTTAGGGATCTCCTCTGACGGATAGGCAGCTGAGAACGGAAGGAAGAAATGTGATCATATTTGCGAAGCCCGAAAATAAAGCGAATACAGTTGTTAAGGTTACACTAGTCAACGGCACGAACTATTTTGTGCGCGGGGTTAAAATGCATTTTATATCAACCGACAACACGTGTGGAAGAGATTGATGCCGTGATGAGCAATAGGAAGCTAGTTCGCGTACGAATACACACTTTTACAAATTTGTAGCGAAACGGATAATGATTTAGAACGAAACCGAGCGTGCGAAATTTTATAAACAGACCCTTGGCAGTCTAGATATCATGAAAAAACGACTAAATCTATCTGTTCAAAATAAAATTATATGCATTGTTGAACTATTAATCTATCCCTGTATGGAGGCCTTTTTTTAATTTTCCGTCTTCTTATGGTATTTATTTGCGGCCAAAAATGCGAACTTTCGACGCTCATAACTTTTAAATATTTTATTTTTTTTACTTTTTCGCTTCCATACAGGGCTAGATAATGATGAGACAAATTGATATCACTTTTTATTTTGAACGTACATCGTCAAACAGTGGAATAATCCCTAGACTACGTTTGTATGGAAGAATTTTCAACTAGTGTACCCTTAAGAAGTCGATCCATTATGTTAAGAAGTTCTTGAGATATATCAGAGTAACAAACATCAGCATAGTAGATTATAGGCAATACAAGAGCTTGAACCAAGGTGGTTTTAGTGCTAGACGGAAGAAAATATTTGAATCTATAGAAAGATCAATACATGCTTATTAGTCGACTTCGCCCCTGTGGTATATCCCACGGTAAACAAAAATTAGTCGGGATTCCTCAGAGGCGTTTATTTGCGTATGTGTGTTTTTGTGTATCTGTCTGTGGCATCATAACTCCTAAACGGATAAACCGATTTGGATTTCGTTCTTAGGGTTCCGTACCCGAAGGGTAAAAACGGGACAGTTGAAATTTTCACAGATGATGTATTTCTGTTGCCGCTATAACAACAAATACTAAAAACAGAATAAAATAAATATTTAATTGGGGCTCCCATACAACAAACGTGTTTTTTTTGTAGTTTTTTTGCGATAACCATACGGAACCCTTCGTGCGCGAATCCGACACGCACTTGGCCGGTTTTTCTATTTGTTAGATGACTTTATCGAGAGTTTTCTTAGCCAAGTTTGATGAAAATTGGTTCAGCCGTTCAAAAGTTATTGGCGTTTTACTGTTTGAATCGGGCTCCTCCCGCAAGATATCGTGTCGTAATTATCTGTTCAATAGATTGTCGGTCGAAGCGTGTCTTATGTAGTATGAAATAAAAATGTGTCGGGCGTTTTCTTTTTTTTTAATTTTTCTTGTGTTAGGACTGACATCGTGTGAAATGTCGGGAGGGATTAGTGTTGTAAGAAACTCGAGTCTTGGAGTCTTATTTAATAAAAACTTAGAGCTCAAGTCCTTCAGAATTTAGAGTCTTTTGTAAAAAGAGTCCTGCCAAAAAGAACTCATGACTGAGTCCTCTAAATCCATAGCTGTAGTTTGAAGTAAATAAAATAGCAATGATCAAATTATTGTATTACCTATTATAATACACCAACTCAAGTTCATGATTCAGTCTAGCTCAAAGAACTTAAAAGACTCGAAAGGACTCAGAAGACTCAAAGGACTCGAATCGGACTCATGTGACTAACTAAGTCCTAGTCATGAAAATCGACTCAAGTCTCGAAATGAAGACTACAAGACTCGAGTTTCTTACAACACTAGGAAGGATCCAGACAAATCCGGACCATCTGCATCTGGCAACAGTAGCCGTTAGCCCATTGTTCTACTTTTTACCCGACTGCCGAAGGAGGGTAATGTGTTTATCAGTCTATGTATGTATGTATGTTATTTGTTCCTATGTGGCGTTCTAGAGATTAAACAAACCCGTTGGCCGATTTTGATGATTCTTACGTCAATCGATTCATCTTAACCCTGCGAGTGTCACTGGCTACATTCAAATTGGAAAATAGGTAAATGGCGGCTTTTGGGCGCCATAATTGAGGGAGCCCAAATTTTTTTATTCTTCCAATTCCATCGTATGGAACAAAAAAAATAAAGGGTTTTAAGAGAGGTGGTTTCAAAAATATATGACAATTATACCTATGTTTAAATGAATGTACCTAATTCGAAAAACCATTAACTAAAAATCAAAAAACTCGAATGCTTGAAAAGCGAACTAAAAAGACGTAAACAAGGTGAAAATCTTGCTGTGCAGTCGGAGGATACATCTGGTTTTGGTCAGACAGCTCTTGAATACCTATGTATCCTCCGACTGCACAGCATGATTTTCAACTCGTTTACGTCTTTTCAGTTCGATATTTAAGCAGTCGGGTTTTATTAATTTTTTAATTATCTTTTTTTTGGCCCTTGCATTAAATATTTCATAAGTATGTAGGCAGGGACACGGTATCTATTAAAGAAGGTTGTAATCATAGAACATGAATACTAAATGAGATAATTATAATTAGGTGGCCCAGTGGACCTCGCCTCTCGTGTTTGAGGTCGTGGGTTCAAATCCGGGTACCAATGTGATGACCTATGTGTTCTGACGGAAAAAAAAGGCGTGTTTGAAGTGTGTATCTGTGTGTATTTGTATAACTGTTTCGAGCAATGGTGACGGACGGACGGACGGACAACAAAGTGATCCTATAAGGGTTCCGTTTTTAGGGTTCCGTACCCAAAGGGTAAAAACGGGACCCTATTACTAAGACTCAGCGATCCGTCTGTCTGTCTGTCCGTCTGTCACCAGGCTGTATCTCATGAACCGTGATAGCTATGCAGTTGAAATTTTCACAGATGATGTATTTCTGTTGTCACTATAACAACAAATACTAAAAACAGGATAAAATAAATATTTAAGTGGGGCTCCCATACAACAAACGTGATATTTTTGCGGTTTTTTGCGATAATGGTACGGAACCCTTCGTGCGCGAGTCCGACTCGCACTTATATATCGTACTATAATTAAGAGACCCGGTGTCCCCGAAATGAACTCTGGGACGCAAAATTGTCCCGTTTTCTGAAACCGCGCGAAATTTTGAGTAGTCGAACTGGCCGGACGGCCGCCGCCGCCGCTGTGTTAACGATATTACAATCAACTCTGATAAAGCCATTAATAGGTATTGGATGTGGAGCCCATGTATTTCACAATGCAATAAAATCTGCTGCAGACAGGCTACCCTTAGATGACGAAATCATTATTGTGGAGATATGATTTTTTTATGTTTACACGATTCGAGTTGAAACTAAAGGAGTTTTGCTCCGAAACTGAAACAAAATATCAACAACTGCTCGGCTATATCAAAACCAGGGGGGTGACCATAAGCTCTTAGAGTAAGGCTATTTCGAGTGTGTGTAAGGGACAGATGTATAGACTTGTATACATCTGTCACTTACGCGATCTCAAAATAACCTTACACTAAGAGCTTATGGTCACCCCCCAGATGTCTTGCTCTTATGCCTGTCTTGGAAAGGGTTTTAAAAATATATCAGCCATTAAAAAAAACTACTTTTTGAGTATTGAAAAATGTCCCCTGTAACTAAAAAACTATGCCCCGTTATGAGTCAAAGAATATAATAATATAATATATAATAATAATTTATTCAACAAGTAGTTTGTACATGGCATACAGAGTTGTCTCAAATACTTAAATGTTATAAACAAAAATCAGTACAACAAATATAAAATAGGTCTGAGGACTCCCCTTCCTAAACTAGGCAGGAAACCTGTCTGTATCTTAGGAAAGAGTAAATGGTCACGTTAATTATGGACCAAGACAGCTCAAGAAAGAAATCAATGACAACACATGCAAGAAGCCTTCATACAAGAATTGATGAACCCGTAATTGTTGTGCTTATGCATACACGTAACGACTGTCTAAAACCAACAGCTTTACGTGCTTTCCGAGGCACGCAGGAATCTCGGAATATATAGGTGTTTTTTAGGTTTCCGTAGCCAAATGGAAAAAAAAGGGAACCCTTATGGATTCGTCATGTCTGTCTGTCTGCCCGTCCGTATGTCACAGCCACTTTTTTCCGAAACTGTAAGAACTATGCTGTTGAAACTTGGTAAGTAGATATATTCTGTGAACCGCATTAAGATTTTCACACAAAAATAGAAAAAAAAAATTGGGGGTTCCCCATACTACCCATACTTTAGCACTGAAACTCAATTATTTTCTTCATCAAACCCATAAATGTGGGGTATCTATGGATATGTCTTAAAAATGATATTGAAGTTTCTAATATTTTTTTTCTAAACTGAATAGTTTGCGTGAGAGACACTTCCAAATGGTAAAATGTGTCCCCCCCCCCTGTAAATTCTAAAATAAGAGAATGATAAAACTAAAAAAAATATATGATGTACATTACCATGTAAACTTCCACCGAAAATTGGTTTGAACGAGATGTAGTAAGTAGATGAGATGTAAGTAGTTTTTTTTATTACGTCATAAATCGTAAACAGCAATTTACCAAGTACCCGGAACCCTTCATGCGCGAGTCCGACTCGCACTTGGCCGGTTTTTCAGTAACTTCAGTCTTCTAAAAAAAGACTCTTGCCGAATATGAACTGCATAAATCATGAATGGAGGTGACGTCAGACAGACCGTCTATGACGTAGCCCAATAGAACCAATTTTAGGTCGTTTTCATTAATTATTTAGTTAGTACGCTCGGTTTAGTTTGGTGTATATCGATTTGATATCTCCTTTGGTGAATTGCCACCAAGTGTGAGCGAGGTAGGGACGCGGTGTGCGATGAAAAGATCCATCTAGGGCAGTGGTGGGCAAACTTTCTTAATGAGGGGGGGGGGGGGGTGAAAGTTTAAGAAATTTCAGAGGAGGGCCAGAATTATAGGAAGAACCAGCCAAGTGCGAGTCGGACTCGCGCACGAAGGGTTCCGTACCATTATCGCAAAAAAATCACGTTTGTTGTATGGGAGCCCCACTTAAATATCAATTTTATTCTGTTTTTAGTATTTGTTCTTATAGCGGCAACAGAAATACATCATCTTTGAAAATTTCAGCTGTCTAGCTATCACGGTTCATGAGATACAGCCTGGTTACAGACGGACAGAGAGACAGACAGACGGATCGCGGAGTCTTAGTAATAGGGTCCCGTTTTTACCCTTTGGGTACGGAGCCCTAAAAATGGATTTTGTGTAGAAACTTTTTAACATATAATAACATTACGGCATTACACACTAGCACAAATGTGAAAAATTACAATTTAACTTTTAATCGAAGGCTCTGCCTGGTAGGCGGAAAAGTAGAATCTACTTTATACTTCTGGACGGTCAAAATATAATTATCGCGGACCCTATACTAGGTATTCATGTCAAAGGACCATCGGCGGGCCGGACAAAATACTTTCGCGGGCCGGAGCTGGCCCGCGGGCCGTACTTTGCCCGTCACTGTTCTAGGGGATCATTTCATTTTCTTAGCCAGGCTTAGTGCAGCTCCTGTTCAGAAGAGCTAGCTAGTGCAATGTATTTTACATAGAAACAAGATTTACTTAAATTCAAAATATATTTTATTAAACAAGCTTTTGTAAAAACATTGCATTTTCACGATAGGTAAGTAATACAAAATTCCAGCTCAGTCGAACACCTAGAATTGAGTCAAATTTGATTACCGGTCAGGTGAAACTAATCAATAGCTTGTAATAAATTGTAGTTCTAAAAACTAGAAAACACGCTTTAATGGTAAATTTAACTAAAAAGTCGCTGATCCTGAAGATCCTGGTAAGGATAATGGGACAAACTATTTAAATTATTGCATTGTTATCGGTCTTTGATAAGTGTGCAAAGTTTCAAATCAATCCGACGTTTTGAAGGGGGTGAAAATCACGTTCAAAGATTCCGTTACATTGATACGTAGATACATACATACCAAGCTAATAAAAGCGTGTTAAAACCCCTACAAAGCGAAAAATAACTTTGTTTTCCCAAGTTGGTGTCTTTGGTAATTATTGCTTTTCGTTTTTACAATACCGACTTTGGAAAACAACATTATTTTTCGATAGGTATGTAGTGTTTTGCTTTAGAAGTCGGTTTTTTTTTTTTGTTAAATAGTTTTTGTTATACTGTTTTAGTGTTGGTACCATACATACCATCATTTATAGCCAGACAGAGTACATCTCATTTCAATTTAAATTACCGCAAACACGACTAGGATACATTGTTTCCTTGATGCGGTTATGTGTATCCTCGCACCTCGTAGCTACTCATTGTTTCACAGATTATCTCGCCTCGCTTCTAGCTCGCATTGCTTTGATGTAAAAGCACCCTTATAAATTGGGTTACAGAGGTCAGCTGACGTGGTCTATAGGTACTATACTAGGGATGAGTGTAACGGAATTTCGCTGCCAACTCAGCGAGTCCGGAACTGCCCTAAGAAAATGAATTTCTAGCCTTACAGGAATTCCATTACTCTATGTCTTGCTCTAGACTGAGAAATACTGAACCCTCGGCCTTGGAGTAACTTATTGCATTGTCATCGGTCCATGATAAGTGTGCAAAGTTTCAAATCAATCCCACGTTTTGAAGGGGGTGAAAATCACGTTCAAAGATTCCGTGACATTGATACATAGATACATACCAAGCTAATAAAAGCGTGTTAAAAAGCTCCGCCTTTGCTGCAAACGCGCGAGCGCTCGCCGCCTTCGCCGCGCACGTTCGTGCGCTGCAATCCCTACACAGCAGGTATGCTAGTCGACGGCACGAACTATTTTGTGCGCGGGGTTAAAATGCATTTTATATCAACCGACAACACGTGCGGAAGAGATAGATGCTGTGATGAGCAGTAGGAAGCTAGTTCGCGTACGAAAACACACCTTTGCAATTTTTTTGCGAAATGGATAATGATTTAGGACGAAACCGAGCGCGCGAAATTTTATAAACAGACCTGTTATATTCTTAATTAAAAGATCTTCATGAGTCTTCAGTATCTTTATTAATTAATCACAAGTCACAAGCGGTATCATAGTAGAATCAAGTCTCTCTTATCCATGGAGTCTACCACAGACTATCCAATCCTATAAAGCTAGTTACACAATATTCTAGTCTTAGCAAGTTCTACATTTAATATACAACATCCTTCCCTTTCTCATAATCTTCAAGTTTTACACAGTACCTATTACTCATTATTAATTTTAATTAAACAATTCTTATTTTGAACCCCCTACCCTACCTTATAATATTAAATTTAAACAAATAAACTTATCAGTTAACATAGCCGTTATCATTTAACATAATTACACAAAATCTTTCAGATAATTTGGTCTTTTAATCACTCTCCCTGACCTTGACATCTTAATACTAGGGTTTTCATTATTAATTATTATTTGCTCATGTGAACCATTAGGGTTCTCTCTTGGTACATAAGAAGTTTGTACTTCCTGTCTCATTACACTATTTCCTTCATCTTCTAAGCTACTCCTATCATAATACTTTCCACCTTTTATCAACATTCTCCTATTCCTTGTAATTACATTTCCAGTTTCATTTTTAACTTTATATGACCTAGGACCACTACCCTTTCCTACTATTATCCCACTCTCATGAGGTTTATTCTTATTCTCATTCTGTATTTTTACAATTTCTCCCTTTTCCAACTCAGGTAAGTTTCTACTTCCTTTATTATAGTATTTTCTCTGAACTGTCTGTTTTTTCAATAGTTCCTGTCTATATTCTTCCTTCCTATCAATATCCTCCCTATCTTGTATCAATTTAGGTAAAACAGTTTTAATGTTTCTATTGAACAACAATTCTGAAGGTGATTTCCCATTATTAGTCACAGGAGTGTTTCTATACATTAACAAGCCTTTATATACATCCTTTTTATCATAAATTAACTTTTTCAACATTTTCTTTACAGTTTGTATATATCTTTCGGCTAATCCATTACCCTGATGGTGTTTTGGACTAATAATTTTATGTAGAAAGTTCCATTCTTTTGAAAATTGTTTAAACTCAAAACTAGTAAATTGAGTTCCTGCATCTGTATATATTATATCTGTAATGCCATGTCTAGCTAAAATTTCTTTAATACTATCAATTGTAATATTTGCAAACAAGTTATCTAATTGCTTAATCTCTACAAACTTACTATATGCATCAACAATTAATATGTATGGCTTTGAATATAAAAAAAATATATCAATTGACAAAATCTGCCATGGCTTTTCTGGAATTTCTTTTTCAATCATAGACTCTTTCTTATTTATGTTTTGAAAACTTTTACACGTATCACAATTCTGTATCAAATCCTCAATTTCCTTATTCATGTTAGGCCAAAAACATGTATTTCTCGCTATCACTTTACTTTTTTCAATTCCTAAGTGAGCATAATGTATGTTTTGTAACATTTCTTTTCTTATTGACTTAGGTATAACTATATTTCTTCCTTTACAAATCAATCCTTTAATATAACTCAATTCATCTCTGTAACTGTGAAAGATTTTAGCTCTACTATCTATCTGAGATTTATTTTCTGGCCATCCTTCTAATATGTATCTCTTTACTGTAATTAATTCCTCATCTTTAGCTGTTTCTTCTATTAATTCTTGCATTTTTTTATCTGTTATTCTAAAACTTTCTAATACCATAGCTACATGAGTTTCAACTTGCCAATCAGAGTTCTCCTCAGTATCTAATAAATGTGATCTACTCAAGTGATCAGCTACTAAAAGTTCTTTACCGGGTTTATAATATAACTCAAATGAATAAGGTTGTAATCCCATCCTAATCTTCTGTAATCTCGCTGGACATTTATTCAATGGTTTAGAGAAAATGGACACAAGAGGTTTATGATCTGTTTCTACTTTAAACTGACACCCATACAAATATTGGTGAAATTTCGTTACTCCGTATAAAATTGCTAAACTTTCTTTTTCAATCTGACTATACTGTATTTCTGTTTCTGTCAATGCCCTTGAACCATATGCTATAGGTCTTCCTTCTTGTAAAATTACTGCTCCTAATCCTGCTTTTGAAGCATCTACACTAAGCACTATCTCTTTATTAATATCAAAATAACTTAAAACTGGTGGTTCAATTAGTAATTTTTTCAACTTATTATATGCTTCATCTTGTGCCTTAGACCATACAAACGGTACCTCTTTTTTAATTAATTGCCTCAATGGTGCTGTTACTTCAGACACATTGGGAATAAACCTTGCAACATAATTGATCATTCCTAAAAACCGTAACAATTCTTTCTGATTTTTAGGTTCTTTCATTTCCACTATTGCTCTAGTTCTCTCTTTGTCTACTTTTATGCCGTCTGTAGTTAAAATATGCCCTAGATATCTAACCTCTTTTTGTTTAAAATTACATTTATTTTTATTAAATTTAATTTTGAATTCTTGAGCTCTTTTAAGTACTTGTTCCAAAATCTTATCATGTTCACTCTCTGATTTAGCATGAATTAATATATCGTCTATGTACATTTCCACACCATCAATATCTTTAAATATTTCACTGAAGATTCTATGAAAAACTTCTGGACTTGATGATAAACCAAACGGTAATCTATTAAAATAATATCTCCCATATGGAGTGTTGAAAGTTGTTAATTGTTTACTATCATTAGACAATCTAATCATCCAGAATCCTTTATTAGCATCTAATGTACTAAAGCATTTACTACCTTTTAATTTTGAAATTATCTCATCTAAAGTAGGTATCATCATTTGTTCTCTTTGTATCTGTGTATTTAAATATTGTGGATCTAAGCATATCCTAAGTGAACCATCTGGCTTACTAGTCATTACTAATGAACTAACAAAATCTGTAGGACCCTCTACTTTTGAAATTATTCCCATTTTATCTAATTTATTTATTTCCTCTTTTAATCTATTTTGTAATTTAAAAGGTATGTGCCTACCACATTCAATTTTACCTTGCCAGCCCTCCTTTAATTTAATTTTATACTCATAACCTGGTATTTCTCCTAATCCTTGAAAAACATCTTTATATTTGTTTAATAAATCTATATTTTCTGCTTTCACAGTGTGAATTTTATCCCTATTTGTCCTTTGAACAAGATTAAACTTTAATAATGTAGGTAAACCCAAAATTGGTATGTAATTACCTTTACAAACCTGAAATTCTACCTCTTGTTCCTCATTACCTATTCTTACTGATAATGAAATTTTTCCTATGGTATCTATCTTTTCATTACTATAATTTGAGAGTTTACAATCTGATTTCTGAAACTTACTGATTCCCAATCTGTAACAATCATTAGCAGATATGACATTACACTGTGCGCCTGAATCTAATTTAAATCTTAAATTTCTATTATATTTTATAAAATACACACACTCATACCAATTCTTTTCAGATTTGACATTACTTATATTAATAACATACATGTGAGTTGAATCATCACTTTCACTTGTTTTGCATTGTTCCACCGATTTAACTTTGTACGCTCTGCACTTTCTCGCAAAGTGATTGTATTTATTGCATTTCATGCATTTCTTTCCATACGCAGGACACTTCCTCGCAGCATGTTGAAATCCACATCTGTCACAGTTGAATATTTTCTCTGGTTTCTCTCTCTCTATCTGTTTGTATATATTTTTTTCATTATTTCTTCTTTGTTCCATATTCTTTCTATATGTTCCTTTTCTTTCTACTTCCTTAGGTATTGCCCTGTTAAATTTCTTCTTCAAAGCGTGCACTGTGCTTGCACTCGGCTCATTTGTTTCTATCTTCTTTACCTGCTCTCCTGCTAGCTCTGCTGCTTTACATATCTTTATAGCTTTAGTCAGCGTTAGGTCTGTTTCTCTGAGTAACCTATCTTTCAATCTTGCATCTCTTATGCCTGTTACTATTTTATCTCTTAGCATTCTGTCTTGCATTGTTCCAAATTCACATTCTGAGCTTAATTTCTTTATTTCTGTATAAAAATTATCAAAATTTTCTCCTTCATTCTGTTGTCTCGTAAAGAACAAGTGCGAGTTTACACTTTCGTTTTTTATCGGAATAAAGTACTCATTGAATTTTTCTATGACTTTCTCATAATTATACGCATCTTCTTTCAGGTCAAAAGTATTATATATGTCTAGGCAGGCAGTGAACGATTTCCGTTCACTGTAGGCAGGCCTCACCCATGCAATGTAGTAATAGCGCAGTTTGTATCTCAGGCGTTTCATTTTTTGTACCTGATGCAATCCTATAGATTTCAAATCGTTGTTTAAACTTTTTGTACTCTTCCATATTTAATGATTTGAGTCCGGCAGGGGTTTTTAATCCTTGAATGCCAGTTTTCCTCGTGTTGCTGCTCTCCGCCATTTTTTATGTGTGCCGTACCAAATTTTTTCTAGTTTTTCTTAGTGACTTTTGACTAACCTTATTTTCATCCATTTTGCTATGCGCAGTACCATCCGCAGAGATATCCTTCTAATCGCAGCGCCATGTTATATTCTTAATTAAAAGATCTTCATGAGTCTTCAGTAATCAGTATCTTTATTAAGACGGCGCAGAGCGAACGAGGCGCGCGGCAATTAGGTATTTGCTACAGCGCGCTAGTCGTGTGCGTCGTCACACACACAATCACAAGTTCGCTCGAGTCCCGCTTGCAGTTGCTCGACAAAAGTTGGTAACTTAGGATTTTTAAAATTTGAGGCGTTGTGTTGAGTGACTTGAAAAGGCGAATATTGATTATTTAGATGTTTATGTAGGTACATAAAGCCCATAATTAAATCTAATAATCTATATTATATAGAAAATAATGTTTGTTTGTACTATCGTAATACATTATCCGTTCCGTTACTATTCATCCGATTGCGATGAAATTTTGGCGTTGTGGATTGTACGCCCGGGCATTTTACTGGGTAAGTAGGTAGGCTAGGTGAGTTGATAAGTAAGTTAGATGGGTAAGTGTATTGTATAGTAAAACCAGTCTGTAATAAAAAATCTTTATTTACCTAATGTAATACCTTGCGTGTTTTTCCATTTTACAAAATCTTACACAAAACCCAGGGAAACGTGGTATATTCATTATACAGAGTGTAACAGAAACGTCATATTTTAAAAATTGCTTCTAATTCTGTAAATGAACAACTATCTCCAGGGAAGTCAAAGGCATTTCCCAAAAACGAATGGAAATGGAAAAGAGACAAGAAGGGTAATATCATTCTCATTTAAAACATGATTGTTATTTTCAATCACTGGTGCATTATGGAAGAACGTGTTACGTGTTCATGCGATATTATATTGCACTTGTTTATAGAGGTATGCGAAATCTATTATTCTATTGCCATTTATTATGATCTCGGCTTTGTCTTTAGTTTCTTCTTCTACCAAAATGTTTGAATATGAATCCGTATGTTTTGAAGAATCCTGAAATAAAATAAGATAATTGTAAGTAGTCCCTAATCCACGGGCAGAAACTAGTACTAAGGCACATTTAAAAATGTATCTAAGAACAATTAACTTACATCGAGATTGTTGAATGGAATATCATCACTAACTAAAGGTTTTTCACCAACGTATAGGCAAGGATCTTTATTGGTCAGCATTTCCTAAAAACGTAATAAAATATAGTTATTGTAAGTTATTTAAGAAAATTGAGAGCAGCGCTGGCCCAGTGGTATCGGCCGCGACTTACAGGTTGTAGGTCGTGGGTTCGAGCCCAGACAGGCGCTTTACTTTGTGTAAATTATTTCATCACCACTGCTCTCAAAACGGTGAAGGAAAACATCGTGAGGAAACCGGCATGTCCTAGAACCAAAAATTCGAAGACTTGTGACATCCACCAATCCGCACTGGGCCCGCGTGGTGGATTACGGCCCATTCCCTCTCACAGAGAGGAGGCCTGTGTCCCAGCAGAGGGAACATTAATAGGCTGATGATGATTTAATAAAATTATTAAATTGACGTAGTTATCAGATGTGTTATTAACCTAACTCTTAAAATGTTGTGAACAGACTAAAAGAAATATAGTATACATAATACATAAATATTTTCCCATGTAAAAGACTTGCCAGCAAACACTAGCAACAAAATAAGTATAATGAATTTAAAATTTCGTGGTGACCCCTTGGCCTCACTTCTCGTGCTTGAGGTCCTGGGTTCAAATCCAGGCAATGCGTCTTTTTCAAATTATTTTTTACTTTCCAAGTTTATCTTGGACATCACTGACAACGGCGAAAAAAAAAAATCTTCCATCGTGTATTCTAAAATGAATGTCAGAATAGCAATCGGCACCCCCAAATACCCATTACACGATACCCATATCAAATGTTTGAGAATAAGATCCATCCGCCATCTTGAATTTTAAAAATAATGGCATATTTGTAATCGGCATCCCTAAGAACCCATTACACGATACCCATATCGAATGTTTGCGAAAAAGTTGCATCCGCCATCTTGGATTTTAAAATAATGTCAGATTTGCAATCGGCATCCCCAAAAACCCATTACACGATACCCATATCGAATGTTTGAGAAAAAGTTGTATCGGCCATCTTGGATTTTAATAATAATGTCAGATTTGCAATCGGCATCCCCAAAAACCCATTACACGATACCCATATCGAATGTTTGAGAAAAAGTTGCATCCGCCATCTTGGATTTTAATAATAATGTCAGATTTGCAATCGGCATCCCCAAAAACCCATTACACGATGCCTATATCGAATGTTTGCAAAAAAGTTGCTTCCGCCATCTTGGATTTTAAACATAATGTCAGATTTGCAATCGGCATCCCCAAAAACCCATTACACGATACCCATATCGAATGTTTGCGAAAAAATTGCATCCGCCATCTTGGATTTTAAAAATAATGTCAGATTTGCAATCGGCATCCCCAAAAACCCATTACACGATACCCATATCGAATGTTTGCGAAAAAGTTGCATCCACCATCTTGGATTTTAAAAATAATGTCAGATTTGCAATCGGCATCCCCAAAAACCCATTACACGATACCCATATCGAATGTTTGAGAACCAATTGAAAAAAAAAACGATTACATGCGCCATTATGTTAGATAATTTTTTTTTACAAAAAAATACAACCGACTTTCAAATAAAAATATTACAAAGTGAAAATAAATTCAATTTCGGAAGTCGGTGTTCCTGTTTTTGAATCTTCGTTTTATGACACTGACTGACGAAATTAAATTTATTTTACATAATATTGTAGTGTTTTGATTTGGAAGTTGGTTGTTTTTTTGGCAAAAAAGTTTTTATTTTACACTTTTTAGTTGTGTACATAATGGGCAAGTTCTATAGCCTAAATGAAATTAGAGTGTACCAGGGTTTACTGTATTCATCTGCGTACCCCTTTAGAGCTTACCGGCGTGATGTTATGTTATGAAAATATGGTGTAAACAATAAACAGACATGCGTTTCCAGCACTCCCGAGAGATCTGCCGTATTTGTTGAGGAGTTCTGTTGCATATCTCCAAAATTCTTCATCAGATCTTCACCAAATTTAAATGGAACGTAATCTTTCAGACAAAAAAATAATTTCTAAAATCTGTCCACAATTGATGTAATCGGTGAACATACACAAAAAAAATCCTCCTTTTTGGAAAGTCGGTTAAAAAGGAAATAACGTCACAAAATAGAAATATGTACTTTTTATGAGAACAGATTCTTTTTCGGAAATGAGCGCCAACTTTCTTCTTATAATATGTTTCCTTACGCTTTCCCAATATAACTAAAACAAACATTTAAAAAAATGTTACAGAAATATGCATTGAATAGTAAAAACATAAAAAGTTAATGTTAGTTATGCATAAAAAGTCATACTCAAAAAACAAAATATATAACTTACCTTATTCAACTATTTGCAGCAAGGTATACGTACACAAAAGATCGCGAATTATCGTTATCGGCGCGTCGCTCCACAATGAGACGTGACCACTCTCCGAGCTCTCGTGGGCGACTGAATTGCCGACCGGTTTACGTTTCGCATGATCCAAAACAGCGCAACAATTAAGAAAAAAAATAAAACTAAAATAACCGAGTGTTTTTTCGAAAAATTTAAAACTATAAATTGTGGTATGACAATTAGAGATTAATATGAATTAAAGTTTGTGAAAAAATTCAACAGTTTACTATAAATATTCAATAAAACACGAGCATGCTATTTTAATATTTTTGTCCAACTTTACGTATTTTTGTTATTTAAACTAAACAATATTTTTTGTTTTTGCCAACATAGAATCGTTAACACATTCATTGTGGTGTTCATTACATATTTTTTATGGTAATTATGGTAATAATATTGATTAAATCCCTATAACTGTGACGATCGTTTTGGATTATTTTGCTCGGCACAGTCTTAATTAATCACAAGTCACAAGCGGTATCATAGTAGAATCAAGTCTCTCTTATCTTATCCATGGAGTCTACCACAGACTATCCAATCCTATAAAGCTAGTTACACAATATTCTAGTCTTAGCAAGTTCTACATTTAATATACAACAAGACCTTTGGCAGCCTAGATATCATGAAAAAACGACTAAATCTATCTGTTCAAAATAAAATTATATGCATTGTTGAACTATTACTCTATCCCTGTATGGAGGCCTTTTTGTAATTTTCCGTCTTCTTATGGTATTTATTTGCGCCCAAAAATGCGTTAAAATTAGTGTCGAAATGTAGAACTTTCAACGCTCATAAATTTAAAATGTTTTCTTTTTTACTTTTTTGCTTCCATACAGGGCTAGATAATGATGAGACAAATTAATATCACTTTTTATTTTGAACGTACATCGTCAAACAGTGGAAAAATCCCTAGACTACGTTTGTATGGAAGAATTTTCGACTAGTGTAACCTTAAATACCGTTATAACACTTATTTTATAACATTGAATAAAAGCTAGTTTACTTGAATATTTACGAGTCAATATACCTGGGTTACAAACTGGGAGATTCTTTAAAAACAAACCTGTCGGATTGCCATTTGTCACTGTCAAGAGTGTCAAGTCAAGACTGTCAATGTCAACTTTATTTCTGTTGTTTATAGTACATTGTGTTGCTTTGTCAGGCAAGTTTCGTAAATATTTCATAATTTTTCGAGTTTACTAAAGAAAATGCCTCCGAAAAAGAAAAATGGGGATATCACACCGAAGGAAGAGTTGGCTAAGTTAGATAAAGAAGTAAATATTTGTCTAAAAATACGGTTTCTTGTATATAACCTCTTCTTCATGTTTCAAAATATATTTCAAAATATTTACAGGCTCTTATCGCGAAAGTCATGCAGCTCGAAGCGCATAATTTACAACTGAAAAATATTATAGCTAAAAACTTAGAAAATAGTGACGGTAAAAATATTAAAAACGTGAAAAAGAACTTGGATTTTAGCAAGTAAGTACTTACTATCTTGAATATTTTTCTTTTCACAATTCTTTGAAATAAATATGTAACTGTTATTTCAATCTAAAAACCATCTTTATTTATCTATTAAAATAACTTAAATTTAGAACAAGGAACAAGCTATTAAAGAGTCAATCGTTTATATCCTGTTAATACTCAAATGACGCTTTTTATGGC
Source organism: Orthosia incerta (assembly GCA_948252205.1). Taxonomy (NCBI): domain Eukaryota; kingdom Metazoa; phylum Arthropoda; class Insecta; order Lepidoptera; family Noctuidae; genus Orthosia; species Orthosia incerta. The sequence continues at coordinate 12,856,045 of OX411766.1, read as the reverse complement.
TTTTTCTAGGAAAAAAATAAGCTTTTTTTTTAAATATCATTTAGAAGATCAAATCATCAATCAAACAATCAGATCAAACTTGTCTTTTAACTTAATACTAGGCAATGATTTCTGCCCCTCAAACGTCAAACGTACACTATACAACGTTTAAATTAGCCCATTTTACGTGTCATGCTCTGCCGCAGAGCCACCAATTTAGAAACTGATCTATAATATCTTAAAATGATGTACGTCAAACGTACATCATGTACGTAAAACCGTTATCGCTGTACGTGCTTTAGGTAATGATAAAATAGACATTGATTGTGGCTCTGCTGCAGAGCATACTCTCTAGCAGAGCCACACAGAACATGTACTCAGGAAAGATAAATGCTACTGTTTTTTTATGAAGACTATTGTACGAATAGTTTATATTGCGTACGTGTTTAAAAATATCATTATTAGATAGTGGTTTTATTTATTTTAACTTTACAAAAAAATAATAGAAAGCGCCTGATTATTTTGTGACTGCAAATGTTGTGTGCATCAGAAAGACGGGAGTATAACTACAAATGGTCATGCTATATGCGTGAGAGCAATGTACGAGCAATGTACCGAATGTACGTAAAATTTGAAGCAATGAACTATTTTACAACCACAGTTTTTAGACAAAATATGTGAGCCGCCAACCTGATGTTGGAATGGCGGGGGTATATTCAAAATCACGACGTCACCATCCCGCATGACGAGAACCTCGTGAAAGCTGAGTCCTGCTTAGCACACGAGGTTGTCGATATGTGGAATGTGGACTCGGCGATCATTGTGCCAATTGTCCTTACGGCCAACGGTCTGATGGCCAAGAGCCTCGACGACCATCTGTCGAGGCTGTCATTGGGCGGTTGGATCAAGGGTCTGATACAGAAGGCAGTACTCCTCGATACGGCTCGCATTGTGAGGAGGTTCCTGTCTCTGGACCCTGTTCCCGATACCGGTTGGCCTCTATTTTTTATATTTTTTAATGTTTTTAAATGTTCTTTTTGCGTGATCATTCATTAATACGCAAACCCATGCATTTTGCCGGTTTTGTTATGAACGCTGTGGCAGAGTTAGAAGACTTATACTGAGCCCAAAACATACAAGGAAGCAATTTTATCCGAAAATAGAGAAAATTTGTAAGAAGCTAAGCAAAACGAGATGAATTCACTTTAGAAAAATAATACCTGGGAACTTGCCGCACTACCTAATGGTAGAAAAGCTATGTCAAACAAATGGATATACAAAATAAAGAGAAACCCTGATGGAACCATAGAACGTTACAAGGCAAGACTTGTCATCAAAGGTTTCTCTCAACGCGAAGGTATTGACTATGATAAAACATTTAGTCCAGTAGCACGACTAACAACTATCAGAGCAATACTGGGAATTGCAGCTAATGAAAATCTGAATTTACAACAATTTGATGTCACCACTGCTTCCCTGAACGGTACAGTGGTAGAAGAAATTTATATGGTACCACTAAATGGACTTCGTGTACCAAAAGGAAAGGTATGTCGTCTTTTGAGAAGTCGCTACGGGTTAAAACAGGCACCTCTTTTAAAAAAAAAAAAAAAAAAACGTTGCCCCACACTAGGAATTTCTCCTGTATCGTGGGTGCGTTTACAAACATATAATTTCACATACACAAACACCCAGAGCCGGAACAACTATTTGTAGATAATACAAATATTTGTTCCGTGCGGGAATCGAACCCGCGACACGCAGCGCAGCAGTCAATCGCTCAACCACTGCGCCAACCGTGCGCCACCTCGATGCTGGAATGAGTGCATATGTTACCGCTAATTTGCGTAAATCAGTTAGAGTTCAGATTAACTTGTAAATCTGCAGATTATCTGGTCGAGTCCGTTAAAATGCTCTCAGCAAGGAATCATTTTGCCCGTTTTTGCAACGTTTTTCATTTGTGCTCCGCTCCTATTGGTCGTAGCGTGATGTTATATAGCCTATAGCCTTTCTCGATAAATAGACAATCGAACACAAAAATAATTTTTCAATTTCAACCAGTAGTGCCTGAGATAAATAAATCTGTTAATATTATTTTATCTTACTAATATTATAAAAGTGAAAATTTGGATGGATTTGGTTTGTATGTTTGTTGCTCAACCACGCCAGAAAGGCTCAACGGATCTGGATGAAATTCGGCACCAAGATAGATTACAGTCAGAAATAGCATATAGAATACTTTTTATATCGGGAATATTATGTATTTATTTATTATATTCTTTATTGTACACCACAAAAATATATATACAGGATAAAATATATAATATGTTCTCTCGGGATAATTTTAGACAATTACGCGTGCGAAGCAGCAGCTTCGCCTGCGTGAATATCGAAAATTAATTATTTGTTAACTGCCAGCGTGCAGAAGCTAGAATTATATTATATAGGAGTAAATATAGCAATGGCTACAAAACATTCTGCTGTCACATAATAATCAGGCGCTTTCTATGAAAATTTTAGTAAAGTTAAAACAAATAAAACCACTGTCTAATAATGATATTTTTAAACAAGCCAAATTATATTTTAAAAAAACGTAGACAATTAATAGAATTTATTTCGTATATAACTCACTTTCAGACGCTCAAATTTTAAGTTAAGTCAGCTATAATTTCGCCATTGTTCTTTATTTTTATAATTACCCTTTAACCATTGATAGCATCTGGTTATGCTTTGAATATGATAACGTACATTGCTACGGTAGGCATTTCACACTCAGCCAGCTGGAAATTTGTTCAGATTTTGAATATACCCCCGCCATTCCACCATCAGGTTGGCGGCTCACATATTTTTTTCTAAAAACTGTGGTTGTAAAATAGTTCATTGCTTCAAATTTTACGTACATTCGGTACATTGCTCGTACATTGCTCTCACGCATATAGCATGACCATTTGTAGTCATACTCCCTTCATTTGATGCACACAACATTTGCTGTCACAAAATAATCAGGCGCTTTCTATATTTTTTTTGTTAAATTAAAATAAATAAAACCACTGTCTAATAATGATATTTTTGAACACGTACGCAATATGCACTATTTGTACAGTAGTCTTCATAAAAAACAGTAGCATTTATCTTCCCTGAGTACATGTTCTGTGTGGCTCTGCTAGAGAGTATGCTCTGCAGCAGAGCCACAATCAATGTCTGTTTTCTCATTACCTAAAGCACGTACAGCGATAACGGTTTTACGTACATGATGTACGTTTGACGTACATCATTTTAAGATATTATAGATCAGTTTCTAAATTGGTGGCTCTGCGGCAGAGCATGACACCATTTTACAGCCCGTTCAATCGATTTTGACTTCTATTGCGTTAGTGATACGACATATGGTAGCTGCAGTAAACAGTTGGTTTTGGTAAAAGGTTTATGCTATTTATGTCAGCCTTATGTTTACGGAATAGAACTCAAAATCGGTTGAACAGACCGTAAAAAGATTTGGAAACATGCCTACTGTTATTTCAAATGGAGTTTAGGTGTGCGAAAGCCATTGATTTTCTAATGTGCCTGCTAATTAGATGTTCAATGGCCTAATAGTATATGATAGTGTTGTATCCTGATTTATCGAAAAACTAAAGTAGATCCAAAAGACCCCACCCCTAAGACGACCATATAAATACATTGAGCAATCATGTCACAATGATTTGATGAATCACATATCTGACAGCCTTACCTACAACTTTATGCTTCGTTCTTGCAACATTAAAAAAAATTGCTCATGGAACCTGTGCTTTTGGTTGACGAAAAAAAAACTTGCATAATATGATGTGTGTCCGGCAATTAAGGGTACACTAGTCGACGACGGCACGAACTATTTTGTGCACGGTGTTAAAATGCATTTTATATCAACCGACAACACGTGCGGAAGAGATAGATGCTGTGATGAGCAGTAGGAAGCTAGTTCGCGTACGAATACACACTTTTGCAAATTTGTAGCGAAATGGATAATGATTTAGGACGAAACCGAGCGCGCGTAATTTTATAAACAGACCTTTGGCAGTCTAGGTATCATGAAAAAACGACTAAATCTATCTGATCAAAATAAAATTATTTGCATTGTTGAACTACTAATCTATCCCTGTATGGAGGCCGTTTTGCAATTTTCCGTCTTCATATGGTATTTATTCGCGACCAAAAATGCATTAAAATTAGTGTCGAAATGTGGAACTTTCGACGCTCATAACTTTCAATGATTTTATTTTTTTACTTTTTCGCTTCCATACAGGGCTAAATAATGGCGAGACAAATTGATATCAAGTTTTATTTTGAACGTACATCGTCAAACAGTGGAATAATCCCTAGACTACGTTTGTATGGAAGAATTTTCGACTAGTGTAACCTTAATAATCCATTTTTCAAGCATTTATTTTCTATTGACTAGAGGCCAATTGGTTTAATACCCTGAACTTATTAATTTACAGATGCCACTTCCGTCGAGTCCTACTCCGTATCCTCTACTTTGGTTGGAACTACAACGGTCTAGCTGTTCAAGAAGACACCAACCAGACAATCGAGCACCATCTCTTTTATGCTTTAACCAAATCATGCTTGATACAAAGTAGAGAGACATCAAATTACCATAGATGTGGGCGAACTGATAAGGGAGTTAGTGCTTTTGGTCAGGTAAGCACTTTAAAGCAGAAATTAAACAGCCGAAAATAGAAATAAACTGAAATGCGTAAAATAAAAATGAAAAGAGTTTTGTTTAGGGTTCCGTACCCAAAGGGTAATAACGGGAACCTTTTACTAAGACTCCGCGATCCGTCTGTGTCTGTCTGTCTGCCCGTCTGTCACCAGGCTGTATCTCATAAACCGTGATAGCTAAACAGTTGAAATTTTCACAGATGATTGATGATTTTTGTTGCCGCTTTAACAACAATTACTAAAAACAGAATAAAATAAATATTTAAGTGCCCATACAACAAACGTGATTTTTTGTCGTTTTTTGCGATAGTGGTAGGAACGGAAGTCGGTCGTGCGCGAGTCCGACTCGCACTTGGCCGGTTTTTTTAATAATTCCTAGCCTAACAATGATGAAATTGCAAGGAACGATTTAAAGTTGTTATTTAAAAAGTCTTTTTTAAACTATCTTTTTTCGTATTCTTCTCAGCAAACCCTTTCATTTGATACCCATATAATGGCAGTGCACAACAAATAACTAGTTCGCCATCTTAGGCCGTCCGCCTAGTTTTTAGTCCGCCGTTTAGAATGACGTCATTTTGCTAACCATACATTGTTATCCAAACTAAACGTGTATGCAAAATTTGATCTTAATCGGTGGCGTAAACTACGTCATTACGGTGTTCAAAACGAAGCCCTAAATGTAATTGAGTCATATTTACTTAATAGATACCAATGCGTAGACGTTAATGGCGCTAAATCTTCCAGGTTACCTGTTGAGCTGGGTGTACCTCAAGGCTCAATACTGGGTCCGTTTTTATTCCTGGTTTATATTAACGATCTGCCATTCTATTTAAAGGATATTTGCGACGTTGTACTGTTTGCAGATGATACTTCTCTGATCTTTAAAGTAGATAGGAATAGACAAGTTTTTGATGACGTGAATAACGCACTATCAATGGTCACAGATTGGTTCACAACAAATAATCTTGTTCTTAATGCCAAGAAGACTAAATGCATAAAGTTCGCTTTGCCCAATGTTAGAAATCTGGGTCCCAACATTGTGCTCGGCAATGACAAGCTCAAAACTGTTGATTCAGCTGTGTTTCTGGGTATAACAGTAGACTCAAAAATTCAATTGGGGCCACATATATCAAGCCTAGCGGGTAGGCTTAGCTCGGCCGCCTACGCCGTCAGAAAGGTTAGACAATACACTGACTTTGATACAGCAAGGTTGGTCTACTTTAGTTATTTTCACAGTATCATGTCCTACGGTATTCTACTGTGGGGCAGAGCCGCTGATATTCAAAATATATTTGTGATTCAAAAACGAGCTGTTCGTGCCATTTACCAATTAGGTGCGCGTGTTTCTCTAAGAGATTTTTTTAAAGAGATTGGTATTCTCACAGCGGCTTCACAGTACATATTCGCCAACATTTTATATATTAGGCAGAACATTCATTTGTACAGTAACAATAGTGATATTCACAACTTTAACACCAGAAATAAGGACAAATTACGAGCTCCCTTTCATAGACTTCATAAGGTGCATAGTTCATTCGTTGGGGTTGGTATAACTTTTTACAACAAGTTACCGTCTTCTTATCTAGATTTGCCATTTAACGCATTTAAAGCAAAAGTAAAAGCTAATCTCTGTTCTAAGGCATACTATTCTATTATAGTACATTGTGATACAAGGGTGGAAAGTAGGTTATTGCAAACGAGCTGTTATTAACAAGCCCGAGCCGAAGGCGAGGGTTTTTAATGACACGAGTTTGCAATAACCTACACACCCGTGTATCACACGACGTTTTTCAATACAGTTGTGGGAAATAGTAAAAACAAATCAAAGAATTAGATTTGTTTATTCACAAAAATAAAAATTTCTGAAAATGGCGCGTTTTTGCAACTGGATATATTTTTTTTACAAAGAATACAAGGTAGCAAATTGTTGCCTATAAAATTCATTCATTGGCGTGCGCTGAGAAAACTATTGATGATAGATAGAAAATTATTAGGTAGGTAGGGTAGGTAGAGTAGGTAGAGTAGGTAGAGTAGGTAGAGTAGGTGGAGTAGGCAGAGTAGGTAGAGTAGGTAGAGTAGGTAGAGTAGGTGGAGTAGGTAGAGTATGTAGAGTAGGTAGAGTAGGCAGAGTAGATAGAGTAGGTAGAGTAGGCAGAGTAGATAGAGTATATAGAGTAGGTAGAGTAGGTAGAGTAGGTAGAGTAGGAAGAGTATGTAGAGTAGGTAGAGTAGGTATAGAGTAGGTAGAGTAGGCAGAGTAGATAGAGTAGATAGAGTAGATAGAGTAGATAGAGTAGATAGAGTAGGTAGAGTAGGCAGAGTAGATAGAGTATGTAGAGTAGGTAGAGTATGTAGAGTAGGTAGAGTAGGTAGAGTAGGTGGAGTAGGTAGAGTAGGTAGAGTAGGTAGAGTAGGTAGAGTAGGCAGAGTAGATAGAGTAGGTAGAGTAGGCAGAGTAGATAGAGTATGTAGAGTAGGTAGAGTAGGTAGAGTAGGTAGTGTAGGTAGAGTAGGTAGAGTAGGTAGAGTAGATAGAGTAGGTAGAGTAGGTAGAGTAGGTAGAGTAGGCTGAGTAGGCAGAGTAGATAGAGTAGGTAGAGTAGGTAGAGTAAGTAGAGTAGGTAGAGTAGGTAGAGTGGGTAGAGTAGGTAGAGTAGGTAGAGCAGGTAGAGTAGGTAGAGTAGGTGAAGTAGGAAGAGTAGGTAGTGTAGGTTGAGTGGGCAAAGTAGGTAGAGTAGGTAGAGTATGTAGTGTAGGTAGAGTAGGTAGAGAAGGAAGAGTTGGTAGATTAGGTAGAGTAGGTAGAGCAGGTAGAGCAGGTAGAGCAGGTAGAGTAGGTAGAGCAGGTAGAGCACGTAGAGGCAGGGTAGGGAAGTTAAGCAGGGTAGACTAGATAGGCAGGGTAGCCAGTTGACGGGAGCGAAGCCCCGCGGGTCAGCTAGTTGACTTATAAATTTAAAACTCAACTGCAAAACTAATGATCGAGCTCGTAAACAAAAGTCACGACCGCGTAATAGAAAGATGCCTGTGCGTAAGATTTAATTTTCGAATCATAATTATAGCCACTGAAAGTACGCCATGTATAACAACTGTATTGAAAATGATTATTTAGATGATAAGCATAGTTGGTCGCTGTGTTGAACTTAAGACAATGTTCGTGTTCTTTTACCAAAATTAGCTTGCTGTCAGGTTAAATATTATTATTTTTTAATTTCGTTTTTATGTGTATTTTTTAAATTTTATTTTTTGGTAAGACTGTCGTAGGTATCGTTTACTGTTATTGTCGGAGCTGATGAAGATTGCTACTATCTTTGCATTATATAGAGTTAATATTTCTAGTATTATATAGCAGCATAGCCAGCATTGTGTGAGTACCATGTACTTCAGAGCTATCATTGTCTAGATACCTACGTCTTCTATTGACTTGAATGACTCCGGTGGTTGAGAGTATGTCATGCCCACTCAAATGTCTCGCCGATGGTGGCGCGTGTGTCGGATCATTTAGCTCCCTTCAAAATGGTTGAGCTGAATGGTGCTGATACATGTGTCATGTTCGTGAACGGGCGCTGTCGGTTGGGACTGGTCATCTCTTAGCTGCCATGGTTTATTTTAATTGATTCTAATTTTATTTCTGAATTGTCTTTTTATATTTACTATGGACACTTTTAACTTTCTACATCGTTCTCACATAATGTGTAATCTCAACATGAATGATGTAACAAATGATTTGTAATAATTACCTAATTGAAAAAGAGTGTCCATGGAGTTTCTTGCCCGTTCTTCTCCATAGAGATCTACGCCTTGGAATGGGCATCTACGGTACTTTCACAGTTATTATGTCTTGTGACTGGGACTGTAGCACCATAATTTTGTAATATTTTATTTTGTCTTTTGACAATTCAAAAGTGCCTGTAACTGGCCTACTTGAAATAAAGTGCTTTGACTTTGGCGGATAACTGCTTTAAAATTCAGTTGCAAGATTTGACCCGACCACACTTACATACATACTACATAAATAAATTGCAAGTTAAATAAAATCTTGTAAAAAATACCACTTCTCTTTCACAGGTTATTTCTATTTCGTTCCGAAGTAAATACCCGCCGTCAGAGCAGTTCTCCCAGGAATCCATAGATAATGAGTTTCCATACTGTAAAATGATAAACGGGCTACTGCCTAACGATATGAAAGCGGTTGCCTGGATCCCTATTCCGGAGGATATGCCAGAATTTAGTGCAAGGTATGACCATTTAATAAATTACTTATTTGAAACTCGATTACCTAACACACAGGGCAGTTAAACATGTTTGCTGTTCATTAAAAATCAATTGCTGTTCGTTAGTCTCGCTATATCGCAAAAACGGCTTGACCAATTTGAATTATGTTTTCATTCGCTCTAATGCTTCCCACATAAGTTAATCCAAATTGTAATAATATTCGCTGTATTTTTACATGACTGCCCAAAACTTGTTAGGTTTACAGGGTTCATGTATGTTTGTGAGTTTCTTTATTCCACCATAACTTCTAAACGGCTTAACCAATATCAATGTTAGTAGGTACATAACAAAAATATATAACTTTAGTATTCAATATGCATTCGATCCCTAATAACATAACAAAAGAAATTAAATAAATATGACAGTAGGTACCTTCTATTAAATATCCCATAGAAAATCCTTACAAAAAGTATGTATGTGTTTATTTACAGGTCCCCCGACTTCGCTGAAAATATTGGTTTTCAGTCATTTAGTTTAAACCTGTAATTAGGTTTAAAAAACAAAATTGGTTTGGGTAGATAATATATGGTTCAGCCGGTCACATAGAGTATGGCTGAGAGGAAGCCATTTACTTATAGTTGAGATGTTGGATGTGAGGTGACGAAAACCACAGACTGCACGATAATTTAGTTTATTCGTAAAAGTTACACGAAAGTTTCGTTGGAAGCTAATCCGCGGTTATAATAAACAAAACTATATATATAAAAGAGAAAGTTTGTATGTATGATCCTTATAGACGCCGAAACGGCTGGACCGATTTCAATGAAATTTTCAGCCAATAGAGAAGCTAGTATAAAACGTAAATAAAACGAGTAGCTAAAAGTAGGTCGCGGCGTTAGCAATTTGCCTGTACGTGAACCGTATACCTAGTTTTATGATATTTAATTTCCGCGGCTTCGCTCCCGTCAACTGGCTACCTACCTACCCTATCCTACCTACCCACTTATCATACCCTACCCTACATACCTACCTAAACTACTTACCCACCCTACCCTACCTACTCTACCCTACCCAAAATACCCTTCCCTACTCACCTACCCACCCATTTTTTTTTTTGCTTGGAGAAATGCTCATGTATACTGCACTACCACGGGAAGATAGTGCAGTTATGTGGGACTCTAACCCACTAAAACTCCACGGTGTCCTCCAGTGCCGCTTATGGCGGGAACACGGGCACGAGTTAGCACTCACCGCGAACCCACCGCGGCTATCCGTCACCGGACCCTCCTCGGGGGAGTACCCCCCATCACCGGCGCACCAGAACACACTGTACGTCGTGACCACTCCAGGGACCAATTCAGCACATGGGGGCCAGACGACCCCGTGTATGGCACCCTTGGTCCCACTGTGACGGGTCGAGGTCAATGGCCCCGCCACCTACCATTTTGCGGCCGCAGGGGATAGGGAGAACGGCTAACGCTATATACCACCTCCTCTTCCCCTGCGGCCCCACCGCGTCCGCCATCAGACGGTGGCGACCCCGTCTAGGCTGCGGAAGGTAGGGAGAGCTGCGCTCCGTAATACCGGCACTCCTCTCCCGCCGCGGCCTCCAACCCTCAGCCGCGATATCGTATGGGACCTGGGAATCTCCATAAGACATCGCGGCCCGCCTCAGTTGCGATGTCGCCTGTTACCAAGCGGCACTGCAACCTACTAGTTGGCTGCTACGTCGTCGGCTTAATCGGCAAAAGCCCTGACAAGCGGCCCCTCCTCGGGTTCCTCTTCGCTTCACCGTGGGGGACCAAGCCACGGTTACTGAGCCCCTCCGCCTCGACAAAGCGGGAACCCACCGGGGAGGACCCACCTACCCACCCTACCGTAGCAACCTACCAATTTTTTTTTGGTACAAATAGTTGCATAAGTCTTTCCTCAGGATGTCATCTGTTCCTGTTACTGATCGGCTCGAGCTCCTTGGCATGGAGTTGACATCCAGTCTCAACTTCGGCGCCTCCATCGAGTACAAAGCCCAAATTGCGGCAAAGAAACTGGGCGTCCTAAACAGAGTGAAGCGATACTTTATGCCTGGACAGCTATTAACTCTTTACAAAGCGCAAGTCCGATCCTGCATGGAGTATTGCAGCTACCTCTGGGATGGCTCAGCTAAATATCAGCTTGCCGCGCTTGACTCGGTGGAACGCAGAGCTAAGAGACTAATTGGCGACGTCAAACTGGTGGCTGCCAAGCTTCACAGCTTAGCTCATCGCCGTAAGGTTGCCTGCTTGTCGGTATTCTACAGACTGTATTTTGGCGAGTGTGCTTGAGCACACTCGCCAAAATCCACGACCTCATCCCACCGGCCCCCTTCTACCATCGGACATCTAGACGCACTGCAAGTTACCATCCTCACCTAGTTGCTATTCCACCAATTCGCACCAAGCGCTTCCAAACATCCTTCATAATGCGCACTGCAAAAGAGTGGAACTCACTGCCTGCGTCTGTGTTTCCGAACGCATACAACCCGAATCTCTTCAAAGTTAGAGTGAATAGGCTACTTCTGGGTAAGCTCACTCCATCGTCGACTTTGTCTCTGTCACCTCTGACCTAGACTAGAGTCAAGAGCAAACCCATCTCAAATAAAAAAAAAATAAAAAAAAATATCCTTGCCAAATTTCATTGAATTCTGTTCAGTGGTTTAGATGTGAAATGGTAACAGTCAGACAGTAACTTTCGAATTTATAATATTATACGTCACAAAAGATAGCTTGATCTCTGCGACAGCTGTCAGTATCAATACAGTAACAATAGCGCTTGACAGGCTAACAATAACGTATGCGCCAGTTTGACATCAAGCTATCTTTTATGATGACACAATAGTTCATTGTGATACAAGGGTGGGAAGTAGGTTATTGCAAACGAGCTGTCATTGAGCTGGACATATTTTTTTACAAAAAAAACAGCCTATACAGCCTATTCGGTTTTTGACAAAAGTTGATGTGAAAATAATTAACTTAAAACTGGTAATTAAACATATTAAACAAATTAAAAAAAAATGAGAATTCAATGGTAAAACGTACGGAATCATTAATTTTTCCTCGTATAAAATCGTATACCATTTTATTCTATGTATGAAAATTCCTTGCTAATAAACTTTTTTAAATTGACTTATGGCGCGTTTTTGCAACTGGACTTATTTTTTTACAACGTTAACAGCCTATACAGCCTATTCGATTTTTGACAAATGTTGATGTGAAAATAATTAAATTAAAACTGGTAATTAAATATATTAAACAACCATTTATAAGACTTTTGAGAATTCAATGCTAAAACGTACGGAATCATTCATTTTTCCTCGTAGAAAATCTATCCCATTTTATTCTATGTATGAAAACTCCTTGCTCCTAAACTTTTTTTAAATTGACTTATAAATTTAAAACTAAACTGCAAACATAATGATCGAGCTCGTAAACAAAAGTCACGACCGCGTAACAGAAAGATGCCTATGCGTAAGATTTAACTTTCGAATCATAATTTTAGCCTCTGAAAGTACGCCATGTTTAACAACTGTATTGAAAAAATAATTAATGTGCATTATTGCAGACCGAATACAGTGACTGACTATAAGATCTACCCTTGTGAACAATATGTTTTCTATCTAATAATATTTTCAGATTCGACTGCAAGAAACGCACATACAAATACTACTTCCCCCGTTCTTCCTTAGACATACAAGCTATGCGCTCAGGCTGTGCCCGCCTCGTGGGGTCGAATGACTATCGGAACCTGTGCAAAATGGACGTTGGCAACGGTGTGGTCCAGTTCCGAAGAGAAATACTAAGTGCAGATATATTGCCGGTCAATAATCTGGATCGAGAATTACGTAAGTTCACACACCATGTAACATGAAGAGTCATTTGTAGAGTATGGCCCCCAAGGATTTGGCAGATAGGCTAGTTCACTCTTGGTCAATCAATCTGCCTAGCCTTTTCCCAACTTATCCCCATGTTGGGGTCGGCTTTCAGTCTTACCGTATTCAGCTGAGTACCAGTGTTTTACCTAAATGACCTCCACAACCCAGTAACTGGGTAACACGATACTCCTTGGCAAGACGGGTCCGATGCCAGGCTAACCGGACGTAGCTGAGTCCCAGTATTAGACATGGAGCGACTGCCTTTCTGAAATCTACAACCCAGTAACTGGGTAACACAATACTCCTTGGCAAGACGGGTCCGATGCCAGGCTAACCGGACGTAGCTGAGTCCCAGTATTAGACATTTTTTTTTTTTTTGGGACAATCCCACCGCACTATTCCCAAACCACTGCAACTCCTGAAAGCCAGAATCAACAGTGGCGACCACCAGAAAAGCGCCGAGGCAATGAAGCTCGACGAAGTCCCGGAGAATGAATTTAACTGTCTTGGATCCCGCAACGAAATTAATCAGAAAATAATAACGGAGGAGTAGGAAAAAGTACAAATTTCCACTTCCCTCCATATCAAGCAGGAGACAGAACAAACAAGGCCAATAGGCACAAAGGGTCGATTACAACTGGGATAAGCCCAGTTGCCTAGCACCACGGATAAAAATTTGCATTAATATTAAGGGGTCCTACATTGTGAGCTGCTATATTTGTTTCCAATAATAGGTATGGCAAAAATGCTTGAACGCACGGAAATTTGTTCTAGTTTCCACAAGGTCCGTATAGTAAACAACACCAGATGCAGCCTGTACATTATTCAACATAAAATTGCGCTCATTCTGCCAAAGAATACACTCCCATAAGATATGATGTGCAGATTGTACATATTCGCAGTCAGACGTAGAACACTGACATAAAGGTGAGGCAACGAGCTTGAAGGAAAATAATTTACTTTTAAAGTTACCATGCCCTGTGAGAAATTGGGCAACACAGTGATCCACCTCCAGCCACGTTCTGGCCAGCCGCACGCGAACGGATGGAAAGAATTGGTGGAGGTGTCGGCCCTTGATGGAATTATCCCACCTACATTGCCATTCGGATAAAAGTTCCTCCCAGACGTCAATATGTGGTTTAAATAACCTAGAGATTTTCTCACGGTCACACCGAGTTAAAAAGTCCGCGTCCATGGTCTCTCGTGCGGAATAGTACATTGCAGCGCGTCGCTGCACTTCAAGGTCGACCGGAAGTACGCCAGCAAGTACCGGTAAGGCTTCAGTACTAACCGTCCTGTATGCTTTGCATAAGAATATCAAAGCCAAACGCTGGCTTTGAAGTAATTTACGTCGTACCGCCCCTATTGTGGCCCTATCAGCCCAAACAGGCGCACCATAGCACATACAACCCAAGTAAGTAGCCCCATAAATAGTCTTTAAGGTTAAAAAAGACAGACCCCACGTAGATTTAGATATTCTCGTTAAGGCATAGAAGTTCTTTTTTGCTTTTTCACCGACTATTTTAATATGATCTATAAATGCAAAATTCCTCTCTAACACTAGACCAAGATAGCACACGGACTGCTTCCTTTTTACGGGAACGTTATTAAATTTTATAGTAGGACACGATTTGAGATTACCTTTCAAAATGAGCTGATAAGTTTTGTGCGGAGCAAAGGTCAGGCGGTTTCGATCACCCCACTGAGATATTAATCGTAGGCAAGTGTCAGCCAAGTTCTCGAGTCCAGCTCGAGTACTTGATTGAATGAGCAGAAGACCGTCGTCCGCGTAACCGGTTAATGAACAGCCGCTTGGAAGCGGAATCGCGAGGAAATCATCAAAGCCTAAGTTCCATAAAGGTGGACCAATAACCGAACCCTGAGGACATCCCATGGTGAGAGACTTCGACATGGAATGATGACCGAGTTTAAGTTTCGCGGAACCATTTAAAAAGTAAGAGTAAACTAAATTGTATATATTTCTATAGCAGCCCCGAGTTTTCATTTTAAGTAATAGCATTGGCCACCATGCGTTATCAAAGGCCCCAGAAATATCTAGAAAAATCCCAATTACGTACTTATGTTCAGATGTATTAACAATTTTCTTAACAGTAAGGGCCGCGTCTACGGTAGATTTTCCCATAGTGAAACCGAATTGATTGTTATGAAACTTTGGTCCGTCCGGTAGCAAACGTGGAACGATAAGGCGCTCCAGGAGTTTGCCCAAAGATGGAAGTAATGTTATGGGCCGGTATGACTTTGGGTCGTCCGGGGGTTTGTCGCCACTTTTCGGGATGATTCGTATAAATCCACGTCGCCAAATACGAGGAAATACGCCCTCTGCAATACAACGGTTGTAAACGGTTAAAATAGCATCACCGGCTGTTTTACACGCTTCTATAATCATCCGATTGGATATTTTATCTTCACCTGACGACTTGTTGAGTGGTAACCTCTTGACAACGTTAATAAATTCGTTAGTGGATGGAAGGTCTGACGCTGGTGATTCAGGTGGTACAGCTGCCCACGCTCTGATCTGTTGATGGTAGTCGTTGTCATTAGAAAGTAAGTCATCAGGTATAAGAGTGTTCAGCAAAGCTTCAGTTGTCTCCTCAATACCGGCGGTGTGTTTATTATTTACTTTAATGTTCTGAACAAACGCGAGGTCGACTGATCGATTGGCTTTAAACTCATGATATAAAGGAGACCACGGACCCTCCTTATCTAATTTTTCTACTATTTTACGCAATAAATTACCCTTAGATTTTTCTACCGATGCTCTGTAGCGGGACCTGGCAACTCTAAAAGCATTCAACGCAATGGAAAGAGGGTCACCGGTGACCTTACGTTTTTTAAGCTTGTTAAGATGTTTACGCGCTCGGCGATAACCCTTACGCTGTTCAGTTAGGTAGTCACACCACCAATCGCATCTACGTACATTGGTCATAGATCCACGACCAATGGCAATGTCAGCACAGTAAGTAAAGGTGTCTGACATAATTTCAGCACTTTCCTCAGCTGACAGCCCATCACGAGTGAAATCTTTGGCGTGAGACGCAAGAAGCGAGCTAAAGAATTCCCAATTCGCACCCTTACATTTATACCTAAAGTTACCAATTGCATGTGTCGTACCCTGAGTAAAAACCGGAACAAATTCGTACACGATCAAGCGATGATCACTACAAGACGCGTCCGGTAGGACACGCCACCTATCCAAGCGTACGTCTGCACTAGACAGTGTGACGTCAATACAAGATTCGCCCATTTGGCTGCAAAACGTTGGTGGTGCGTCAGGGGTATTATGAATAGTCAGATTCATTTCAGCAATGAAATCTTCAACAGCGCAGCGTCGTTCATAATCCGTAGACCGAACTTTGCCATACCATAAACTCGAAGACGCATTAACATCAGCGCCAATGATAACTTTGCAGCCCGCGAGCGACTGCAAGACGTGACGGAGATTATGTATATGAGGAGCAACAGGGTCTGAATATTGAAAGTAGCAGCTCACAACGTAAACTTTAAAAGAAGACGATGAGACCTCCGCAACGGCACAATGGGGTGTCATAAGGTTACGCAAAGACGTTACTGTGAAGTTAGAAGAACGGGCCACGTAAATTCCGGCTCGTGCTTTGCCATCCAACTGTACTACTTTGTGACGTAAACACGCGTTTTGATATTGTTCTTGAACAAGCACTATATCTAAGTTATAATCTATAATAAGTTTGTCTAGTTCAGAAGTCGCCACCCTATCGTTGTGGAGATTTAATTGTCCTATGGTTAATCTATCCATTATTTTAGTAGTTGGTGTTGAGGATAAGTTGTTCGAGCTTAAGTTTATAAGTTGCACACTCGTGCGATCCACAGCGATGGTCATATGATTTCTTGGAACGTTTACAAGCAACGCAAGACGGTGTATAATTTAAATTATCCTTATGCGGGCAGTCTTTGGTTTCATGTGCCTCAGAGCAATTAGCGCAGGTAGGTGATTTAATAGTGCAGTGTTTCTTAACATGACCGAACTGTTGACAATGTGCACAACGTACTATCTCGACATCATCAATGAAACGGCAAGTCGCCCAATCAATAAACAGTTTATCCTTAGTCGAGACTAAATGTTTCCGGACCGCGGACTCGAGTTCAATGCCTATCCATTTCCGACCGTTGTCTAGCGAACGCCTACGTATAATTTTTGTTGATTTAATAAAGTCGGCTTCATTTAATGGCAACTCGTCTTTAATGTTTTGACAGTACAATGCATGCAAAAAGGCAGTGTCCTCCATTGACGACGGGACGTCTTT
Source organism: Orthosia incerta (assembly GCA_948252205.1). Lineage (NCBI taxonomy): Eukaryota > Metazoa > Arthropoda > Insecta > Lepidoptera > Noctuidae > Orthosia > Orthosia incerta. Next base: position 12,838,945 of record OX411766.1, on the reverse strand, counting down.
AACCAAAATACGAGGCCTACGGCCTTTCGGTTTCTCAAGTCGTAAGCCAGCGGACCTAATGGCATCGACCGATTGCAATTTTTTGATTTGGTAATCGTTTGAAACACGTAACACGACGCCAGATTTCGCAGCTTTTTTGACACCTACAATTTGAAAGCCATCACTAGGATTTATAGCTTTCATGAGCGCTTGTTTAGTGGCGGAAGACGTTGCGTAATCAGTTGATCGCTCATCAGTGGGGTAGGCCACAAGACACGGAAGCTTGGCACGTGAATCCACCACGGGTACGACTTTAGGTAAACGAAGCTTTAATTTATCAGCATATGACATATTATTGACATCAGACTTGGCAATATCGACACCGGAATTATGTTTCATTTTATCCAATTCGCGTTCAGTATTGGCCAACTTAGTCTCGTTAGCGGATGATTTTATGGCTAGCAATGAGACAATAGCCGTTACGCGCTGAGTCATATCCATAATAGCGGATTTGTTAGCAACATTCATCCGGGACCCTTGGTCATTGACAAGGTCGTTAATTTTGGTCAGATACGCAGACGCCTGAGAAACCAAATCACAATAGTCGTCATTGCATGCGTTAGTGACATTTAATATCGGCGAGCTTACAATTGACTCTGATGTCTGCATTCGCTTTGATCTGTCTTCGGGTGAAATATATGAAGGAGACATTTCACTAAATAAGCGTTTTGCATTAGCGGAGGTCGTCGGCGACCTTGGTTTATTATTTCGGCGGAATAATATTTCTCCACCACGATCAGGTGGGTCATCATTATTAGACAACATAATTAAATATGGAAATTAAACGAACAAGCGTGAAAAAAAAAAGAAAGAATAACGGACGATACAATTATTTCGATATACCCGCACGTCAAGAAAAGTAAATGTACTCACCGATAGCTGACTAAATTTACTGATTACAAGTAAAAAACGGATGTATACGTTTAAAAACTTACGATATCAGCACTTATCACAACACAAAACAATTTTTTAAGCAACTCACAAGCCGGAAATAAATTACGGAACACAACAATCGCAATTTCAAATAGAGAGCGAACAGATCACCGCCAACCAAAGCGAGCGCGCGGAGGGAAGTGAGCGCCAGTATTAGACATGGAGCGACTGCCTATCTGACCTCCACAACCCAGTAACTGGGTAACACGATACTCCTTGGCAAGACGGGTCCGATGCCATGCTAACCGGACGTAGCTGAGTCCCAGTATTATACATGTAGCGACTGCCTATGTGACGTCCAAAACCCAGTAACTGGGTAACACGATACTCCTTGGCAAGATGGGTCCGATGCCAGGCTAACCGGACGTAGCCGAGTCCCAGTATTATACATGGAGCGACTGCCTATCTGACCTCCACAACCCAGTAACTGGGTAACACGATACTCCTTGGCAAGACGGGTCCGATGCCAGCTAACTGGACGTAGCTGAGATCGTAGGCGTGTCAGACTTTTACTGACTAAAACCCACCCGTGTTCCTTCAGTTGCTTGTGCCAGGGCCGCGGTAACACTCTTTCAAATTTATCCGCGACCTTAACCTACCCTACCCTACTTACCCTATCCACCTACCCCACCCTACCCTACATACCCTATCCACCTACCCTACCCTACCTGTACCCACCTAACATTTTTTTTTTCAGATGCCTGTTTCCTTCCTCAGGATACCATCTAGATCTCCTTGCCAAATTTAATTGAATTCTATTCAGTGTTTTAGGCGTGAAAAGTTAACAGACAGACATACAGACAGAGTTTCTTTCGAATTTGTAATATTAGTATGGAACGGTATGGTACTTCACCGATGTCAGAAATACTTTTTTTTTTTTTCAGCCACTTCAATGTACTACCTTCTCATCGAAGGTAACGCCTTCCTCTGGCACCAGATCCGCTGCATCATGGGAGTGCTGCTCCTCATTGGAGAGAAGAAGGAGAATCCTGAGGTCATCAGCGAGCTACTCGATGTGGATAAACAACCCAGGTCTGATAAAATTTCAACTCTTAAGACATCATATTTTCCCATACATAGACCCTGGTTGCCATTTGTAGATCTGGGACAGTCGTTACGGTAGTCAGTAGCCAGAAAATCTTGCAGACTTTTATATATATACCAGATGACCCAGCAAACTTTGTTTTGCCATAAAAACACCAAATATTCTTCTACCCTACCTACCCTACCCTACTTACCGTACCCTACCCTATTGTGAATCTAAACCATCCAGGGCGCCACCCAAAAGCATACAAAGTGTTTTATTCAAACAGGTCCAGCCGTTTAGGAGGAGTTCAGTGACATACACACGTACAGTAGAATAATATATATTAAATATATTTTTAACAGTCAATAACAGCTTCTATATACAGCGTTTATTCTACACATTATTGTACACGACTTGACAATTACAAAACAAACATTTTTAGCAAGATAAATGTACAAGTGGTCTTATCGCGCAGGGCAATCTCTTATAGACAAGCCTTTGGATTGATTGAACGAAAGAAGACAGACATAGGGCTTAGGTACATGTAAAAAAATAACAACTTAGACTTACACAGTCGCCAATTACAGGCTCAGTACTCATACAATTAAATACAAAAAAAAAACGGAATTGGTTCATCCGTTTAGGAGCTATAATGCCACAGATAGATACACATATACACATACAGAAAGAAAGAAAGGTGCGAATAGACAACTAGAATCACTTATTATTAGCTAGCTGTGCCCGCTTCGCTCCCGTCAACTGCCTACCATACCTATCTACCTATCATTCTTCCGCGGAGAATCTTCATAAAATGATGTCAAATCCATAACGCCATCTGTTAAATGTGGAGTGCAACTGTCTAAGCATCTCAATTGTGTGTTTTATTTTACTTCTTGAACACTTTAAATTCTTATATCTTTTGATAGAGAGAACCAATTTTTCTTGGAAATAATTTAGATGTACAAAAACGACTTTTCTACAGATTTATTAAGTACTAGCTGTCCCCCGCGGCTTCGCTCCCGTCAACTGGCTACCTACCTACCCACCCTACTCTATTCTATATACCCTACATACCTACCTACCTACCCTACCCTACCTACCTACCCACATACCCTAGCTACCAACCTACGTCAAAACGATGCATGATTGTACTTCTTTTTCAGAAAGCCTCAGTACAACATGGCGTTGGACCTACCTCTGAATCTTTTCCATTGCTCATACAACTTGCCAGGGTCCGGGTGGATATACGACAAAAATCAACTTTCCGAAGTCCTGGCTGAACTGCAAAAGGAATGGACACTTCAAAGCATTAAGTTGGTATTTGTTCTGCCTCTTTAAAACTGATGGAGGATATTCTCGTTCGTTCGTTCACTTAACCAAAAGTGAACGAGAATAATAATATCATCCATCACGCTATCAAGATCTTTTCAAAGCGCACTGGCCATCATTAAATTTCAAATAACTAGGTAGGCCCCCAAAATTTTAAATATCGAACTAACACGAAATAACGTATTCTATTAATAAATTGTGGTTCTAAAAACTAAAAAACACGCTTTAATGGTAAATTGAACTAAAAAGTCGTTAATCCTAAAGATCTTGGTAAGGCTAATGGGACAAACAATTTAAACGCACACGGTAGAATCAACTTTTATTACTTGTAAATTTTAATTTTTGTTTGACTTTCAAAAGTACTTTGACTTTGACTAAATTATTGCATTGTCATCGGTCCTTGATAGTAGTGCAAAGTTTCAAATCAATCCGAAGTTTTGAAGTGGGTGAAAATCACGTTCAAAGATTCCGTTACATTGATACATAGATACATAGTTACATAGATACTAACCAAGCTAATAAAAGCGAGTTAAAAAAGGGTACATCTGGTTTTGGTCAGCCATCTCGCGATTATGTATCCCCTCCGACTGCACAGCATGATTTTCTTCATGTTTACGTCTTTACAATGCATGTCCTCGAAAAGAGAGTTCCAAGCAGCCAAACTGTGCGGAAAGTGTCACTTTTTTTTACTAGTGCTTTTTACTTTCCTGTACTTTTTTAATTTTTTACTCCAACGTCAGCCCGCCGCATAGAGTTTTTATTATTTGTGAAAAGTTTTAAAAATTAGTTAAGTACAGATTATCATTCATACAAAAGGTAAAACAAAACTAAAACTTCATTTAAGGCGTTTTTAATTACTCTAGATTTAGATTTTGATCAATAAATTAATTTTAAATATTCATTAAATATGTTTCACAGAATGAATATTTTGCTCGTGCCTTTTTGCGTTACGACGTGACAGCTATTTGCACATGCGCAGTAGATAGGTATGCCCGAGGAACTATGAACTATTAGTTAATCTGTGGATATGCTCAGCGCCCTTGAATAAGCGCCATTTTATTAATATCTTGCTTGGTTCAGATATTTTTTTTATTTCCTCGCACAATGCATAGTAAAATGTTGTATGATACACGTGCGTAAGATGATTTCCGACTCGTGTCGATTTATCCTCTCACTCGCTTCGCTCGCTCGTGAATAAAAATACTACTCATCGGAAATCACCTACTTTCCGCACTTGTAGCATAAATAACTATTTTAGTTCGCTTTTTAAGCAGTCGGGTTTTTTGATTTTTTGAATAACCTTTTTTTATAACTTTTCAGTTAACATTTTTTTCGTATTAGGTATATTTAAACATATAAGTGCTATATATTTTTGAAATCACCTCTTGACAACCTTTATTTTGATACCCCTCACAATATGGCTCCCAAAAGCCGCCATTTTTCTATTTTCCAATTTTAATGTAGCCAGTGACACTCGCAAGGTTAAGACGAATCGATTAACGTATGAATCATCAGAATCTCCCAACGCCTTTGGTCTCTGGAACGCCACATAGGAACAAACATACATAGACTGATAAACACATTACCCTCCTTCGGCAGTCGGGTAAAAAGTGTCGGGCGGACACTATGACCCATGTGGATGGAACTTAGTTCCAATAATAGTACCAGCCGGTTACTGTTCCAGTTCAGGGCAAATGCTTCTTCACATATAAAAAAGGTTGTTCAAGCGATTCCAAAACTTTTCTTTCTGACCCTCTTCGTTTTCTTGCAGAGTCTTTCTTTCTGCAATGTTATGTTTACAACATCTTTCTTTCATTCTTTTCAGGGCAACAATGATAAAGGATGTTATCAATGAGTTAGAGTCGCAGTACTGGAAGCTGTGCGGGGGCGAGACGACAGACACTGATAAGGTTATGGCGTATACAGACTGCCTTCTACAAGGTGTTAAAGCAAGAGTCTACACTCCTTTACTGAATAGAGTGACTTGTTGTAAGTATCTGAACGTCTGTGGAAATATAGAAAGACTAGCTGACCCCCGCGGCTTCGCTATCGTCAACCTACCTACCTACCATATCTACTCTACCCACCTACCCTACTTACCCAACCCTATCTACCCTACCCTACCTAATCATGTAGTACATATTTTGTATGTATCATCAATAGTTTTCTCAGCGCACGCCAAAGAATGAATTTTATAGGCATTTTGCTACTTTGGGTTACATTATTGCAATTTTCATAAGGATCTCTAATGTTTTTGAAAATATATTATAGCCCATGACACTCAGGAATAATGTAGCTTTCTACTGGTGAAAGAATTTTCAAAGTCGGTTCAGTAGATCCAGAGATTACCCCTTATAACGTCACAAACTATACCACTTTATAATGTTAGTATAGAAATTACAAACCGAATATGTAGTTGAAAATTAAAGCCCGTCTCACTAAAACAGCACGGTTTTTATTCAGAACTGTCGATAGATGCCGCTATTGGTAAGTATTCATAAACACTGATGTTGATATTGCAAAATTTGCTGCTTTATAAGGCCTTGGAGTAATCTTAAACCAATCTTCAAAATAAATTCACAAACAAAAAAAATATGGCCGAATATACCAACAAAAAAAAAAGAAATACACACAGCACACAGCTAGCAAATGCCAGTTTTAGTATAGTCAATTAATAATTTGACTAGGACGGGGTCCTGGCGCTAACAAAGAAAATTTAGTTCAAATATATATCACTAGATGAAGATGGAGGAGCTCGTGGCTAAATAATAACAGCCGCACGGGTCGATCATCAAGGTTAAGCAACGCTTGACGAGGTCGGTCCGTGGATGGGTGACCATTCCAACATACCGAGTTTCCTCCGTGCCTCGGAAAGTACGTTAAGCTGTTGGTCCCGGCTGTTATTTGAAGATCTTTGACAGTCGTTACGGGTAGTCAGAAGCTTGAGATCTGACACCAGTCTTGCCAAGAGGTACCGTGTTACCTAGTTACTGGGTTGTGGAGGTCAGATAGGCAGTCGCTCAATGTAAAACACTGGTACTCAGCTGAATCCGGTAAGACTGGAAACCGACCCCAATATAGTTGGGAAAAGGCTAGGCAGATGATGATATATCACTAGATGGCACGATATGATATTTAATTGTGTGTAAAATTGACATTTTCTAGAATTGATAATAAAAATTGTATGTCATTTTTTAATCAACTCTCCTAAGCATAAAATTATGGAAAATTGGGCTCTTAATTCACATTTCAAAGTTTTTTTTTAACGGATCATTTAAAATTGATTCCAATAGCTGGCTTGGTTTTAAATTTCTGAGGCAAGTCACTCGATTTTTTATTTAAATTTGTATTGTAACATCTTTTGGTAAAATGTAACTATAAAAACGTCACTGTATTTAAAGAAAAAAATAGTCACGAACCGAGAAAACCCTTTTACACACAAGTCGCTGCTAACACCATCTAAAGGCGTAAAACGGAACCGAATGCGATCGAATTATTTATAAAAGTTTCAACCCCTATTTTATCCCCTTAGGGTTGAAATTCTAAAAACAAATATATACATCAATTATTTTTATCTATCAACAGCAAAAATCTAAAGGCTGACACAGACATTGCGAGGCATGCGCCGCGCACGCCTCGCAACGCAAGCATTTTGCTTTGATTTGAGTATCGTAGCACATGCCTCACCATGAATATGAACGTCCACACATTGCGAAGCATGCGATGAGCACACATTTCCCGTGTCCAACTTACAATCTGTAGAAATTTCATACAAACTTTCTACCCCGTTTTAACTCCCTTACGGGTGGAATTTCCAAAAACCAATAAATACATGAATTATTTTTATCAACCAACAGTGAAAATCTGAAACTTCACGTGTCCAATTTACAAACTGTAGAAATGTCATACAAACTTTCAACCCCTTTTCACCCCCTTACGGGTAGAATTTCCAAAAATCATTTCTTAGTGCGCACTTACGTCACTTGAGAAACCGCTCTTCGAAATTTCATCTTTATACGTCAAGAGCTTTTTTAAATATTATTATAGATTAAAATGAAACGTTTTATTTTCACAGCGAGTTTAGAAGAGCGAATCGAACACCACAACAGAAGAAAAAGAAAACATGCAGATACAGATGATGATGCTGTGAAATGAACTGCAAATAAAATATATCTTTTTATATTGTTAACCTGTATTTTTTTTAATCCCTATTAAGAGCATACAATAAAAAAATCGTCTCTGTATTTAAAGAAAAAAATGCGATGACTGCTGTGCGTGCGGCTCCTACGTACGTCTAGGTGCGCGTTAACCTTAAAACCCACCCCAAAAGAGGGATGTGTAATGTGTGGTATAATAACATAGTTTATTATCACTTGAAATAACGTTCACATCTTAGATAAAGTTCACATGATAAAAAATTTATATGCTATAAAAACAAATAACGTGAAAATGATATTTTTCAATTTGTTTAATGCTGTTTTTATATAACGTTGATTTGATTTAATTTTCATTTTAACTAATTTTCTAAAGTAACGTACCGTTCTTGAGAAAAACAAATTATTGTAACCTAACCTCAAAACACTTAGTTGCTTCTGCATCGTCTCCGGCGCTGCGGGAAGTGCAACCCCTTCGGCCTTACGTAACAAAGGATAAGGCACCCATGCTCACCTCCGCAGCGAGTTCAAGGGTTGTTCTCCCTTCGCACCTCCGGTTTTTATATACACTCTAGGGGTAGCCGCCAAAAGACTACGTTCAGTCGGGGTGCCCGGATTCGGTTTTCGAACAGATTCGACGAGAGAAAAATAAAATTATCAATATTTGTGTGGTGCTTGTTTTTTGCTAGCATGGAAATGGCAGGCGTTTAAAATCTAATCAGTTTTTGCAAAATTGAATGTAGACACATCACATCACATCATCAGCCTATTAATGTTCCCACTGCTGGGACATAGGCCTCCTCTCTGTGAGAGGGAATGGGCCGTAATCCACCACGTGGGCCCAGTGCGGGTTGGTGGATGTCACATGTCTTCGAATTTTTGGATCCAGGACATGCCGGTTTCCTCACGATGTTTTCCTTCACCGTTTTGAGAGCAGTGGTGATGAAATAATTTACAAAAAGTAAAGCGCCTGCCTGGGTTCGAACCCGCGACCTACAACTTGTAAGTCGCGGCTGATACCACTGGGCCACCACTGCTCACTCGAATGTAGACGTTTCTAAATTATTTTAAACGTTACAGATTTTGAATATTATAGTAACTGAATATTATACTAGTTAATTGAATATTATTTCAAATGTGCATTATATAAAATTAGGTAAAATGAAATTATAAATAATAATTCACTAGGTATATCATTTGATCGTCTTATTAAAAAAAAATTGGTCATATGATCATTAGAACTTTTGTTATTATTTCAATCGTTACACACCCCGAAAGAGTGCGAGAGGGACAGTTGCAGCTCTAACTGAATTACCCCTCGTAGAAAAGGCGAAATCAACGTTTCGTATTCCCCTATTTTCTCCTACAAAACTCGACCGATTCTCACTATTTATAACACGCTTTTATTAGCTTGGTATGTATGTATCAATGTAACAATGTATCAATGTAACGGAATCTTTGAACGTGATTTTCACCCACTTCAAAACGTTGGATTGATTTGAAACTTTGCACACTTATCAAGGACCGATGACAATGCAATAATTTAAACAGATTGTCCCATTATCCCACTGACCTCTATCATACAAGTACGCTGGACTTCATATTATCGATGACAAAATTAAGACATATGATTTTCGCCATTTTGGCGCTGATAGCAACGTGACTTAACGTGAGATTCCATGGAACTAATATTAGAGATGGGACATAGCCTCCGGTATAAAAATACGTGAGAATAATTTAATACGTAAGAGAAAAAGAAAATCCCAATTATTTTAATTGAGATTCATTTCTAAGTAATAGAAAACTTGCTGTAAAGGTTAACTGAAAAATACTTTCAATCAGATTGCAAGCTATACACTAGTGGATAGCGTGCTACTAAAGTTATAGCGCATTACTGTCAGATCAGTGAGATTTAAATATGGGGATAGGCTAACAAGTTATCCTTAAAACTAGTATATTTGAGCAAGTATCGGCTCGCTCAAGTATGCTAGTTAGTTAATACTTATACATTTACAATAGTTTGGATTCACTCGGTTGGAACATCATCATTCATACAAATATTTGCGTACGAATGAGATGGATAATAATTAACAACGGACATATTTCTCGCTCTCATCGCTGAGATCCTGTCTCTGTAGTGTTAAGGTGCAAATAAGAGTGACATCGCATTCCAGCGACGTGAAGACTTATATCAGTTTTCAACTCTGTTTCAGATGCAGATATAAATTGTTTGACTTAAAAACATTTGTTAATACAATTATATTTATCATGATATTATTCCAGAATTAATTCCAGACAGGAACGAGGTGATTGATACAAGAAGAGAGAGGCCTGTGCTCAGCAGTGGGCGAAGTCGGACTGAGGATGATCATGATGATGATTCCAGAATTTAGTATTACACACTGCTTTTTAACATATTATTACTGATTATTAGGCATTCATATAACATTCATCACTAATACCAATATGAGATATTTAGTTGCAACATATTATGAGAAGTCGATACAGTAGATGAGTGATACGCCTTGCCAAGTCTACTATTTTGATATTAGTGTAATTTGAAATATTACTAATACTCATATACTCGTATTAGTTAAAATAATATAATATTTCCAGGCGAATATATTAGTATTACCTAATCTTGAGAAATATCGGGATTAACCTATCTCTAAATGTGTCAATTTTAGTTCCTGAGAACCTCGAGTGGGGCGCTTTGATTCGGCACAAAAATCAACTGTCATTTCATCTAAAATATTTAGTCCAGCGTACTTGTATGATAGAGGTCAGTGCATTATCCTTACCATTAAAGCGTGTTTTTTAGTTTTTAGAACTACAATTTATTTTAATATCTACTTGACGTTTTGTTATTTCAACTATAATACCCATAGCACGGGGTCTCATTGCTAACAAAGAAAATGTGGTTCAAATAAATCTCACTAGATGGCGCAATATGCACCTGTCTGTTATTGAATGTGTGTAAAATTAACATTTTCTGGAATTACAACATAAAAATTGTATGTTCTTGTTTAATTAACTCTCCTAAGTACAAAATTATGGCATATTGAGCTCTTAATTCAAATTTCAAAGATTATTTTCAACGGATCACTTAAAATTGATGCCACATTTTTAAATTTCTGAGGTATTACACTAGATTATTAAAATTTGCATTGTAACACATTTTGGTGCAAAAAATCTGTAAAAACGTGCAAAAAAATACTATGAAACGAACCTTCACTGTATATAAAGAAAAAAATATTCACGAACCTAATAAATCCTTTTACTTTCAAGTCGCTGCTAACACCATCTATCTATCACCGTGAAACAGAACCGAACGCGTTCGTTGTACAAAAAAATAACAATATTAATCAGATGGAAAACGCTAGTTACGTCGGCACGGTTTCTTTGTATGGGATGAGGCATCTGTATGCTAGTAATATATTATCTGTGCCCATAGGTTAGTGCACCATTAGCTAGGTACCTACTCGCTACGTTTCCTTTACATCCTTCAAAGTCATTAACAGCCGGGCGAGCACGGCTTCTCTGATAGGCTTGAGTCAAGGTTTTTGCGCCCAAACTGTGATAAAAATGTGTGACTCAAGCCTGTCCTGCTCTCCCGCCAGGATATTTTAAAACGGCCAACATTATAGACAATTTCAGCCATAATGGAATCATATTAATAAATTTATGTGAAAACATCGAAACATGAGACATGGTGGGCACATGGACTACTAGCAAAAAAAATTGCCCTAGTTTTATTTTCCAGAGAGATAACAAGGGAATATGTTTGTATAGGCTAAACGCTGCTAGCCTTTCCTCGTAAACCTTCTAAGGTGTACGAGGCACCTTAAGGCATTAATAATGTAGCCATCTCCAGGGGCGCACTCAGGATTTGCAATTGGGGGCGCTTTCACCGGGGAGTTTAACCAAAAGAGGGTTCCGGCAATTTTTTTATGTGGTTGCTTAAATTTGCGTTTTTAGTCTTTTTTTTAACCGAATTCCCAAAAAGGAGGAGGTTTCTCAATTCGACCGTATTTTTTTTTATATTGTCGCATTCTTTTACTATGGGAAATGATTATATGCGTGGATATAGGTAGGTAGGTACTAAAATTATATTTCGTAGAGGAGGATACATTTATCTTAATTCTTTTTTTTTTTATCTTTATTTAAAGAGCATTTTCGCTAATGCGAATACGACGCTCTGTATGGTATACATAATAAAATACAGTATTTATCCTTAGCCTACGCAACAATAAAACATATAATTAAAACTAGGTTCTGGGTCTGTTCTTCAATGCGAACTTAACCATATTTATAACTTGTCGAATATTGTTTGACAAAGGTATGGATAAATTTATGTTGTGAGCTCCAATTTGTGACCTTAGAAATTGATTCCGGACACATCTCATTAAAATATGGTATGTGTCCTCATCTTCATTACACATGTTGCAAAAAGGTGATGGTAATTTTTTCATTAAAAACCCGAATTTGTTGAGCGGCATATGTCCGGAACGAAGTCTTAATAATATGGTTAAGTCAGCTCTGCAAACAAAACACTTATCAATCCAAGATGAATATGAGGGTTGTGAATGGATTGTTTTATACCAAATGCCTTTTTCCCTGGAACGAAGATCAAAGTAGTCTTTCCAATTTTCTAAACAAATATTTTTAAGGAATGGAATAAAGTCTGTGTAATGTGGAATTGGTACGAAATCGGTGCCATCTGAACATGCTTGTTTTGAATTATTATACCTACAAGAATATTTTATAACATTCCTGCTCAAGCAAGCCAGTGATAAAATTTATTATTTTTTGGATTCTGGGGAGGGCTTCAGCCCCCTAGGCCCCCTCCCCCCTCCCCCGTAGGTTCGCCACTGGCCGTCTCCATAAACGAACCTTACACGCCACATTCGATTAAGAATGTAATCGATTGATTGTGAATAGCTGCAGTTTGCCTGACATAGAATATTGTAAGTAGGTAGGCCTACTTTAGATGGAATGTTTGGATATTAGGTGGTGTAGTGGTCGTAATTCGGTACTGCTGAAGATGAGTTCCTAGCTTCGATTCCCAGGTCGGCAAAGTGTTATTGCGTTTTTCCATCTGGAATTTCTTAGTAGCAGTCTGGAGTCTAGATTTGAACCCGGTTGATAGCAATAGGCTCGCCCACATTGGACTTAAATTTATCTGACTTAAGGTTAAATTAGTCTATAATTCTTCCATACAATCGTAGTCTAGGGATTACTCCACTGAAACTTGCCAATTTGAATTGAAAATTTCACGCGCTCGTTTTCGTCCTAAATCATCATCCATTTCGCCACAAACTTGCAAAAGTACTAGTTAATTCGTACGCGAACTAGCTTCTTACTTCCTACTCATCACAGCATCTATCTCTTTCGAACGTGTTTTCGGATGAGATAGCAGGCATTTTAACCGCTTGCACAAAATAGTTAGTGCCGTCGACTAGTGTAACCTTAAGCACCTCTGCCCAACTCAGCCCAACCCTTTGCGGAATACAGACGTAAGATGATAATATGTTATTTAAATAGGTCTTTAATCGTTTGGTTATTTTAAGAACCTATTTTTGAACCATATTGCATCAGAGATTCAGGGTAGGTAATGGAGACATGAATCAGCAACAATACTTCAGCGAAATAAATAAGAACTAAAAGTATTAAATAGCGTGCCAGATTAGAGAATGGTCCATTGTCTTAATCCTTTAACACTTAGTATAAAATTATTGTTCCACGCTCGCTTTTCAACTTTTCGTAAAAATAATGATCCTACAGCTATTATTATGATCATCTCATTATTAAAATAAGGTCATTGAGCCAGTCGACTATTAAAAAGCACGCAAACGACCTCAAACAGTAGCGGGACTATTTTATACAGTAATTGTCTCCATAATTATTGTGGCATTGTAGGTATATTGTACCTATATTGCCTGTGCGTAAACCGGCCGCGGACACGGCGAACGGCGAATACTATCTCGCGTTATTTCTTGAACAGTATTAGAAGGCCGCTGCAACCGGACAGCAGTCTTTACACCGCGTAACAATTTCGACACAAAAAAACTTGGATATCCTCGCATAAGCTATCTATTAACAAAATGCACCTCCTATTTTTTTTGCGCCAGTTTTTTTCATTATAATCCGACTAAATCACAATGCCGCGTTTATATAAACGCGTGTTCCGTATCCGTGTTCTATTTTTTCGATCGGGTAATTTAATTTTGACAGTTCGATGAAAATATTTACGTGACGTGACGTTTATGAAAAACTTTTTTCGTTCGAACAAAGTTTAAATGCGAAAGTAAAATTTTAATGTATAAAAAACGTTTTAAATTCGTGTTGTGAGTGTGTGGACATGTGTCGTAAATATAAACTTTTGGATTGCAATTTTAAGGTGTGTATTATTATTTTTAGGATTACTATTCTGCACTGTAAAATCATTGTAAGTTTTCTTGCAATTACTTTACATTGTAAGCTACAAATATTTTATTTGGAACGTAAATGAAAACATGATTGGAACGCATTATGTCATCAAATATTACAAAACAATCAATCAATCGCTGAATAAACAAAAGTAATGGTTAGTGGGTACCTCAGTAAAAAGATTTTTGATTTCTTCATTGAAAAAAGCAAACTAAAGGAAAGTAACGAATACCTATTATATTTTCTTCTAAAAGAACAGATAGTTAAGCCAAAACATTACACCTTCCTTCCCTTGTCTGATGTTACACATTCTAAATTGCATTCTAAATTCAAAAGTGACTTGGAGACCAACTTGAATTTTTTATGTTAGATTATCTGGCTGAACAGGATGACTAGAGTTGTACCTATTATGGAACTAATTTTAATATGAACCAAAGATTAATACATTATACTGGGTAATATGAACGCTAATTTCACCAAGCTTGATACATCATCTAACACGCAGTGGTCCACTATACTTATTCTAAGATCCTGATAACTTTACCTGGGTATCTTTAAGTCAAGAGTCTATAGTCTCGAGTTCTGTCTAGAATATGTAGGTTGGCAAGAATGCTCCATCATTGACTTTATATAAGGTAAGATAGTAACTTAAGTAGGTACCTACCCTATAGTTTAGACCCAGTTACCTATACTGGTGGGATACAATTTTTTTTTTAAATATTCTATTTGTAATCCTAAGGAGCTTGTTGCTAAATAATAACAGCCGCAGGGGTCGATCATCAAGGTTAAGCAACGCTTGATGAGGTCGGTCAGTGGATGGGTGACCTTTTCAACATACCGAGTTTCCTCCGTGCCTCGGATAGCACGTTAAGCCGTTGGTCCCGGCTGTCATTTGAAGATCTTTGGCAGTCGTTACGGGTAGTCAGAAGCTTGAGATCTGACACCAGTCTTGCCAAGAGGTACCGTGTTACCCAATTACTGGGTTGTGAAGGTCAGATAGGCAGTCGCTCCATGTAAAATACTGGTACTTAGCTGAATCCTGTAAGACTGGAAGCCGACCCCAATATAGTTGGGAAAAGGCTAGGCAGATGATGATTCTATATGTAATCCAAAGGTGAATGCGCAGCTAGACGCACCTCAAGAGCCCCACGTGCCGCAGTCATTGCATTTTATAAATCTTTAATATGAATTGTACTGGGACTTGATAAAATGCAATGACTGTGCACATTCACCTTAAGGTGCTTTCCGTACCAGGTTGGTGTGTTTCCATTTCTGAAAGCGCCTATTAAAAATAAATAAATGGAGGAAAAATACCCTAAAATACTTGCAATGACTATAGAGGAATGAGTTTATGTTCAGCAGTCAATCCGCTGTCATCTATCTGTTCATTGTATCTTAATTAATTTAGACATAGGTCTGAATTGAGTATATGCAGTTAAGTATGTAACAAATCCTACTTGAATGGCGAAGTTTACCAGGTTTTCAGGCTTAAATAAAATAAATATTTATCGCCACTACTTCTTATAATTTTAAAACTTAATTAAGTAATTAAAAACCTACTTATGATAGAAATCTTAAGCTATATTCGTTCGTATTATTGTTTAAATATATCATGATTGTTTGTCATTGCTATTCAGGCAAGAATATAGGATTTGACAAATAGTTGACACTGTCAAATTCTTAGTTTGGAAATTGAGGGTACTTGTATATCAAGTAGGTAGGTGAATATATTAATTTACTGCCGTTTTGGTTCAGTGGTTGCAAGCACTGTAGCTGAGTATAGTGCTCGTCAAACTTCTTGGCCGCCTGAAGATGGCTTGCCGTTGCGCAAGGTACGAAACGGTGCTGTTTTTGTATATGATTTACTACTGCGCAGCCAAGAAGTTTGGCGAGAACTATAGTGGAAATATATAAAGTGTTAATGACATCAGGTTTGTCTCATATTAGAGACTAGCTGTGCCCGCGGCTTCGCTCCCGTCATCTGTCTGCCAACCCTTCCCTACGTACCTTCCTGCCTACCCTACTTACTTACCTACCTACCATTTTTGTTTCTATAGTCATTATTCTTTCGCGGAGAATCTTGACACCGCCATTCAGAAAATGACTTCAAATGCACAACGCCATCTATCAAATACCGAGTTCAACTGTCCGAGTATCTGAATTGCGTGTGTTGTGATTATTTTACTTCTTGAACAATTTAAATTCATCTAACTTTTGATAGAATGAACCGATTGCGATGAAACAAAAACTAAGTAATTCTTCAAGTTACGCACAATTTTTATGTATTAAAATTATTTACATTGGTTTCCTAAATTTCACGTGATGGGTGCACAAATAAACAGATAAACAGACAAAAATTCCAAAAATGTCAGAAATAGGTTCTGTTAATTATCCTTTAACACCCTGGCTATTTTTTTTGGCAATATTTTCGATGTACAAAAATAACTTTTCTACAGATTTATTATATGTATTGATATTGATGATGTAACTGGTGAAATGTTATTTGTAATATATTTAAAAGTCGCGCAATTTTCCCATGTGGGTAGGCAAAAACTAAAGAATGCTACCTGCTACGATCCTTACAAATACTAAATGTTATTTGGGAGTATTATATACTACTCTGTTTAACCTTTACAGGAAAATCAGCATGATTTGTGTAATGCTGCGTTATAAATAGTTTGACACAGTATAATATTAGCCATGGTAGAACAAAATAGTCTTGAGCATGAAATTCAGAATAATTTACATACTCATCATCTTCCTGCCCTTGTCCCATGTTACATGGGGTCAGCGCATCACAGCGTAAAATATACTACTACTCCATACTAGTATTAATAATTCGAAAGTAACTCTGTCTGTTACCTTTTCACGCCTAAACCACTGACCGGATTTCAATGAAATTTGGCAAAGAGATAAATCCTGGGGAATGACATATCTACGAAACATTTAGACAAAAAATATTTGGTTGGTAGGCAGGTAGGGTAGGGTAGGGTAGATTAGGTAGGGTAGGTATGGTTCAGGCGGCGGCTGAATTAGCGACACGCTGGGTTGCGACAGTCGTTGAGAGGAGCCGGCAATTGGGACTCGAGGTGGCCCTGCACAAGTCCGAGGCCATGTGTTTTCATGGTCCTCGGAAGGCGCCACCGCCGGGTTTTTTTTTTGGGTGGGAAATCATCCAATGACTTTTCGTACGTGGGAATCGTCCTCGACAGCCGGTGGAATTTCGTGGAGCATTTCCGACGTTTGGCTCCCAGACTGGAGCGGGCCGGGGCTGCCCTCAAGCGACTCCTGCCCAATCTAGGGGGTCCAAACGCCTCCTACCGGAGGCTCTACGCGGGGGTCGTGCGGTCCATGGCCCTTTACGGCGCACCGGTGTGGGCGCATTCCCTGAGGCGGCGATCAGCTTGCTCGTTGAACGCGTCCCAAAGGGTCATGGCCATCCGGCTGGTCCGAGGATACCGCACGGTCTCCGGTGAGGCGGCGAGCCTCCTTGCCGGATTGCCGCCATGGGATCTGGAGGCAAAAGTCCTCGCGCACATTTGGGAGTGGCGCGAGGACGCGAAACGCCGGGGCGAAACTCCGGCTTGGCGGACAGAGCTCCGGCAGGATCTCATGGCGTCATGGAGAGAGCGACTGTCGCAACCCAGTGCACGGGCACGCCACAATTGCGGCGATAAGGCCCCTCTTTGAGGAGTGGCTTGAGAGGCGCCACGGCATCCTCACCTTCCGCCTGACGCAGGTCCTCACCGGACATGGCTATTTCGGGAGGCTCCTGTTCAGGATAAGGCGGGAGGAAACGCCCGGGTGTCACCATTGTGAGGATCGCCCGGAGGACACGGTGGAGCATACGGTGGAGGTCTGCCCCGCTTGGGCGAAGCACCGCCGTGTCCTCGTGGAGTCGATCAGCGGTGGCGACCTCTCGCGTCCGGCCCTGGTTCAGGCCATGGTACGGAGCGAGGCATGGGAAGCTGTCACCTCCTTCTGCGAAGCAGTAATGCTCGCGAAGGAGAAGGCGGAACGCGTGAGGGAGACGCAACGGAAACGCCCCTAGCCACCGCAGGAGACGCCCTGGGCGTCGGGAGTCGCAAGCCGATTCCCGGCCACCGTAGGCGCGGGCTTGCGGACGGCGAGTAATGGGTAGCTCGCTGTCCGATAAGGACCAGGCCCGAGTCGACGGCGCGTAGTGTTCCACACGCGCCTCAAAGAGATGTCAGCAAAAAAATTACGGGGTCCGCTAAGGCCGATGCCTGTCTGGGTCGCGGATAAATTTGAAAAAGAGTTACCGCGGCCCTGGCTCAAGCAACTGAAGGAACACGGGTGGGTTTTAGTCAGTAAAAGTCTGACACGCCCTTCCGCTTCACCCAGAGCGGGAGAAGTCATTGGATGATTTCCCACCCAAAAACAAAAAAAAAAGGGTAGGTATGGTTGCGTAGGGTAAAACGCCTACCTCCTTGCCGGATTGCCACCTGGAAGCGGGATCTGGAAGCAAAAGTCCTCGCGCAATTATGGCAGTGGCACGAGGAAGCGAAATTCCGTTGCCGCGACAAATCGCGGAACGGCGTATAGGGCTCCGGCAGGATCTCATGGCGACATGGAGAGGGCGACTGTCGCAACCCAGCGCTGGGCAAGCCACAATTGCGGCGATAAGGTCTCTCTTTGAGGAATGGCTTGAGAGGTGTCACGGCGTCCTCACCTTCCGCCTGACGCAGGTCCTCACCGGACACGGCTGTTTCGGGAGGTTCCTGTTCAGGATAAGGCGGGAGGAAACGCCCGGGTGTCACCATTGTGTGGACCGCTCGGAGGCCACGGTGGAGCGTATGGTGGAGGTCTGCCCCGCATGCGCGGAGCACCGCCGTGTCCTCGTGGAGGCGATCGGCGGTGGCAACCTCTTGCGTCCTGCCCTGGTTCAGGCCATGGTACGGAGCGAGAGGGCATGGGAAGCAGTCTCCTTCTTCTGTGAAGCAGTAATGCTCGCAAAGGAGGAGGCGTAACGCGTGAGGGAGACGCCCTTACGCCCCTAGCCACCACAGGAGACGCCCCGGGCGTCGGGTGTCGCAAGCCGATGCCCGGCCACCGTAGGTGCGGGCTTGCGAACGGCAAGTAATGGGTAGCTCGCCGTCCGATAAGGACCAGGCCCGAGTTTACGGCGCGTAGTGTTCCACGCGCACCTCAAAGATATGTCTGTTAAAGTGGCGGGGCTCGCTAGGGCCGATGCATGTCTAGGTCGCGGATAAATTTGAAAGAGATTCACCGCGGCCCTGGCACAAGCAATAGAGGTGAGAGCGGGAGAAGTCACATAATCGCGAGCTGGCTGACCAAATGCACGGGCAGAGAGTGAAT
This sequence comes from Orthosia incerta, assembly GCA_948252205.1. NCBI lineage: Eukaryota > Metazoa > Arthropoda > Insecta > Lepidoptera > Noctuidae > Orthosia > Orthosia incerta. The sequence continues at coordinate 12,819,694 of OX411766.1, read as the reverse complement.
GCGGCACGGTTTCTTTGTATGGGATGAGACATCTGTATGTTAGTATTATATTATCTGTGCTATTGCCACACACACTCAAATCGCACAAGCGCGCTCCTTTTTAACCGACTTCCCAAAAAGGAGAAGGTTATCAATTTGACTGTTTTTTAGGGTTCCGTACCCACAGGGTAAAAACGGGACCCTATTACTGAGACTCCGCGATCCGTCTGTCTGTCTGTCCGTCTGTCCGTCTGTCACCAGGCTGTATCTCATGAACCGTGATAGCTAGACAGTTGAAATTTATAACAACAAATACTAAAAACAGAATAAAATAAATATTTAAGTAGGACTCCCATACAGCAAACGTGATTTTTTGGCCGTTTTTGCGATAAAGGTACGGAACCCTACGTGCGCGAGTCCGACTCGCACTTGGCCGGTTTATTTATGTGTCATCTCCTCATCTTCCTCGGAATTTTTTACTGGGTGAAGCGATTTTGATTATTCTTTTTTTATCTGAAAGCTGGTGCTTGTCATGTATTCCCATTTAAATTTCATCAAGATCTGATGAAGAACTTTGGAGATATGCATCAGAACTTTTCAATAAAGGACGGCAAATCACTCGGGATAGCTGCAATCGCATATCTGTTTATTGTTTACACCATTACATAACATAACATCACACTGGTACGCTTTATAGGGGTACGCAGGTGTGAACAGTTCACCCTGGTATACTCTCATTCCACTGGTATTGTTAAAGTGTCATGTTATTGGGTTCTATTCTGGTATCACTTTAGCCTATAGAACTGGTCCATTATGTACCACAACTAAAAAGTGAAAATAAAAAAATAAAACCAACTGCCAAATAAAAACACTACAAAGTGAATAATTTATTCATTTTTTTTTTTTAAACAACCTTTTTTCGTATCCTTCTCAGTAAACTCTTTCATTTGATACCAATATCATGGCAGTGCACATAAAATAATCAGTCCGCAATCTTGAGCGGTCCGCCATATTGTATTTAGAATGACGTCACTTAGCTAACCGTGCATTGTCATCCAAACTAAACGTGTACTCAAAATTTCATCTTAATCGGTGGAGGATAACTACTTTAAAATTCAGCTGCAAGATTTGACCGGAACACACTTACATTCATACACTGTATGTATGAATGTAAGTGTGGAAGTTAATTAAATATATATATATATATAATATAATAAAAGCTTGTAAAAATAAATTCAATTTCGGCAGTCGGTGTCAAAAAACGAAGAAACAAAGACAGGAACACAGGATAACACATACGTGGAAGAGCGGAGTCACCTAACACAAGCATCTTCTTGTTGGAGGCGCAGATACCCCTGAGAAGGTGATTTTAAAATGAGAATCACGTCTAATCGGCTTGTCGTAATTTTTTGGAAAAAATATATGTTACATTAGACCATTTTCTTAATTATTTGATCTAAGAAAATTTTAAGTTTTATTCGGATAATATAGTGTAATTAATTTGTAAAGTTATGTCTAAAACGGACAAAAACACGACAATCGCACCAAAACCGCTGGGCGTATTGTAATGAAATTGACACCATCTCAAAGACAATTTAATTATCTACATTTTGCTCTGAGCCTTTTTTTTTAAGTCATAGAATAATAAGAAAAGTACAAAATCTACTAAATTTTAGGTCGCGCGGGTGTGAAACGAGTGTGCGCGTTTTGTACCCTCAAGGTCGTTGGCGTTAGTCGTCTTAAAAGATGATCTCCATATCACGTATGCTGAAAGCCACTAAACGTCTATTAAACAAATAGATGGCAAATGGGCCATAAGCAACGAACAGAAAGCAAATATATTTGCAGAGCATTTACAACAAACTTTTCAAACAAGTGCTGAGGAAAGCTCTGAAAACATAACACTAGATGTCACTCACCATGATGAGTTGAATATACGATTAGCTACGCCGAAAGAAGTGCAAAATATGATCAAAAACTTAGCCAAAAAGAAATCGCCTGGATACGACGTTATCACTGGAGAACTGCTTCAAAATCTGCCACGAAAAGCCATAGTAAAACTTACAACCTTTATAAATGCAACTTTCCGATTGAAACACGTGCCTGATATCTGGAAAGTTGCTGAAGTAATAATGATCCCCAAACCCAGAAAATCGCCTCAGGAAGTAACATCATACAGACCTATATCTCTTTTACCAATCATTTCAAAAGTATTTGAAAAACTACTTATAAGACGCATAAAACCAATAATAGAAGACAGAAAACTGATTCCCAATTACCAATTCGGTTTCAGAGAAAAACACTCCACAATAGACCAAGTACATAGAATTACCAACTTTATAGAAAAAACCCTAGAAGAAAAAAAAGTCTGTTCTACAGTTTTTCTAGATGTAGCACAGGCATTTGATAAGGTTTGGCATAAAGGTCTCATTTATAAGTTAAGGAAAATGCTTCCTAAACAATTTGCAGACATTTTAGAATCTTACCTAACAGAGAGGACGTTTAGAGTCCGACATGAAGATGCTTACTCAGATCTCAAGCAAATAAAAGCTGGTGTACCACAAGGAAGTGTTCTTGGACCTATCTTGTACCTATTATACACCTGTGATATCCCAGAAATGAAAAACAACTTTATTGCAACCTTTGCAGATGACACAGCCATCATGGCTATAGGTGACACTCACAAAGAAGCCGTAGATAAAGTACAAATTGCTATGAACTCCATCACCAAATGGACAAAAAAATTGCGAATTAAGTTAAATGAGTCCAAATCGACCCATATAGACTTCACAACCCGAAGCCCTAATTATACACCAGTTTATATCAACAGCTGCATAATACCTTACGAAAATACGGCAAAATACCTGGGTATGACGCTTGACGCAAAGCTTCGCTGGAAGGCTCATGTCAAAAAGAAACGCCTGGAGTTAGATATCCGCTACAGGAATATGTACTGGCTACTTGGCAGACATTCATAATTGTCAGTGTACAACAAAGTACTTCTGTACAAACAAGTACTGATGCCTGTATGGGCATACGGTATACAGCTTTGGGGCTGTACAAAACGTACCAATGTTGAAATTATTCAAAGATTTCAAAACAAGGTACTGCGGAGCATAGTAAACGCTCCCTGGTATATTAGAAACGAGGATATCCACCGGGACTTAGGAGTGGACCTCGTCGCCAAAGTTATAAAAAAATACGCCGAAGCTCATGAACAGAGACTTCATAAACATGTGAATGTCGAGGCTATCCAGCTCCTTGACACCACGGACATAATAAGGAGACTGAAAAGGACTAAGCCTTTTGAGTTAGTTTAGAGTGAAATTAGTGTTATGAAGTGCAGTGAGTGCTACCTTATAAGAACACATGAACTAAGTGTCTTCCCATCATAATAGAGACAATAAGAAAAGTGCCAATGGACACATTCTTTACCATATAAATTATTAGCAAATTAGGTTAAATTTAAGTTACTTATTAGCCTCGATGCTAGATTGTGACTGTTATGAAGTAACTATTCAGTTACATCGTAATGATAAAAAAAAAAATTATCACGTATGTTAATGCTTTATGTAATTGAAATAAACATTTTTTATTTTTTATATTATGTATATATATATATTATCTGTATTTCGAAAACGGCTCCAACGTTTTTCATGAAATTTAGTATGCAGGGGTTCTCGGGGGCGATGTAGATAAATCGATCTATAATTCATTTTTAGAAAACGTCGTGTTTTCTATTTTCACCCGAGCAGAGCTCGGTCGCCTAGGTACTGCATTTTAATTGATAAGTCAATTGCAACAATGTGTGAAGTTTTAGGTGTGGCTCGCGTGTTTTTAGTTATGAATGTGGGCCATTGCAACGTTGTAGAACCACACCTTGCATACATCAATAAATAATAAGAAGCCTCGATTTGCGATTGAGGTACAACTAGCGGCTAGATTCGGGTTTGCCCGAGTTTTTCAAGATTTTAATTTATTCAAGTGGGCTTGGGTGGCCAAAGTCGAAACTATGAGGCATAACCGAAATCACTCAAAGGAGTCTCAGGCCCGATTTTGATGAAAACTAAAACTGCAGTCATCATCACATCACATCATCAGTCTATTAATGTTACCACTGCTGGGACACAGGCCTCCTCTGAGAGGGAATGGGCCGTAATCCACCACGCGGGCCCAGTGCGGGTTGGCGGATGTCACATGTCTTCGAATTTTTGGTTCTGGGACATGCCGGTTTCCTCACGATGTTTTCTTCACCGGTTTGAGAGCAGTAGTGATGAAATAATTTACACAAATTAAAGCGCCAGGCGCTCGTGGCTAAATAATAACAGCCGCACGGGTCGTTCATCAAGGTTAAGCAACGCTTGACGAGGTCGGTCCGTGGATGGGTGACCATTTCAACATACCGAGTTTCCTCCGTGCCTCGGAAAGCACGTTAAGCCGTTGGTCCCGGCTGTCATTTGAAGATCTTTGACAGTCGTTACGGGTAGTCAGACGCTTGAGATCTGACACCAGTCTTGCCAAGGGGTACCGTGTTACCCAGTTCCTCGGTTGTGGAGGTCAGATAGGCAGTCGCTCCATGTAAAACACTGGTACTTAGCTGAATCCGGTAAGACTAGAAGCCGACCCCAATATAGTTTGGAAAAAGGCTAGGCAGATGATGAAAGGGCCTTAATAATTGTTATTTTTCTTTTGTTCCAGATTCAAAAACTCCTAGGATGACCAACAGTCTAAAAAACAAATTACATTAAAAAAGTAAATTAGTAACTCTATTTTTAAAATGTGAAAGAAATGACTGTTTTTAGGCCAGTATTTTCGAATTTAAATAGTTTTGTTTTAATGCTAATATGTGATCATTAAAACCTTTTTACTAAGTAATGGCCAGTAATTATAACATGATAAAAATAATGAATAGTTATGGTAATGCAATAGAGCGAGTCCTGCCATTCTTTTGTAAGTATATTTTTGTTATTTAAATAACTACTATACTATTAGAGACTAGTTGTACCCGCGGCTTTGCTCCCTTCAACTACCTACGCTACCTTACTTACTTACATGTATCCCTAACCTACCCACATACCTTCCTACCAATTTTTTTTCTAGGGTCTTTCTTCCGCGGAGAATCTTAACACCTTCATTCAGAAAATTACGTCAATTGCACAACGCCATCTATCGAATATGGAGTTCAACTTTCCGAGTATCTGAATTGCGTCATCATCATAATATCAGCGAAAGACGTGCACTGCTGGACATAGGCCTCCCCCAAGCGTCGCCAATGTGGCGCACTCGGAGCGGTGCTGTGCGTCTCGCTACCAGTGGATCCCCGCCACCTTTACCAGGTCATCGTTCCACCAGGCCTCCCGCCTCCCAACGCAATGTCTTCCGGTTCGCGGTCGCCACTCCAGAACTTTTCTGCCCCATCTGCGAGCAATGTGCCCTGCCCCCTGCCACTTAAGTTTGGCAATTCTTCGGGCTATGTCGGTAACCCTGGTTTTCTTGCGGATCTCTACATTTCTGATTCGATTAAGCAAGGAAACTCTGAGCATAGCCCTCTCCATTGCCCTTTGGGTGACTGTTAGCTTTCTGATGAGGCCCATTGTAAGCGACCATGTCTCAGAGCTATATGTCGTAACTGGCAACACACACTGGTCATAGACTTTCATCTTGAGACACTGTGGTAAGTTGGACGAGAAGATACCTCGCTACTTCCCGAACGCTTCCCAGCCGAGTCGTATTCGACGGTTGACCTCTTTCTCGAAGCTTGACCTACCCAACTGCATCGTTTGTCCCAGGTAGACATAGTCGTCCACAACTTCGAGTGTAGAATCTCCAACCTTAATAGGAGTGGGTGTAACATGGGCATTCAACATCACCTTGGTTTTGTCCATGTTCATTTTAAGACCCACTCTTTCGGTAGCTCTACTGAGGTCATCGAGCATTGTACTGAGGCTCTCCATGGTCTCAGCCATGACCACTATGCCGTCGGCAAACCGAAGGTGAGTGATGTACTCGCCATTAACTTTGATGCCTAGCCCTCTCCAGATCAGAACCTTGAAGACATCCTCCAGCGCAGCAGTGAACAGTTTCGGAGAAATAACGTCTCCCTATCTTACGCCGCGCTGGAGAAGGATTGGTTTCGAGGTCTAATTCTGAAGACGGACTGACATGGTGGCATTTTTGTACAAACACTTCAACACCTCAATGTACCGGTTTTCGATCTGGTACCGGTGGAGAGACTGCAGTACAGCCCAAGTCTAGATTGAAACGAAGGCTTTCTCGTAGTCCACAAACGCTAAACAGAGAGGCAGGTTATACTCTTCGGTTTTCTGTATAACCTGCCGCAGCGTATGTAAGTAGTCTACGGTGCTGAAGCCTTTTCGGTATCCTGCTTGTTTGGGAGTCTGGAAATCGTCAATCCTGCGCGCGAGACGCGTGATGACTCTTGAAAACAACTTGTGTACATGGCTAAGAAGTGAGATGGGCCTATAGTTCTTCAGCTGGGCATTGTCGCCCTTTTTGAAGAAGAGTACGTCCACATCCCTGCGCCATGCCTGTGGCTTTTTGTCCTCGAGTATGACGGAATCAAATAGCTTCTGAAGGGCCTTAAGGACCGGTTTCCCAACCGCCTTCAGGAGCTTGAAAGTAGGATTAGAGAGCTTTTTGTTTCTATCTGTACGACGGGTCTTGAAAAACTTATACCCGACCGTATGGACAGCTTCTACGAACCCATCGCAGTATTCATCCACGGAGCTCCCTAGGCACTCGAAACAATTCTGGAGTTCGAGCTGAAAGCTCTCGGGGTTTTGGACCTGGATCTGTGCTGGACGAAGCGTGGACTTCTTTAGTCGAGACCTTTCAAGCTTAATATTAATGTTCAATGTGCCTCTTACCATGGGGGCTGAGTCACCCTCGTCCGTAGGAGAGAACCCCATACGAATCCCTACACGTGGCCCCCGGGTGGTGCAAATCAGGTGACATCAATTAACTGGTGGTAGGTTACGGCCGAAGGCTTGCGACCACCCACCGGGCAAAGACGTACCGCCAAGCGGCCTAGCCGTGTTCCGGTACGATGCCCGGTGTAGCCAACTAGAGGAGTTGGGTCGAGATAGCTGTTCCACTGCAGGCGTTCCAGCCTGACGCGTGCTGTTATGGGCCTATCGGGAGACTGGTCGCGGAGGGTAGCGGGATCCGAGGCACGGTGCGCCGCTGGCCGACTGCAGGTAGTTGGGGGCCCAAGTAGTGTGCCAGCCACACGCGAAAGGCTGCCCCGCCAACTGTCGAAAAATCCCGGAATGCACCATCGTGCTGGTTGGCGACCAGAAGACAGGGCCCGATGGACATTCCCGGGGGGGCTCGGGCGTCCCCGCGGTCTCCAGATCAGTCCCCTATTGATGGCTTCCTGTCAGTGCGTGTCTGTGGGTTGCCAGCGTGGAACCTCATCTCACTACCTTCTCCTCACCTTTTATCACTCAAATGAAAAGGAAAAATAAAAGAAAAGCTGTACAGCGGCAGCACTCCCTGTCACTCAAAGTGCACCTCAGCAACATAAGAGGGCTGCACTCTAATCTCGAAGCAGTCCATCACCACCTGGAGACTGATAGTCCAGCTCTTCTTTTCCTTTCGGAGACGCAGATCGGATGTCCGTCAGACGTGTCGTACTTATCATACCCAGGGTTTACCCTGGAGCACAATTTTAAACCACGCGCGGGTGTATGCATGTACGCCCGAGACGACATCTGTTATCGGCGTCTCCGAAACCTTGAGGACTCCAGGTTTTCTGTGCTCTGGGCACTGGTGGACACAGGCCTGGATAAAATTATCTACGCCTGTGTCTACCGATCGCACAGTGGAGATCAGGAGACAACCAGGCTCACGGAACATCTGTGTGAGGCGGCTGATATGGCACAGCAGCGGTATCCTTCTGCCCAATTAGTGATACTGGGGGATTTCAATGCCCACCACCAGGAGTGGCTCTTCCCATACCAGTGCACTGATCATGCTGGGCGATAGACGCGAAAGCTTGCGCTTGCGTTAGATCTCGCCCAGCTGGTCCAGGGAGCAACAAGGGTACCGGATGTTCATTCGCACACTGCCAATTGCTTGGACCTTCTGCTGACAACAGATCCAGACCGCTACTCTGTGTCGGTATCTTCACCTTTGGGTAGCTCCGACCATTGTCTGGTGAAGTCTGTATCCGTCTACTCCCCGCCCGATCCCAGCCCAAGAGGCACTCGGCGGGTTTGAAGGTACAGGTCAGCAGATTGGGATGGGATACGTTCTTTCTTCGCATCTTATCCTTGGCAGCCCATTTGCTTTTCTTCGGCTGATCTTTCGTCGTGCGCGGACGCCGTGACGGACGTGTTGCGTCAGGGAATGGAGTACTTCATTCCGTTCTCTGACGTAGCAATGTCTAGCGTTGACCGGCCATGGTTTGGCGCCGAGTGCAATCGTGCCAACACGCTGAAACATGAGGCGTACCTGGCTTGGGTCGACGCTCGGACGCGCAAAGCTAGCGACGTGAGCCAGCGGAAGAGAGCCTTCAATAGGGCTGCCAAGTCCTGCAAGAGGGTATTGCGAAGGGCTCGGTTTGACCACATAAGCCGTATTGGGTCCAAACTTGCTTCCTATCCAGCCGGTAGTAAAGCGTTCTGGTCCCTGGCTAAGTCGGTCGAATCGAACTTCTGCCGGCCCTCACTACTACCACTGCTGAAACCCGACGGAACGCTGGCCCACTCCGCTGAGGAGAAAGCAAACTTGTTTGCCTCTCTTTTTGCGGAATCCTCACGCCTGGATTCTGGTAACGCGCGGCTCCCTCCTTCTCCTGATGGATGCGAGACGAGTATGTCGGACATTCGCATCCATCAAAAAGACGTCCGTAGGGTGCTGCGGAATCTTGACGTGAACAAGGCTAGTGGCCCCGACGGGGTACCGGCAATTGTTCTAAGAACTTGTGCGCCTTAACTGTCTCCGATCCTGACTCGCCTGTTTCGCCTTTCATATGAGACTGGAAAAGTACCGAATGCTTGGAAGCAAGCTTACGTTCAGCCTGTGCCCAAGAAGGGCAGTCGGGCTGATCCGGCCAACTATAGACCCATCTCAGTTACGTCCATCCTCTGTAAGAGTATGGAACGGGTGCTCAACTCCAAGCTCCTGGCATACCTAGAAGCTTACGACATCCTCAGTGACCGCCAATATGGCTTCCGCCGAAATCGGTCAACTGGGGATCTTCTAGCGTATGCCATTCACATATGGAGTGAAGCCATCGAGAGGCACGGGGAAGCGCTTGCCGTCTTCCTCGACATCTCGAAGGCTTTTGACAGGGTCTGGCATGACAGCCTTATTGGTAAGCTTCCGTCATTCGGTCTGCCCGGTGGTCTGTGCGATTGGATCGCAGACTTCCTGAGGGACCGGTCTATACGAGTGGTTATTGATGGCCGCTCGTCTGACCAACGGGATATCAACGCCGGGGTCCCTCAGGGGTCGGTACTCTCAGCAACATTGTTCTTGTTGCACATAAATGATCTGCTAAAACCCGGCACTTTTGGGTATGCAGACGGCAGCACTGTTGCTGAGATATACTTGTCCAACGCGCGTGCTACCGGGCCTCAGGTCCAGTCTCTCCGGGAAGCCATGGTGGAGCGCTTGAACTTGTCCTTGCAAGCAGTCTCCGAATGGGGCGATGCCAATCTGGTCAGGTTTAATGCTGCTAAAACCCAGGCGTGTCTTTTTTCCGCTAAAAGGAGCCAATTCCACCCGGCTCCCACTTTCCGCGGTGTAACCGTGCCGATAACGGACCATCTCGAGCTTCTTGGCGTTACGTTGACATCGACCCTCAATTTTGGTCCATTCATTGAGGCAAAAGCTCAACTGGCTGCCAAAAAGTTGGGGATCCTTGCAAAGGTGAGACGATACTTCACGCCAGAACAGCTGCTTAACTTGTATCAAGCGCAAGTTCGGTCATGCATGGAGTACTGCTCTCACCTCTGGGACGGATCTGCCAAGTACCAGCTGGATGCACTAGAGTCGATCGAAAAGCGGGCCAAGAGGCTCATCGGCAATGAGATATTGGTCAAGTCTAGGTTCCAGAGCTTTGAACATCGGCGCCAAGTTGCCAGTCTGTCGGTTTTTTATCGGTTACATTACGGGGAGTGTGCGTTGGAATTGCATGAACTAATTCCTCCTAGCCCTTTCCATCATCGGAATACAAGACGTACGGCGATGTGTCATCGGTACATGGTGGACATTCCACCCATACGCACCAAACGTTTTGGAAATACTTTCATTATGCGTACAGCTAAGGAGTGGAATTCCCTGCCGGAGTCTGTATTTCCTGAGAGCTACAACCTGGGAGTCTTTAAGTCAAGAGTAAATAGGTTTCCTCTAGGTAAGCGCGCTACATCGTCGACCACATCATCACTTACCATCAGGTGAGATAGTGGTCAAGCGCGAGCCTATCATTAATATAAAAAAAAAATGCGGTGATCGCTCCCGGTTCCCTCCCTCGGCCCTCCTGCTCCATAAAACTGGCCAGTAGGTGACCCCGGTGGTTCCGTCGTCCAACTCCAAATTTTCCCACATGCAACTCAATATCGTCTCGTTTGCCTAGTTTTTCAAAGACAAAGACAAAGATATTTTATTTCAAGTAGGCCACCAAGCGGCACTTTTAACGTTACATTAAAGTTTACAAATATTAATACTTGATTCTACCGTGCATTCGGAAAGTAGCTTGTAATGGAGAAGAATGCACAAGAAACTCCATACTTACTCTTTAAAAAAAAATGTTTTACAATATTTAGGTACATGAGTACATACCTTGATGAATGAAATTAAGTTTATACAATACAAATATATTTATACAGTCTTCAGAAGGTCCAACAGTACTTCAAAACAATAATGTTCTGCATATCACTTGTTTTTGCGCCCTAGTGGATGTGGAGCAGGACTAGCATTTAGCCAAGCATTTTTATCAGTGATATAATCCCCCAACTTTTAATATAAATAGCCTGCATAGTGTGCGTTTTATACAAGTTTTAAATTTCGTCTCATTCAGTTCAAGAATGTGGGGAGGAATTTTATTGTAATATTTTGTACAGTACCCCATGAAAGATGAGGCTACTTTTGCCAGTCTGAAACCTGTTTGAACTAGTTGGTCCCTATTTCTAGTAACATAATTATGTCTGTCGCCGTTTTTACTAAAAAGATGTAAATTCTTTCTCACGTACATGATGTTTTCATAAATATGTCGGGTTTAGTCAATAGTACGGACGTAAAGTCAAATCACAAGCACTCCTCTAGCGGCAATCAAGAGCAACTACGCATTGGCGCGCTTTTTCTAACCGCTTGCGTAGTGGGGACAGCAGAATAGAGCAGTTGAGTAATGACAGCCGTAGAGCTATGACGTCGTAGAATCAGTGTCGATCCGTAATATTAGTTAGTAGGATTGTAACTTGTCTATTTGAATAAACCCAGTGTATCGAATAATTTGTGTGATTTCTTTTCACGATTCTACCCAACGACCTGCCCACACACGATGTCTTAACCTAAGGGAATACATCCTGACTTCCCGATGGCTTACATCTATCGGGAAGTCAGGATGATGCGCCAGCCTTGATGCGACAAATATATTGACAAGGAACCGTCATGATGTTAATGTCCTTAAACAGTTCCCTTAGAGAATCGCGCCGGCGAAGATTGTATATCGCTCTGATGGCTCGTTTTTGCAGAATAAAAATTGACTCAATCTCTGCAGCCCTTCGCCATAGTAAGATACCGTAAGACATTATACTATAAAAATAACTAAAATAGACTAGTCTGGCGGTATCCACATCCGTCAACCGACGAATCTTTCCAACAGCACAAGCCGCCGAACTCAGCCGCCCCGCAAGGGATACCAAATGAGGACCCTATTGCAACCCTGAGTCTAGCGTGATCCCCAGGAAAACCGTTTTATCGACGAATTCTAGCTTCTCCTTGTTTAATATAATGTCACAATCAGTACTTTTGACATTCGGCAAGGAAAATTTTACGCACTTGGTTTTTTTACCATTTAAAACTAAATTATTGGCAGTGAACCAATCCTGAACCTGCCGTAGCGCGTTATTTACGTCGTCAACCTGACAAGTACGTCTATTTATTAAAAAAATTAAAGATGTGTCATCAGCAAATAACACCATGTTTAGTTTGTTTTCCGTTAAAGTCTCGTTAAAGTTGGTTTCGCGTTAAAGTCCCCCATGACAGCGGTGAAGTGAGTTTTAAAAATATGCATGGCTCTAGAAATGTCCTCTTACATGGTCTCCACCTCGTCGTCGGGGTGTGCCAAGGTTGGGGCTTAGACCTGTACGACCTTCAGCGAATATCTTGAGGATGTGGTCGACACACTCTCGGTCTTCACCAAGTTATTCAATAGGGACTTGTGGACGATAAAGCCGACACCATTCTGGGACTGCCGGTCACCCTCTCGGAAATAGAGCAGGTTACCGGATTTGAGAATTATCGAGTCCTCCCCCTCTCTTCGGACTTCAGATAACCCTATTATATTCCATCGCAACCTACTCAATTCCTCTTCGAGTTCGGTGATCTCGTCGGTCCGGAGTGTGCGCGTGTTATACGTTGCCAGGTCCAGTCGTTGGTGTTTGTTGGGGTAGCCGAATCTCGTCCGTTGATTCTTAGAAACCCTTGCCATAACGTTAACCTCGACCGCTACCGTAGTCGAGGGTAGTAAGTCTGCCGGGCACTAAGGGCCATTTTTTATTTGTGCTCTTTATGATTGGTGTGGATGGATGGTTTTGCCATAATCGCCATGGTTGGTAGGCGGGTTAGGGATGGCAGTATGGTTGTTATAAATGCACAGAGAACGCTTCTGCTCATTCTCTGGTTTGTCCCTTAGTCGCCTCTTACGATACCCACGGGAAGACATGGGATGGTGAAATTCTTTATGTCCGACACCAATCTGACAAATTGTTATTTTTACGCATAACTTTTTATAGTGTCGGCCAATTTCAAAAAATCTTATATTGGAAAGAGCATACCTCAATGTTGGTCCCAATTAAATTCCAAAAATAATATCCGCCCCTAAAGGTAGAAAAAAGGATTTATTAAATACAGGCGTGATTTTTTTATGAATTAACGTGTGTTTTTTGTCCTCCAGCTCGAGACAGCAGCATGTGAAGTGAAGAACCCACAAAAGGTGCTTAATGGTTTATATGGTAAGTATTTAGGGTCCTAACAAATCCGACGGAAAATGCGTCGAGCGAAGTCAGTCAGATTGCTCGATGCACTAACGCATCATCGGTTGAGTGTGTAAGGTTCAATGTTTAATAGGGTAGTTGACAAAAAATATATATTTAGTCCGAACTAAAAAATATTTGACACGTATTTGTCTTTTGCCACGTAAACAAAAAATTACGACGATACAGTGTCTTGAAATATCGTGGGCCGTCACCGTGTGCTATACACTTTATACTGGAAAAGTGACGTCACAATATGTATTAATTCGATAAAGCAAAAAATACGAACCTAATATTATTTGATAATCTCACTGACTGACTAAATAGAACCATTTATGCACACACACAAAATATACCGACAAGAAGAAGTAACAGAAAAATAGGTACATAGGTGATGCTTATTTCTATAGAAATCTCTGCCAGCACACCTGCGAAAGGAAAGATGAAAAAAAGTGATGTAGACATCGTGTGTAGAGTTGAAATAGTTATTTATGCTACAAGTGCGGCAAGTAGGTGATTTCAGATGAGTGGATAAATCGTCACGAGTCGGAAATCATCTTACGCACGTGTATCATACAACATTTTACTATGCATTGTGCGAGGAAATTAAAAAATATATCTGAACCAAGCAAGAAATTAATAAAATGGCGCTTATTCAAGGGCGCTCAGCATATCCACAGATTAACTAATAGTTCATAGTTCCTCGGGCATATCTACTGCGCATGTGCAAATAGCTGTCACGTCGTAACGCAAAAAGGCACGAGCAAAATATTCATTCTGCCAAACATATTTAATGAATATTTAAAATTAATTTATTGATCAATTTTATTTTTATTTTTTGTAGGCTCGCGTTTGACCACTAACTCGCCGGATGTTAAGTGATGATGTGGTCGATCTAAATCTAGAGTAATTAAAAACGCCTTAAATTAAGTATTAGTTTTGTTTTACCTTTTATATGAATGATATTCTGTACTTAACTAATTTTTAAAACTTTTCTCAAATAATAAAAACTCTATGCGGCGGGCTGACGTTGGAGTTAAAAATTAAAAAAGTACAGGAAAGTAAAAAGCACTAGTGAAAAAAGTGACACTTGCCGCACAGTTTGGCTGCTTGGAAAACGCTCTTTTCGAGGACATGCATTGTAATAGTTATTTATGCTACAAGTGCGGAAAGTAGGTGATTTTCGATGAGAGATTTTTATTCACGAGCGAGCGAAGCGAGTGAGCGGATAAATCGACACGAGTCGGAAATCATCTTACGCACGTGTATCATACAACATTTTACTATGCATTGTGCGAGGTAATAAAAAAAACATCTGAACCAAGCAAGAAATTAATAAAATGGCGCTTATTCAAGGGCGCTCAGCATATCCACAGATTAACTAATAGTTCATAGTTCCTCGGGCATATCTACTGCGCATGTGCTGTCACCTCGTAACGCAAAAAGGCACGAGCAAAATATTCATTCTGCCAAACATATTTAATGAATATTTAAAATTAATTTATTGATCAAAATCTAAATTCTAGAGTAATTAAAAACACCTTAAATGAAGTATTAGTTTTGTTTTACCTTTTATATGAATGATAATCTGGGGGGTGACCATAAGCTCTTAGAGCGGTATCAATTTGAGATCGAATAAGGGACATGTATTTGACTTGTATACATCTGTCACATACTCGATCTCAAATTGATACCGCTCTAAGAGCGTATGGTCACCCACCCCCCTGTACTTAACAAATTTTTTTAACTTTTCTCAAATAATAAAAACTCTAACTCAAGTACAGGAAAGTAAAAAGCACTAGTACAAAAAAGTGACACTTTCCGCACAGTTTGGCTGCTTGGAAAACGCTCTTTTCGAGGAAATGCATTGTAAAATAATAAACAAAACGATTACCAAATCAAAAATTATTTTATAATTTTTTTTTAAATCACTTTTTTCTACCCAGGAAACATCCTTGTTATTATCCGCTTGTTCGTTTTGGCGTTACGCGACCGACGAAACACGACGCTCTCTCCGTCAAATGGCCCTTAAATCAAGTCTTATTTTACTGCTACTCCTGAAAGTCAGAATCAACAGGGGCAACCACCCGAAAAGCGCCGAGTTGAAATAAATCAGAAAATAAAAACAGTGGTGAAAACTTCCAAGGATTTTATTATCAAATCGACTAATCAAATAGGTGTCAGAACAGGTAGGCAGGTAGTGAGGTAGGAACAGGCTAAATATTTGACGAAGAGACGTTTACAATTCATGTCTCTATATATTTTGAGTATAACCGATAAGCACACATCCATCAAAATTGACTTTATATACCTTGAATATCGATAGCCAGCCAAATTGTCGATCGAATCGTTATGGGTTGTCGGAAACCCAAAAAATCTGTTGCCTAAAAGTATCATTGTGATAATTTTACTTCTTGAACACTTTAAATTCATCTAACTTTTGATAGAGTGAACCGATTGCGATAAAAAAAACTTTTTTACAAAAAAATACTACCGACTTCCAAATAAGAAAACTACAAAGTGAAAAATAACTTTATTTTTGGAAGTCGGTGTCTTTCGTAGGTACCATTTTTTTTCGTTATGGACACCGACTTCCAAAAATAAAGTTATTTTTCACTTTGTAGTTTTCTTATTTGGAAGTCGGTAGTATTTTTTTGTAAAAAAGTTTTTTTATTTTTCACTTTTTAGTTGTACCTACCTAATAGGCAAGTTGTTTAGTTAGTTTCCTATAACGCCAGAATAGATTACCCGAATATCATGAAACTTGAACAAAACCGATCAAATGAGAGATCTGCTTACCCCTTAAGAGCATACTGGCGTGATGTTATGTTATGAAATGGTATAAACAATAAACAGACATGCGATTTCAGCAGTCCCGAGAGATTTGCCGTTATTTATTGAAGAGTTCTGTTGTATATCTTCGAAGTTCTTCATCAGATCTTCACCAAATTAAAATGGGACCAATTTCGGAACATACTCTTTCAAACAAAAAAAGAATTTTCAAAATCGGTCCACAATTGACGGAGATATCGGTGAACATACACAAAAAAAAAAAAAAAAAAAACATACAAGAAGTCGAACATAGAACCTCCTCCTTTTTCGAAAGTCGGTTAAAAACAAAAACTAATGTATACTTCAACGCGATTTTTTTTTGTATAAAAGTTATCTACATTGGTTCCGTACATTTTACGTGATGCGTGCACAAATAAACAGTCAAAAATTCCAAAAATGCTGGAAATGGGTTCTGTTGGTTATCCTTTATTTTTTGGAAATTATTTCGATGTACAATAACAACTTTTCTACAGATTTATTATAGTTATTGATGTTCTTTAGAAAAGCCAGGCAGGTGCGCAGTGCCTACTTATAACCTGCATACGTGTCTGACTAGATTTATAAACGCAGTTGAAGCAAAGGGTGTATATAAGGATTGTAGCAGGTTTTCTAGTTTCTGCCATCCCCCATGTGTAAAAGGCGAGAGTGTATGACCTTGAAATACCTACATCCGACCGAATAGGAAAAGTCTTGCCCACTTTTAATCCCAACATAATGCTCGTTCCCCTGTTGTAGTACACGGGAGCGAAGCTGTGGGAAAAAGCTAGTTTTGTATAAAGATTTCGCAGTTCCCAGGGCCGTAATGAGCTCGAATTCAGCTAGTATGTAGGTAGGTGTGGCAAGCTTGTCAAAATAGAGCGGTGATGGGTCGACCTTGCTATCTCGAACATCGCGACATGAACTAGTCTTAAGGGGCAGTACTATTTTTTTAATTTGAATTAATGTATTTGTTCATTGTTACAAAATGACCTTAGACCTATAGCATAATTTAGTTATCAGTAACACGCTTTTATTAGCTTGCTATGTATGTATCTATGTAACGAACGTGATTTTCACACCCTTCAACTCGTCGGATTAATTTGAAACTTTGCACACTTATTTTTTAACCGACTTACCAAAAAAGAGCAGATTCTATGTTCGACATTATGTATGTTTTTTTTTATGTTCACCTATATCTCTGTCAATTGTGGACCGATTTCGAAAATTCGGCCTACTTTTTTAGGGATCCGTTCAAAGGGTAAAAACGGGACCCTATTACTAAGACTCCACGATCCGTCCGGCCGTCTGTCTGTCTGGCTGTCCGTCTGTCACCAGGCTGTATCTCATGAACCGTGATACCTAGACAGTTGAAGTTTTCTAATTTTCACAGATGATTTATTTCAGTTATCCCTCAGAGGCATTTATTTGTGTATATGAGTATCTGTCTGTGGCATCATAGCTTCTAAACGGATGAACCGATTTAGATTCCGTGTTTTTTGTTTGAAAGGTGACGAGTGTTCTTAGCTATGTTTGATGAAAATCTGTTCAGCCGTTCTTAAGTTGTGGGCGTTTTACTGTATGAATCGGGGCGTTTTCGCAAGATATCGTGACATAATTGCATGTTCAATAGATTGTCGATTAATGCGTGTCTAATACTAAATAAATTATGTAGCATAAAATAAAAATGTGTCGGAGGTATCTCAAATTTTTAAATTTTAGTTGTTAACATAGGTCACACCACCACACACCTCACTGGTCACTCGTTAGTGACATCACCTACCGGATCGCTACATGTCTGCGTTTGGGTGCTCCTAGCGGAGCTCCAAATCGTTGTCAATGTGGTGAAGCAGTCGACCGCCCCGGTCACCATGGCCTATCGTTCAGTAGGAGGGCTGGCCGGATAGCACGGCACGCCAGCATTAATGACATCATAATTACGTCGGGCTCTTGTCACCAGCGCCAGCGGTTTTAGAACTCAATGCACGTGACGGTGGGAAGAGACCAGACGGGATGACCATAATGCCCTGGAAGGTGGGTAGGCCATTGGTGTGGGATGCAACATGTGTCGACACCCTTGCGGCCATCCCATCTTCTTAGCACAGTGGGCTGTGCTGGGGCGGCTGCTGCCGGTGCAGAAAACCTCAAACGGCGCAAATATAACAACCTTATTGGATGTTATATATTTGAGCCGTTTGTGGTTGAAACATTAGGTCCATGGGGTCCGAGTGCGCATAGAGTTTTTCGAGAAATTAGCACAGAACTCGTCAACTCTTCACGTGACCAGAGGGCTGGCCTTGTCTTCGGCCAGGGAATCAGCTTTGCCTTCCAAAGTGGCAATGCTGCCAGCGTTCTGGGCACGTTCCTCGTTGACTTCGATGTGGACGAATTTTTGATGCAAAATGAGCCCTTTTCCCTCTCCCTTTTGTATTTCTATATAGGTTTGTTTTTCTTTTTAAAATATTCAATTGTATATTGTAACGTTACGTTTAGCTCTGAAGAGCTAAACGAAGCCTAGCAGCTGGGGGGGACTGCACGTAGTCTTTTAGCTACTACCCCTAGAGTGTATATAAAAAACCGGAGGCGGGAAGGGAGGGCAGCCCCCGCCAACTGCTCACTGCCGCAGCAACAACGGTTTGCTGGTCTCCTATCTTTTGTTACGTAATGGCGATGGGGTTGCACTTCCCGCAGCGCCCAAGCAGTTGCACAAGCAACTTAAAATGGTTTTTTTATCGATATGTAGGACATTCGATACTCTGTACTTCGATATTTTGATGATATTTAATGCTTGTATTAAATTAAATATATTTTCTATAAGGACTCATTTGAATTAGGTTAAGGTGCGGCGGGGGTGGCCGTTAGGCCACCCTTGAGCCGTGAATATGTTTGGTTTATTTCAAAGAACATTATGTTTAAATATCATTATGCGTTTACACATTATGCTTTATAAAATTATGCATAATTATTATTATGCCAACCGTATTTATGGCAAAACATTTATGGCTAGTAGTATTTTGCGTAATGATCATTATGCTGAATTCCGTTATACCAATGTAAATTATGGGTATGCAGCTTATCAATAGTAAACCATATTAAGAGTACCTATCATATGAAAAAGTTTGCTGAGAGGAATATGAAAAAACCGGCCAAGTGCGAGTTGGACTCGCGCACGAAGGGTTCCGTACCATTATCGCAAAAAACGGCAAAAAAATCACGTTTGTTGTATGGGAGCCCCCCTTAATTCATTTTATTTTAATTTACTCATTACTATTTTTTGAAGTGAATATACAACTAAATATTCTGTGAATATTTCAAGCGTCTACCTGTTTCCGTTATTAATATCGAGCAAAAAACAGCAAAAAAAAAACACGTTTGTTGTATGGGAGCCCCCCTCAATTTATTTTAATTTAATTATTATTATTTTTTGAAGTGAATATACAACTAAATATTCCGTGAATATTTCAGGCGTCTACCTGTTGCCGTTATTAATATCGAGCAAAAAACGGCAATAAAATCACTTTGTTGTATAGAAGCCCTCCTTAAATATGTATTTTCTTCTGATTTTAGTATTTGTTGTTATAGCGGCAACAGAAATACATCATCTTTGAAAATTTCAACTGTCTAGCTATCACGGTTCACGAGATACAGCCTGGTGACAGACGGACAGACAGACAGACGGATCGCGGAGTCTTAGTAATAGGGTCCCGTTTTTACCCTTTGGGTACGGAACCCTAAAAAGTTTGTCCTTAAAGTTCATTACGTGACCAGATACGGCCGTCCGAAAAGGAATCGTTTGTCCTGACAAACGATTCCTTTTCGGATGGCCGTATCTTGACTATTAAAATCTTGTGTACTTGTACGTCCGTGAGCTCTTCGCCTTATGAACGTAAGCGCATCAAGTACTCTATGTCGCAATACATACTTTGATGTTCTACATTCGGACTTTTAGACTCGAACATACCTTTTTATTGACCTTCTCTTACTTGAAATATGGCTCGCTTTCCGTCATCTCGTTATGATTCTAGACGGATGATTAATATCATAACAACACGTCATTAATAAAATTATTTATCTCGACTTGAAACTACCAACTGTCAAACAGGAGATCATGCAATATAGCATTAATTACCAGAAAATAATTGCAATAAATAAATAATAAAAAAACTTTTTTACAAAAAAATACTACCGACTTCCAAATAAGAAAACTACAAAGAGTAAAATAACTTTATTTTTGTAAATCGGTGTCTTCCGTAGGTACCATTTTTTTGCATTATGGACACCGCTTCCGAAAATAAAGTTATTTTTCACTTTGTAGTTTCCTTATTTGGAAGTCGGTAGTATTTTTTTGTAAAAAAGTTTTTTTTTTCACTTTTTTGTTGTACCTACCTAATACGCTAGTTGTTTAATAAGTTTTCTATAACGCCAGAATAGATTACCCGAATATCATGAAACTTGAACAAAACCGATCAAATGAGAGATCTGCTTTACCCCTTAAGAGCGTACTGGCGTGATGTTATGTTATGAAATGGTATAAACAATAAACAGACATGCGATTGCAGCAGTCCCGAAAGTTTTGCCGTTATTTATCGAAGAGTTCTGATGTATATCTTCGAAGTTCTTCATTAGATCTTCACCAAATTAAAATGGGACCAATTTCGGAACATAATCTTTCAAACAAAAAAAAAATTCAGAATCGGTCCACAATTGACGGAGATATCGGTGAACATATATGACAAAAAAAAAACATTAAGTCGAACATAGAACCTCCTCCTTTTTAGAAAGTCGGTTAAAAATCACGTTTGTTTTATGGGAGCCTCACTTTAATATTTATTTTATTCTGTTTTTAGTATTTGTTGTTATAGCGGCAACAGAAATACATCATCTGTGAAAATTTCAAAAATATCTTTTGGGTATTTGTGTATCTCTGTGACATCATAGCTCCTAAACGGACTAACCGATTTTGATTTCGTTTTTTTTTTGTTTGTAAGGTAACCTTATCGAGAATTTTCTTTGCTATGTTTGATGAAAATCAGTTCAGCCGTTCTAAAGTTATGGGCATCTTACTGTTTCAATCGGTTTTTTTTTCGCAAGAGATCGTGTCATAATTACGTGTTCAATAGATTGTCGATCGGAGCTTGTCTACTACTAGATAAATTATGTAGCATGAAATAAAAATACTTCGGTGCTTTTTAGGGTTCCGTACTCAAAGGGTAAAAACGGGACCCTATTACTAAGTCTTCCCGGGTCGTCTGTCTGTCTGCCTGTCTGTCACCAGGTTGTATCTCATGAACCGTGATAGCTAGACAGCTGACATTATCACATAATGGTATATTTTCTGTTGCCGCTACAACAAATACTAAAAACAGAATAAAATAAATATTTAAGTGGGGCTCCCATACAACAACCGTGATTTTTTGCCGTTTTTTTTTTCCGATAATGGTACGGAACCCTTCGTGCGCGAGTCCGACTCGCACTTGGCCTGCTTTTTTTAAATTTTACTTGTTTATTTGTTACGACCATTAGTAAACCGATTCCTACATAAAATCTTCGCCTTATTAAATACAAACTCATGTAGTTAAGATCGTGTCGCAATTCACGATCTGATGTACAACCGGACACGATTCGGCCTCTTTACTGACCTTGCATCTGATCATGGGTCACACTTACTGGTTGCGAGGCCGTTGGTGGCCCTCTTCCTTTTCAATTTGAAGAGCTTTTGGTTTAAGAAATAGCGGTCATAGATATGTCTATTCTGTACAATTTGTAACAGATTAAACGCAAAACCTGGAAAAGGTTTTTTTTTTTCATTGAGAAGAATTGATTTAACATGGATTTTTATATTGGATTTGTTATGGTTTTTGTCACATATATTGATTTTATTATTTTTACTGAGTTTTTCTTTTTAGGGTTCCGTACTCAAAGGGTAAAAACGGGACCCTATTACTAAGACTCCGCGATCCGTCAGTCTGTCTGTCTGTCTGCCTGTCTGTCCGTCTGTCACCATGCTGTATCTCATAAACCGTGATAGCTACACAGTTGAAATTTTCACAGATGATGTATTTCTGTTGCCGCTATAACAACAAATACTAAAAACAGAATAAAATTAATATTTAAGTGGGCTCCCATACAACAAACGTGATTTTTTTGTCGTTTTTGCGATAATGGTACGGAACCCTTCCTGCGCGAGTCCGACTCGCACTTGACCGATTTTTATATCCCTGTCATTATTACTTTTTTCGATGACTGAATTATATGCCTACGTTAATTGGAGTATTATTAATTTGTTTTTGTGTATGTGACGTATTTATTGATCTTTTATAATTTTAATGTTTTTTTTTTTTTAAATGTGGCATTTTTTTATTTTTTATTGACTGCAATTAATTTAATATGCAATGTGGATTATCATTATTATTATATTCGAATTTGCTTTTGTATATGTGACATATAAGTGGTCTATTTATAATTATTATTGAATTTCTATCCTTGATATTCTCTCTCTCTCTCTTCATTATTCATAAATTATATTAATTATGGTCATCATCATCATATTATCAACCGAAAGACGTCCACTGCTGGACATAGGCCTCCTCCAAGCGTCGCCACATTGACCGGTCCCGTGCGTCTCGTAACCAGCGGATCCCCGCAATCTTCACCAGGTCATCGGTCCACATCGGTCGGTTAATTATGGTAATTGAAAGTTAAGATTTTTTCTTTGATATAGTTCTTTTTTTTAATCTTTGTTTTAGTAGTGTTTTTACTTACCACAAATTTCGACAATATGTAGGTATTTTATTACGAAATAATATTGTTATGACTTAAGAGTGTGGTACTTATAATTTTACCATGGGACCATCCTTGAAATCGCATAAAAAATCAGTCACGAGGAATGCCAAAGCCCGTTGTGTGAGAGATTTCAAGAAGAGCGGAAAACATTCGCATTTTGAAAAACAAAATCGTCGGTCTAAGTACATTCCAAGATACTTGGCTACATCAGATTGTGGGATCTGGACACCATTTAGTGTAACTGGTGGGTAAGTCTGACGCCGGGTAGTAAATGTGACCTGTACAGAATTCGTTTCATTGGCTTTATTTAATACGCCAATCCTTCAGCCATGTTGTGATTTTGTCTAAGCTGGCTTGCAGCTTATAAGACGCTTGATTTGGCTTATCGTCAGAGGCCATAATAGCTGTATCATCGGCAAATGTTCCCATTACTACATCATAGGATATTGGTAAGTCCGCGGTGTACAACAGATATAGTGGTGGTCCCATAACACTACCCTGCGGCACCCCCGCTTGTATTTTTTTAAGCTCTGTTGTTGCATCTCCTTCACTGACAAAAAAAGTGCCTTCCAACTAGGTATGATCTGATGAGATTAAAGTAGGTAATGGGTAGAGTCTTTTTTATTTTATATAGAAGTCCATCATGCCAGACTCTGTCGAATGCTTGAGATATGTCAAGAAAGGATGCTGTGCAGTATACTTTCAGTTCAAATGTTTTAGTAATACCTTCAACAAGTCTGTGAATCTGTTCAACTGTACTGTGCTTTCGTCTGAATCCAAATTGATGGTCGGGTATTAGTTTAGACTCATTTATTATAGGATTTAATCTTCTGAGAATCAAGATCTCCATTACCTTAGAGGCGATTGGAAGAAGGCTAATTGGACGTTAGGACTTAGCTTCTTCTGTGCTTTTGCCAGGTTTTAGAATCATTATAATTTTTGAAACTTTCCATTGTGGTGGTACATATTCTCTTCGTATAATGGCATTATAGAGTTGTGTTAGGTATTTATTGTGTCAAAAAATTAAGAAAAAAAATCAAGAACACCGACTGCCGAAATTAAAGTAATTTTCCACTTTGTATTGTTATTTTTAAGTTTTCTATTTAATTTCTTTGTAAGATTTTAATTTTCACTTTTTAGTTGTGTTACATAATAAAGATAGCTCATATATAGAAGGTGCATGGAGCTCGTGGCTAAATAATAACAGCTGCACGGGTCGGTCATCAAGGTTAAGCAACGCTTGATGAGGTTCGTTCGTGGATGGATAACCATTTCAACATACCGAGTTTCCTGCGTGCCTCGGAAAACGTTAAGCCGTTGATCCCGGCTGTCATTTGAAGATCTATGACAGTTGTTACGGGTAGTCAAAAGCTTGAGATCTGACACCAGTCTTGCCAAGGGGTTACCGAGTTACCCAGTTACTAGGTTGTGGAGGTCAGATAGGCAGTCGCTTCATGTAAAACACTGGTACTCAGCTGAATCCGGTAAGACTGGAAGCCGACCCCAATATAGTTGGAAAAAAAAGCTAGGCAGATAGATAGTTGTGTTACATAATACTTTCATCTATAATGACCACAGTTATTCCAGAATAGATTACCAGAATAACATGAAACTTGAACGCAACCGATGAAATTAGTGTGTAGCAGGCAGGGTGAACTGTACACATCTGCGTACTCCTTTAGAGCGTACCGGCGTGATGGTATGTTATGACATGGTGTAAACAATAAACAGACATGTGATTGCTGCAACCCTGAAATGCCCGTCATTTATTAAAGAATTCCTTCCTATATGTCCGATGTTCTTCATCAGATCTTGATCAAATTTAAATGGAACTAATTCGGAAACATATAGGTACATTTAAACAAAAAAAATCCTCTGAGGAAACTAACAAAAAAAAATACAGTCGAATTGAGAACCTCCTTCTTTTTTTAAGTCGGTTTAAAATCATGGCAGTAATGCGCAAACGCAGTTCGCCGCCATATTGTGTGGCCTTCACCTAGTGGCACGACTCATCCTGTACGAGTTAGCCTTTACCTGCCGTTGTTGGCAATAAGTGCACTTGATTATAATAAGAATGATCGAATCTACACTTCTATATCTATACTTTATTATTTTATTACTATAAAGCTGAAAAGTTTGTTTGTTTGTTTGAACGCGCTTATCTCAGGAACTACTGGTTGGAATGGAAACTTATTTTAGTGTTGGATAGTCCATTTATCGAGGAAGGTTATAGGCTATATAACATCACGCTACGACTAATAGGAGGGGATCATAAATGAAAAATGTTGCAAATACGGGCAAAATTATTCCTTTTTGAGAGCTTCCGTTGCGTGCGCTGCGTAAACGGTTTAAGTTACGCAACAATCTTGTATGTAGGGTAGGTAGGTTAGATCTAGATGGGTAGGTAGGTAGCCAGTCGACGGGAGCGAAGCCGCGAGGGACAGCTAGTTGACATAATAAAGAGAGAGTGCGAATTTCGTTAGTCTGCGTATATGTGGAGGATAATCTCCGGAATCACTGAACCTATTTGATAAAATATTTCACCATTTGAAAGGATATAGATTTATAGCCTTACCCTCTTACTAATAAACGATAAAGTTATACCAGGAATAACCATACATTTTCAAAGGTTTATACTTGGAATAACTTTATGCCGCGTTTATTAGTAAAAGGGTTAAGAGGAAACAGGGGCAGAGAGCGCTGACTGAATTTCCTTAGTAAAAAGTCATAATTCGAGGTTTGGCTCTCGTCTCTTTTCTCCTCCAATATTGGACCAATTCAAAAGATATTCCGCAAATTGAAAATCAAAAATATATACTATGTCCCTATGTTTTCCTTTTTGATGATACATTATCTTTAGAAGCACTAGAGCCCTCAAAAATGCTCAAAACTACGCTGTCAACAGAGGCTTAGTGTATAAATTTGACAAATATAAATGAAAAAAGGAAAACATAGGGACATAGTATATATCTTACTTTACCTGTTTTTGGAATATCTTTTAAATTGGTCCAATATTGGAGAAGGAAAGAGACGAGAGCCAAACCTCGAATTATGACTTTTTACTAAGGAAATTCAGTCGGCGCTCTCTGCCCCCGTTTCCTCTTAAGCTATATCGCCGTTCCGATTAAGGCCGTGCCCTGACCAAAACAACAGCACGAGATATTAGCATTCCTATTGGCCTAGCGGCAATGGTGGCGCATGAATTACGGTAGTGAATACGCCCAGATTTTAGAATGAAATCTTTATAAAATCGAATATTGGCCTTTTAAAAAAAAGAATACAAAATGTTCGTTATAAAATTGTCTATCCATTAGTGTTAGTATAAAAAAATAATTAATGAATACTTTACGAGGAGATGCATGCTATCAATAATTATTTCACATTTTTATGGTTTTAATGGAAGGAGATTAGCGACACATATAAATCTTTAAAAAAAAAAGTGTACTACAAATTTAGAATCAACATTATGTAGAAATTTAATGTATTTTTATTAATTGATATTTTTTTTTAAATAAAGAGTTAAAAAAACTCTCTCTCTCTCTCTCTAGCTCTTAAAAATTGCACAAAATTCGACTAGCGCGGCGTTTTTCTCGGGGACGCGCCTTAAGATAATACTTTGGTTGGTTGTTCTGCGTAGGCCTGCAAAGTTTCCTGGCCCAAAACAATCTTTATATAACGTAAACATAGAAGAATGAGTATGTAAGGATCCTAGCAGATGCCGTTCTGTAGTTTCTGCCTACGTCCGAAAAACCGGTCAATTGCGAGTCGAACACGTGCGCTGAGGGTTAACCTACCCATTATACGGCCATAATAAAATTGGTATAATTTTTATTGGTTATTTATTTATCTTATTTTAGGTTGGTGCCAATTAAGCTAGTCCTCTAAATTGTATGAGCGCCCATACAACTCAGAGGACTATCTTAAGGCGATATATACACCCCAATGCTAACGCAGTACTGGCCGTGCGCCCGCACGATGTCAAAATATCAAAATTGAACCTCCTTTTGAACAGTTTTGTTTGCAAAATTTTATTTGATTTACATATATGCTATGTTAGTTATGAAAAAATACCAGCCATAAATTTTTCTGTGTTAAAATATTTTTAAACATTCTAGGCGTTTTGGAGGAGTTTCCAAAAGTTGCGAAAATTATCGTGTTGTTAATTTTTTTTTTTAAAGCAAAACGATTAGTTACACGTAAAAACCTTGTGTTCAAAATTATGCACATGAATAAGTAATAAATATATATTTTTTTCAAACCTTTTAACCTAGCCGTTACTAAGGAGTATGCTTTAGAAAGTAACCGTTTTACGCCACTAAAGCGTATGTAGGCCCTTAACCAAAAGCCGTAGCCGTACCCTGACCAAAAAATCAGCATGAGATATAAGCATTCCTATTGGCCTAGCGACACTGGTGGCGCATGAATTACAGTAGTGAATACGCCCAGATTTTAGAATGAAATCTTTATAAAATCGAATATTGGTCTTTTGAAAAAACAAAATCTTACAAAATGTTCGTTATCAAATTGTCTATTCATTAGTGTTAGTACAAAAAATAATTAATGAACACTTTACGAGGAAATGCATGCTATCAATAATTATTTCTCATTTTTATGGTTTTGTTGGAAGGAGATTAGTGCAACAAATACCTCTTTAAAAAAAAAAAGTGTACTACAATTTTAGAATCAACATCATGTAGAAATGTAATGTCTTTTCATTCATTGATGTTTCTTTTTAAATAAAGAGTAGATAGCTCTTAAAAAGCTGCACAAAAACGAGTAGCGCAGCGTTTTGATCGGGGAGGCGCCTTAATTGGCGTCAACTATGTATGTATGGGGACACCCTTTATTTTTCAATTTTATTAATTTTCAATTTTTTTTTATTTTTTTTGTGTTTTTTGTCAAATTTCGTGATTCTAGGTCAACGGGATAGATCATTTATCGGTTTTCGACCCAAAACCTATAGTGTACTTCCTGGGAACCTATAGGGTTGGCCTAGAATTGTCAATTTTGGTTAAAAGCAAGGTCTTACAGCACAGGTAAAGGGAATATTCCGAAAAATATAAAAAAGTTGAAAATTAAGTGAAATTTGGTTATTACAAGTTTTCGCGAATATCTTAATTTGCCCATACCTTTTTATCGTGTTGACTCAGGATGATTTTTATACACCTAATAGGGACTATAGACCTAGAATCTCGTATAAATTTCAACTTGCTAGGCCCACCCGTTCCTGAGAAAATCGGTGGTGTCACACGGACAGACAGACGGACATTCGGACAAGAGAGTGATCCTATAAGGGTTTCTTTTTTTTTCCTTTTGAGGTACAAAACCCTAAAAAGGCGTGAGTTTATACATATAAACGTATATATGATAAGATAATAATATATCAGCTGACGTTTCCTAGAAAACATACTAGGTGGATCTTAAAAACAAAACCGGCCAAGTGCGAGTCGGACTCGTGCTCCGAGGGTTCCGTACAAACAGCTACATTCACCAACATAATTAAAGCACCGAACATTGCTCTATAGCAAATATTTTTTTTTACTTTTTCTAGTACATTTTACAAGTTGGTCGACTATTACTCGTACACTTAACGTAGTTTGGCTACGGTTTACTAATAATAAGCATAAAACATATTGGCATAACGAAATTCAGCATAATGATTATTACGCATAATATTATTAGGCATAAATAATTTGCCATAATGTATTTCCATATATATACTGTTGGCATAACTATAATAAAGCTTAATTTTATAAAGAAGAAAGAAAGAAAACACAGAAAGAAAACACATTTATTTGACACAAGCCAGAGCACACAACATAGAAATGAAAAAAATAAAACTTAGACTAAACGACAATAATATAAAAAACACAATATAAAAGTAACATTGTGTCCCACGGCTGCGCCAAATAGGTCCAGTTCAGCAAAATGTCGGGCAACTAGTGCCCGACGCTGGTTTTCAATTGAACCTGTGACCGACGTGACGGACGTAAAGCAGTCTTACAATAACTAAATGAGTATGTGAAAAAAGTACTTACTTGTATAAAAGATAAAAAAGATCTGTTGTAAGTGTATATTGCAAATAATAGTAATGAAAAAAAAAACATGTACACTACATAAGAATAAATAAGGTAAGTGTGACAATAAATGAGGTGTGGGTAGACAGGCTAATGCGTCATATATAATAATGTCGTATATAAAGCATAATGTTATAAACGCATAATTATATTTACACATAATGTTCTTTGGAATAAAACAAACATGTTCGCGGCTCAAGGGTGGGCCAAGGGCCACCCCCACCGCACCTGAAACCTAATCCAATTAAGTCCAAAACTTTTTTTTTGCTTGGAGAAATGCTCATGCAAACTGCGCTACCACGGGGAGATAGTGCAGTTATGTGGGATTTCAAACCACTAAAACTCCACGGTGTCCTCCTGAGCCACTTATGACGGGCAAGCGTAAACAGTCATCCGCGAATCCGCCGCGGCTGTCCGTCACCCCCAGTACCGGCGCACTAGAACACTTTGCACACGTGACTTCCCCAGTGACTACAACAGCACATGGGCGCCAGGTGACCCCATGTAACGCACCCTTGGCACCCCCGTGACGGTTCAGGACAGTGGCCCCGCCGCTAACCACCTTTCGACCGCAGGAGATAGGGAGAGCGGCGCACCGCCTCCCTATCTCTTCCCTATCCCTTCTCTCGTGCTGCGGCCCTCAATCCTCAGCCGCGATGCCTCCCCCCGCCTCGATATTGCGGGAACCCACCGGGGGGATAAATTGACTCCTAACCAACACACTCATTAACATAAAATTATTATGACGAATAAATATTATGCCTTAAAAATTAATGCAACTCCAAATTATGCCAAAACAAATTATACCAAAGACAGTTATGCTAATCTTTGCGTAATGCTAAATTATTATTATGCCACAGTATTATTATGCTAATAAAAGTTGTGCGAAAACGTTATGCCAAACAACATTACGCTTAAAAAAATATGCCAAGAGGGGGATTCCCAAAGGCTACTTAGCTGTGATAGCTTTTCTTTTAATTTCTTATAATATATTATTTATTTATTTAGCTGGCACACACACTTAACTCTAACATATATTAGCAATATAAAACTAAATTTTACGCAAACAGATCCCTGAATCGAAAAATGGTTTTCACAAACCCTAATATTTTTGAATGGCCTATCCAACGATACCTATACTCTCGTCTATTCCATGGTGTGGCCATGGAATAGACGAGAAAAAAAATCATCCTCACTTTACGTGTACGAAAAAACAAAAGAAAATATTTTATTTAACCACTTTGTCGGCGTGATTAATATGTATATGTTACCGTTAGAATACGGAATAAGTTAATATGCGCATTAACTAGATAATCTTCAAATTACCGGGTACAATCCGTTTAAGTGTGAAATTTGACTGAAAGTAGCAGATATGTACACTTTACCTAGTTAACCTGCATATTAATGGATGCTACATCGTTAAATCGCGGAATACAGTACAGACAAAGTCGACGGAGCCCCGCTGCGTATTTAGCGGGGCTCCTATTTCTGTCTTCAGGGTTTAAAGTAACCTAACACGAATGAGATGACGGGAGCTGAGCTGCGTATGTATGTTAGATGCTTATGAACTTAACCGGATGCTTATGAACTTAACCGTATGCTTAACCGTTAGTATGCAGATTACCTAGGAAGTCTGCCGATTATTTATTTATATTATTTAGGATCACCAACGAGTAACATAACAACAACTTACAAAAAATATATAAATTGAAAAATATTATCATGTTATGCACTCTTGTCCGTTCTTCTCCACGTAGGCTTATTCCGAACGGATGGTAGAATCACTTTATTAAGATCCAGCCATAGTTGTTCCCCCAGACACACATCACTGAAACCTATCGAGCTTACAGCCGATAATAAATCCTAAGTTTCGTCAAGCGCGCGTCCACCGTCCAGTGACTGGCGGTGAGTGAAAGCGCAAATGTTACGTTCCCACGATATACTTGTTACTGTGTTAAATGCGTCTTGTGGTACCATTGGGATAGCGAGCTTGTTCGATGACTAGTTGGCTGTTGGATCATTAATTCTATTACTGTCTATACTATACTTATCTATACTAATATTATAAAGCTGAAGAGTTTGTTTGTTTGTTTGTTTTAACGCGCTAATCTCAGGAACTACTGGTTGGAATTGAAAAATTCTTTCTATGTTGGATAGTCCATTTATCGAGGAAGGTTATAGGCTATATAACATCACGCTACAAACAATAGGAGCCGAGCATAAATGAAAAATGTTGCAAAAACGGGCAAAAATATTCCTTTTTGAGAGCTTTTGTTGCGTGCGCTGCGTAAATGGTTTTAGTTTCGCAAATATAATGTATGATGGAATTGTTCTTATGCAAAAGTTCTAAAAAAAAGTCCGCGACAGCATATGTCTATCTTTTAAGATTGACTCACAATAGCAGCTTTTATGTTCTAAATTTTAATTAGATCGCCGCCGCCGCCGCCGGTAGAAACAAAAGTTTCAGCAGCCGAATTGCGTAAGTATATTATCCAAAGCAAAAGAATCGATTCCTTCCCAAAAACGACTTTACGTATCAATATGCAATACGTAAAGTCGGTTAGGGAAAGAATCGATTCTTTTGCTTTGGATAATATACTTACGCAATTCGGCTGCAGCAGGTTACATTCGTATAGTAGTAAGGGTAGGTAGGGTAGGGTAGGTGGGGTAGGGTAGGTAGGGTAGGTAGAGTAGAGTAGGTAGGGTAGATAGGGTAGGTGGGTAGGGTAGTTATGGGAAATAAAAAAAATAGGGTAGGTAGCCAGTTGTCGGGAACGAAGCCGCGGGGGTCAGCTAGTTAATATTATAAATTCGAAAGTCACTGTCTTGTCTGTGTGTCAAAGTGTCTGTCTGTTACCTTTTCACGCCTAAACCACTGAACGGAAATCAATGAAATCAAGGAGATATATGGCATCCTGAGGAAGGACATAGGCTACATTGAAAGGTGACTGTCTGGCTGGTACTATTTTTTTTTTTCTAAGCAGATCTAAAGAGGATAACCTACTGTCTAGAGATGGGCGTTTTCGGTTTTTTGCACAAACGGTTATGTAACCGATATACAGTTTTCATATCGATATCATTTAGTACAGTTTGTATAAGTTAAAATGTTATTTAGATGAGCAAACTAACAACGAACGCGAAATAATACTTAGAAAGATAGGTAGCGCATATGGTTCCTATAGTTTGTGAAGTTTGCGTTTTGTTCGTAGTTCGTACGTTGCCGCATTGTTACGGTTTTAAGTTTTGACTTATTCGTTCTCGCACGCTAGTAAGGTTAAGGTTTTACTAGATACAGTTTTTGTAATATCAGTTATTTTGATATAGATATCGACATGATATGATATCTAACACATATCCGATATAAGTTACCTTTTGATATATCGGAGCAATCCCTACTACTGTCCAGTAAGTAAATAACATACTTACTTACTGGATAGTAGGAGATTCCAAATTTAAAATCTCGCTTCTTACTGGACAGTTGTAAATAAGTGTCCGGTAGAGTTCACTTTCTGGATACTTTTTAGAGATGTTATGACAACATTACATACCATTTTTAAGAAATAGTACATTACTGCAGAATCCAGTAAGTAAGTCTTCCTGGCCAAGTATGAGTTAACCGGACCGAACCGCAGATGAGGTCCGGTTATATACGAGGCCAGGATGGTTTTCTTACTGGTTGAGGCTTGTATAATGCTTTTCTCAAAAATGAAAGAAAGTTTAACAACAAATTCGTTTAATTAATATTGAAGGTTACGTTCATATTAGGGCAATTACTGATCGATATTGTGATCGATTTACCGGGGGCATTTATATTTGTTTGTTGTACATCTTGATTAACGGACTCAAAAATATATCTATCTCATAAAATGTCATACCAAAAAGAGAGACAACCATGCCACCCTCCTATAACCATGTTATAATGGCTAAATTCTAATCTGTGTCTGGCTGGTACTATATATTTTTTTCTAAGCAGATCTAAAGAGGATGACCTACTGTCTAGAAATGGGCGTTTTCGTTTTTTTATGCACAAACGGTTATGTAACCGATATACAGTTTTCATATCAATATCGAAAACGGTTTTCAGATATCGATATCATTTAGTACAGTGTGTATACCTAAGTTAAAATGTTATTTAGATGAGCAAACTAACAAAAAACGCGAAATAATACTTAGAAAGAGAGGTAATG